>CM073758.1:1851939-2469252 GCA_037127355.1 Schoenoplectus tabernaemontani | reverse complement strand
ACAAAAAATGGTCTATGGTGCTTTGATTATTGGTTTCATGGTCTGCGGTCCAAAATTGACCATCCGCGGTCCGCAGATACTGACTTTGGCACCTGGTTTCATTGTTTTGCTTGTAACTTTCTCGTCTGATGTCCGTTTTGCCTCAAATTTGTGTCGTTCTTCTTCATTTTCCATGAGCTTCCATTTATTCCTAAACAATAATAAAATCTAGGTAGTAACTTGATATTGATGATTTTAAACCCTAATTAAACTAAATTAAACCTAAAAAGCTAAATTAAGAGATTAAACCACATCTAAAATATAGTATTTAAATCTTTTTATCAGTTTTTGCCTTTGTGTAAAAACGAATATTAGATCCTTATTGTTGTCGACTTATCCAAGATAGAAATTCAATTGTACAACTCTCTTCGATATTCAAACAAGAGAGTAAACAATTATTGTTGACTTAGTTTAGGAATATAGACTTGTTCATATCTTGATGACCGCTGAAATATAAATTTTAATTTTAAAATTATTATTTATGATATTGGATATTAAGACATCATTTTTCATGTGTTAAGACTTGAAATATTCGATTTTAGCACACTAAAATTTAGGTATATAGACTTGTTCATATTCCAATGGATACTTAAATACAAATTTTAAGTTCAAAATATGATTTATAACATTAAATATTAAGACGTTGTATTTCTCGTGTTAAAACTTGGTACATTCAATTTTAAGATAATAAAGTTCATATATAAATACTTGCAAATATTATAATTGCCATCAAAATATAAATTATAAGTTCAAAATATAATTAATTTGTAATGTTAAATATTAAGACGTCATATTTCTCTATTAAAAGACTTAAGACAATCAATTTTAAAACATTAAAGTTCATATATAAATACTTATATTTTAATTGTCATTTAAATATAAATTTTAAGTTTAAAATATAACTTGATATATTAGATATTAAGATTTTATTTTTCTAGTATTAAGACTTAGGACTTCTAATTTTAAAACATCGATGATCATCCGTCTGTGGATGATCTGTTGAGGTTCGAGAACGTGATCAATGACTTTTTCAATTGGGATACAAATCGGAGTACAAATTAATTTGTATTTGAAAATGAAGATATATTTGTGAATCTTAATTGTTTTAGGGATATAAAAAAAATAAAAGAAATTCACGGAAGGTAAACAAGAAACAGCACGATAGGAAAAGGAGTTTGATTCTCAATTCCGACAAAAAGGATATTACTGGTGATCAGTCACATTCTAGTCCTAAAAGTTAGCAAACGCTTAACAACAAGACTAGGGTTTAGGGTTTACCCCCAACCTCCTAATGGAACTACTGTTCCAAAACAAAAACATAACCAGATTACACATCAAAGGCAACTTCCTCTTGTCAGAAAAAGCTGCACTATGATATAGCAGTGCCTAATACAAAATCATGCAAAAAGTTACATGCTAAAGGAATTTATCTGTTTCCCTTATCATGCCTCACAAACCTTCTCTTTTGAAGCCTCTTGCTAATGAGTTCAAAGAAAATCCTTTTACTTCCACATTTCCACCAGAAAGGCCCTGTGTATAAGGGCCTCTTCTTCATATGATTTCCTATGTTCATCACTGTAGATGTGAGTCAAACATTAGGAATAATTATTACAACACCAACAATCCTAGAAAAAGTAAATGAGAAGTTATCAGTATCATCAACTTCATAAGGAAAAGAAGTCAATTGAATTTTGGAATACAATTTCAAGATTGACGTCACCAACAAAACTGCAAAATTCACCTTCCTGCAGAAGGTGCAGTATTTAGTTGGTAGCAGCCTGACCTTTTAAATCTTCAATTACCGTACAAAATTTTAATAAATTCACCCTACTTGAGGACCAAAGCTTCATGTTTAGACCTCAAAACTTCAACATCAAGCAACCAAAATGACTGAAGGAGACTAATACGAACTCACAAGTTTGGAATAACTCACCTCTACTTGAAGAAAAATTATCCCAAAGAGGCTTCACAACAGCATAGTAATGACTCAGAACTGGCCAATAGTTAAGTTGTATTTGTAAGACTCGAAGAACACTATCTAGGCCTTCCTTTGATGGCATTACGTCTTCTAGCTCAATCTCTGGTTTCTCTCCTAACAATACCTATCATAAAGAATTCAATTCCAAATTAACAAGATATAAGAACACTAACAGGTAGCATTAATGAACTGATGTTCGGCGTTAAACATATTTTCAACTTGTGAATAAACAGCATGCTACAACTTGTTAATCAAAATATTGGGTAATTGGCTGAACATTAAGCAGTACCCCATAAAAGGGATCAAGAGTTTATATCTTTTCCCATGATTTAGCACATTAAATTTTGGAGCTTCACAAAAGTTTTCACTAAAAGAGAGAATTTGATAATACACCTTGACTACTGCTGTTGCTGAAGAGGATATCGACCGAAGATTATACCTGTTTAATCATACAGATCACAACATATTAATTTACTTAAAACACAGAAACAGTTTAGAACTAAACAACTAAAGAAAAAAAAAGGTTAAGGAACTACGTACCCCCCCTCAAGTACAACCAACAGCTTTCCATCAGAAAGAGAGGTCAACATGAGTGCCATCTGTGCATACCCTGCTGGAGTCACCTAATAGAAAATGTACTTGAGAGATAAGAAAAATTCAAACATTTCTTTTTTGTGTAATTAGATCAAACAAATTATGACTCGCAGAAGTCCTATACCAAAATTTATCAAATCCCTCTATTTGGCATTTTGGCTACACACACGCACACTTTTTTTGTGTAGGACAAGTCTACTTTAAAATTTTTATTAAACCAATAAAAGTTGGTTACATATATTAGTCCAACTTTAATCCATGATAGCAAATTGATGCAACTCGGATCAATATGCACTCTCATTTATAACTCATACAGATCTCTAAAGTGTAACAAATCTTAACATTTTAACCTTCAATAATAGAAACTCTTCTTGGCTTTGCTTCTTTATATGACATTCAACAAAAACCACAGATCAGGTTCTTAATTTAAGCATATGGAAAAAAAATCAATTGAAGGGAAAAAATGAATACTAAACAAGTCTGAAAAATACACACATCACATCCACCTAGAGGATCACCCCTTGCTGCATCAAACCCAGCTGATATAATTGTCATGTCAGGTGCAAACTCCTTGGCTGAAGTGTAAAATGTAACATATAAGTTAAAAAAGAGTCATAACTCAATACATCATTAATTCAAAGAAGACTAGCTGTGTACCTGCGAGTAGCAGCGAATTTTTTTATTTAGATATAGAAAAATATCACATAATAATATGTACGTCATTCTAATATGGAAAAGATCAATAAATGCAAGATCAATTACAAGATCAATTACAGATGCTATATCAAACATAATCTCGTATGATTTCTCTCAACCTTTAATTCACTTCCTCCTATATGGCAAAGAAATGGAGAGAAATACAAAGTAATGAACGCTATCGTGTTCGTCTGATTAGTCAAAATTAATGTAAATCATTAGATGAGCGGTATTTTGAGATATAAAAAATTTGAAAGAAATGACAAAAAATGGACACGTCCAATTCCTAGCAGCTTTATATAATAGTATAGATAATAGTATAGATACGTAGCAAGTCCATTTTCCATAATGCATAATTATGTTGGACTTAAATTGCAAAATAAATAAGAATTTAACTAGACAACAATAAGCAAGACAGATGAATTTCAAAACAAGAAGCACAATCATATCCCAATAATTGCCAACTTGTCATAGAGGAAAAGAAATAATAGGAAAATCAACTAAAAGGGAGATGAGGAAACTAAATGCTGTAATATCCAAAAAAGAACAAGAAAAGAAACTAATAGTACATAACCGAATTAAGAGACATCAAATTTACACAAATAAAGCACAAGAAAGTACGAAATACCTATTGGCAGAACAACATTTTTAAAAGCGAAAATATAATCCTTGTCGCCAACCCCACCACAGCTCCAAGGAATATTCACTGAGAACCCTTCAGCGCCATTAGTTCCAACCTGCAACGGATATTTTAATTCAGGTTCTTACTAAAAAGAATCAAAGCAGTAAATTTCAAACCTTTCTTTGGTGACAAATAATCTTTCTTGGTATTAATTTTTACTTTGTTTTATGTTTCACAACAGATTTATTCAACAATATCCAGTAGGCTTCCACTGTAGCTGACAAATTCTGACTCATTGACCCAAACACGAAGCTAACTATGTTAATAAAATCCTTCGCAAATATGACATCTAGATAACCTCTTGCTGGGCAAAATTAATTACCTCAATGGCAGCTCCCGTACCAGGGTAGAAATTCCCATCTTCATGCCGATGTAAAGAAATATACAATACCTGACACAGAAAAGAACTCGTTTTTAATTCTACAAATGGAGATGAGTTATTATCAACAAATGAGGGTAAAAGACTTGCTTCTTGTGGGCATTAAACTCACACTACAAACCCTGAACACGACTGAAATAAAGAAATAAGTTTTGAAGTACAACTTAGTTCAACAATTTCTTCCTATAATTGCAACTCAATTCTTTGCCTAGAATGTCTACTTATGAGGGCCTGACACAAAAAGGGTAAGCACAGTCCCCCCCCCCCACCAAAAAAAAAAAGGAACAAAACAAATAGATTATAATCCTAATAATAACTCGAGCATTATAACCTCCTCATCAGGATAAAGACCCTCAACTATTGAACTGAGGACAAGACAAGTAAAACTTCATCCCTTGCAATATTAACACGCGACATAGGATAACAACGTTATAACGGAACAACATTGTTACCAACTTTCTCGCACAATGAATATGCGGCACTCAAACATTATAACATTTTTTTGTTTTATCTTATAAAAATTAAAACTCTGCCTATGTAGTTTCCATATAGTCTGTACCAAGCCAGGAAAAATGAGGTTGTGATAGGCATGGCGAGTCAACATAAAAATACAGCCTTTCTTATGAAAATGAAACCTAAGCAAATATAACTCTGGTTGGGTTTCCTTTCTAGCCTACACCAACTTCTTGTTGTTGTATTTTGTACAAATTGTTTGGCCATTAATTTGTAGTTATTTGGCATCTCCTCATATTTTTTTCTATTAGCCAACTCCAATATATTTAAGAAAACTATCAAAGAATATACAGTATATGCTTTCTTTTCTCTCAATGGGTACTTGTTAAAAAGACAAGAGCGATAGCATAAAGGTAATCACAAACTTACCGATTTGTTTCCATCAAATATTTCCTGTGTGCCATTGCCATGATGGACATCCTGCACAGAATACATGGTAAGTTAAGTGTGATGAAACCATGAAGACCTGTAATAACTAACAAAATAGAACTCCCATACATACTATGTAAAGACACTACACATAACTTACCCAGTCAACTATTAGAACTTTCTGTGCACCGGCTTTCTGAGCAGCTATAGCAGCTACAGCTGCATTGTTATGTAGACAAAATCCCATTGCTCGCTTTATAGTAGCATGATGTCCTGGAGGCCTCACCTAATCACAAATAATCAGCCATAAGCAATTTTGTGAAATAAGAACATAAGCCGATTACTGGAAACATTTTTTTTTACCAGAGCAAAGCCATTTTTGAAACGTCCTGACATGATGGAGATCGCGAGATCAGAACATATGCCTGCAGCAAGTTTGGCGGCACATGCTGAATATGCATTTGCATATGTATCAGGGGTGAAATAGCTGTGAATTTTGAAAACAGTTCATGCTACATGATTAAATAGTCATCAAATATATACCATGTTAAGATAAATGAGAGATCATTTCACTGGTCAAAGGCTACAGAATGAATTAAAACTGTACTTGTTTACACAACAACAAATGTAACAGCAGTAGCAGCAAGAAATAATTAAATTAATTCTTTATGCAAATAAGTACCAACTCACCCATACAGCATGTTCTTCGTTTGCTCAACAGCTTCAACGTTATCTAAGGAATGCACCTGAGGAATTTGACAGATAGTAGAGAAAAGACAAGTCAACTTTTTGGTGCAAACAAAACATGTTGAGGTTATGCCAAATGTGGAAACAAATTGGCAATGTGATGACAGCAGTTTGTAATGTTTCATACATTTTATGAAGTCCATACTACAAAAGACCTGACATAGAACATTAGAGAGATTAAATATAAAAAGTGTCGAGATACAATCTTAAAAATAGAGAAAAGTTCATAAACATATTCTTGAACTTATTGATTGATTTTCAAATTTCATGAAAGTTATGTCATTTGATATTTCATCAAAGACTATTAAATTTGAAGCACGATTAATCTATAAGTTCAAGAATATGTCTATAATTTTTTTTTCTATTTTAAGATTTTTTTTTAATTTATTCAAAAAATGATAGTTGAAATTGTCGACCATTGTCAATGGTTCCCCACCAATACAAAAAGAGGCATGTTTATCGCAGCACATACACCATTTGCACGTACCCATCTACTCAGGTTCCTTTGGAGCAGTATGAAAGGATCCATAGACACTAGGAGGAAAATGGTAAGACCACCCCACCACCCCCTCCATTTACTAAGAATGTAACCTTTTCAACATCTTCATAAACATTTACATCCAAAAACATAAGTGTTCAATAAGAAGCAATGGCTTACATTTAGGAGCTCCTCTCGTGTTATTTCCCGAGCTGGAATCAATATACATTTTTCAGGAAAAATACCTAAAATAAACAATAATGATTAATGTAACTAACTTTCTAAAAGAATGCCGAATATTGTAAAATACTAAAATTTTGAAGTTCAAACAGAAAATGTAAAATCCACAAAGGAACATTAAATTTAAGCTATAATTCATTCAACAAACATATGTATGTGTAGGATTTACCAGCTTCAGTAAGGCTGGTGGCAATAGCTCGAAGACGATCAGGCCTCTCTGGATGTGGATAACCTTTCATTTCAATCTGATAAATAAAATAATACAATGAGTAATCCAGGCTAGGAGATTTTGTACAAGATCTGTGTTCAACAAAAATACAAGCAACTCTGGCAGCTGTACATCCATATTTTCTTTAGTAATTGGATAACTAAAATTATAATTTACCATGTTACTTGTTATTTCCCGAAAAGAGATCAATTCAAAAAATCTTAAGTATCTATACTATTATATAAAGCACCTAAGAATTGGAGGGTTCATTTTTTGTCATGGTAATTTTTTATTATACCCATTTTATCCCTCAATTAGACGGATAATATTTATTTTTGGTTGATCGAACGTATGTGATCGCGTCCATTGATCCACTCTTTCTCTCCATTTCTTTCCCTTATATACTATTATTTTCATAATATTGTTTTTTTATTTAGCAACTTTGTGCATATTTGGTAAGAAATTAATGGTGATAATATATGTTAGAATAATTTACTTTTCTTGCCATAAAAATCATGAATCATTAATTCATATTGTGCAAAAATCTCATCAAGATTAAATATAGTCTTTATTATAGGTTTTCTCTATAATTTGGTGAATTTATAATTTAATATTAGATAAATGTGAATTTTTTTATCTTATAATGTTTTAATGTTTAAATAAAAAAATCTGCTGCAACGCACGGGTATATAGCTAGTAGGATCTAGTGTTTCTAATTTTGGGATTGGTTTTGACTTTTACTACATGCATGACAGCAAAAGAAAATTACCTGCACAAGCAAAAAAACTCAATCCCAAGATAGTGGTCAAATTTGTAATGCTAAAGGTGCAATTGGAGAACCTAGAATTACCTCATGGTGTAGCAACATCCTCTCATCAAAACCAAAGGCAGTAGTTGAAGAAGATGACGGAACTACAGTTTCAATTAAATGATTATATTAGAAAAACATATTAGGACAATCAAGTATGTAATGACTGACTATCTGTCAGCTTCAGCTTTCAGAGTGATTGGTTAGTTAAAACATATGTTTAAAAATACTATCATTTGGAAACATATTTAGATAAAGTAAATTTATATTTTTCATAATGTTTGACTAATATGTTAACTATTCCTTTTCTTTCTACACCAGTGTCAGGTTTGATTATGCAAATGACCACCAAAATAAACAACAAGAAGGTATGAAGTTACATTTAAATGAGGAAAAAATAGTGCAAACCAACTGAATAAAGAGAAACAAGAGACAAGTACCATTATTGTGGCTGATTGCATCTCTGATTTGAGATTGAAAGGCCTCATATCCAAGTAGTTTTGAAGTCATAAGCATGCCACAATGCTTAAAGCACAGCATACACCACAAAAAGTTTTAGATAAATTGCAACAACAATTAGCATACAATATTGCAGGTACAAAAAGCCCCTAAATTTTGATTTTGAAGCTTCTGACAACTAGGTTTATAGTTCCTACCCAAATCCTGGGGTATATTGTGTTTTATGGCCTGTTCAATATTATAACTTTGGCTGTAGTTTGTGCAGCTTTGTAAAGTTGTAACTGAAAAATTCTATATAGTGATTGATGCACATCTTGGTAACCAGGGGCTCTGAGAAACACGCAAATTGAGACAAAAAACCAGGCTTTTCGTTGGTTATGAAAAATGAAGTTCGACTTAACTTTTGCATGGTTTTTTTGGTTTCGAGCTGGATGGCCTCTCTCCATTCCTCTTTATTTATGCTGTTTTTTTTATTTCTAAATGCACACTGTCCAAGAACTTTTAACTACTTTCTTTCTTTATTCTAAAGAATTGAAGAGAATAAATTAGATCTTCTTTCCAAAATGCAGGACCCCACAAATTATACATCAAACACTTTTTTTTTTTTGCAATTGCATTACTTCAATTTTTACAATTTTTCAAATCATGCCTTGTGCCATAATGAATACAGGTTGCCATGGCCATAATTTTAGCTTGACCGTGAAATTTTTATGATTGAACGGAGCCTAAACAGATAATGTAACAGAAACAAACTTACTTCACACAAAGAGGCAGTGCAATCATAGCTTCGCATAGTACAGTTTATGCAAAATGAGTTCTCATGATCAAACGATGTCATGGATGGCTCCCACTCATCATCCTCATCATCTTCGTCATCATTGTCATCTCCAAAATAGAAATCTTTGAGTGTAGTATCTGTTTCTTGTGGTTCCATCAAGCCATTATTTTCCTCCTTGGAAGAGTCTTGTTCAAGTGCTCCCAAATTGGGATTTGAAGTGTCACTGGACCCATTAGGTGCTAAATGTGCTTGTTTCTCTGAATTGTTTTTGTGAGTACCATTTTCTCCCCCCATTGAAGGATCAAAAAGCTTTGCCAACATGTGAAAGACAGCATTTTGAAATGAAAAACATTGTCAATTGGTAATTTTACTACAAAAGTTTTAACCTCAGTAAATAATTGCCGAGCATTGAAATATCTTTCATTTTAATTATTCAAGAACTAATAAAGTTGCCACCAAACTACAGACTACAGTAAAGATACAAGCCACACTAATACCTTATCAAAAGTTAATATAGTGCATCACTTCAGAACCATACAACTAAACAAGTAGAAGCCCAATAAAAGCTGGGCCCCTAAGTTATTCCAAAATTCCTTTGTTAGCAAGCACCAGGGTGTTTGGGGCACAACAACCATCTTGCAAAAGTAGCCAAGCAACTAAGAATGTTCTTGGAAAGGTTATATTAAGACACTACTTCTCTGAACTCAACAACCAAAACCCCAATAAAACATTATCGGAACGCCAATTATGAAATCAAATTAATCAATCATCATTTGGCTCCAACATCACAGATTAGAACTCAGATAAACCAAGTTTAGCTCGAATTTAACAATTGGACCTCAATTAAGCTGACTCAGATTTTTTTTCTTTAAACACAAAAGAAGGGCGCGGCCGCACGGGCCACCTAAATCAAACGGTAATAATACAGTAGAAAAAAGGTACTCGTTATCAACTAAAATTGAACAATTCAAAGTCCCTAACCCTCCACCAACCAACACATGATCTTCTGCTAGAAAATTATGCTATTTCATTGGTACAATTCTGCAATAAATCCTCATGGAAGACGAGTAGACAAAGAAGGGGGTGGCGAAATAAGAGACGGGTACGGTTCATCTCCATTCCGTCAGAAACAAGAGATTCATTTTCCATTCAGACGTTCCTCCTCGGCGTCAAGGGAGCAATGACTGCGACCTCGAGGGAGGAGAGTGGTGGGTGGTGGCGTCTCAAAGTAGAGGACCCGTTCTCCGTACGGACCAGAGAAGAAGAGAAAAGGCAGAGAAATAAGGAAGAATACTAACCTCTCGCACGAACTCCGGTAAGAATCGTACTGCAGAACCTCCTCTTCCTCTTGGGGTAGAAAGCAAGAGAGTTCGAGAGGGGGGAAGCAGTAGCGGGGGAAGTAATTGATTAATTGGTCGCAACTGGGAACTGGCAAGGTGGGGAAAATTACCAGGTCTGTACGGAGTTTTTGTCTTATGTCGTACATATCTGACAAACTCATCAGGCAAAAAGTGCGGACGGCCCTGCCCGAGATGATGCAAGGACCCTTTTGTCAGATGATCGCTACACATGAGTCTGTTTATACGTTTACATTATAGTAACTTAGTAAGTGGGTACTAATTTACTGGTAAACGGGACTACGGTCTACGGACTACGGGAGCACCGGAGCAGACGAGAAACGAAAGCTGCGCAGAGCACGGAAATTCGACACCGTGCCGCGGATTCTCCACAGCCCACAGGTAGGTCAGCGTTACGGAAACGAGTAAATACACGTGTTACCCGCAGTTTTTCTCCTCACGTTATTATCTGCGCTTGCAAAATGATTTACAAAATCTATCTCATCTGACTCGACGTTCACACTAAAATCTCAAATTAAAATTAAAAACGATGAATCAATCAATATATTATTAATATAAAATTATTATATAAAACTAAATTTATTAATTTTTTAAATATTTTATTATTTTTAAATGAAGAGAAAATTATTTTATTGAGGATTTTGAATTATTTAATAGTGATAAAATTTTTCTTACCTAAAAAATAATAAAAATAAAAAAATACATGAATTTTATTTTTTTATAAGAATTTGATATGAAGAATATATTGAGCGGTTCAGATCGATCATTTTTAACTTGAAATTTGATATTTTGATGAGTTGCATATGAGCATCCATGTAATGCATTACATTTTAAACTTTTTATATATATATAGAGAGAGTTGAGTTATGATACTATGCATAACACGGATCGACTTTGTGTTATGGATCATTTATTCGTTCTCAAAGCCCAAATGACCGATCAGAGTAGCTCAAAAATTATTTTCATATGAATATATAGTTGGAGACCAAATTTTATATTTTTTTACTGTTTTTTTTAGATAGTTAGAAAATCACTTCTTTTGAACGACTTATAATAATTAAATCAAGTGATTTTTATCTATCTAATAAAATTCTAAAAAATATAAAATTTAGTTCCTAACTAGATTTTCATATGAAAATCATTTTGAACTGTTCAGATCGACAATTTAGACTTTGAAAATGAAAAAAACAATCCATAGCACAAAGACGATCTGTGCTATGCATAACATCATATTCCATATATATATATTGACATTGTCTGAAGAATGCAAAGGAGCAGCAAAAAAAATATAATATTTCTTTATTTATTAAATTAAATTCATCACTATAAATTAAATAAAAAATTTAATATAAGTTATTAAATAAATTTGTTATATGAAATATTGAAAATCAATTATTAAAAATATTAGTTATTTATAATGAGAAGTAAATGGATCATAGATTATTATGATAAATAAGACATAAAAAATGATGCTATAGAGGTGATAGGATGAAAATCACAAATTTTAAAAATGAAGAATCAATTCATAGTACGGGGTGGTTCATATTATGCATAATATGACCATGACCCAACTCTCTCTATTTATATATATAGAGTTGAACTATGATGCTAAGTGTAGCACCGATGACCCATGTGTTTGTTTACCTCTGAAAAGTTGTGGAATAATATTAGAAAAAAATCGAGAAACTTAGGTCAGCCTGAGAGGCATAGTATTCCCAATAAAAGCCTGAGGAGGCCAGAAATAATTTCACTGAAGCTTGAAAACCCAGGAATTGAGAATAGAATATAGATTCTTAGTGCCAAAACACATGAGGAAATAATTAATTAAATTTGATAATTAAGCAAAAAAAAATAGAGAATGGATGCTTAATAATTAAGCAAAAAAATAGAGAATGGATGCTTAATTAGCAAAATCGTGAATCAAAGATGCCTCAGAAAATTCGTCAAAGATCAACATGATCTTGAACACAATTTCATTGAATTATTTGAGAGGCTCTCTAAATAAAATGGATAATATAAAAATGGGGATTAAATAAATTAAATGGACATGTCCATTAGTTGAGTATTGGAGATATATAAAAAGAGGAAGATATTAATCCCTTTCATTTAGCGCCGGGCTTCATTGACCTTTTTTTACGATGGGCTTTATTAACAAAAAGAAAGGAGTCGTCGGCCTTTACAGCAAGGTAAAAGAAAAGGAAAAAAATGCTAGCCCATATCAGATTTTATCACTTGAACTGCTAAAATCACGGTGTATGTGAACCATGACTCTTTAAATGAAAATGTCAGTTTGATAATAAAACAAAATCCCCTCCTGGTTCTCCTTGCCTGGTAGAAGAACGAAAATGGCAATGAGAGGAAGGCTTCGAATTAAAACAAACCCTCACACTGTTAGAATGTTCTCACTGAGGAGAATCCAAAGAAGCAAACGATTTTCCTGGTTCTCCTTGCCTGGTAGAAGAACGAAAATGGCAATGAGAGGAAGGCTTCGAATTAAAACAAACCCTCACACTGTTAGAATGCTCTCACTGAGGAGAATCCAAAGAAGCAAACGATTTTCAAAACCGTGCCTCATGTGACACTCGCACCCAAGGACAGAGACTCCAATCAACAAATAAATTATCTAGTGCAAATCAACATAACCTACTTAACAAATAAATTGTCTAGTGCAAATCAAAAATTATTTTGGTCGGAAGCTGTCTTCACCATAACCTACTTAATAAATAAATTATCTAGTGCAAATCAACAATTCAAAAGTCCTTTGAAAATTCTCTATGGATGAAAAATAAATAATAATCATTTAAGAATATTTGGATACACATATTTCGTTCATAAAAATAATTTAGATAAATTTGACTTTACCTCAATAAAATCAATTTTTCTAGGATACTCTGTAGATGAGATCATTGCGGACGAACTGGATAATTCTAGTGAAGCCTCAACTGAAGACGAAGATAGAACTACAGCTGATAGTTAACAATGAGTTGTTGAAGATTCTGTTACGATAGGAATAGATAGTTTTGTAATTCTGTTTTGACAGCTTGTAAGAAAGATTACAGCTGTAATAACATGTTTAAAGCTCTCTATAAATAAGAGAAGCTTCTTGTCATCAATATGTAAGAAGAAACAAAGAATTCAGTTTAAGAAAATTCTCTCATCTTTATTTCTTAGATGGTATCAGAGCATTTATGAGCACACGCTCAATAATGGCAAATTCAAGTACAACATCGATCCAAACCAATATGGCGATTCAATCAAAATTGTCTATGCTTATTCAGTTTTCTCACCAAATCCACACTTCTCTGAATCAAGAGAATCATCTACTCTGGAAGTCTCAAATTCTTCCAATTCTACGAGGGCATGGTATTGTTGGATTCATTGATGGATCCAAACCTCAACCTGAGCAGTTTCTCACGAAAAATGAAGTTCAGTCTCCTAATCCTGATTATGAGGCATGGCAATAGCAAGATCAACTAATCTTAGCTTGGATGTTCAGTTTGATCTCTCCTCCAATTCTTGCTCAGGTCATAAATTGTGCAACCTCTGCTGATCTGTGGCAATGCACTCGACTCAATCCATGTCTAGAGTACTTGATCTGAAACTTCAGTTGCAGACCTCCAAGAAAGGTGGATCTACATGTTCTTAGTATTTGCAACATATGCAATCACTGGTGGATCGTCTCAGAAGCATTGATTTCTGATCAAGATCTAGTTCTCTACATACTCTAAGGGCTTGGATCAGAGTTTGAGTCTTTTGTAACAGCTATATCCATGAGGTATGCCCCACTTACCATGACTGAACTTCATGGTCTCCTTCTTGCACATGAAGCTCGTATGCAATCAAATCTGAGAGCTCTCACCAACACTTCTGTGCATCTCACCACTGATATTTTTCAGAATCCTAGTTTTCTTGGTGCTGCTTTGTCTTATCCAAGTGACATCTAACCCTTTTGCTCGTATGCAAATGGATATCAACAAAAATCAATGCATACTCAGGATCTGTTCAAGGAGGTTTCGGTCAGCAATCTCAGTCCAATCAACGCTTCTCTTTAAACAAAGGCAAGAACAATTATAGAGGTAGAGGCAAAGGTCGAACATCAAATTCCAATCAATCTAAGAATCAGTGCCAGATTTGTGATAAATTGGGACATGTAGCTCGTAACTGCTACCATCGTTTTGATATCAGATATACAACTACTGACACTCAATCTGTTATCTCTTCTCAAACTAAAGCACTGGTTGCAGAGCCTAACCTGCCTACACCTTCAACTACCTGGTTTCTGGACTCAGGTGCCTCCACAAACGTTACACCTGATATCAACAATTTATCTTCCTCATATTCCTATACTGGACCCGAGGCTGTTCACATAGGTAATGGCACTGGGCTTCAGATTGCACACAAAGGTAATGTTATTCTCCTCGCTGATGGTTTACCTCTCATACTGAACAATGTGCTCCATGTTCCAAGCATTACTAAAAATCTTCTAAGTGTTTCTCAATTGCTCAAGGATAATAGTGTCAGTATAGAATCCTTATCTGATTATTGCCTGATTAAGGATGTCAAGAGCAACAAGACTTTGCTGTATGGAAGGCTACATAATGGTCTCT
This sequence comes from Schoenoplectus tabernaemontani, assembly GCA_037127355.1. Lineage (NCBI taxonomy): Eukaryota > Viridiplantae > Streptophyta > Magnoliopsida > Poales > Cyperaceae > Schoenoplectus > Schoenoplectus tabernaemontani. The sequence goes on along the minus strand of CM073758.1, from coordinate 2,454,319 downwards.
ACCAGCTTAATTCACTGTCTTCCTATCAAACTCATGCTCTTCATACTTCTACTGCCTCACCTGACATATGGCATTTCCGACTAGGCCAATGTTCAACCTCTATAATTGAAGGACTAAGAAAAGATCAACTCATTTATGTTAATTCTTTAAAATTTTCAGTTTGTTTAGATTGTAATAAAACCAAGGCTCATAAATTGCCTTTTATAAACTCCACTTCTTATGCTAGCAGACCTTTGGAAGTTATCCATTCATATTTTTGGGGTCCAGTTCCAATTGTGCCTCAAAAAGGGAATATGTATTATGTTTTGTTCATTGATGAGTTCTCTAGATTTACCTGGTTGTATCCTTTCTCTTGCAAGTCATCTGTACAATTTTTTTTTGCTGTTTTCAAGAATAAAGTCAAAACTTTATTTGCTTCATCAATTGCTTGCTTTCAGTGTGATGGTGGTGGGGAATATAAGCCTATTATGTAGCAATTCCTAAATATCACTTTTAGAGTGTCATGTCCTTACACTCCTGAGCAGAATGGCATGGCCGAACGTAAGCATCGACATGTTGTTGAGCTGGCTCTGGCAACCATTTCCCATGCCTCAATCCCTCTGATCTACCGAGATATAATCTTTGAGAGCATTGTGTTTACCATTAACCGTCTACCACCTGCTACTCCACATGCATTTTCTCCTTTTGAAATATTGTTCAAGCAAAAACCAGATTACACGTTCTTTCATGTCCTTGGCTGTGCATGCTATCCTTTGTTGAGACCCTATGCTCAGAACAAGTTGCAGATAAGATCTGAGAAATGTGTTTTCTTAGGTTACTCTCAATTGCATAAGTGTTATTACTGCTTACACTTACCAACACAAAAAGTGTATGTGTCCAGACATGTCCTCTTTGATGAAAGTGATTTTCCTTTTGCTTCCGTTACACACTTAGATTATGATACTGAAACTTCTATTCATGTGTCTGTTCCTCTACCTGTGCTACCATCACCTTCTCCATGCTCTCACCCACCCTCTCACGTCCCTACTTCATCCACCATTTCACATCTTTCTCCTGAACATTCATTCTTACCCTCTCATTCTCTTGAGGATCAGGGATTTTCCAAAATGCCCCCTCTTTATTTTCCTCTTAACATCATATGCTTACCAGACAAAAGACCAACACTCTTGGCCTAATTTTTTTCCTGATCATCAAATCTACAATACCAACACATTTTCCTCTGTACCCCATCAGGAACCCACCTGCTTCACTCATGCTACAAAGAGCAAAGAATGACGCGTTGCTATGGCCTCTGAGCTGGATGCTCTAGCTCATAATTCAACCTGGGACTTGGTTCCTCCACCTGCTGATGCACACATTATTGGCGCTAAGTGAGTATTCAAGTTGAAGTACAAACCTGATGGCAGCATTGATAAACATAAAACTAGACTCGTGGCTAAGGACTATACTCAGCAAGAAGGAGTGGATTACTTTGAAACCTTTAGTCCGGTTGTCAAATCAACCACTATAAGAGTAGTTCTGTCCATTGCTGTCTCTCACAATTGGCCTCTTCACCAACTTGATGTGAACAATGCCTTTTACATGGTGATCTTCATGAAACTATCTTTATGGAGCAACCCCCGACTTTGCTGATCCTCTCTATCCAAATCATGTATGCAAACTCAATAAGACGTTATATGGGTTGAAACAAGCCCCTCAGGGCTTGGTTTTCTAAGCTCAAAGATTTTTCGATAGCTCAGCAGTTCATATCTTCCCAGTCGACAACTCCCTTTTCATTCTTAAAACATTTGATGTGATCCTCTATCTTCTAGTTTATGTAGATGATCTCATTCTCATAGGAAATAGCTCCAGTGTTATTGCTGCTTTTATCACAACTCTAGCTTCTCATTTCTCCATAAAAGACATTGGCTCCTTACATTACTTTCTTGGCATTGAAGTGGCTCAGACTAGTACCGCTCTTCATCTGTCTCAGCCTCGGTACTTGCAAAATCTTGTCGATAGAGTCTCCATGCAAACATCCAAGTCCTGTCAGACTCCTATGCAAGCCGGGCTTCAACCTTCCAAGATGGATGATACACAATTGCCTGATCCTCATCTCTACATGTCTCTCGTAGGAGCATTATAATATGCTACTATCACTAGGCCTGACTTGACCTTCTCAGTCAACAAAGTCAGCCAGTTCATGGCCAATCCGACTGACACTCACTGGTCTTTAGTAAAGAGAATCCTACGCTACATCCGGGGGACTTTGGATTATGGCATTCTCATCCGCTCCTCTTTTGATCTCTCTCTAAATGCGTATTGTGATGCAGACTGGGCAGGATGCCCTGATGATAGACGTTCCACAACAGGCTATGCTGTCTACATGGGCTCCAATCTAGTTTCCGGTCGTCAAAAAACAATCCACTGTCTCCGAGTCTTCTACAGAGGCTGAATATAGAAGCATGGCCGTTACAACTCAAGAAATTTTGTGGTTAAACTCTCTTCTCTCTAAACTTGGCTATGTTCCTACACAAAATCTAACCTTATGGTGTGACAATCTGGAAGCTACTTTTCTTGCTTCCAATCCGATTTTCCATACTCGCACGAAGCATATCGAGCTTGATTTCCATTTTGTGAGGGAAAAGATCACTGCCAAGCAATTTGCCATCAGGTTTATTTGCTCAGCTGATCAGATTGGAGACATCTTCACCAAAAGTCTTGCCAAGGCACGTTTTAAGCACATTCGGGATAAGTTTCACGTGTTAGTCAACCCGTCTCGCTTGAGGGGGTGTGTAGATGAGATCACTACGGACGAACTGGATAATTCCAGTGAAGCCTCAACTGAAGACGAAGATAGAACTACAGCTGATAGTTAACAAATGAGTTGTTGAAGATTTTGTTACGATAAGAATAAATAGTTTTGTAATTCTATGTTTTGACAGTCTGTAAAAAAGATTATAGCTGTAATAACATGTTTAAAGCTCTCTATAAATAAGAGAAGTTTCTTGTCATCAATATGTAAGAAGAAACAAAGAATTCAGTTTAAGAAAATTCTCTCCTCTTTATTTTTTAGATACTCTATTTCAAAGAAAGGTTATAAATGTTATGATCCAAAACTAAAAAACTTTTTATTTCTAGGGATGTAACTTTTCTTGAAAATGATCATTTCTTTAAAATTGCTGAAAATAATTCAAATGATCAAATCTTATGGAATGAATTTGTATTACCTTGCTATATTATCCAAGAAAGAAGAGAAGATTGTGTAGAAAATAATGCTCAATTAGATAATCAAGAGATGAAGGAAGTGAGCAAATACAAGAAGAGGATGAAGACGATGAACATTTGAAAGAAGAAAGAGAAGAAGAAGTAACGTTAAGGAGATCGAGTCAACAACTTCAACCTTCAACAAGACTAAAGAACTTTATCACATATTCGGTACAATATCCAATTTAAAATTATATTTCATACGAAAATATTACTAATGACCATTATGTATTCTTGAATGTCTTGTCAAAAATTGAAGAACCAAATAGTTATGACATAACAAAACTTAATTCTAAATGGTATAAGGCAATGGAGGAAGATCTCTATGCCTTAGAAAAAAAAAATCAAACTTGAGAACTATAACTTTTACCAAATAACAAAAAAATTTGATGGGTTACAATGGATATATAGAATTAAATATCATAGCATGGAACCATAGAATTATGAAATCATAGAACAATACATATCAAGACTAGTTGTCACACCCCAGAATAAATAAAACGGATTAGGGGTGCTAAATCCCGCCACGTACGCACGACGAGATGTGCGTACGAAAGGCTAAATGAATAAAATAAAACAATCACAGAATAAACAAAACAATAATAATAATACAAAACAATAACAGTCCAGAATATACAGAAAAATACAACGCCAATCACCGGTGGGCTAACTTCATCGGAATGGGTAGCAAAATCTCTCAAATAAAGCCCAAAGAAAGAAATAAAAACCCGAAACCCGATAAGTCCTAATCATCTACCCACCTCACTGTGCTGATGCGGCGAAGCACCTCTGATATCACGCAGGACTGTCCCTAGCACTCGCTCCAAGAAAAATCCCGAACCTGAAATACCCTGGATCCCACAACCACCGTGGAAACGTGAGTAATTTAAAATTACTCAAGATACGGATTTAGATCCCGACCTTAAGATTTGATCTTCTTTCCTAGACTGGACTCAAAAACCGATACTGATGTTTGAAATGCAATATAATATTGATGAGTAAATATAAAAATATTATCATGCACATTTGACCTACATGATATGACATGATATGGTAAAGAAAACCGAAATAGAAATTCTGTGGAAATAATAATATAATATAAAATATAAGGTACGAGAATCAAACACCCGTAATAAATACCCAGATTGTAAATCTACCAGACTCATCCCGAGCGGGCACTATCAGGGCCCAACTTACTAACTCGGGCCTTGCCTAAGCGGGAACTACCAGGACCCAACTTACTAACTTAGGACTTTATGTTTGTGCAACGACAACGCCGCACAAACGACAATTCGGGCTCCCGAGGCGATAACGCCCTAGGAGAGTGAACGGCTATAAAGCACATACTCTAGTCTGCCGAATCCGGTAATTTACCTTACAAAAATAGAAGCAAACGGATATAGTATGTCTTCAGTTGCCATATCGTAAAAAGGAGATAACTACCCGTGAATTAACAAATCGAAAACAAATGGGAGCCTACACTGTACCAACCAAGGGTCAGAGGACCGTATCCCGTAAAAATGTCAAAACGAAATATAAACAAATGTGAGCCTACACTGTACCCACTAAGGTCAGCGGACCACATCCCGACTTTCTCTGTACCAACTACGGGCCAAAGGAGAAAGCCCTTCGGACAATATTAGAATCCTAAATAAGCCGGATAAATATAATAATATAGTATCACGAAAATAGATTCCAGTCTCGGATATGGCCGCCCACACTAAACACTGAAGTACATTGTATCCTAATCGCTCAAATTTGGATAAAAATGTAATCATATCAAGAATAAGATAAATATAATATTGATCCAAAGAAAAACACTCTGACACAGCCGAACCCGCCAAATGACGGGATCGGTGGATAACCAGCAGGCAAGGATGCGCAATACATATACAGACCGGTGGGTCCCACGGACCTATGGGTCACCGTACGTAACCACAACGGTCAGTTATGCAAGGCAACTCCGTCGAGAATTACCGGTCCGCCTCTCAAGACTCCCATGCATTTAATGCACGATTAACTACCTGACTTAATTAATAATTAGTGATAGTAATAGTATTTTCCTAATAATTATAATCTACAACTTGAATTATTTAATTCTATCTAATCCTATCTCGGGACTATTTCCCGAACCCTACTCCTACCCTATCTACGTGCAATATGACACGCTATGACATGCGAATGCGGGTATGTCTCGAATATACTGGTCAATTTACTGGATGCATATGACAAGTCAATTCGAGTCTCTAAATAATGTTTGGTCAGAAAACACCGCAATTCAGATTTATTTTAAAAATATTTTATTTTCGGTTTGGATTCCTATTTCTGAAGAAAGGAAATCAAATCCCAGGAAACCGTACCTGGGAGTGCTGGTGAGGATCACGAAGTCTCTCTACTCCGGAGGTAGAACACCGGCCTCGGGGTCTGTGTCCGCGTACGTCTGGTCGGGAGTGACCTCGTACTTCGCGGGTGGATCCGACTCGACTATATCACCTAATTTAATTTAGAATTAGATGTTTATTAGTTTAACTTGATTCATTTCGAAATTAACAATTAATTTATCTTGATAATTTACTTAACGTTCGCTCGGTTTTCATCGTCTTTTCTCGAAAATTCGGCAATATTTCTGCTGCATATATGCGGTGTCGGAAAAAATCTAACTAACGGGGTTTTCATTCATAATGCCACGTATGTCCTTTTAATCATCTTTTTATATATTTATTTTTTTTCGCTCGGGTTTGTAGATTTTAGTTATTTAATTTCGTTAGGGTTTAGAAATGAATCCCCTTTTTGATTAATTCAAGTTCCGATCAAAATTATCATTTGTTTTACTTGTTCATTATTCTTATCGTGTTTTATTTAATAAGGATTAAGTTATTAACCATTCGATATCAACAATAAATCAGTATACGCACATCGGAATAATTATAAAAATCATAATTCATTTTATTAATTTTACTTCGATTACCTATACAAATTGCAATACAACGGAATAAGAAATACAAATAAACATCCTATGAAATGAACTAAAAACTAAAATAAAACAACAGTTAAGATAAAAATAAAAATAGAGAAATTGATTAATATATATTATATATATAATATTTTATTTTAATATCCTTTTATTTATTTTAAAAATAGAGAAATTGATTAATATATATTCTAATATATATATTAATTCTATTCTAATTATTATTCTTATTATATTGTCAAATTGTATAATTTACTTTATTACATATATTAATATCATGTTTTTAATAGTTTGAAAAATAGTTCAATGTAATAAATAAAACAAGAGAGAAGAAAATAAAAGCAATTTAATCAATTGAAGAAAATATTTTATTTTATTACCGTGTTGGTGTTTTAATGTTCGGGATCATACGCTGACTACCAAATCGCTGGTGCCAATGCACCGATATCCCGAATCGGGGGTAGTCAGGGAATATAATCATTTCCCGGCTTTAAGTTTATGTGATTAATCCATGGATACCGCCAAACCTTATGGGACGGCTTCCAATTAATTAATCACCCTTTTAATTTATTCACTTTTAATTATCTTGAGACTTTTAATTATGAAGCCTTAATTAATCACTTCTAACCCTAATTAAAAATTCAACTTGGTTTAAGTCCAATTACCAGACTATATAATTTATCTTAAATCTCGATTAATTTTTATTATTTAACCTAGGCCCATTAGATCATTACCCACTAGCCGCATTTGAAAACTCAACTCACAGAACAATTCTCATAAGCAACATCCATAAGCAAAACAATTAGAAAAATTGAGCCACGGAGGGACAATGCTTGTACCAAACAAGAAAGTACAAGAATATAGGGGCAACAAGCAACAATCATTACCAGAAGGGGTGGGCTAAGTCAAGTGCATTATCAGTTCAAATTACTGGTCTAAATTGAAACGACTCAAAAGCCACAAACCAGAGGAACTCATTTACCAGCAACAACATAAGGGGGTATATCCAACAATCAGATGACTAATGCAAACCAACAACAACAAGGCAACACTAGTACAGATCAGTAACAGAGCAAGCAAAAAGGGAATGTTCAATAATCACAACACAATAACCAATAGTCAGCATAACCCACATTAGCACAACACAGGTGGGTGTAGAGAATCAAGTAAAGTAGGTTCAGGCTAGAAATCAAGCAAGTATAAAATACTCCAAAGAGTCAACTGGTACCAGTGGTGCTTGTATGGTGTGCAGGGCTTAACACACTAGATAAGGCAAATTTCAAATTGCAAACAAGGCTAGGAATATCATAATAAAAACCAGTATTGACGAAAGTCAAGTTTAAGCAAGCATAGCCAAATAAGAGGGTATTAGGGCCAATTAACATCATTAGACTTCCTAAGCAGTAACCAGTCAATACACTAAGCCAATAACATTGAGATAGAATAACGGTACCAAAACCCTAAAGAAGTCAGGGCTCAGCCCCCAAACCAACCAAAACCTAAATTAAGCAAGCAATTAGTATATCACGCAAATAAATCAAGCGATCTCGCAATTAATCAGTCGAACACGCAATCAATCTAGTTTCAATCAAGCACGGTTGCAAGACACAAAAGCGATTTAGGGTTTACCAGTGAGTGGAACGGGCAGTAAGCAAGTATGGCACTAGAGAGCAAGAAAACAAAGATAAACGACCTTCCTCTTTGATCCCCGGCCACCACCTCTTTCCCCTATCTCAAAACCCTACTGTTCTTATTAGGTTTCGTTGGAAGTTTTCTTAGTGCATGAGATGCAAGGTAGCAGAGAGGGGAGAGGCGCACGCACAGGGTCCATTTTATAGAGAGGGTCGGGGAAGTGAGGATATACACAGTCAAGGGGAAAACGATGAAAGGGCTAGGAGAGTCTAGGTTGTGACTGATGTGACAATGGAGTGAGGGGCACAGAAGAGTGGTTGCGAGCGAGAAGGATAGTGACTGAGGGTGAGGCGGAATGGTCGAGAGGAGAGTTGTCGTAAGCTCGACAGGGAGAGAACAAAGTCTTTGGGAGAGAGAGGGGGTCAGGGTTGTGACTGAGGGAGAGGTGTGAAAGATAGGGAGAGACAGAGCGATAGAGTGCGCGTGGGGCAGTGAAAAAATGCGAGAGAGAGAGGAGAGAGAGTGAGTGTGTAAATAAAATGAGAGAGTGTGTTTTAAGATTTTCTGTGGCAAAGGCTAGACGAATAATCATGCAAACAATTTAATTTTCTAATATCTTAATTGATCAACTCAACTTAATGACATTCTAATTAATTAATAACTTAATGGTCTCTGGGATTATTATTCGTATTAAATTAAATTATTATATTTAAGGTTTGTTAATTATTATGTTACGTTATATCTTAACTGAAATTAAGATTTGTGATTACTAGTTTAATCATTGTTAATATTTAAGTTTTAATCTCAAATATTAACATTTTAGTTCATTAATTTGATCTTTGGGTTTTGTTATTCGATTCTCGATCTCATTGAATTACTTATATTCCAAACTTGCTTAATTTATTGTTTATTTAATTATATATATATATATTCCATTAAACATTGATTTAAGTTATTTATTTAATTTACGTCAAATTATTGTAATTATTATCTTAATCATCATTATTTCTTAATTAAATTTTGTGGTTTAACACTAGTAGCTAAGGGGTATACACAAATCTACGTTATTGATTACCATGAGACATTTACATCGGCTGTCAAAATGAACACCGTAAGAATTCTATTATCTATTGTGGTAAATCACGGTTGGAATTTACACTAAATTGATGTATAAAATATTTTTTTCAAGGAGCACTTGAAGAAGAAGTGTTTATGATCCTTCCCTTGAGTCACAAAAAAAAGAAATTTCTAACCTTGTGTGTAGGTTAAAGAAATCCATTTATTGACTAAAGCAATCACTAAAGACGTGGTATACAAAACTTAATCATTTTTTTTATTTCTTGCAACTTCAAGGTAAGCGGATCTGATTCATCTTTATTTGTTAAGAATAATTCCAACAGCACAACCGTAATGGTAGTTTATGTAAATGATCTAATTATAACTGGTAACAATCAAGTATAAATTAATTGTATAAAGAAAATCTCAAAAATAAATTTGAGATTAAATATTTAGGTAGATTAAAATATTTTTTGGTTATTTATATCTCAAAGAAAATATATGCTCGACTTGCTTCAAGAGACCGATAAATTAGGATGTAAGCTGATTTTAACCCCAATTGAATCAAATATAAAACTCAATACGAGAATAGTGAGTCACTAAAGGATATAAACCACTTTCAAAGGCTTGTGAAAATTGAGTTATTTTAGTGTTATAAGTCCGGATATATCATCTGTCGTAAGTCAAATTAGTAGGTTTATGCATGTTCCAAGAATATCCCATTTAAAATGTCGTAAATAGAATATTGCGGTATCTAAAAGGCACTCCCGAAAAGATAATTTGGATAAGAAAAAATAATACTAATGCTATATGTGGCTATTCTGACGCAGATTGGGCAAGAAGATTTAATAGAAAATTAACTACCGACTTTTGCACGTTTGTGGATGAAAATTTAGTCACATGGAAAAGCAAAAATAAAATGTTATGACTCAATCAAGAGTGAAAAGCGGAGTATTGAGCTATGACATCCATGACAAGCGAATTAATATGGATTAAGTAAGTGTTAGTCTATTTAAGAATTGAGGTTGAAGAGCTAATGAAAATATTTTATGATAATCAAGCGACTAGAGACATTGCAACTAATCTCGTCTTTCATGGGCGTACCAAACACATAAAAGTCGATTGCCACTTCATCAGAGAGAAAGTTCAATTAAAAGAGATTGAAACTCCATTTGTAAAGAGTGAAGATCAATTGACCTATATATTTACAAAGAGGTTAAGCACCAAAGCATTAAAAAATGTTTCGTGCAAGATAAGATTATATAACCTTTATAATCTTAACTTGAGGGGGAATGTTGAGAAATAAAAAAATTAGGTGGCAATTAGCCTCACATTATTGATTATCATAGGCTAGATCAAAAAAGTATACATCCAACCTTCTTATGTTAAGAAGGGATTGCAAGTTTTTTTTTCTTTTTTCAATAATACCGTTAGGTGTAATCCAAAAATAATTTTTTTTTATCGTTGACATCCGCTTATATATTGGCAATGTATAGCATCTGTAATACTCTCTTAATTTTCCAATAATAATAAAATATTATAATCATCATTTTTCATCTCCAAAATTGACAGTTGGCGATGTAGAGAGGTCATTTTTATTAGATTTTTTTTTTTACAAAGTTCTAATTCGCAAGCATTTCATGATGCTCAACTTGATTTTTGGCATGGTAAGAGATTTTTCATATATAAATTCCAAGTTTGTTAGCTAACATGTGTATAAATTTATAATTGTAGAGTTGTGGCAAGAAAACCCGGATGTATGGGCAATCCGTCTAGCCATAGGAACCTACCTTCTCGATGGCAAATATTTCAGACCTTTTGATGAAGAAGAATAGGAAATTGAAGCCCTATTAGAAATACCATTCTCCAATAAAATGGATGATGATGCCTTTAGCTGAAAGAGTGAGTGGATGATGAAGAAATATATATATATATATATATATATATATATATATATATATTTATAATAAGTTTTAAGAACAAAATATTTCTTGTTGAATTAATTTCATCTAATAAGTTTTAAGATTTAATTAATATTATTTCTTTCAACAATTTCATGTAGATTACTAGAATTTCGGATATAGAGTACTTATGATGAACTTTAAAAAAAAATATTCTGTATGATATTACAAAAGATATATAGAAACTATTCTATAATTTTATATAGAAAGCACCTCTCATTAAAATGATAAGATCGAGATCAATAGCTTGAATCTACGTCGAACTGTTTTTTTTTACCTTCAGTCATGTTGGTGTGCAATAATATGTCGTCAATATTTGTGTCATATATTAATATTAACTGAATAAAAAGAATGATGGGTTGGATCGTATATCATTCGATGCGTCCCAAACTCCCAATGGACGGTTATCGTATTTGTCGCAATTCTTTTTTAATTTAAATTCAAAATTAGAAAAGTAACAATTCAATAAAAAAAAAATGGATGACCAATGTCCCAACGTAGTCGTTGTAGTATAGTGGTAAGTATCCTCGCCTGTCACGCGAGAGACCCGGGTTCGATCCCCGGCAACGGCGAATTAAATTTTATCAAAATATAAAAAATGCATCAGTGCTTTTCACGCACCTAGACACACTTATACAATGATGATATGTTTTCCATATCAAGGATCGCCTAAAATTGGGATTTTGCAGAAGTCCAATTATTATATTTCGTCGATGCAATGATTAATCTTCGTTTTCCCTTTGGAAATTATATTGGTTGTTTAAATTGATGATTAATTGGGCGAGGAATGTGTAAATCCTAGTTGCACTTTTTTTCTTCTTTGTGAGATTACAAGAGTTCGAGTCAACATCCGTTTGGAAATAACCTCAAAACTCGACCATTAAGCTAACTCACGTGTTTTATTTTATGATAGTGTTGGCAAAAGAACACAATCTATTCTTATTAATTAACTCATTTGTTCGATCATCGCATCATGAAACGTAGTGTTAGAGATTTATATAACAGGAGTTCATGAAAAAAGATAACCAGAACTCATAAAAAGATTTACGTTAATCATCAAAGGTACAACTTATTTTTATCATAATCTAAAAAAGACGTGAAAATTTTATCGCTTTTCATTTTTTTGTTGGATCCCATATTTCAACATAACAAAAAAGTAACTTGCTTCAACAAAAGTGAGGGGAAAAAAATCTCACACTTTATTTTTTTTCGTCTAGCAATTTGTTTATAATATGAAAAAAGATAAATTAAAATAAAATGTGATGGAGAGAGTCATTATTTTTCTTATCAAATTGGGAAAATTTTGTCATTTGATGAAGTGAGTCATTATTTCATTGTAGTGTGTGATCATAGTAATAAAATTCACGAATAATTCATTTTTGAGGCTGAGACAAATAAAATGACATACTATTAGTTGATTCGTGAATTGTTCATTTAATTCGCAAATTATTCACTTTTTTATGAATTTAATTCGTTTTTAACGCGGATTTTTTCAAATAATTCGTACTACAGTTTGGTGCAATATATTTAAATTTATGTATCATTTATTACATTAAAATATGAGACTCGGAGAAAATGAAAATGATTGGAAAATATGCTGATTTTCTTCGTCTTGTGGTGAAGATAATCATTGTTTTGTTATGCTGACTTGCTGAGATGTAATATGACAAAAAGATACAAATTGTTAGGAAAAAGAATTAAAGCACTAGCAAAATTCATTAGACTTTCACAAAAATAAAACCGTCCCTTAGTTGTTAGTGTAATATTTTTATTGATCAATATAGTCATATTATTTATAAAAGAAGTACCAACATTTAAACGTGGCAACTTGACAGTTGACACCGCCGTGTAACCCGTGTTGGAGACTTGGATGCAACGAACATCTCCAGTTCTAAGCAAACGGTCTCTTTTCTTTCCTAGCGGCCGAGCAGCCGACTAAGGGGCCCCAAATTCTAAAACTTTTACACGTGTAGTACCGTGTTAAACCGATCCGCGGAATGAGCGACTGATTGGACCATTGAGGTTCTTAAACTGACAGGTGGGTCTTTCTCAGCATTGAGTTTCTTTGTCAGTGACTGAAAACAGGCTCCTGACGTGGTAGTCCATTTGTAGTCAAAACTCAGCAGCTTCTCGCTTTACCCATCTTCATCTCGAAGGAGCCTTCATTCTTTTGTGGTGGCGAAAGCGAGATCTCCTTACTATATATATTGAGACGATCGTTCTAGTGGAAAATACAGGATCTACATTTCAAGGATAATTCCGAGATCTAACGATATTTGGAAGGTACTGCATTTTCCTCTCCCTCTTTCTTCTTTTCTGAGATTAAAGAGATCCTGTTAAATAGACTAGTAATTGGACGTGGGATCTATTTTATCTGTTCTTCTATCCCTTGTTTTTTTTTTTTATTTGCAAGGAATTGGTATTGTTTCCGTATAGTTTTTCAATGTTCTATACAGATTATGTCATTATGATGATATTAATCAAACTCATTCCATCTATTTAAGATTCTCTTTCTCCGATGATTGAGCTGAGAAAAGCCCGTTTATGTTTTCATTGAAATACAATTATCCTCTCTTGGCAATATAAGAGTGTGATTTACATGAAATTTTAGGAGAGTGAACCAAATTCAATTATCCACTGAATCTCAATATTTAAAACTTTAAAATGCATTTAATTATCTCATGATTAATTAACGAAGTTACAATCTTTAAGGCCTATAAAGTTCCGAATTTTTTTTCAAAGTTAACAAAATATTAAACAGTATGATATGAAAAAAAGTTGATCAATCTGCTGGCCGTATCACAGGGCCAGTTCATACCTGGCAAGCAATCAATATTAGATCGTCTTAGCATGTCTTTTGTCCTAAAAAAAAGAATTTTTTTACCAGTAGCTGAATTAGTTTATTGCTGGAAATTCACTTTTTTTTTTTTGTTTAAGAATTCTCTTTAAGAACACTAGCCGACTTCTCTCATTGCTGGAAATATGTTATTCATATCATATATATTGTAAGTTAAAACGATGTACTTTGTTTGAAAATATAACAGGTAATAAATGGAGGAGGAAAGCAAACTCAAAGAGGAGACTAAAACAAAGACCAAAGAGGAAGTTCATCTAAAAGTCAAGAGCACTGAAAAGGTTTCAGATGCTGAAGATGAGAAAAAAAAGAGAGAGATTGAAATACATGCAAAAACATTGGAAACAGAGAAAATCAAGTTTGGCAAGGAGCATGATGCAACAAGCAAAAGTTTGGAGGGTGCTGAGGAAAAAAAGCAGAAAGAGCAGAAACATTCAATAGTTGGAACCCAAAGTGAAGATGATGAGGTAAAAGAGAAAAAGGAAAAGAACGAAAAGAACAAGAAAGGAAAAGAAAAGGATGGGGAAAACGAAGTGAAATCAGAGGTTGAGAAGAAAGAAAAGAAGAAAAACAAAGGCAAAGAAAAAGATGGGGAGAAGGAAGTGAAATCGGAGGATGAGAAAAAAGAAAAGAAGAAAAACAAAGACAAAGGAAAGGATGGGGATGAGAACGAAAAATATGAGAACAAAGAAAAGAAAAAAGAGAAAAAAGATAACAAGGATGAGGAGGGCAAAGAAAAGAAGAAAGAAAAAGAGAAGGATAACAACAAAGATAATGACAAAGAAAAAAAGGAGAAAAAATCGAAAGGATCTGAGAAAATTAAGGATGTGGATACATTGAAGAAAAAGATGGAAACGATCGATGGAAAGATTGAGGAACTGCTGGCAAAGAAGGAAGGAATACTGAAACAAATCGAAGAGTTGCAACAGAAAGAGGAAGGAAAGGCCAAGGAAGAGGTGTTGCAACAAAGAGAGAAATAACCAAAGAAAAGTTGCAACAGAAAGAGGAAGGTATACCCAAAGAAGAGAGTGTTACTTGAATGATTGAGTGATCGCCGTATATGGCACAAAGGGCTGCTTTGTGTTGTTATGGAGATTCTTTCTTTTGTACAATTATACTGTTATTTGTTATGCTCTTTGTTTTGTTTTTCTTTTCCTTCGCTTAAAGGGTGCCAGATTAATGACTTTTGTTGTTGTTTTTTTAAAAGAAAAAGGTGAGCCAGCTTTAACCAGGTTGTTTTGTAATAAACTCTATGCTTTCTAATTGAGTTTTATTTTTAATCTACCCCAATTTATTTGATTTTGTTGTTGTTTGTTGTTGCTGCTAAATTTACTACTGAACCATGATCGCTTTCTTGATATAGTTAGTACTCATGTTTTATGGCATTACCTGCCAATGTTGTGCAATGTAGATAAGTTGAGCTAATTGAATTGATACTTGCTGAAATATTAATATGTATCGAGGTACTAATACCAAGGACAGAGGTTGGCTTCTAATTACTACAGAAATTTTTGTACATGGAGTTCCATAAGAATACAAAAAGAAAAGAAATTACATTCTTTGCAGCTGATCTTTATTATAATGTAGTTCCCTTTTATTTTCACGTGCATTCACATTGATCTTATTGTATTTCGTAATATTCACGCTCATGTCTGAATTACAACTGTGATCATACCCTTGAATTACAACTGTGATCATAGCAAATACAATCCCTTTATCAGCATGTCTCGTGATCATTGATTTTTCATCTAAATCGACAGAGCCTCCAAATACTTCTCGACATGGTCAAAACCACACAGCTCCTTAACCACAGGCATGGTTGCAGGAACCGGCAATTGAAATTCCAAAGGTGAATCTTTGGAGCCCATTATAGAAAACAACTGTGCTCTTGCAGCTTTTATTGCATCTCTTGTAGCACTATGAACAGATGATGCAAGAAGTAGAGGTGGTTCACCAGAGGCTGTAAGAAGAATACTAATATTAGCAAAATTAATCACAACTAAATCTACAAGAATAAAATAATCATTTGTTGTGGGTCAAATCTTAAGACTAGTACACTTCGAACAAATTAAACCAAAGTATCAAATAACTAAATACAACTAAGAATAAGGTTTATTTAAGTGGCACAGATAAGTTACCTTTCGAAGAGAGCACACGGTTTTTGTGATGTCCACTGTTTACCAACTCCACATTAAACTGCTTTGGTATTGTGTCAACAGTTGGAATCTTATATGTCCAAGTACCATCTGAAGTAAGCATCCCATCTGAGTTGGTAATGTATTCTTCTAACAGAAAGTAACCAATCCCTTGAACAAAGGCACCTTCAATCTGGGAAGAACAAACAAGTTTAGAATAGCCGCCACAACATAAATCTTAAATTAAGAGAACTGATTTTACTCATAGGCTGTGTTCCCAAGTTGGATAGAGGAGGTGAGAGGGAGGGAGGGAGGGAGGGAGGGAGGGAGAGGAGAGGATTAAGTCCTCTATTCATTTCTTTAAAATTCATCTCCAATTTGGAGGGTTAAAAACTAAACCCCCTCCCTTATTCTCTTCCCTTTCCTTTTTCCCTCAAAACTCAGGAGCATAGCCTTAGTGAAACAATGTTACAAGTGTAACAGACCTGTCCCAAATCTATAGCAGGATTTAAGCTCTGACCACAATCATAGATAAGGTCACTTTGCAATATAGTCGTGGCTCCTGTGAGAATATCAATCTCCACCTACAAAAATCCAGGTAAATTTGATAATTTAATCTATTTGCAAACACAATTAAGTGACTGGCAGTTCAATTATAAGATTTAATTTGGTGCTAATGAGAAAACTGGCATATTTGGCTAGTTATAACTTTCTTTTATGATCTATGGTATAGGGCTTGTGGATGTTATTTTGCCAGGTTAAGAGTAGATTTATGAAATCGTAATTCTCCTCTTTATTCAATCACTGAGCTTTTTTATATAAACAATTAACACTAAATTAACACTATTTTTTTAATTAATACAGAATATTATCTAGAATAGTTGTTATATTTAATAGATCTCAACTGGACGAAAGATATCACTAAGTTTATCTTGTCACAAAGTCTAACTAAGTCTGATAAGATAAGTCCCTCGGTGAGATAATATGTTACTTGCTCTCTAGTAAAATGACTTAGCCTCGGTAATTCATTGTCCAACTTCTTTTTGATGAAGAATCGATCAATCTCCACATGCTTAGTTCTATCGTGTTGCACCGAGTTGCTGGCAATGCTAATTGCTGACTGATTGTCACACCACAATTTCATTTGAGTCCCTTGATCCAATTTTAAATCTATTAATAGATCTTTGAACCACAACATCTCGACAACTTCTAATGCCATAGCTCTATACTTTGTCTCTGCTATCGACCTCGCTACTACCGACTGCTTCTTACTCTTCTAAGAGACCAAGTTGCCCTCTACAAACATACAATATCCTGATGTGAATCTCCTATCATTAGCATAGCTAGCCCGGTCAGAATCACAATAACCTTCAATATTTAGATAATCATTCTTTCGGAAGATCAATCTCTTCCCTGATGCGCTCTTCAAATATCTCAAAATCTGGTATACTGCATTCATATGACCTTCTCTCGGATCATGCATACAACGACTCACCACGCTAACTGCAAATGAGATGTTGAGACGAGTGTGACTCACATAGATCAGATGACCTACCAACCTCTTGTACATCTCTCGATCTACCGGCTCTCCTGTCTCTACATCTAATCTAGTCTTCTAACTGATAGGAGTAACTGTAGACTTGCACCCCAGCATGCTTGTCTACTTCAGTAAATCTAACGCATACTTTCTTTGAAATAAGACCTACTTCACGAGCAATCTCAATCCCACGAAAGTAAAGTTATTCGGATCTTTCACCTCAAATTCCTTGCTCAATCTCACCTTTAACTGTCCAATCTCCTTCTCATCGTTTTCTGTGACAATAATGTCATCAATATACACTACAAGCATTGTAGTATGACCTCCGTGTTGTCGGTAAAACACTGTGGTCGACATTGATCTGCTGATATTCTATGCCTACCATTGATTTTCTGAACCTGTCAAACCAGACTCGTGAAAACTGCTTCAACCTATAATGGCATATAGCGACTTTTCTGAGAATGCACACCTCGCCTATGGTTTGGTTGTGCCGAAGCCTGATGGTATCTCTATACACCTCCTCCAACAAATCTCCATGAAGAAATACATTTTTCACATTGAGTTGGTGCAGCTTCCACAAACCATTCACCGCCAAAGAAACTAATGTTCTCATCATGCTCATCTTCGTCACTGATGCAAAGGTCTCATCATAAATAATGTCATACGTCTGGCTGTACCCTTTGGCCACCAATCGTGCCTTGTACTGCTCGACATTCCCTTCTGGGTTGTGGTTCAATGTGAAGACTCATTTGTATCCAACAACCTTCTTACCAGGTGGTAGTGACACAAGCTCTCATGTGTGATTCTTGTCGAGAGCCCTTAGTTCCTCGTGCATGGTTGCCTCCCAATTTGGATCCCTTTTGCTACCTGCCAATACTTGAGTATAGCAACACTATTCAATGATGTAATTAATGCTCCATATTCAGTTGATAGGTTCGAGTAATCAACATACTGATCAATACTGTGTGGAAACCCATAACGGTCATGAGGATTTCCTGCATTGCTGCGAGAAATCCTCCTTAATATCATAGAGAAGGAAACAAGAAGAATCATATTACCTAAGTCTGTGGTGGATGATGTAGGTGTCTCAGAAGTTAGAGAAAGCTGATAGGCCTCAATTATATATTATATTCAATTAGGATTTTATCTCAAAAAAATTATGCATTTTATGTTAATTGTTAAGAATTTATTCAATTTTTATGTCGAGTTCGAGATACTGCTGCATTTCTTATTGTTTTGCAGGTTATGAAATGTAAACAAGGATGTTAACATGAGAAATGAGGCTTGGACGAGATGGATCGAAGCTACACGAAGGAATTAAGTGAAAAGCACTTCTGGACAAAAATTGCGGACCATAATTATGGGATTTGCTCTCTGGTTCGCTCTGTTAAGAAAGTGCAAAAATGTCGGACCACAATTTTGGGGCTGGAAGCGCGAACTTATAGTTTTAAAGCGGTTTTCTCATTGAAATGAAGAGATTTTAACACCCCTTCGTCCCTCAACTGACTGGAGAGGAGATCCCAAGCAAGAAAGAAGAGGAAGAACACTATTAGAGAGAGATTTGAAGGAGAACTCAAGAACCGGGTGAGAAATCGTAGATCTTCTTGGTGTATTCTTTTCTTTATTATTTTCTCATGTTGTGCTGTTGTTTAAACATAAATCTTGGTATAATCTTTGACATGATTTGTGGCTAGACACCCTTCTAGAGGTCTAGATGTAAACTCGATAACTCGAATAGTTTAATTTACTCGTGTGTTGATCTTTTAGTTTTTGTTGTTTGTGATTGTTGTTTTGTCTAAATTGAATGCTTAATTTTAATCAACTGCATGTTACCCTAGAAGTGAATGCGGAAACCGAAAGGTGGAACTGAATCTTCTGACCCAAAATAGTGATTTAGGTCGTAGGCCAAGTACTTAATCGTGAAACTTATTACCTAAGGAAAAACCGAGGAAACCCTAAAAATTGTGTGAGGTACCAAAAGACGAAGTACAAAATTTAGGTTATGCCAAAGTAATTCACTAATCTTAATGGGCTTAGACTTGTAAGGTGAGGTACTTACTCGTGAAACCCGAATTATTTAGGTACTGTATCAAGCTACGAAAGTGTAAATTTGGTACTAAATCTGAGATTGAATCCCCGACAAACACTAGAACATATTAAAAGATCAAATAGAGTGAATTGACCAAACGAGTGAGAGTGAAGCCGAAAACCCCTAGAATCCTCTATTTGATAAACTTTTCAGTCATTGTTGTTAGATTTATGCACTTTTAGTTTAATGCAAAACTCTTATTCGATTGTCTGGATTAGTGAAATCTGTGAGAACCGGTAATTCACCCTTGTCCTTGTGGTTTGACACCCCGACTACTACTTGACTAGGTCATGCGCTTGCGGCTGAAATTGAGTATAAATTAGGGTATTTATTAGCTTAACAAAATACACATCAAAAACTAGGACAAAAAACTTGGCACGGACGGTACTGTAAGTATAAACACATTCTCTTTTCTCCTCCTCTAATACATGTATCTCAGCTCCCCTTGAGCCTGATTTTCTTCTCCTTCTGTCACCATATTTTCCTCTTCTTCTGACTCATCACCCTCAGCCGATTCTTGTCTCGAAATAGGAGCCAACACTACCTCTAACTGAATTGATCTTTCACCCACACATTTCTCCCCCTCTCGCCTTATTTCTCCATCATCTGGCGAGTCACCAAAGGGTGAGTCTACTCTTAAAGGGAAGTATGGCTCATACTCATGGGAAGTTACATCCATAATTACAAACAATCTTCTATCTTGGGCTCCAACACACATATCTCTTTTGAGTAGCAGAATCTCTAGAATCCAGATTCCTCACTATTGGTTTGTTGTCTATCGCAAAGCATACACAACCAAACACTCTTAAAAGAAGAATTCCTCCATTATTCCCCTTTAACATCTCACAGGATGACTTTCAATCTAATATTCTCGAAGACATTCTAATATTTAGCTAAGCAACAATTAAGACCACTTGCCTCCACAGGTATTTTGGGACATTCATCGATATCATCATACACCGAACCACCTCTAGAAGGTGTATATTCTTCCTTTCTGCTATCCCATTCTGTGCCGGTGTATACGGACGAATAAGTAGTCTGGTGCATTATCCGCTGTGTAGACTAAGTATTCTTCAAACGCTTTGTTGGTGTACTCCGTTCTATTGTCCAATCACTACTTTTACCACTGCACCATATTGAGTCTGTATCGCCTTGTGAAAGTCTTTGAAACAAGCAAGTACTTCACTCTTATTTTTCATCAAATACAATCAAGTAACATGAGAGAAACAATCAATAAAAGTCACAAAATATCTATAACTATTAATTGTATTTGTCGGAAAAGCCTCCCCCCATACATCAGAGTGAATAAGATCAAAACCCCAGAACTTCTATTTCTAGAGCTACAATAAGAGCTTTTGGTTTGTTTTCCTAACTCACAAACATCACATATTAACTTCTCTTTATTTGCCCTTTCATATAATGAAGAATATAACATACTCAAAACAAAAAGCGAAGAATATCCCATCCGTTGATGATGTCGTAGTAATACATCTTCTATGGTCATCCCAAAACCTCGTACTCCTACCCCCTCTATCAAAGATGTTAGCACTGAATCCATCCCCTCTCTGTCCATGTACCACAATCCTCTATGTCGCGTTCCTGTCCCAAGTCTCCGGCCCATCTCCTTCTCCTGGAAGGTCACCTTGGGAATACCAAAAGAACAACACAATTTAATTGTAGGATAATAACATTGATGGACAATAAATTTACTGGAAATGATGGAGCATGCAATACATTAGACAATAAATCAGTACATTTAACGGTACCATCACCAACCACATGCTGGGATGTGTCATCAACTATCTAGATGGTTTCTGGAGGCGTCAAGTGAGTGTATGAAGTGAACTCGCTAGATGCCCCTGTCACATATCGAGTTGCACCAGAATCTATGATCTATTCTAGTGATCTCGTAGGAGATTTAGAAGCAAGAGCATGTGCAGTACCTATGACAGAATGAGTAAGAGTAGCAAAGTTACCTCGAAGACACATGTGAATGTCTCATCTGTGATTTTCTTCTTTCCTGCATCTCTTGTTGTTTTCTGCTTCCTTTTTAGCAACTCAAGAGCTCATGCTCCTCCTCAGTGAGGCTTGTCTCATTCTCTACTTGTGAGTCTACCATCAGGTTTGCCCGATAACCTCCACCTCTTCCACCTCTATGACCATCACGACCTTAGTCGTGACCTCCAGACTGTCCCCGCCCACCTGTTTCTCTCTCCTTGGCGGGGCTTTGGACAAACTTTGCTCAGGTGTCCCACATCTTCACAATTATAGCACTTGCGGGTCTCTATATGTGCACCTATCATACCTAGGCTCAAAGTAACTAAAACTGATCGAGCACCTGAAAGCCCACCTGACTCAGAGTGTAGCATCATGCGACTTTCTTCCTATATCATCGCAGAGATGGCTTCATCTAGTGAAGGAAACTTTGTCTGGACTAAGAAAACTGACCTTCTTTGATCAAACGTCGGGTTCAAATGAGCTAAGAACTGTATAGTCCGCATCTGTGCATTGAACTCCATGCTCTTGCACATTGGATCATTACAGCTCGACATCGGTGAAAAGTGAACAAGATCTTGCCACAGCTGCTCCAGCTCCATGGAGTACTCCTAAATAGACCTATCACTATGCATTATCGCCTCTATTCCACACTGGATCTGGAAAACTTTCATGTGGTTCTCAGAGCCAGCAGAGGTCCTCTTCAGTTTGCTCAGATGTCTTGTACCTTGCGAATACCATTCACAATGAAGCAACCTTTGGAACCATTGAGTTCAACAACAAGGCATGTGTAGTCTTCCATTCATTCTCTTCAACATTGTCATCCACTGGCTCAGCTTTGGCTCCTGCCAGGTATCCATCTAGTCTTTTCCCTACTAGAGCAGCCTCAATTCTACATGACCAGCTGAGATACGTAGCCAGTCCATCAAGTTTCAGATCCACAAGGAGGTAAATCTCACTTCATAGTCTGTGAATGGGCTGATCCTGACCCTTCGCCTTTCGTGGCACTTAGTTTCATAAGCTCCATCAAAGCTTTTAGTTCTGTAGCACTTAGCTTCTTAATAATCTCTTCTATCGATCAATCTCAAAGATCCAAGTCAAAATCACACAGATTATATGTGACTTTCTTCCTTATTTTGATCTAACCCAATCTCAATCTACTTCAACTTTAGAAACAAAATCACTCTCATTCAACTTCAATCAATCATTCGTATTTTTTTTTCCAATACACTAGCTAACCAAAGACCAACACATCTCTCTCTTTTTTTTACAGAGGCTTAAACTTCAGCCATAAAAAAAAACAAAAACGTGACAGATGGTACTACGATCTGGATTTCTCAAAACAAAAATAAAATAACACAACCTGACGGAGACCTTTGAACTAGACACGTGGCAGAGGGCGACGCTTGGCCTGGACGAAGGCTCGCAACCTACCCTGGCGACTCATTCTGGTGACCACCTGAAGGGCGACGCAAGGCCTGGACGGAGGCTCGTAGCCTCGGCAATGATGCGCACTGGTCGATGAGTGAGACCAGACACGATCGAAATCCTCTTTTTTTTTATGTGGTTAATCTAGATTTGTTTGGCTCTGATACCAAGTAGATTTATGAAATTATAATTCTCTTCTTTATTCAATCACTGAGACATTTATATAGGCATACAACTAATATAGTAAGTAGTAATTAATTAATACAAAATATTATCTAAGATAGTTGTCATATTTAATAGATCTTAACATTAAGCTTAAAGCTTTAAAAGATAGTTTTAACAGATATAAACTACACAAACCAAAAATGAAGGTACTAGGTGTGTTGTACTAACAAGTCAAGTGGGAAACATATCAATTCAAAGTTGAACTTGAATTGTAAATTGAATTTTGTGCTAATGAGAAGGCTAACATATTTGGCTAGTTATAACTATTCTTCTTTTATCATGTACAGTATGGGGCTTATGAGTGTTGTTTTGATAGATTCAATTTAAAACTTCAAAAGATAATTTCAGACAGATATAATCACTATACAAACCAAAAATCATAGTACTATGTGTGTGAAGTACCAACTCAAAGTTGAACTTCGATTGTAAATTGTAAGGCATAAAGGACCAAAACCACTAAACATAGTAACAAACCAAATGACTGTACTAGGGTGTTTTAATAAACATGTCAAGTGGGTGAAATACAAATCTGAAGTTGAAGTTAAATTTTAAATTGTAAGGGGAATAAAGAAGAAAAATACCTCACTTACTGCAGCCCCATAGTTAAGATAGGACATGGAAGCAATGGAAGGGACCCAATATGAACTAGCAGATAAATTCACATTTGCCATAGATGCCTAAGTTGAAGAAGTATAGGTGATCAGTGCAGAAAACAAACTCAACACTAAATTTTTATACCAAAATTTAGTCAGTATTGGAATATACTGGTACAATGCTTCAAACCTATTATCTGGTGCATATTCTCCTTTCTGGTTTTCTTTATTGGACTTTATAGTGCCCTAATGCACAATAATGTATACTGAAGTCTACAAATAGCAGCTCCAAAGAAACTTCTTAGCAAAATAGAAAAATCAATTAATTAAGAGATAAAGAACTAAAACTGAAAGGACGTTGCTATCACAGTATGGTAATATGTAATAACATACACGGTTCCTATAAGAGAGCCCCATCATGTGTGTGATGGCTAATGGCCACATATTGAGTACAGACCTGTTTAATTAAAGCATTCCATGTGACTGAGCTGTTTTGTGTCTCCAAATTTTCTTTAATTGGTTTCAGCCTTTCAACCAGAATGTCACAAGAGAGCCTAACAGCTTCACAGCTAGACTCTGATGTGGTACTGCCAGTAGTCCAACCCCCCTGTATCATGCTTAGAGTGTCAGCTTGAATAACTCTTATCTTCTCCAAAAGATGATCATCTCCATTAAATCCAAGTTGGCCAAGACCGAATGCAGCCATTTGCTTCACTTTAGTCCATAGTCCTTGCCCTAACTCAATCCCTCCTACTTCGACCACAACTGATCCATCATTAAGCACTGACACCTTACCAGGGGTGGGTCTAAGCATCACACAGTGCACTATTGGTACACAAGAAATACCACGTTTCTTCCATATGTTGCTTCTATTAAAGGATTTAACCACCTCTACGCGATCTCTATATTGGGCATCGGAAATCAATTTTGAAATAAGTGAAGGGAGAGTGTATTCAGATGGCTCCTCAACAATACCTTTGTAAAACAAAGAAAGGCTTTCATAGCTATGGAGATTCTTTTCTCTTACTAAACTGACATCAAGGGAGAGAAATGAAGCCACACTCTCTATAACAGCTTCAGCGATGTAAGACCCTTGTACCTCTCCTGGGGCCCGCATGGCTGACTTAGTACTCAAGTTGGTTTTGCAAACTTTTATGTCAAATGATAAGGCACCCCAATTGTACTTTTTTAGAGGCCCAACTAGGTTATGAGGAATAATTAATGATACATCTTGAGTCGCACCAGCATTTATTAGGATGTCTAGATGCAAGGCTGTGATTTTACCATCAGATTTGAAACCAACAGAATAGGTCACTTTCATAGGATGCCTGCCTCCTGATATTATCATATCAGTCTTTCGATCGAGGTACATTCTGACAGGTCGATGCAGCTTATGGGCAGCCAGTGCACAAGCAGCTGCCACCTGCATCATCACAGTCCACAAAGACCAAACTGACTAAACTAAAGAAGTTCAATTAACTAATTAATCAAAAAGAGCCAAATAATACTTATCAAATACAAAATTGAACAAAGGAAAAAAAACACCAGTTAAGAATCACGAATGAAGCAAAATATATCATTGGTGCAGTCAAGTATATTCCGAGCTGTACTGTGCCTGACCCCACTGGGAATGGACCTACCCAAGTCCACAAAGTGGGTGACAATAACATTGATTGTTATAAACCTCAGTTTCCCAGGAATAACATAATATTTACCCATATTCGAAGGACAATAAAATACTTTGGTTCTTTGCAACCCAAAACCAACCAATAGAAGAAATTTAAATCGAGCAATAAATAACTAAATTGTGCCCAACTATTTCACAGAAAATCAAATGTAAATTTCAAATATCATAACTGAGTTTTGAAGCCCATCAAATTGGTTTTAGCTTAATTGACCCAGGAAAAGGAATTTAGTTTACTCCAGGATAAGAAATTGAATATCCAAGAGAACAAAACCTCTACTGCTCTAATCTAAGGAAGTATCTAGTACCTCATTTTTTTTCCCAAAATGTGAAACAAGAGATCTTCTTCCAATCTTAGGGGGAAGAAGAGTTATTCCAGAAGAAATATCCTTTTAACACAATTGATTATAAAAATGCCATTCATTAAACACTGCCATAAAATCTAATATAAATGATATAATAATTTCATTTAATTTGTTTCCATCAATCATTATTTTCTTCTTCCAGAGGTAACAAACACTGTTACAAAATAAGAAAGAGTGGAAGAAGATTTCTTCAAAAATTTCTCTTTTTCCACCTTTTTCTGGAACAATATGGAAAAATCAATTGGGTCTATGAATTCTAGGTATTAAATGTTCTTGAATAGTGTTTGCTTCTCCAGATAAAATATGTGTGTTATTTGCAACAACAAGCAGCTGTTATTTCTGATACTTACGGGCAATGCTCTAACAGCTTTTCCACCAAAGCCTCCGCCAACTCTTCTAGTAATAACACGCACTCTATTACAGGGGATGCCCAGGCATGTGGCTATCACATTATGTGCAGTTTCAGGGGTTTGACATGAAGTGTATACCACGATGGAGTTGTCCTCATCAGGTACTGCCAGAGCAGTCTGCATCTCCATGTAAAACCAGTATTGTGAGCTGAGAGCAACCTGAAAAGGATAGAATTAAATACCAACTTAAAATTTGCAGCATTAGAATGAATAATGCCATCAATGAAACTGAAATATGTAAACCATAGATGTATTCAAACTGCAAAGAGATGATGATTTAAAATAGGAAACTGACAAAAATTTTCCTTCTAAGATATATCTAAATAAGAAGCACACTCAACGAAATCTATAAAGAACAATATAAAGCCAATCAATATAACTAAATTCTTCTTCATTTTCGTAAACAACACAATGCTATTGCAACAAATGCAAATACCTCAGATGATATAATTTTGTGATCAGCTTCTTCCATTCCTTTGAAGAAATCACCAACTTGTTGAGGATATAGGAATGGAGGAACCACAAAATAGCTTGATCTTTGTACTGCTGCTTCCAATGTTAATATCGGCGCTTCCAAGTTCTCAGTGCTGTAACTAACAACTGCATTCCCTGCTGCCATGTTTGCCAATGGTTGTGTCTGTGCAACCTATTCAACAGAAAAATTTGCTAGTTAACTAATTTGGTTAAGAGTCATTTGAAACTTAAGATGTTTCTTTACAAAGTAGCATTTTTCCTGTTGAGTGGTTAAGTTGTTGAAACTTGAAAATAATATGAAATATATTATCACTTGCAGAGAGTAAAATTAAAAAGTGATATGTCATATTTTTCTCCAAAAAGTGAGATTTCATTAAAAGCAATTAACATCTCTCTTTCAAAACAGGAGAACATGAATAATAAAGAAGTCTTGAAAATTTGAAATATCATTTGATTTAGAGATATCCTTTTTAAAATTGAAATTATGATTCGAATTCTAACAGCATTAAAAAATTGAAATTATGATTCGAATTCTAACAGCATTAAAAAAATTGAAATTATGATTCCAATATCCTTTTTAAAAAAATGAAATTATGATTCAAATTCATATGAGAAGATACCACAAGACCAATTGGTTGGCCAGCATACTCAGCAATTGAATCAGCAAATAGTGGTTCCGGTCCAAAAACAGTAAGCACCCCAACATTGCTACCCTCTTTTGGAATATCATTTGCAGATACAACAGACACAACTTTCTGTGCCGACAAAGAGAGCTTGATGTCTTTTATGTGGGCTAAAGGCTTCATGCTATATATAAATGCACCATAAAGACAGTCTCTTGGTGAAGGGATATCATCGACGTACACTGCTTCACCTGCATCAATTGATGTTGTGTTAATATGGATGTAACAAACTTTTATAAAGAGCTCACACAGTGTTTTACCTGTGTTGATTGATTTTCCATTCATTTTAACACAATATATGTCATTCTTTTGAAATACAACATAATTGAACTTTCAAATACAGAAAATAACAAAAGCAAATTATTAAATAAAGCTAGCAATAACAAAATCTAACAAGAATGATGCACGTTTTAATGTACATAAATACATACCAGAAGCTTGCATCTCAGATCCAATTTTCTTAGTTGCTGCACCGACAGGAAGATGCTCAGTACTAAGTTCAATTTTTTGTTTTGATGAATGAAGGATCTGATTTTCTTCA
Organism: Schoenoplectus tabernaemontani; assembly: GCA_037127355.1. Taxonomy (NCBI): domain Eukaryota; kingdom Viridiplantae; phylum Streptophyta; class Magnoliopsida; order Poales; family Cyperaceae; genus Schoenoplectus; species Schoenoplectus tabernaemontani. Next base: position 2,426,440 of record CM073758.1, on the reverse strand, counting down.
TGTAAATTACCAATTATTGATCCTTCACTAAATGAGTACTTGGCACTTCTTTCAACAACAACACAACCATTTTCACAAGGGGCAATTAAGCCTTTAGTAAAAGGAGAAAGAAACTTGAAAAGAAAAGAAACAGCTAGGCTTATCCTATAAGCAGCATGCATAGTGCCTTCTTTCACTACAAGCATTTGTCTAAGAATTCTAACTGCCTCCAGCAAAGTTGATGTATTGACAGTTTTTCCCTTCAGGAACTCCTCAACCTTTCTAGCCCTGATCGCATGCTCTGTTCCATATGCACCAAAAGCTAACTGTATATTATCCAAAATGACGTATCCTGTTTTCTCATCTATCAGGATCTGTGCTAAGAAAGATGCATTGATATACGCCAATGCATTACCCAAAGGTCTTGATGCTGCTCTATATGTTTGAAATAAAACATTGGGAGCAGAAATCCAAGAAGGGATGTAAATGCTAAAGAGAATAATTTTATTAGTACATGGTGGCATTTGTAAGAACTCCTCAAGTGTTAGACTTAACATTTCATGTGAGCCTGAAAGAATAGTCACAGTTGAGGAAGCACCAAGAAGTATAGTAGCAATGTCAGACTCAAACTGGTCTCTTTGTGCCATGACTAAATTCCCACCAATACTCGCCATATTTTGGATGAACTTTGATGCAACTTTTTCCATGTGATCTGCAAGCTTAACAAATACCCTGCTTTTGTTTTCTTCCCGTAGTAATTCAATGACCCTAGAAATTGTAATTGCTGCTCCAATTTTGATACCATTGTTATCTCTTCTAATGGCATTCATCTCTGGGACCCCCCGAAGGTCAATGAAATGGTCATGGAAATCTAGATCCCGATAAACACCAGAAGAGGTATTACCAGATACCAGTTTTACACGATTTGCACTTACCAATTCAGAATCGAGCAGATTACATAGCTCTTCTATGCTTTTTGGGCAATGCCACCTGCCCCCTGCGAGAGATTGACAAGCCACAGAGGATCTGATCTCGGTTTTCAGAAACTCGGGGAAACTGCAAAGCTCCTCAGAAGAATAAAAGGGCAATTTGGTAAAAACATTACCACTATCCCCTTTCTTCTGAAAAGAATTAAAACCTAAATCTTCAATATCAACACCTGCAGCAAAGCTCTTGCAAGCATCTACTATGGGCCGGTAGCCAGTACAGCGGCACAAATTACCTGAAATTGCTCTCTCTGCTTCAGAAACTGTGACCTTAGAGAACCCATCTCTTGGTTTCGGCCGACTGTGGTCTTTATCTGCATTGACAAGAGAAGAATACAGAGACATGCACATGCCAGGAGTACAGAACCCACACTGGGAAGCATGAAACCCAGCAAATCTCTGGTGAATTGCATGGTATCCATCCTTTATATTGCCCAGACCCTCAGTGGTTGTCACAGAACAATGATTTATGCTGGCAAGCAGTGTCAGGCATGAACTTACAGAGAAATCACTTACTTGATTGGTTGTTGGGTCGAATTTTGATAGAAGAACGACACAAGCTCCACAACCCCCTAAATTGGAATTGAAAAAAAAAAATTGAATCCTTACATTCAAGATGAGGATATTGAAGTATAGTTTTAAGTCCTACGAAATTGCAAAACCTTCAAACCAAAAGAGAAGATAAAAGATATTACATATATACAAACAAAACGCAAATAAGTACATCCCAAATGAGTTTGAATGAACTGAATCTTAAAGTTGCATTAAGCCCACTTATAACAAACATTAGAATTCTTAGTCAAGTAACGAGAGTTCATCACACCTTCGCCACATCCGAGCTTGGGTCCCTTGAACCGAGTTTGAGTTCTCAAAAACTCGAGCAAAGTCATGGACGGGTCCGAATCCGACACCTCAAACCTCTCGCCATTAATGGCGAAAACCAAGGATCCATGCATCTCAGCCAACTTCCTCTCTTTCGCCTTCTCTTCTCCCATGTAGAACGAGAATGGATTGATTGATATATGGTCTGCGGTCTCCGTGGTATCGGATTCATCGGATCCGTCTTCTAGCAGGAATTTGTATATTATATTCTTTCCTCAGAAAAAGAAAATTGTCATCTTATTCAACCCGACAAAAGAGTGAAGACTACATTAGCGTCAGGCGTAGAGACGAATAAAGACAGAACTTCGAAAAGATAAAGCCGCAAGTGAATATGGCTCCACTGCGTCCTTATTAGTGTTATACAATATGTGGCGAGTACAATTATGATCTCTGAAAAAAGATTAAAACTAAGAGCTCTCCAAGCACAAATCATTTAAAGTTGCTAATAACTGCCACATCATTCATTTAATAATTGATTAGAAATTTTACAGACCATACTCCATTGTAGAAATAAAAAGACAAATTATTTAATGGTATTTTTATAGTTTTAGTGCCAAATTGGCAGCATCAAATTTTTTTCCATTGTTACTTTTGTTTCAAAATTTTTTTTTCATTATTAAATTAAGTGAATTTCTAAATGATGTAGTGTTTAGAAATGAGTTTCTATTTTAACAATTCTCATCCATAATTTCTAAATTATAAACTCTCATCTAACCCAAAAATTCAAATAGTAACTGACACTTAGGATTTAGCTACTCATTAGAAACTCTCATTAGAGATGCTCTAATCGTATGGAATTATGATCTTTGGAAAAATGAAAACTAACTACTTAAAAAATTGGTTCATATGCAAATAAAACGATCCTTCACGAACCGGATCACGAATATATCCAACCTAAATTTGTATCTTATACCTCGCATCAGAACTCTTATTTTCTTTATTTCACTTTCAGAAAATTGTTCTAAACATTCATTCTTCTGCACATTTATGATCCTTCAGTAACTTTTTATTAGAATTTGAAATCTGCAAGTGCATATTATTTACCTTTTTCAGTTACTATAGTTATGTTGAAATGGATCAATTTTTTTTTACTCGATGATGCTTTTATTTTTAAAATTTTTAATAACTAAAAAATTTAAAACTGAAATATCAAAATAAAATCATTAGATTTGATATATTTTATATTTTTCTTCTTATATATAAATAATTATTTATACTTTTATTTTATATAAATCAATAAATTATAAAATTAACATCTAAAAATTAATCATATTAGTATTTTTTTACAAGCTCATATTGTAACATAAAATTATATTTAAATCTCATCATTTTTAATTTATACATAAATAAAATAATTTATATTAATCTAACAGTTTTATTTTGATATTTTAATTTAAAAATTTTGAATTATTAGAAATTTAAAATATATGAACTCTCTACTTTTTTTTATTTTATATGAAGATTATAATCACGATCAATGATAGCACTGTGTTTCGGAAGATCCAATAAACCTTTAACTATGGTCCAAGACGTATATCCCTAAATAGTTATTTAGATATGTCTTGGTAAGTTTGTATAAATCTATCAGACAATGCATTTGAGACATTCTCGAGCTAAATATTTCTGAGGTCGAGAATAAGCCAAATATTACCATTATCAATTATTAAATGCTTAGTAACATTGTCGTTACACTTTGATATACGCAATGATTTGGGCTATAATAACTCATAAACTCGTGTTAATGAGTCATATTCAGTGACAGAGGAGGTAGTTGCCTCACCCTGAATTTTTTTTAAATAAGATTGTCATTCAAAAATATATTTAATTCTTAAAGAAATTACTAAAATATGCCCTAAACTGAAAAATATTTTAAAGAAATACATCTCTAAAAATATACTTTCATTATAAAAAAATATAAAATATATTTAACTTCCGAAAAATTATAATATTATACCTGTGCGAAATTTTTTTGACCGCTCCTGCTTTACAGACTGGCTCCACCCTTCATCACATTTATGACCAGTCCTCCATATAAGATCTTGTTAAAGGCTTAAAGGGGACAATTTTTTTTCTCCCTTTATGCACATAGGAAAGAGTCATGCACTAAATACACATAATCATTTACATCACATATGATAGAATTTTAGATCAGAACGTATCAATCATATATTGTGATATTATGATATTTAAAATTGAACATCTATTTTTTTAGCAATACATTCATTATGAAACAAATATTATACATGTGAATTATACAAGAAACAGAACTAGTATATTTTCATCAATACTAATATATTATCATTTTTTCAAGCTGCATTAACTTTGCTTATTATGTTTTCAATAAATACTTCTATTTCCGGGGTGATGTCCGAGATACAATCCTCGTTAATCTAAATTTCTTTCTACAGAACATTTGAATTAAGACACCAATGATAATTTGCCTTTTACCTCCGACCCTCCTGCTGCTTTGCTTTTGTTCTTCACCACGGCCTTGCAAGAAAGTATTTAATTGCCGTTTGCTTTGAACAATTTTTTTTTAAAATAGAAAAAAATAAAAATATTCCATATAAAATCACATGATTGAACAAGTTTTTTTATCACACTAGCTATATACCAACGCATTGCAGCGGACTCTTTTATTTAAATATTAAAATATTATAAGATAAACAAATTCACATTTATCTAATATTAAATTATAAATTCACCAAATTATAAAAAAAATCCATAATAAAGACTATATTTAATTTTGAATGTGATTTTTGCACAATATGAGTTAATGATTCATGATTTTTATGGTAAGAAAAGTAAATTATTCCAACATATATTATCACCATTAATTTCTTACCAAATATGCACAAGATTGCTAAATAAATAAAATAATATTATGGAAATAATAGTATATATAGGAAAGAAATGGAGAGAAAGAGGGGATCAATGGACGCGATCATATACATTCGATCAACCAAAAATAAATATTATTCATCTAATTGAGAGATAAAAATGGGTATAATAAAAAAAATATCATGACAAAAAATGGACCCTCCAATTCTTAGATGCTTTATATAATAGTACAGATAAAATGGTATGGGTAAATTTTTTTGGACCAAAATAATGGCCTGAATTTAAAACTTGGGCCATGCATTTTTTCATTTTTTTTACTCAGAACTAGAAGTATCAATGGGTCAGGTCAGGTTTGGGTTAGGTCAAATCATTTTATTATTTTTTTTGTTCGACTCGAATCTGATCGTTTAAATTTGGATTAAAAAATCTTGACGCATACTTGATCCAACCGGGTCATAGGTTGACCCGACCCAACCCATATAAAATAATTAAATATTTATTAATTATTTTCATATAATTTAAAGTAATTAAATATTAATTAATTTATAATTAATCTTAATTAGTGTAATTAGTGTATATTTAAGATTTGATTAGTACTGAAACACAAAATTACTTTATAAAATATAATTAATCGGGTCTGGTCGGGTTGATCCGAACCCGATCCGATTTGGGTCAAAAAAATTAAATTCGTACACGACTCATTTATATTTGAGTAATGTCGGATCGGATCAGGTTCAGATCATATTGGATTAACCCGTCGAGTCGGATCAATAATTGACACCCCTACCCAGAATCATGGTCCAAAATTTTAATTCGGACCATGTATATTGGTCCAAATTTTTATCTCGAGTCATGGTATATTTTTAATTTTATTATGGTATGAATTAAAAATTCGAGCCAATAAAATTAGGATTTTCGTCATATAAAAACTCACATTCTCCTTTTCTTCTTCCTCCAGCCATCATATTTTATTTTTTCTCTCTCTCACAATAATAATATTTTTTAAATTTTCTGTGATCAAAACTATGAATATTCTACTGATCAATGTTTATTATGGAGCTGAGATTCTAAACATGAATAGATGTCAATTACACCACTAGTGCGGCTTGTACAATATATGTCTCTGATATCATCAATTTAAAAGACTTAAGGAAGCAGGTTCGTACCAATCTCGATTTGTTTCCTAGCCAGTACAAGCTTACTATTAAAGCATGAATCAACACAGCACAACCAGGTTCAGGTGTTTATTATTATAATTTATTTTGTATTTTTTCAAATGATATATGAGGAGTGATCAAAATGTCCGCGACTCCATTTATGTGGTTTCACACAATGGAATTGGTTGTTGAGTTTGAACCAATCCTAGATGCCACTAGTTACGATCCATGTCTAGATAATTTTCCGGTAGTAGCAACCCAGTCTCAGCTCATGTCCCATCCCAAAGCAATCCAAAAACTACCTAAAACTAAGATGATGAAAATGAACAATGACATTTGAATATCGATGATGAGGTAGATATGGAAGAAATAGAGGAAAATATTAATGTTGAAAATGTGATACATAAATGGCGTCAGTCAATTCCATTCATTAATCGAGAAAATGAGGTACCTTTTGTATTCATTCAATGATAGTCAACCGTTTTCATATGCTAATGAGCGATTTTATCGCAAATCAGTTCGGATCGATAAATAATTTGGTGAAGGACAATAATTTGAGTCGAAATCACAACTACCCTCATTGTGACACTCTTACCCTCTAAAACACGATTAATAACATTCACCAACTTGTTAGTTTATAATAATCTTAAAGTTAATAATACGATAAATTTGTTATATAAAGCTTTGTTCATGAATTGGATATTTAAACGATATTTTATTTCCTTGAGTATTATTGAATTTATGAATCATTCCGAGTTCATGACTAGAATTTTGAAACTTCATAATATAGAATATACTCTTAAAAGGTACTAACCAAGGTAATTAGCATGAACACTAATTAACCGTTATCAGGTTGGTATGTGAATTAAATTATGGTCAAGTTTTACATACCATAGACAAAGAGTTATCATTTTAATCACATAGATAGATGTTCTAGGAACATCGTATTTGACAGACCCCGAATGAAACATTAAATGGAATTAAGTTCGTGTCATTAACGTTTTCATTCAGTGTTAAATTTTAAAGTATGAGGTATTCATCTTTCCTACATAAGATATGTATGTGTGTGATTTCTACCAAACGTTATCCGTAAAAGGTGGCTATAAAGGTAGCTCTTCGGTATACATAACTTATGCGGAGGAAGATATGGTTTGTCAAAAGTACTATTGTCCCTCGTATTTCTATACAAGTTATAGCATCACGGGGCCCCTTGATAGAGTAAGATTATCTACTAGCAGTATAATTACAAGAGTAATTATATTTGATAATTTACTCAGGATCAAGAAAAGATTAAGTTTACAAGGATGACACATATCTACCTTGAAACTGATCTAATAGCTATGAGACAAAAGAATTAAACACAAGTAAATAGTTTACTAGATATTGTACAGTACATCATCATTTGTGTAATTGGATGGTCATAGTGCATTCTGCTAGATGCCTCCTATGATTATAGAAGTTAAAACGGTTTTAACTCTATTTACCAACATAACACGGATCCTGTCGGGTCACACCATATAGGAGTTAATCGAAGAATATTATTGATTAATTATAAATTATTTATAATTAATAATAAGATGGTTATAATTAATTATATATGATATAATCATATTTGTCATAGATATGACAAGAAGCAAAAATCAGATTGAATTTATAACGTGTTGGACACGTCGTATAAATTCACCGAAAGAACAACCGAGAAAAATATAATTGTACATGAAAATTATACATATTTAATTTGGATTTGAAATGTTAATTATGTATTTGAATTATGGGCCAAAATCTCATTTATAATTAAAGCCTAAAATCCGAAAAGCCCAAAAAGGCCCATGAAAAGCCCAAAAAGGCCCTGAAAAGGTATTTTGGTAATTCGACCAAAAAGGGTATTTCGGTAATTTGGACAAAAGCCCAATGACATTTTGGTAAATTGGATGAACTTTAAGGGTATTTTGGTCTTTTCACTTTGAAACTTCCCTACTATTTCATGAGGGCATTTTGGTAATTTGGCAATTCCATATTTTCTATAAATAGAGGGGTGGGGTGAGAGAGAAAGCTACACCAAATCAGTTCTACTTTCTCTCTCTCGGTATACGATTGTTTCATAATTCACGGGATCGGTGAATAGTATTTTTATGAAAGTTGCGATATTTCTGCACATTTGTGAAACAGAATAACTGCGAGTCGTGAATAGTACTATTTCATCTTTTTCTCGGTGAATAGTGTTTTTTGCGAGAAATCGTGGTTTACGATATTTCTGGCAAAAGAAATAAGCCGCTCTCTGGTCAATCCTGGTGGATAACCTACAGAGGTATCAGATGTTTGGTGCTCCGAGATAAGCCGATTTTCATTCCAATTGAAATTTAGAAGCGAGGTATAACATCTTATATTAATCTATTTAATTGTTAAGTAGATTAATGTTTTAAAAATCAATCATGGAGTATATCAATAAAGGTTTAAAGAGGTGTGTATCTCTCGGTAATCATCCGACATACCACTTTAATCCTAAACTTAAGTTAGAAGTAAAATAATATTTTACCATCTTTTGTAAAGGATTAAATGTCTGTATCTCTGGTAATTATCCGACATACTTTAATCCTTAACTTAAGTAGAAATAAAATTTTTGTTCTACGGTCTTTCCGCAACTTGAGCATTAACGGATTTGGGCATTCCAAAACCCTACACAACTACCCTTCTAAAATAAACTTGAAAGTACAATATTATTTTCTGTTTTTGTATGCATCAAATGTTTTTCATTTCTCAATGTATACAAAAACTAAAGAAGGAAATACAAAAGATACAATTCTTACCATTAGCGTTTCTAATATGGTTTCGATTTTTGAACCCAACAATGACAGGAGTTAACCTTCTTATTTTGAAATTAAGTCATTAAGAACCACTGAAAGTTAATTCATTTCCATTGATTTTGAATTCAGTATATCCAGTAGATGTTAATTCATTTGCATTGATTTTGCGAATTGCTATTAGTATATTAAATTTTATTACAATGAATTATCATTAAAAAAAATTATGATACTCCACTGAGTCAAAATTCTAGCTACGCCACTAGTTATAAAGCCTTTAACTCATAATGATTATAAATAAATAGAAAATATCATTCAAAATAATTTTGTGTATTTTAATAATTTTATTTGTTAAAATTAGATAACAAATGATACAAAACTTGAATATGCAAATATAAGAAGCGGTGTTTTAATGCATTTATATTCATCTCTTGCTCACATCAGTGATAATATAAACTACTAGAAGACATTATTCAAAATAATTTTGTATATTTTGGTGATTTTATTTATCAAAATATGGCAATGAATGAAATACAACTCAAATATCTAACAAAAGAAGTACTATTTTAATTCATTTATATTTATATTTGTGCACTACTCATTTCATAAATCTTTGAGATTGTAATGATTATAATGTAAAAAATAGAAGAAATTATTCAAAATAATTATATATTTTTATGATATTATTTATCAAATTGATGCAATAAATGAAACAAAACTCAAACAAAATAATAGGGAAAGTCTCGTTTTAATGCACATGTATTCATCTTTATGTGCAACTCGTGTCATAGAGTTTTGAGTTGTAGTGATTATATAGAAACAAATGGGAAATAACATTAAAAATAACTGATTATTTTTTGGTGATTTATTTATTGAAATGAGGAGATAAATGAAATAAAATTCAATTAGACTAACATAAGTAGATTATTTTATTACATTTATTTTAATAATTCTATATAATTCAAGTCATAAAGGCTTGAGCACGCAGAGATTATAATATACACCAATTAGAAGACATCATTCAAAAAAATATTGTATATTTTGATGATTTTATTTGTTGAAATGAGACAATAAATGATACAAAACTCAAATAGACTAACAAAAAAAATACTATTTTAATGCTTGTATTCATCTTTGCACCCATATTATAAAATATTAAGCTCATAATGATTATAATATAAATTAATAGAAAATAATATTAAAATAACTTTATATATTTTGATGATTTTATTTATTGAAATGACGCAAGAAATGAAATAATACTCTATTAGACTAACAAAATAAGTATTATTTTATTGCTTTGTTTAATATTTTTATGCAATTCAGTTTGTAAAGGCTTGAACACGCAACAATTATAATCTAAGCCAATAGAAGACAACATTCAAATCAACTTTGTGTATTTTGATGATTTTATTTATTGAAATGAGATAACAAATGATATAAAACTTGAATAGACTAACAAAAATAGGATTATTTTAATGCATTTGTGTGCTCACAGAGATTATACCATAAACTAATATAAGAGTTCATTCAAAATAACTATGTATTTAGAGATTTTATTTATTGAAATTAGGCAATAAATAAAATAAAATTCAAATAGACCAACAAAAGTAGTATTATTTTAATTCATTTATCTTTATATTTTTGCGCTACTCATGCAATAGAGACTTGAGATCATATGAATTATAATGTAAAAAAATAGAAGACAACATTCAAAATAACTTGTCAACAAATGAAATAAGGCAAAGATACTAATAGATGAAGTACTTGTATTCATCTTTTCTGGCAACACTTGTCATAGAGTTTTGAGCTCGCAAAGATTATAATAGAACACAATAAAGACAACAATTAAATTATATTTTTGGTGGTTTTATTTTTTAAAATGAGATAATAAATAAAATAAAACTTAATTAGATTAATAAAAAATATTATTTTATTATATTTGTGTTAATATTTCTGAGTAATTCATGTCAAAAAGGCTTAAGCACATAACGATTATAATAGAACCCAATAGAAGACAACATTCAAAATAACTTTATGTATTTTCATGATTTTATTTGTTGAAATGAGGCAACAAATAATTTTAATGCATTTATAATAGACTAGTAGAGGAAATACTATTTTAATGCATTTATAATATAAACTAATAGAAGATAACGTTAAAAATAACTTTTGATATTTTGGTGATCTTATATGTTGTAATGAGACTATAAATATTAAAAAAAATAAGTATAAATTAGCTAAAAATATTGTTCTAATGCAATGGTATTCATCTTTACACGTAGCTCGTGTTATAAAGTCTTGAGTTTGCAATGATTATAATAAAAATCAATAGAAGATAATATTTAAAATAATTTTATATATTTTAGTATATTTATTTTTTGAAATATGATAATAAATAAAATAAAACTCAAATAGACTAATAAAAGAAGTAGAATTTTATTAAAATTTTGTTAATAATTAATGGCTCAAGCATGCAACAATTATAATCTAAATCAACAGAAGACAAGATTCAAATCAACTTTGAGTATTTTGAAATTTTTTTATTAAAATGAGACAATTGATGATACAAAACTCGAATAGACTAATGAAAGAAATACTGCTTTAATGAATTTGTATTCATATTTGTGCGCTACTTGTGTTGTAACGACTTGAGCTCAAAGCTATCATAATTTAAACTAATAAAAGACTTCGTTCAAAATAATTTGTATATTTTGATAATTATATTTGTTGAAGTGTGGTAACATTTGAAGTAAAAACTCAAATAGTAATACAAAAAAGTATCATTTTATTGTATTTGTGTTAATCTTTCTACGCAGTTTATGTCATAAAGTCTAGAATACACAATTATTGTAACATAAACCAATAGAAGATAACTAGTATCTTGCCCGTGCGTTGTTACGGTAATGTCTTTTAAAAATATAAAAATTCATATCTTCGTGTGAAAAGAAAGGAAATAAAAATGAAGATAATTTGGTAATTACTATAAATTTTAATCATGGATACATAATTAATATAAAATAAATACATAATTGAGAGAAAAATTGACATTTAGAATTTAAGGAAAGTTAAATTTATAATTGATGGCAATCTAAGAAAAAAAGAAATAAAATAGAGCAATTGTACTTCTAAATTATGTAGCATTTTGTGTAACAATCAAAATTGAGAGAAAATTATAACTTCAACACAAATGATCATAGAGATACTAATATTATTTGATGAATAACTCAATCGATGAATGATATTAGCTCTAAAAATTCAATAAAAAATCTAGACCATTGCAGGATTAGAACACTTACGTGTCTAATAAGGAGTAGAGATATTCAAAATAAATTTGTACATTTTGATAATTTTATTTATTAAAATGAAGTAATAAATGATATAAAACTCAAATATATCAATAGATGAAGTATTATTTTAATGTATTTGTATTCATCTTTGTGTTCAACTCTTATTATAAAGCCTTAAACTCGAATTGATTATAATATAAACCAATAGAAATATGACAACAAATGATAAAAAACTCGAATACACTAATAGATGAAGTACTATTTTATTGCATTTGTATTTATCTATTTGAGTCATTCGTGCTTCAATGCCTTGAGCTTGCAGTGATCATAATAAAAACCAATAAAAGATAATATTCAAAATAACTTTATTGTTTTATTGTATTTATTTTTATCTTTTTGAGTCATTCGTGCCTCAATGCCTTGAGCTCTCAATGATTATAATAAAAATCAATAAAAGATAATATTCAAAATAATTTTATATATTTTGATGATTTTATGTGTTATAATGGGACTACAAATGATATAAAACTCAAATAAACTAAAAGAAAATATACTATTTTTATATATTTTTATTCATCTTTGTGCGGAACTTATGTTATAAAACCTAAAGATCACTGTGATAATAATATAGACCAACAAAAGATAATATTTACATACCTTTGTTCATTTTGATGATTTTATTTGTTGAAATTAGGAATAAATGATATAAAACTTGAATAGACTAACAGAAAAAATATTATTTTAATAATTTTATATTCATATTTATGTCTTACTCGTGTTATAAAGCCTTAATCTCGTAGTGATTATAAAATAAATTAATAGACATTATTTTGAAATAATTTTGTATATTTTTGTGACTTTATTTGTTAAAATTAGACAATAAATGATACAAAACTCCAATACACGAACATAAGTAGTGTTTAAATGCATTTTTAATTTTTTATTCATCTTTGCATGCAACTCGTACATAAAATCTCGTGCTCATAATAATTATAATATGAACTAATAAATAATATTATTCAAAATATTTTTTTTGTGATTTTATTTATTGAGATGAGACAATAAATAAAATTAAACTCAAAAAACTAATGGAAGGAGTATTATTACTCGTGTGATATATCCTTGATATCACAATAATATTAATGTAAAAAAAATATTCAAAATAATTTTACATATTCTTTATTTTATTTGTTGGAATAAGATAACAAATGAAACAAACTCAAGTAGACTAATAAAAGAAATATTTTTTAATACACTTATCGTCATCTTTGTGTGCAACTCGAGTCATAGAATTTTGAGCCCACAATAATTATAATAGAAGATAATATTCAAAATAACTTTTTATTTGTGGTCATTTTAGTTATTGAAATGAGACAACAAATATACTAAACTCTAATAAACTAAGAGAAGTAGGGTTTTATTGTATTTATGTTAATATTTTTATATATTTTTTATGTTATAAAAGCTCGCGCACACATCAATTATAATATTAACCAATAAATGATAAAATTCTAAATATTTTTTATATTTTGGCTATTTTATTTGTTAAAATGAGGTAATAAATGATATAAAACTAGAATAGACTAACAGAAAAAATATTATTTTAATATATTTATATTTATTTTTGTGAGTAATTCATGTTGTAAAGTCTTAAACTCACTATGATTATAATATAAATAGAAGACATCATTCAAAATAACATTGTGTATTTTAATAATTTTATTTATTTTAATACAATTATATTCATCTTTGTATATAATTCCTATAATAATGTCCCAAAATCACAATGATTAAAATATAAAAAATAATTTTGTATATTTTGATCATTTTATTTGTTGAAATGAGATAACTATGAAATAAAACTCAAATACACTAACAAAAAATATATTTTAATTAATTTGTATATATATTTGTGCTCTAGTTTGTCATAAATCTTGGAGATCATAGTGATTTTAATATAAAAATGTAGATGCTATTGGAAAAAATATTTTGAGTATTTTAAAAGTTTTTATTTGTTAAAATGAGACAATAAATACAATAAAATTCAAATAGAATAATAAAAAATATTTTTTAATACACTTATATTTTTTTGTGCCCAACTCATATCACAAAAGTTCAAGAATAAAACAAACAAAATGCAAAAGAATATAAAATAATATTTAAAATAATATTGTGCACTTTAATTATTTTATTCATACTTCACAAAATTATACGAAAAAAATATAAAAGCAAACATCCTGTTAGATGGAATTATTTGGCGCCAATGACTAACGTCATGAGATCAAAGAGCGGCAATCATCAAAATCCTCAATTCCACCAACGCCATTACTTCTCTCCGAAAGCTCTTCCCTTTCCGACCGTCAATCGACCGATAATGGCACTGACATGTCGGTTCAGCTATTTCATATCCATTATCTATAAAATAAATTATATAAATATATATAGATAAATATATGAATACAATAATTTATTTCATATTTTAATAATAATCAAATTAAAATAAAATTAATATATTTTTAATGACAATTGAGATGAATAAATTGTATAATTTTTTTAATCTAAAGTGTTATTCATTATTATACTTTATTAATATATTTACTTAATGTCATTTATTTATTCAAATTATATATATATTTGTATTGAATTATTACTATTTTATCCATTATTTACCGTCACCCATTCATTATCCAAAATTCTTAACGAATAAAGATAATATAGATAAGATCATTTGAAACAGATAAAAATATAATATAGATAAATAAATTTTTAATTGATATGAGTATGAAAATGAGCGGATTTAGAGTAAGTAGTTGAGGGTCCCTCTCCCTCCTCCCAAACTTCACGGGAGTTAAAAGTCATAATTAAAATTTATCGTGTATTTTTATTTCATATAATCTATCGACCTCTCTATTTTATCAATTCAATGCTCTAATGGCATACTTCACCCTACCATGACCTGTCCTTAAACGCAACCAAAACATTTTACCCAATTTCTTAGTTGGTTTATTTACGGGTTACGTACAGGTGCAAACCAAGGCATGTTCCTCACGCCATGGGATAAAATTTGTGATCATTGACGGGACGAAGTATCCAATCAGTTCGCAAATTTGATCTTTCAAAGCATTGGAACTATCCTTTGATCATTTCTCATTTGTTTGTTCTTTTTCTTTGACCAACTTATTGTTTGATATTATTTTTTCCAGACACGAAACGGTTTTACAAATTTATGCTAGTACGAAAGGGAAGAAGTTATATTGATTCAGGATGACAGATGTAGACCGTGTTCAAATATATTATTAGTACTTAGAATTCGGATTCGAATCTGTTGTCATTATTATGATGGCATGGTTTTGTTATGGAACAATTATAATAGCTCGATTAAATTTAAACGACTCAAATTTTGTTGGTCCAACCTATCATAAATACAATAACAAAATGACAAAATTCTGCCATCACACTTATCATAAAGATGTGAATCCCCTATAATTCATAAGTCTCTCTTCGCTGGATAGTGGGGTCACCCCAGTGAGGCATCTTTTGCAAAACCAACCGGAACTTTGAAACTCCACCATTTTTTTTTTGTGAGTCACTGTACAGGACCTTTATTTAAAATAGAGAAAATAAAAAAAATCACATATTTTAACATTTTTGTCAATTTTGATTTGAGTTTTTTTTGGATCAGTCATTTTGGTCCGAATTTGTTTTTCAAACCAGCCCACAACACTCATTTGATCGAATCAACCACAAAATAGATGATTTGAATCGTCTGAGTTTCTTGAAGATGGTCCGAATATTTTTCAGACCCTGTGCTTGGGCCATATACTTTTTCATTTGGAACAGAACTTTTTAGAAAAATATGAAATACCTCCAACCACTCCCCCATCAACTTTTTTATCATAACTGAAAAATAGACCCCCTAAAAAGCGCATGGAACCTGTCTGTCAATTTTGGTGGATGAAATGAAGAACAGTAATGGGGTCACTGTATCACTGTCCAAACTTTTTATGCAAATACTAATAGTCTAATACCATTGAACGGTACAACAGTAGAGTGAAGTTGGATCTGGAACGAACAAACGTTTATTTTTAGGTGGATACGAATAAACGCACAAATATTAATTGAATGTTTAAATTTAAAATCACAGCCGCTTTAAACAAAAACTAATTTATATTACTAGACAAATTCTGTTATAGATTAAAAGGAATGCCGTTATTTATTAATCAACGATAATAATTTTTATTCATTAACCTTCCTTTTTAGTCGCACCAAAAAAAATATTTTAACTATCCAATATTTAAAATCGAATTGTCTAAAGTTATTTTGATCCATCGTAGAATCTCTAAGAGTTAGGTTATGGTGTTACGCGTAGTTAATGAATTAAATTTGCTACGGACTAAAAAATATAGGTAAATCATCTCTAAATTTTGATTTATGGATTTCAATAAATTTTTTATATCAAAATATGACGGGATATAAAAAATTTCTATTTTTTGAATTTTCTAAGTATTAATTTTAGATTTTTATGATGATTCTATAATAGTAATAAAATAATATATATTTTTAGGTCATTTTTAAAAATCAAAACTAATACTTATAAAATTTAAAAAATAAAAAAATTATATATCCCATCATATTTTGATATAAAGAATTTATTGAGACCCATAAATCAAGATTTGAAGATGATTTAACTATATTTTTTAGTCCGTAGTAAATTTGATCATTAACTATGCGTAGCGCCATAGTCTAACTCAATATTAATAATATATAAATATATAATATAAAATATTTTGGATAATAAAATTATTTTAGATAAAAACAAATATTTCAAATACATGTAATTGTTAATATTCGTAACATTATACACAAATATAACTCTTGACAACTTATATTATTTTGTAAAAACTTATAAATATACTATTTTAAATACGAATAGTTCGGCTATCCACGTTATTTTACAATCTGAAATCATATCCGTATTCATAATTGCATCGTCTTTTAAACATCGGTAAGAAGCTTTGAAACAAACGCATGAACATAAAAATTTATTTCGTCAGATATTGAAGAAATACGTGGTCCAAAGAAAAATCTTATTGTTTGAGAACATTTTGTTGTGTGGTACATAATGCAACATTTACTTTTCACGCCATACTTTGAACAAGGACTTCACATGGAAGATTTATAATTTAACGACAAATCTTACTATATTAGTATATTACAGTTTCTGCTGCCTACTCCATCATATTGTTGGCAAACAGAACCTCTATTCATTGTAAAACCTGCCATTTTACCTAATCACCTGATCAGGGTTTCCAGGTATTTCTCTACAATATCAAGCCCGCAGAGCTCTTTGACCATCTCCATTGTTGTCGGAGGATTCATCTCGAATGTCAGAGCGGAGCCTTCTGATCCACCAGAAGTGGAGTAGTAGTCCAACCGAGCAGCTCTAATGGCCTCCCGCACTGCACAATGAACCGAAGCCGCAAGAAGTAATGGTGGTTCCCCTGATGCTGTAGCATTAAACATGGTTATTAATGTATATACTGTACAAAAGTTTCCTTACTATGTTACATTAGAGGTCTTTTCACTTATCAGTAAATTCAACTTGAGACTGATGTAAATATCTGTTGGAGAAGTTCAAGAATAGCACCGTCCATAACAGTGCCAGTTGCAGTTCCTGGATATCTAGCTAGGCAAATTAATTTGATATACGCTTGTAAGCAGAAATCCATGTTCTGTTAGTTTTACACTTATTTCACCATACTACTCCTCACCCAAAGAATGCTACCTTTTGAAGAGAGAACGCGGTATTTGTGATGCCCCGAGTTGATGATCTCAACATTGAATTGTTTTGGGATGACATCAATGGTCGGGATTTTATAATTCCAGGTGCTGTTTGTGATCAACAAGCCATCAGAGTTTGTCAGAAGTTCTTCGTACAAGAAGAACCCAATTCCTTGAACAAAGCAACCTTCAGCCTTCATATGTACAACACAAGAAAGTTATGGGAGAACCTCCACCAGAAGTACAAAAAAACTCAAAATAATATTTTGCAAAGCATACAAAAAGTTGAATTAATCAATTAATTTGTAGCTATATAAATTAGTACTAACTTGTCCCAGATCCACGGCAGGATTCAGGCTCTGGCCACAATCATAAGAAATGTCACTCCTAAGAATAGTGGTTGCTCCAGTAAGAATATCAACCTCAACCTGGAATTAATGTCCCCAATAAATTTTGAGATAAAAATTAGATTAAGAAAGATTGTTCTTGCATAAATGAACATATTATTGTAAGTGCATATAACCTCACTAGTTCCGGCCCCATAGTTTAAATATTTGGCAGCATTCTCGCTGGGAACATAGAAAGAACTCGCAGATAAATGCACATTTTCCTTGTCGGCCTGCATAGAATAAAAATGATTAGTACCAGAATATGCTAATATTTAAATTATAAGTAGCATGAACTTTAAAATAATGTCAAAGACAAATGATTTTAGTACTTTGGGTTTTCTATATAAATTCACATTTTCTTTGCACTAAAAAATTAACATCCGTTTGTTCTTTTTCTCAACATGAAAAAGAGCCCACCTGGACGCGTAAATGGGCTTATGTTTTGAAGGGGAAAAAAGAGAGGAAAAGCTTTTTTTTTTTTTATTTCGGCCTCCACTAGAGAGCCTCTATTCCAGCAGGAAAGAGGGGAGCATCGCGGGTGCGCATCATCTGTTGTACTTTACAGACGTAGATAATTGTTCGTAAATGTTAACCGTCGAATTTGTGTGATGATTTGTTCATCTTCCCTATTAGTTAGTCTTGGTAGTAGTTATCTTGGAACCGGCGGGTATGGTGTTGACAGCAGCCTGTTGGTATGCGATTAGCCTTTACATGCTGTAGAGAGGATGTGCTTGGCGCCCCTTTCTGGGAAACAAAGAGATGGCGGTTTAACCCCCACACTAAGCGGAGACTACGGTGTAGCTTTCGCACACGTCATGTGTAGATATGACGAAATTGTATCTTGAGGGGGTTTGGTAGTCGGCTTCAAAATGGTTCATTGTTTTGTTTTCCATTTCTTGTCATGCGTATTGCCATGTTATTTGGTGCATGCACACAAGATGTTCGATGAAATATTTTAAAAAAATATTCTTGTTCATCAAGTTTCTAACAATGTTTTATGGTTTTGGTTACAGAGCAAAACTGTAAAGTGTAAACATAATAGTAAAGAGTGGAAACCTGAGAAATTAATGAGTCCCATGAAACATCATCTTGTTCCTCTTGCAGCCGATCTTTGACAGGTTTTAACCTCTCAACAAGAACATTACATGCCAGTTGAACAGCTGCGCAGCTGCTTTCTGATGTCGTGCTCCCAGCAGTGATCCATCCTTGTACCATACTTAAAGTATCTGCCTGAATTATACGCACTCTGTCAAGAAGCTTCTCACTCCCATCCTCCCACAGCTGCTCGAGACAAAATGCTGTCATCTGCTTCACCTTTGTCCATAGTCCTTGGCCGAGCTCAATTCCTCCCACTTCAACAACAATTGATCCATCATTTAACACTGACACTCTACCCGGAGTTTGGAAACAATAGACCATGTACACAATTGGTACCGAAGAAATTCCCCGTTTCTTCCATCTATTGGCACTATTAAAATTCCGTACCAGCTCAACGCGGTTTTTGTAATCTGAAGACAGTGTGAGCTTGTCATAAATGGAAGGCAAAGTGTAGTTATTAGCTTCTTCGTTCACATTCTCATAAAAGAACATCAAGCTGTCAAATGAATGAAGGTTCTTTCTCCGGATAGTATCAGTTTCCAGGGAGAGAACTGAAGCCACATGCTCAATTATAGCTTCAGCTACAAAGGATCCTTGAACATCTCCTGGAGCCCTCATAGAGGACTTGGATGTGAGGTTTGTCTTGCATAGCCTTATGTCAAAAGAGAGGTTGCCCCAGTTATACTTCTTTAGGTTTTCTATGAAGGCAATGGGAAAAAGTGGGCTGTAATCTTTCGATATGCCAGCATTTATTAGTACATACAAGTTCAATGCTGTGATTGTACCATCTGACTTGAATCCAATGTCATACTGTACTTTTAAGGGATGCCGCCCCCCTACCATTACCATGTCTATATTGCGATTCATGTACATTCGTACTGGTCGGCGAAGTTTATATGCAGCAAGTGCACAGGCAGTTGCAATCTGACAATGAGGAGTAAATTGAGGTCGGATTTAGCTTTCTTGAATTAACATAATCAGATTTAATCATTAATGACAAAAACACTGAAATAGTCAGCTCTGCTTGTAAATAACATGGCTATAGGCTGAATAGTGAGCCATAAATATTCTATACTGTGAGCCACTCCTACTAATGGTTCTGTTCAATTAGAAGAGAAATTGTGAAATGGAAGTTATGATCACTAAACCTATCAAGTCTACTTTCAAAGAACATTGCCTATGTCTTAAATTGTGAATCATTCATATCCTAGACATAACAAGTGATAAATTCATATTCTGATGCATGCATAAATTCCTGGCTTGAATGTTGCATATCATGAAATTATTGTAAATGAAATGAAAACCAATTCTGAGTCAAAATGTTGGACAGTTTTTAGTACTTTTTCTTCATGACTAGAAAAATATTTCTTTTGGGGATTATGCGACAGCCACCTATGTTGGTGTTTGAATTGGACACTGAGATACCAGTGAGGTATCAAGCTCCGCTAATTTGTTATAGAATGAGTTAATTGCTCACTTGTATAGATCGGTATGCTTTCCCACCAAAAGCACCTCCTGCTCTTCTAGTGATAATACGGACATTATGAAAAGGAATGCCGAGACATTTAGCAATAACGCTTTGAACAAGCTCTGGGTTTTGTGATGCACTGTAGACTGTGATGCAATTATCTTCGTCAGGAATGGCTAGTGCAACTTGTGTCTCCATGTAGAAGTAATATTGTGAGCCCACTTTCACCTACAAGAAAGTAGTATTAAAGTTCAATAAGAAACAAAAATGGTTTCATGGCACGCATAGTTCCTTTAAGGTCTGTATGCAAACATGAATGATTGACCAAGTTGCATCAGTAAGTTCATGTCAGTAGAAGAATAACCACCATATAAGTATATAACGCATAGTTCCTGTTATATATCACTTTCTTTTAAATATTTAATAATCACCGATCCAAATTGATTCTACTGCTATTCCAGCCCGTATTGGTACTATATTTTCTAACTGAGTGTACTGGTTTAATGATCGAACATAAGGGTTCGATCAGTCGATCGAAACCTAAAAAATATAAGTCAAAGCAGTGCCTCAAAGGTAAAATAGAAAGTACCTTAGCTGAAAAAATTTTAAGATCAGCCTCTTCCATTCCTTTAGCGAAATCACCAACCGGCTTAGGATCATATTCGGGCGGTATATCAAAATAACTGTTGTTCTCAACTGCATCTTCAACAGTCAAAATTGGACTCTGGAGATCTTCAGTGCTATACTCAACAATTGCTTGCTTAGCAGCCATGTCTGCGTACCTCTGTGTCTCAGCAACCTGCAAAAGGAATTAGGTTTTTAGATTTGATGCATAGAAACCTTAGAAGATAGACTTAGGTATCTGCAGGTCAGCATACTTGAGGTTTGACTGAGTAGTAGAGCAGAAAGTAAAAACCCCAAACTGCTATATTTTCCATTTAGGGACGAATTCGAATGTAATGTAGCTTTTGTCTATATGATTTTTTATTAGCATTTGTTAATCAAGCCAAAAAAGCTAGAACCTTGCACCTCTTAACTTAACCAAATCTATAATGACATATCAATGATCCCGGATAATTAAATGTGACGGACCTAAATATTACACACAAAACTAGTAATTGAAGAAGTACCACAATGCCAAGTGGTTGACCAGCACATTCAGCTACCGGATCACCAAACAGAGCCTCGGGTCCAAACTGGGAGGCAGAGCCAATATTTTCACCATCTTTTGGAATGTCTTTGGCAGAAATAAATGCTAATATTTTCTCTGATGCCAGGGAGTTTCTAAAATCAATTTTCTTAATTCTAGCAAGAGGTTTTGTGCTATATATGAATGCGCCATGAACACAATCCTTGGGTGAAGGGATGTCATCCACATATACCGCCTCACCTGACATAGAATTTACACTAATTGATGTAAATAGAATTGATTTGGTTTTTGGATGGAGTTAATTAGAACGCCTAAATACCATAAATATAAGTGCTCTTGGATGAGAAACATACCAGATGCTTGGAGTTCAGCTCCGACTTTTTTAATGGGTAATCCAACTGGGCTATACTCCTTGTTGACTTCAATATCTTGATGAGAAGATAGAGACAGCTCAGCTGGCATTGTTCCCATGGCAGATAGAAATCTGAACAAAAACCCAACTGCAGTACTAATTCTGTAGGCTGGATGTGTTGTGCCTTCTTTGGGTATGATTATTTCTCTAAGCAACCTGATCGCTTCTAGAATAACTGTAGGACTCATAATTTTTCCTTTTAAATATTCCTCTACCTTTCTTGCTCTTATTGCATGTTCAGTCCCGTATGCACCAAAAGCGAGCTGTATGTTATCTAAAATGGTATCTCCTGATGTATTTTTAGTGGATGTTATTGCCAAGAAACCAGCATTGACATATGACACAGCATTTCCTAGAGGTCGGGGTGCTGCTCTATATGTATCAAACCAGAGGTTACTAGTTGAGGTCCATGAGGGGATGAAGATGCTCAAAAGAATAGTTTTGTCATCGCAAGGGGGCCTATCCAGGAATTCCTCCATCGTGAGGCTTGATCTTTTCCATGGTTCTTGGATATGAACAATTGCACCAGCAGCAAGAAGAATTGTAGCAATGTCTGATTCAAATTGCCTTCTCTGAGCTAAGATTAGGTTCCCTCCTATACTCGCAATGTTCCTAACAAATTGTGATGCCACTTTATTCATGTGGTCAGCGAGTTTGTTAAAAACTAGACTAGAAGAATTTTCTTCCTTTAGGAGCTCGATGACCCTAGTGATGGCCACAGCTGACCCAATTTCAATGCCCTCTTTACTTCTTTTAATTACCCACAGATCAGGGATACCTTTAAGATCAATGTACTTGTCATACAAATCTTGGTCCTTGTAAACACCACTGCTCGTGTTTGATACTACAACTTTCACATTACCTTTATTGAATACATCAGAATTAAGTAACATATACAGTTCTTCAATGCTTTCAGGACGATACCACCCCTCCCCAGAAATATCTGTGTGGGAATTGTTGCTAACATTTAACAGTGATTGAATCTCAGATTTTAGAAAGTCAGGGAATGTGCACACACTGCCTATGGAGTAGTGTGGCAACTTGTCAACACTTGCATCACTCCCTTTCTTCCAAAATATATTCAGTCCCAGATCTTCCAAGTCAACATCAGTAGCAAAGCTCTTGGAAGCGTCTACAATGGGTCGGTAGCCAGTGCACCGGCATAAATTGTTTGTCACAGCCCTTTCTGCTTCAGAAACTGTGATCTTCGAAAACCCATCTCTCGGTGCAGGCCTACACTTATCTTTGTCTGCATTGACAAGGGAAGAAAAAAGAGACATACACATGCCAGGTGTGCAAAAGCCACACTGTGAGGCATGAAAGCCCGCAAACCGTTGATGAACAGCGTGGTAGCCTTCTCTGATATTTCCAAGGCCCTCTGTGGTGGTAATTGAACAGTAATTTACATTGCAAAGAAGGACCAAGCATGAACTTGCAGAGGCTTCGTCTACTTCATTGGTGAGGGGGTTGAACCTGGATATGAGAACTACACAAGCTCCACAACCACCTGCAACAGGGGAAAATCATCATCAAGTGATGAAGTGAATGTAAATGAATTTGTGGACTGTTGTTTTCTTTTTCCTTTCTGATGTACATATTTGATGGCCCGTTAATTGCGAGTGCACCGATATCTACACTTGATTAATTATTCAGGAACAATAAGAGCGATTTTGACGGTTCGAAGAAAATTTGTATGGGCCTATGAGGCATCAAGCATTCAGTAGTTTTCCAAGCTGACAACGTAGGAAGTGGGGGAAATTCAAAGCACTTTGAATCAAAAAATTAGTTTAAAGTCTTCTAAAATAGTTGATTTTGTATCGAAATTTTTTAATTCAAAGTGTTTTAAACCTCCCCACTTCTGACAACGTGGGCCTTTTATCAATCTTCACCATTTGAGCCTTTTAACAGCCCGGTTCCTTTAGAGGCTTCAGCTTGTAGAAAGCCAGGTCTTAATACCTCATATAATTAAAATTCATCATGTAAAAAGGCAGTGATCACGAATATAAAACCCTAAAATGGCATTATTAGTAAACAATAAATAAATCGAAGTTAAGATAGTCGTTGATGACAAGGAGTAGCATATTAACAAGCCGTTTGCTCTGAAGGCTTACAGTATGAAAGCCTAGCTGCATTTGACACGCCCCAAAATTTAAAGTACAAAAAAAGAACAGATTAATTCAAAATCAAACATTAATTGCATTGCTTAATAACATGAATTTTTGGACTTCCTAAACACTAAATGATATTTTAATTACACATAGAGCTAGGCACCATTCCTTTCAAGATGAACTGAGAAGTCCTTAATGCCTTAATTACCCTTGTCGTTCTCAATGTCATAGTTTATGTTGAAAGTTCAGTGAAATCTTTTAGTAATTTAAAATTTCAACTTTTGAACCAAGATCACGTAATACCATAAATATTACAATTACTAAATTAGACATGTTTTATATGGATAAAAAATTGTACTAAAATTAATGGATTGTTCATAAATTAACAATTTTGATCCATTCAAATACACTCGATGCTAAATTTTTTGTAACGTAGAGAAGCATCTCTTAAAATTAGGGTCTATAATAAAAGGGGAGGGATCCCGTGACAATGGGTTACTTTGTCAAACTTGATAATGGACTTTTAAAGAAATATGTAAAAAATATTAAAAAAATTATAGATATATTATTCTACTTATAGATTGAGTGTTTTAAATTTCATCAAACTATATATATATATATATATATATATATATATATAGAGTAATGCTATGGTGCTTCGCGAAGCAAAAAAAATTTTGTGCTTCACGTCCGTATCTCGAATTTAAAAGTTCAAACGGCCGATCCAAACCGTTGAACATCATCTTCATATTGAAATATCCTTAGAGATCAAATTTTATATTTGTTGATCTAAAGATTTTTGCACCATCTAAAACAAGCGACTTTGTACCCATCTAAAAAATATCAAAAAAATTCAAAAAAATATAAAATTTGATCTCCAAGGATATTTCAATATGAAGATGATGCTCAACGGTTTGGATCGGCCATTTGAACTTTTAAATTCGAGATACGGACGCGAAGCACAAAAAAAATTTTCGCGCACCATAGCATTACTCTATATATATATATATATATATATATATATATATATATATATATATATTAATTTTTAAGATTTTTTAAATTTATAAAAAATTCAATGTCAAAATTGTCAATTTCCCTCCATATAATAAAATCATTAGATATTTTGACGACACCGCAGGTTTAGGTCGCTGTTGGGTTTCAAGTTTTCGGGTGGACCAAACTTTAATTATTGCTGATCGGATCTGGATGGGCATCTGATTGAGCAGTTTTTTTTTTTTGGTATTTGGTCAGATTTGGCATCTCTATGTAGAAAACAACACCTCATTCTGAAGTTGGGAGCTGATGTATATTATTATTGATATCAATTTTATTATTCATATTAATAATTTTATACGCAACTTATTTTGTACGACACTTAATTTGTTATTCAATTAATTTATATGAATTATTATTCAGATTAGTGATATTTAAATTAAATAATAAAATACTGTACGGAATAAGTTGCATCATAAAGTTGATAACATGAATAATTTCATTTAACTTAAATAATAAAATTAATATTAACCATGATATCTCCTAAACATTGTTCTTTAAAGTCATTATATTACGAACTAGATAAGATGGTAACTACGACTTTTTTTATGTTAGGTTTTGGTGGGAACTCAAATAAAAAATTCCCTGTAGAATATATATATACACACACTAGTATCTTGTGCGTGTGTTACTACGGTGATATCTTTCAGAAACATAAAAATTCATATCTTCATGTGAAAAATAAAGATAATTTAGTAATTAATGTAAATTTCAATAATGAATACATAATTAATGCAAAATAAATATAAATTGAGAGAAAAGTTAACATTCAGCGTTTAAGGAAAGTTAAAATTCATAATTAATGACAATCTAAGAAAAAAAGAAATAAAATAGAGCAATTGTACTCCTAAATTATGTAGTATTTCGTGTAACAAATAAAATTGAGAGAAAATTCTAACTTCAACACAAATGATCATAGAGATGGTAACATTATTTGATGAATAACTCAATACGATGAGTGATATTAGCTCTAAAAATTCAACAAAAAATTGAGATTGTTGCAGGATTAGAACACATACGTACTTAATAAGGAATAGAGATAGAGAGAGGGGCTAGGGTGCTCCATAGAGCACCAAATCTCCCGTGCTTCGTATTCGTGTCTCGAATTTGAAAGTTTAAATGGCTGATCCAAACCGTTGAACATGATCTTCATTTGAAATATCTTTCAAGATCAAATTTTATATATTTTTAATTTTTTTGCTATTATTTTAGATGAGCACAAAATCACTAGTTTTGAATGGTGTAGAAATCGTTAGATCAATAAACTTTGTACCCATCCAAAAATTGCAAAAAATTCAAAAAAAATAAATAAATTGATCTCGAAAGATATTTCAATATGAAGATCATCTTCAATGGTTTGGATCAGTCATTTGAATTTTCAAATTTGAGATACAGACATGAAACACAAAAGGTTTGGCGCTCCAAAATTTCAATTTAAATATCTCAAATGATTTTTCATATCATAATCTTGTAGATTATCATTTTTCATCAAATTTGGAGTTAATTTACTATGCTTAATAATTTTTAAAAGATGGCTCTAAAAATAATTAAAATATCTATTTTTATAGGGCAAATGTTGTTATTTTTTTAAAATCATTAAGTATAGTATACTAACTCCAAACATGATGAAAATTGATAATCTACAAAATTATGATATGAACAATTTTTTGAGCTATTTAAATTAAAATTTTGGGCGCGGAATTTTAAAATTCAAACCATAAACACTTGGCTGGAGTGCTTATGGAATCACCGTAGCCAAGTTCTATATACACACACACACACATAGGGAGATTTTACGGTGTTTCGTGAAGCAAAGAGACATTTTGCTTCACTCTAAAAAAATCTCATAAAATCAAAGTTCAAATTATCAATCTAATTCACCCAACATAAACTACATATTTAATCTTATTGAATACCAAATTTGATTATATTTGAAGCTTTCTAACTATTTTTTTTGGATTTTTTAAAAAATGTTCAAAAATAATAATAAAAAAATGATAGGTGCACCTAAAAAATGATCATCTTTCAAATATCTAGAAAATATAGTTACAAAGGTTCAAAAATAGTAAAATTTGATATTCAATAAGTTTTCATTATCTAAATTATTGTGGACTAATTAGATTGATATTTCGAGTTTTCAGTATATGAGATTTAAAACTGAAGCAAAACGTCTCTTTATTTCGCGAAGTACTGTAAGGTCTCCCTATATATATATATATATATATATATATATATATATATATATATATATATATATATATATATATATATCCCTAAACCCTAAGAAAAACCACCACCATAGAAAATCTTTATTTTCAAATGTGATATATATATATATCACATTTGAATCAGTACCGCGCGCGTATAGTTTGATCAAACATAGGTACTGATTCTATTCGAATATGATCAAATTGCACTTTGGTATGGATTACAACCTACTGGGTGTGACAGCAAATTATGGTCTACGTAAGAAGCATTGAAGCAAGGTTTGACGGTTATGAGAAGTTTTCATTTGATTTCATAGGTTTAACTTTTGATATAAAATTTCTTCGATTTTTTTTTATGAAAGTGAAGAAAATATGATATATGCACGGAGTGAAGAAAAGTATTGGCTGGTGATGTCCAGCTTTTAAATTTTTAGATATGAAAATAAAGATTTTCTATTATCAAAAATAAAAAAACAATTTACATATTCAGCAAACACAAAAGAGAAAACAAAAATAACAGTAAACTAATACTGTATATTTCAATTTTCATCAATGTTTAGATTTATTTTTGGTCATCCGTATATATGATATATACACCACTAAAATTTTAATGTACTGTTGGATGATTAAATATTTAAATGGCATATATGCATTCAAATCGTGTACTAGTTTTATATTTAAGTTATTTAAATGATAAAAATTAAAAAAATTCTTCAATTCTTTAAGATTAATTTGAATAATGTGCTCCTAAAAAATTTCCAAAGAGGCAAAGAAAGTAAATATGTGATGGTATCTCCTAAAAAAAAAATTGGTAATAGGAACTGAAGAGTGCCAAATTATATATATCGTAATCGGGTTAACTTGTATACATGCAAACGACACGACTTTCTCGTTACAATATAAAAGTGTGAAAATATTTAGCTATAAAACTGCAAACAATAAACTTAATTATTAAAAGTCCTTGTGTATTGTAACTTATAATATCTAGCCAAGCATAAAAGAAACATTGCACACTAGTTAAATGCCAAGTCAGATTTTAATTAAACCAAAACAACCGCATATAGAATTACCTTCTCCACAGCCAAGTTTGGTACCCTTAAAACAGGTTTGTGTGCGAATAAACTCCAGCAACGTCAGTGATGGATCCACCGGAGAAATCTCGTATCTCCCTCCATTAAGTGCAAACACCAACCTCTCCAATTTCTTCCCCATTTTCTCCTCTCTTCTTTCTCTCACCCTCTTCACTAATTCTCTTCTCCCTGCCACACCACCTCTGTTTTTTGTGGAGTGGTAGGTCTACCATTCAAACCGGAGGACTCTTCAATTTATAGCCACCGATAGGAAATTAGTGTAGGTCTGATTGTCAATCAGAAAATTGACTTATCGGGCTTTCTTTCTCTCTGTTTGCATTCAGTATTATTTAATTAATTAGGTGGCAGATCCTCGTCACTCCTGGACCCAAAATCGTATCCTACCAAACTGTTACATCGTCATTTTGCATGCACACAACTGACAAAAACCCTAATCTTTATAACAGTATGATATTTATTAATTAACAGCATGGCTGCTTAGCTAAGATAGTAACAATTTCATGAATAATGCATGTATGTTTTTTTTTCTTTCATCAGTACTATTCTTAACAATTAATTAGTATAGAAATTATTGGCTTGCTTCGGATAATTCATATTATGTTTCAGTTATATATTTGCAATATCTACAAATTTTGTACAATTTGTATCTATATAATTATTCATTAAATTTTACACAACATACACAATTTTAAAAGTGCACTCGGACATTAATTGCTGACTTAGTTACACCTAGCACTAACTTTTTCTTTTATAAATAAATAATTTATGTATAAATTAATTCCAGTAATGTTTAGATTTTTCAGCCTTTTTATATTGACGATGAGAATCAAATATCTACAATGAACAATTCAGATTTTGTCCAAAACTTTTTTTTCTTCATTTCGTTCTTTTTTTTACCATACATTATTAATAGAAGGTATAGAAAGAGAAGTTATACATCAAATATACTAAACTAGATTATTATTAATTTTTACTTGTAAAAAAAGAAATACTCACTATACAATCTTTTCAGAAAAGAAAAATATTATATTTTATAAGGCTTCTTTATTAAAAAAAAATTAATTTTATTTAAAAATTTAAGAGTCTTTTTTATTATTTTAAAAATAAATTATATCTAAAAAATGTATTATTTATTTATAAAAAATATATTGCTACATATAAGTTTTTTTAAAATTAAGAGGATTATGTACAACAAGTGATTTTTTCTAGTTTGTTAAAAAGATTGATTGGTCAAATAGACTATTTGCTGATGAGATCGTTCATTGAAGAGATGAATCATCTAAAGATCATCATCAAAGAGATTGTCGACGAGAAAGTTTATGTCACACTAACTAAATTGAGAAAGTAAGGAGGACGAGGATAAATTAAGGGCTGAAATAGGGCTGTTAATAGCTCGTGATGGGTTGGATTTAGGTCGAGTAATTATTATTTTATTATTATTATTTTATTTGATCCGATTTGATCTGAATAAAATAATTAAATATTTTTTATATTTTGAATAATTTAATGTTAATTAATATATAATTAATCTTAACTATTATATATAAACTTTGATTAGTGTTAAATCACAAAATAAATTTAAAACCGTAATTAAATGAATTGGATACAGATCAACCCGACTCATGATATATCAAAAAATCTTTACTCATAATCGATCTTTTTTTGTTATCAAGTCATTTCGAACTGAATCGGGTTCAAACTGACCTATCAGATCAGATTGTAACATCCTAGCTGAAACTCCAAAGTGAAATATCTTGTACAAAAAATACATAATATGTGCATATTTTTTTTATGCAATTAAGGAAGTGCATGGTTATCATCAGTGGCGGATCCACAGTTGTCCAGGGGGGACAGCGCCCCCCCTTGGATTTTGAAAAACAGTGCTTTTCGGTATGTTTTCGGTAGTTTGCCCCCCCCTCCGAAATTTTTTTTTGCCCCCCCTGGATTGTCTGATTAATTTTATTGAGAAAAAAATATTTAATATCATGTATAATGAATATAATTATGCAAAGATATCAAAATATAAAGTTTTATAGACGAAAATTTTCTTCATCAACTTCATTATCTATTACTTTGAGCTTTATTTTATTGTTATTTTTAATATATAAAATGTTATTATTCTAATAATTTTTTTATTAGGTAAGAATATATATTAAATTATTATTTTTTTATTTAGTACCCGATTAGTTAATGGATTTAAACCCGATAAGCTATTACAATCCGATATTTGCCCCCCACCCCCCGACTAAAATCCTGCATCCGCCCATGGTTATCATTAAGGGAACCATATCGTCTAGAGGGGATAATCATTTTAGAGAGTAAAGTGGACAGGTTTTCTTTATTTGCTATAATATCAGATAGCATTGAGATTCACGCTAAGTGATTTATAAGATGAGATTTTTATTCGGTCGCTACTCTAAAATGTAAAATATTTTAGAGAATATAAATTCTATCGTTAGTATCTATTGGCTTGTCCATTCAAGCTCAAGATTCTGCATAATAGAACCCCCTGATTTATATGGAGTCAGTTAATTTCCCAAGAACTTGGGATTAAAGTTTGCCTCAAGCTTTGTTTGAACCGTTAGATTTATATTGAGATTGAAAAAAGTATGAGATAGAAAATGAGCTGCATCAAGATTGGTGAAAAAAATTAGAATAAATTTTAATCCCAAATTTTTGAGAAATTTTAATCCCAAATTTTCTAGAGCTGTATCAATTCTCCAGACTAGTAGTTAGTTTTACATTGAGAACCTTCTTTAATTTTAAATTTGTAGGCAGGTAGGCAGTTAAGAGGATCTATATAATGGATATTTTATTTATAATGCAACTTCACCTACATGCATGGATTCAAATCAACTATTATTCGAATCTCTGTTGTTATCCTCTGTTATTCTCTCCCTGATCACAACAAATTAAAATTAAGTGAGGTCCACCGTCAGTCAGAGGATAACAGCTGATTTGATTCCTACGTGCATTAATTGTGCAAAGGTGGAAGCACTGTAGCCCCATCATTTTTTTTTTTTACTATCTTAAAAAGCATAGCATTTGAGAACTGAATTAGCTCAGTTATTTTATTAAAATATTTAAAAAATTTACGACATGAATTTTTAAAAATACCCTCTCTGATTAAAATATCATGTGATATAAACCGTTCAAATTAAAATTCATGGAGACACACAGTTGAAATTGAAATTGATATGTCGCGTATCGTTATTTCCTACTCTTCAGTTGAAATCACATCGTTCGAACAAAAAATAATTGCTTCCCTCCCAATCACATCGCTAGCCTCCCTCTCAACACAAAAACTCTCCAACTCGATCGCCTCTCTTCATTCTCCCCTCTATCAAAACCTCAACCTACTCCGCTTCTCTCTCTCGTAGTTGGAAGCTACGCTGTTGTTTTTTTTTTTCTCAACAAAGTTGGGATTGAGTTGAATCTAAAATTCAAGTCGGCCCTCAAAATAAATAAATTGTTTCTATATAAGAAAATCTGCATTTTTTTATTTATTGAGTGTCATATATTGAAGGAATACCTGGCTTTACTTCGGCGGTGATTATGGTGATTACTTTTACTTCAACAAATTGTGATTGATAAAAAAAATACTAAAAAATATATAGAATTATGGAGTAAAGATACCGTGAGTTTAAACTCACGAATCTTCGTGAACTTAAGTCAAAAAGTATATCAAATTATCTCTAAATTTTAATTTATCATGCTCATTAAATTCTTTATATGAAAATCTCGTGGGATTCAAAAATTTGAATGTTTTGAACTTTTTAAGTCATGATTTTTAATTTTTTAAAATTAGCTCTAAAAATAATAATAAAATATTTAATGTTTAAACATCATTTTTAAAAATTAAAAATGTGACTTAAAAAGCTGAAAACATTCAAATTTTTGTATCCCACAATATTTTCATACAAAGAATTTAATGAGGATGATAAATTAAAATTTGGAGATGATTTGATGTACTTTTTGAGTTAAGATCACAGAAGATCTTCGTTAACTTAAGCTCACGATATCTTTACTCTAGAATTATGTATATGAACACTAAAGCAAAATATTAAATATATGTCTGTGTGAATAAAGTATTTTGTACTGAAAACAACATATAAAAAAATAATTTATTGTAGTTTGTGATTTGATGCAAAAATTTGAAGAAAATGAGAATTATTTTTTGATCTAGTGGCAAAAAAGTAAAAGACAATGTCTTCTATGTGAGAGATGTCAGATTTAAATCTGAATGAGATTTTTTTATGAACATTTAAAAGTTAAAAAATTTAAATTTTCATCTTTACTTAAAAAAATTGTGAAGAAAACATTGGCAGACCACTGCAGTGGGAACTGTTAAATGTTGATGAACTGGCTGCCCAAAATTAATATATACAGTTGTAATAATAATAATAATAATAATAATAATAATAAAGATGTACGGTTGATGGGAACCATATGTAAGGACTTTGAATGGGCTAATGAAGTTGGGAACTATGGGCCGGCTGTCGATGTTGACACCGTTGATTTATGTGCAGTATATATGTATTTCAGGTTAGCATCAAATGGGTTTCTTTGTTTCATGCTTCAGCTCGTTCCACGTTAGATGAGAGGTATATATAGCTAATTGAGTTAATTAAAAGTGTGATGTTCCTTGTTGTACGATGACAAATTATTTGCACGTACGCAATCGTCCAGACGCTTTTTTATTTTAAAGTGACAGTTCTTCAAAGATCGAGTCTTAAATGAATGTAGTGTGATGCTATTAATATATGGATACACGCAAATTCTTGTATTTAATTACAGAAAGTTGACGTGCATATGCCACCAATATACTGGAGCGGTTTGACTAAACAGATAGATGACACATTAGCTTTTAGTTTTAATTTAATTACCTGTGTTAACGAATAGAAAAACGGTTACTCACAGAGACTTTTCGTGTATGTCACGCATTGACAATTCGTTGGGAATTTGAAAATTACACCTATATCTTTTGGTAATCGTAATTAAATAAATAGTTCTGATCTTGTCACTGTTTCGTTTATGGGATACATCCTTAAAATGAGGGTGTACCGCCAAATAAATATCTTATCCATTTGCACGTTTTATTTTTTTTTATTATATATTTTTTTGTTGGAGGGTTGACTGTAATAATCAGTCAACTTAGTAATTAGTTACTGATAATTGAAGCATTGAAGCAAAAAAAATTATAATTATTTAAGAGCTCGGCAAGAGGAACGGTTCATCCCTAGGGGTGTTCAACGAGACTAACACGGACGAGTTGGATACAACTCGAATTCGTCTCGAAATATTAGCGAGCCGAGTCAGCTCGTCCCGACATCCGATCACGAGCTAAAATCAGTAACTCGAGCTCATCTCGTTTTAATCGAGTTATCTCGAGCTGGCTCGTCGATATAGAGATCGCAGCGATGATTTAGCGAGTTTAGAGGAGAGAAGAACGAAAATGAGGCTAATGGAGATTGGAGAGCAGTACAATGTCATATGGTTATAGAGTAGCAATAGAGCAAACAACAGAGAGATGGATAACTGACGGAGACTCGTTGAGAGATAGAGGATATCAATTCAAATTACTGATAGAGACTACACCCCTAAAAGACTCTATCAAAATAAATTTATATAAACTAACCCCAATTGCTGATGGAGACTCGTGGAGAGAGGGAAATGTCCATCAGGCTCCTATTTCAATTTTTTTTTTGGTTAGTGGTTACCCTACCTCAATTGATAAATTGATTTTAAATTATTATGAAACAATACTATACTCCAGCATCGCACCGTTTGATGTCCAATCAACCTCCTCAAGGTTTCTTGGTTATCCAGCCCCAAATATTTATCATTATTTTATTATACATCATGGCTGATGGAGACAGGTGTTTCTCCGCTGGACGCGAGCTAGACGAGTCGAGTTGAGTAAAACTCGAACTCGTCTCGGTAAGTTAACGAGCTGTTTAGCTCGTCTCATCAATAACTCGAGCTGTTAACGAATGAGTTATTTACGAGATTTTATCGAGTCGAACACGAACGAGTTACGAACTACGAACATTTTGGACACCCCTATTCATCCCCTTCCTTGCAGATTTGGTATAGCATTAATTGATTGGTCATCTCTAAATGTCTAGGGCCCATCTAGGGCTTGATCTTTAGGCCCAAAATTAAAGAAGGATATGGATATGCGTGCAGAAGACTGCCTAGGCAGGTTTCAAGCGCTATAATAATATTTTTGGGTGATTCTTCTGTGATGGGAGGGGTCCTTATTTATTAATTAACGATTTTGATTCATCAATCTTCATTCTGATTTTAATTTTTATTCATCATCTCCATTCTTTAGTTATACTAAAAACAATATACAAAAATATATTTGAGCTATTTGATATTTAAAATTATTATAATTCATAATAGAATCTTTAATATTTATTTTTTTGTGATATATTCTAAATTAACTTATGATTGCTTATAAATTTTGGACGATGTATAATCATATATATATAAAGAGATGCATTAAGGTGTTTTGTAAAGTAAAAAATTTTAGTCTTTATCAATGTTTTAAATATGATTTTTTTTCATGTATGTGGAAGATCATCATTATATACTGCATATGTGAATTTTTATGCGGACATATATATACAAACTTTTTTAAATTTATAAATGGAGAATATAATAAAAGGAACAATCAATTATAACACAAAATGAGTTGAAGCCTAGTTGTAAGATGAAAAAAAATCTTGAATAGAGTCAATTAATTTTTTTATTTCTATTTTTTTAATGCATATAGATTGTATGGACGCACATATGAGAAAAAATCACATATTTTGAACTGCATGTCATTCTGATAATAGTTTACCTATTATATATGCATATGTGACCGCATTTAAAAACACTGATATTTATATTTGAATAGAGTATTTTCTTTTCAAAAATAATGAAAACAACAACAATATATCTAAAATGAATAACCCAAATTATTGTCTCCTGCCCGGTTGCCAAATTCAGCTATATATCATGCCTCACCCATATCACATATGTATCCGATACAAATTCATATGTGATTTGTGTGCAAAGTGTAGTAGATACTTCATCTGATATATCGGAGTATATTTGCAGTGTATCAGATACATCAGAGGACATAAATTCCCCACAAACTCTACGAATTCATGTGTGATTTGCGTGTGATTTTGATATCGTCGAGAAGTACTTGAAAACCTTGGCTTAGTTTTTGTTACATGAATTTTGTACATTATGTCGTACTGTTTCATGATTGAAAAATTTATATCTTCGATTTGAGGAACTTAGATCCTATGTAAACATGAAGAGTGGTTAGAACCACAATGTAAGCGGAAATACTCCTTTAGAAGGGCGGAAATCGTTAAAGTTTTGGACTATTTGTAATGGTGTTTTAGAACTCTTTCGTAGATCTGTATATAATATTATTCCTACGATATTTGCATGGAATAAATGGATATAAATCATGTAGGGCCTTATAGCCCTTAACCCTCTAAGTTTCGTGTCTTATTATTTCATCCGCATGATTTTTGCATGATTTTTGCCTGATTGTTGTTATGTCATTTCAAGTCTCGATTGCAATGATCAATGTAAAAAATAAAATAGAACATCAATAAATAGACTCGCGAATGTATGCGTTCATCATTTCTGAACACATGCTAATGTCCGGGCGTCTGCAAAAAGGCAGCCAATCAAAATGCATATGCTGAGAAACTGGACAAAGATTTATCAAATGTTTTTCGAGTAAGAATATATCTTTTAGTTTTTACAGTGGCCTCGCAGTGCCATTCATTGCACTCAATTCGTTGATCACTTGATTTAACTATTTAATCACAGTACGAATTTTGTTGTCAATAATGGTAAAAAGCGAGACAAAAATCAATCTCAAATTGTGGATCCAGTACAGTTTGTTATGGGCCATGTCGGTTTGAGCACAAAGTTGCAGGGCCCATTGAATTAAATTTGGATTTGTGAACTTGCACCTTCTTCGCTTGTCAGTATAAACATTTTGTACTCCCACACTAGGCAAATAAAAACCAACGACAAATCCAGCAATGTACAAAGTCTCTCTTTTCAGTTTTCATACATGTACATATATCAACCAAATCGCCTAAATTCTCAGCCATGAAGTATAAACTAAACAAAAAAATCCCCATATAGTTCGTACTAGAACCCAACAAGACTGGATTCATCAAACCAAATCATTGTGTCATTTGATCGCACCTCGCAGGTGCAAACCCTATCCTGTCATTTTCCAAGTCATACTTGACCCAATTATTTTTCTGGTGGTGGTGTCCAATCACAGAAGCTGAAAGAGGTAACAAATCAGAGTTACCAAACGTGAAGCACCATACATCATCGGCACCTCGAACCTCATCAGGTACACGGTACAGCAACAGTTCACTGGTAACTGTTACTTCTACACCCTGCAAAATCAATGTCACTTGTGGCAACGTGGCCGGTGGCAGCTGACCTTGTGGTATCTTGAAACAAGTGTCAAATGCCCCTTGGAACATGAAATATGGCTCGTTCAGTTCTGTCAGAATGTTACTGGTTTGCCTTAAAAATTCGTTCTTCAGTGCAGAATATGCTTTGCCGAGCAAAAAGGTGAATTGAGTTCCGGAATCAAGCATTGTTTGACCAGCGCCAGTATGATCAGGTAAGAAGACTGATTTTGGTATTGGAAGTACTAAATTAGAGACCCTTATTCCTTCCAGTTGTACTGAATATGCTTGCTGGTCGAAGGACGGTAGAGGCCAGGAAATTTGTACGAATGGTGTATAATTCAGAGGAGGAAGGGAAGCATCATCTCCTAGGAGTAGAATACCTGAACCGTCCCTGTGCGATATGCAGTATGCAAACTGGTGTTTTCCAGATTGGGTTATAAAAGATAGAGACCCACGATTCATACCTAATAACCCAGTTGTGGGGGTGGTGGAAGTGAAATCAACTGTTGAGTCCATGCAACCAAAGAGGAGAGGGTGTTGAATGCTATGATCTGAGTTATCAAGATGGAAGAAGTCCGATGAGAGGACACCAGAGGAAGTTGACGCATCGGCATAAGAGGCTAACACGTTGCACATTTGGGTTTCTTGGTCACACACAGGTGGGATTGGGAGGTCCCGCGCTAGCATCTGACAAGCATAGGTGTTGCAAGGTATAGCGCTGTACGTGGTAGAAGAAGCAGCCTTGAAGTAGGCTGGGTAACTGGAGTTGCATGCAAGCCAGGAGAGTTCGCTTCCAGTGTCGAGTACCATAGAGACATCCTGAGGAGGGGATCCTACTGATAAGGAAACTGCCAGACTGACATTATGGTGAAATAATAGCCTGATGGTTTGTCCTGAGTCAGATAAAGATGGAATCTTGGGGAAGTATCTTCGGTTTCGATTGGGAAGAACATCAGGGATGTCGCCAATTTTGCGTGAAAGTTCAGTTGCATGATTTTGTCGTACGGCCAGGAAGGTACAGAGTTGCAAGATGAGCAACATGCATAGAACGAGAAGGGAAGATGGTGAGAGAGAGAGCGCCATGTTTAAAGAATGAATTGGTGATAAAAATTGAGAAGAGTTTGGTTCTTCAGAAACTGTGGCGTGGTATTGTTGAGAATTTGAGGAGAAGAAGAGGTACCGCTCTGTTTTGTCTACTAGTGGTTTGGATTTCGGATGAGACAATTTATAAATTCTTCTTTTAATTATGAGAGTAGTTTTCTTTGTTAGGATTCCATAACTATGATTTTTCTTCAAACTGATTCTGTACCGAAATTCTCAAAATTGATATTCGCTTTTAAGGCAAGCAACAGTAGTTATTTAATTCCAGAAAAAGAGTGCCTTAAAAAGATATATATACAAAAGTGTACGATTCATTCGACTTGGCACCAAATGTGAATTTTTCACCTTATAACCTGTTACTTAACCAAAGAAGATGGGATGAAATGGATATCTTGCTTTTTTTGCAAATAAAATTTATTACCGACTATTTATACGTCTAGTACCAATGATAACAGATCTATCTTTTTTATTGACAACTGCCGACATTGATATCATTTACAAGTTGAACTACACCTCTCTCTTGAAGGAACTCTAACAGGTATGAGGCGATGCGCGGGTAGTCGGTCTCTTTAGAAGCAGGAGTTACCTTTTTAGCTTTGGACTTACTCGACTTAATTAGTATCAAATGAAGTCAATTTAAACTGTTCATTCAAAGTACTGATAGACTCCATAGAGAGCCTCTCCCCAAGGGCCATCCTCCTAGAGCCACTCACTGTGTAGTGATACTGAATGCAGTAACTCAAATTATCAATAAAAGTAGCAACTCTCACAAGATAGAATCATTCTAAACTTTATTAAGTAGAAAAGCGCACTCACTAATACAGGATCGTTATGCCTTTAAAGTCATAGAGCCTCACTTATGTGAATTCATATTCACTGTTGCTTGCGCGGCACCGTGCAGCGCAGCACATGGTCCGTTCAATTATTTCGAAATTTATGTTAATTTAAATCTCAAAATACTAATTCGAATTTCGAAATGATCGAACAGAATACGTGCTGCGCACCAATTGAATCAGCACTCCACTTATGTCGTGTGCCAGGCTTCTGTTCGTTGCGCAACTACTTTTTCCAACAATCAAGGACAAAATTTAATTAAACAGTCGGAAACCCACGTGAACGTACAATAACAAACATACAAAATTAGTCAACTATTTATATTACATATATATGACACCGAATTAACTGATAAATTTTTATTTTTCTCGATTTAACATAAAAAACATATTTGCTATTAAAAAAAGGAAATTTTTTTCCCCCTAACAATTTTCTCCGGTAAAAATCTTCCAATCATATGCGGATAGTTAATTTGAGTACGTGCTTTATTTTTTTCTGCTTCTGTCGATTTTTTTTACACTTTCTATTATAAAACTCACGCACTCTTCTATCATTTCTCTAACTAACTTCTAATTTTAACTTTTTCTCATCATTATTTCGTTAATTTATGTCATCTCTATGTTACAGAAAAGAGTTACATTTCATTGAATATGAATTTTAGAATATTAAATTATTATCTTTTAGTGACTATATGGATCAAGTTGCATTGAATATGAATATTTGAATATTAAATTCTTATCTTTCAATGATCATGTGGATGAAGTTATATTGAATATAAATTTTTGAATATTAAATTCTTGTGTTTTAGTGACCTTTTATGTAATGCACGAAATTGTTTTGTTGGTTGATCACAATTGATTAGATGCTGTTAAAATAAAAAACTTAATATATGTAATAAAGTGAAGTAAATAAGAAGAAAGTAGTAGAATTCTTTAATTTCAGCAGCGTCAGAATTTTAGTGCTGATTGATGAAGGGATCTAAAGGGGTAAACGGTAGTTATTTTTTATAAATGACCCATAGTTTTAAATCTCTTGAAGTATAATTTCTAATGGTTCAAATTTCAAGTCGTTTGGAATTCTTTACAGAGAGTTATTGTTGTTTTAGTGGAAATGGGTCAACTGAAACAGAGACTGTTTAGTATTCTATTTTTAATATGAATTTCTAGAGTTTTCTTTTATTTTAGGCTATAAAAGGAGTTGTACTCTGAGAAATGTAAGAAAGATATAAAAATTTCTAATAAAAAAAAATTGTTTTATCTATCTTTTCTCTTATCTCAAAGTATGACATTCATCATTTTCTTTTAACTGATGTACCTCATTACCAAAAAGGAAAAAGGGCAACTTTGCACATACCCTTACAGGAGGAAATTTAATATAATCCCCTATATAACATAATATAAATAGTATATTGACTTCTAAACAGACCTTGACAACTATCTAATATATATACTCCTTTCTTCCTAAATTAAAAGATGTAGAGAACACTCATTATCTTTACTTAATTAAGGCAATACATTTTTTTTCATTTCTAAGTGAAGTCAAGCTATATATTACTCTTTAGAGGGATATATAAGATTTATTCTCACGTAGGTGTTTGTTGATATTGTGATGTTTCATAGGGGCATAAATGAATCTGTTCCAACAAAAAGTGGCTAAAGATAAAAAGAGGAGAGAGGAAAACGGGTGGTAGCTCAGTTTGTTAGAAAAAATTTTAAGATTGTTCTACTCAAAAGTTGAGAGTTCAATACTCGTCCACAACTTTGTAGATTTCGCAAAGATTTCAAAAAAAAAAAGAGGAGAGAGAAACTGAGTTCTATTTATATTAAAAAAATATTCTTTTGTAGTTCATGGATGAAAATGGAGATCGACAACTTGTTTGGCAGACTTCGTGGGCAATCAGCGCTCGTTTTGTTGGGGCATTATCATGACACATGGAGATGACGCCGGCCTCGTGCTTCCTCCAAGAATTGCTCCTATACAAGTAAAGTTTATTGGAATTTGTGTCTCTTGTTGACAGTGAAGCTCTTGTCAGCCATCAAGTAGATATTGGATTCAATAAGTTCATACGTCTCCTGACACATTAAAATGGTCGTATATTTGTTTCATACATATTAGTAATATTGTCATATTCATATGATCCTTTTTGTGTTTTGATGTTTTATAAATGTAGATTTTGATGTACTTTTTTTTAAATATTCAGTTATTAACCACATAAGTTTTGCCTGACTCAATTTTTCTCTATGATGCATGTAGGTGGTAATTGTGCCAATTTGGAATAAGAGCGATCAAAATTAAAGTCATCAGTTTTTAGAGGCAGTAGGAACTGTTCACAATATTTTGAAGGAAGCAGGTATCCGGGTCAGGGTAGACGACTCAGAGCAATACAAACCTGGATGGAAAATCAATTTCTGGGAGATGAAAATAAAAATTTTGTTACTTATAATTTTCCCAGCAAATTTTAATTCAGACATTATTTAGAGCTTTGTATTTGACTCTACCTGAGATGTACCATATACATACTTCTACTCAGAGCATGAATCTGCATAATTCAGTCAAAGGTAAGTTCCAAAAGTTCATGCCCGCAAGAGAAAAAATCTTTTAATATAACAAATAGAGAAAAAAACACAAAAAAGGAACACAAGAATGAAGGAGATCGAAAAATTTGTATTTTTGTGCTGGGAACCATTGCATGGCAATTAGGTCTTTTGGAATCTGTTGCAGGGAGTACCTTTAAGGCTAGAAATTGGCCCACGCGATGTGACCAAGAAAAGTGTGGTGGTTTCTAGAAGAGATGTGCCAGGAAAGCCAGGAATGGAATTTGGAGTTTCTATGGAGGCTTCTACTCTTGTAAACCACATGAAGTTGAGATTAGAAGAAATTCAAGCTGCGCTTTTGCAAAGGGCCATATTTTTCCGAGATAGGTAATCACTGTAATTTTATCTTTCATAGTTGCATGTGGTCTTTTTTACACCTGACAAGAATTTGGTTTTCTTTGACAGTTTTATATTTTACCCAGTTTTTCTGAATATGATTATGATTTTATATGTATACACATTGTGCAAGCTCTTAAATGAAGGTGCATTTTCTTTATGTTGCAGTAACATAGTAGATGTTAACTCCTATGAAGAACTGAAGGAGGCAATTGCTGAAGGAAAGCGGGCAAGAGGCCCTTGGTCAGCCAGGTATAAATTATTATAAGGCCTTCTAAATGATCACATATGTCTTCAAATAGGAATAGCTTTACAGTTTGCATACGTATTTGTTAGCGCAAGTCATTAGCAAACTTTTTACCCTGACATGTTGCATATTCAATGCTGCATGCAAACTTTTGTGATTAGAAACAAGTTGTACAATTGAGCCTTTTGAACCCCCACAGCTTGCTCTTGCACAAATGCTAGGGAATAAAGTTCAATTATTTGTTTAATACATGGAATTGTCCATTCAGCGATGCTGAGGAGCAGAAGGTAAAAGAAGAGACCAGTGCAACAATACGATGCGATTCTGTTTTTCCATCCCTTCTCTTTTAACATTTATATCAGTTCTATAATAATGAGACAGGTCAATTTGAAATTTGGATGTGTTGTTACACCGTGTACAATTTCTAACATGCCAGTTTACTTTAGGTTTACTTAATGCATTGTGCTAGATGGATTATTGATCTGAACATTGTACGTCCTCACTTTGTCAGCAATTTAAGAAGTGCAATCTAGGCTCCAAAAGTTCTTATTTTTATTTTCACAATGCATAGCTGAAATCCATGCTATTCTAAATTGTAAATGACTTCCAATAATGGAATTAGAAGTGGAAATATAAATGTTCAGCATCTTTGTTGGCCTACTGATAAGAAACCTAACATGAACATATAACAGATACTGGATATGGTCTTCAATAAAACAAACAATGTTCATGTAGAGACGCCAGCTAATCTATATGATGTGCTCAGACAGAGATGGAAGGCAACGAAAGAAATTGAATGCCCGTGATAGCATTCGATCTCTGAACAATGGGTAGTAAAATGCTCCCACTACAACCACAACTTTAGATGGCACCAGGTACAACACCATGGCAACCGCCAAACACATTACTAAAAACAACCCAGTTGCCCATGGATCCCTCCATGCAACTAGTGCTTGCAACTGCTCTGCTTGCACTGCCAAATCAACCAACATTGTCTGCACTCTGACCCCCACTGCCCTTGTCCTATCATACCCAGCTCGTATGACCTCTGTTATCTTACGAGGCATGGGATCAAAATCTTCATCTAGTTCCTCCTGATCGGGCATCTCAGCCAGAGAAGCTCTAACACGGGTGTGGTGTCGGCCCCTCAGCCTTTGCTTTTATTTCCAAACCCCTACGAAAGTGGTGTACAATGCCAGTGTCGGCATGATTAGCTCAGGGAACCATGCCAGAAGTATAACCACGGAAGAAAAGAGAGGTGAATAACTGGAATTGTTGTTTATTGAATTCTGAAAAAAAAAATTCTCTATACATACATATATGTAGTCTAATTCTCTCTACTAGCCGTTGGCTATATTCCTTAATGAAGGGATTACATAATCTGTTGTCTAATGTTGTCTAATTACAAGATAGGTACTAATTATGACTTTACAGCTGTAATTATGATTGATATCCTTTGTTGTCTAATCTAACCAATGATGAATATTTTGAGGTTAAGATATTATTTCTCAACACTCCCCCTCAAGTGGGGTTCAAATAAGTTGATTGAACCCAACTTGCTAAATAGGTTTAAATGGCTAGTCTTGTCAAGTGTCTTTGTGAAAATATATGCCAGTTGTTTTTTGCTTCTAACAAATGGTGTTGCAATTTCTCCGGACTGCACTTTTTCTCTGATAAAATGACAGTCAACTTTTATATGTTTTGTTCTTTCATGAAAGACCGGGTTGGTTGTAATATGTCGTGCAGCTTGGTTATCACAGTACATTTACATTGGTTTTGCATGCTCTATGTTCATATCTCTAAGTAGGTGCTTGATGCAGATGAGCTTGCTTGCTGTGGATGTCATGGCTCTGTATTGTGCTTCTACACTGGAGCGAGCTATAATAGTCTGCTTCTTACTTTTCCAAGTTACCAAATTACCACCTACAAAGGTACAAAAGCCGGTGGTTGATTTTTTGTCACAGCTCCCGGCCCAATCTGCATCAGAGAAACCAACCACATCATTAGATCC
Organism: Schoenoplectus tabernaemontani; assembly: GCA_037127355.1. NCBI lineage: Eukaryota > Viridiplantae > Streptophyta > Magnoliopsida > Poales > Cyperaceae > Schoenoplectus > Schoenoplectus tabernaemontani. Next base: position 2,382,165 of record CM073758.1, on the reverse strand, counting down.
ATTTTTCTTAATCCATATTCTTTGACCTGGAGTACATTTGAGATATCTAAGTATTCTGTCAATTGCACTCAAGTGACTGGTACGTGGGGCATGCATAAATTGGCTTACCATACTAACCGTAAATGAAATATATGGTCTAGTAATGGTAAGGTATATTAATTTTCCAACTAGTCTTTGATATTGACCTATGTTTGATAGTAACTCGCCTTCTTCTAACCTAAGTTTAGTGTTTGTTTCCATTGGGGTGTTGGCTGGCTTAGCTCCTAACTTTTCAGTTTCCTTTAACATGTCAAGTGTATACTTTCTTTGTGATAGGAATAAACCTTTGTTTGAATATGCTATTTCTATTTCAAGGAAATATGAGAGTTTTCTAAGGTCCTTTATATCAAATCTGTTTTTCAAATATTGTTTAACAAGGTTAATTTCCTTATTATTGTTACCAGTAATAATAATGCCATCCACATACACAAGAATAATGATGGTGCAATCATGTTTATGTTTGATAAACATAGATGAATCGGTTGTTCTCTTTATAAAATTATTTTTTAATAGTGAAAAGCTTAGTTTGGCATATCATACTCTTAGAGATCGTTTTAACCCATAAATTGATTTCTTAAGCTTACATACCTGAGATGAGTCCAATGTGGTGTTGTAACCTGGAGGGAGAGTCATGTAGACTTTTTCGTTATAACTCCTTGAAGAAATGTATTCTTTACATTCATTTGAAATAAATTTCATCATAAGTTGGTGGCTACTGAAAGTAGGATTCTAACCGTGCTCATTTTTGCTACCGATGCAAAGGTTTCTTGATAGTCAACACCGTAGGTTGAGTAAATCCTTTGGTCACTAATCTAGCCTTATATCTTTCAATTGTACTATTACTATTGTACTTAATCTTATATACTGATTTGCATCCTACATGTTTCTTTTCTTTTGGAAGGCAAACAATGTTCCATGTATGGTTTTTTTCTAAGGCTTGAAGTTCTTCGTTCATGGCCTTCTGCCAAACTGGGTGTTGGTTTGCATCTTCCCAAGTGGTGGGTTCTGTTTGGTGTGCTATATTTCTAAATATGTCCGGTATGTTGGTGAAACCTTTTTATAAGAAATATAATCTTGGATTGGGTACATTACCTAATGAGAGACATAATCTCTTAGTCTGATTGGTTGTGGGGTTTGTCTGACCGATCTTCTTAAGATAGGTTCTTCATGAATTGCTCCTTCGTCTGTGTCAGGTGTAATCTCTTCTTGAGCCTCTTCCTGAGATTCTTCACCATCTCCCCCTGAAGGGATTGCGTTTGATGCATGAGTGTGGTCTTCCTCCATCTGTTCTTGACTAGTTTCTTCAGGAAATATGAAATTATGGGGTTGTAACAAAGTTGGTTGGTTTGGGGAATCTATTTGATAATATGGTGTGTTTTCGAAAAATGTCACATCTCGTGAAAAATAAACCTTAAAATTCTTTAGATCATAGCATTTATATCCCTTTTTTCAGAGGAATATCCTAAAAATATAGTTTTAACTGAATTTTTATCCAACTTGTCATTTCATTTAATATGTACAAAACAAGTGCAGCCAAACACTCGGATATGATCAAGATCGATTTTTCTACCTTTGAGAATTTCAAGAGGACTCATATTTCTTAACCTTGCACTTGGTAACCTATTTATGAGATAGGTTGCTGTTAACACTGCATCTGACCAATATGTTTTTGGAACATTATTTTGAAAAAGGAGTGATCTAGTGACATTTAGAAGATGACAGTTTTTTTTTCTGAGACACCATTTTGTTCAGGCGTGTTAATGCATGTGGTTTGATGCAAGATTCCTTTTGACTTAAGTAGTTCGGAAAAACTTTTGTTTACATATTCAGTTCCATTATCTGATCTAAAAACCTTAATTTTAGCACTATATTGATTTTCAACAAAAATTAAAAAATCTTTAAAACATGAGAAAACTTCATTTTTTTCCTTTTAAAAGGTAAACTCGTGTAGTGCGGGAGAAATCATCAATAAAGGTAACAAAATACTTAAAATGGTTATAAGAATCGACTGGGGCTAGACCCCACACATCTGAATGGATTAGCTCAAATTTAGCTTCTGATATACTAGTAGATAAAGAAAAAGGTAATCTGGTTTGTTTTGCCAACTTACACACATCACAATTACTAGAGTCTAAATTATAAGAAAATAAGGTATTTAAAACTTGATCAGAAGGATGATCAAATCTCCAGTGCAATAATTTTTCACGGTTTATTGGACTTAAAGATACATAACATTTATTTATGGGTTCTTTGAGATAGTAAAGCCCATTTTTAAAAAAAAAATCTTCACCAATCTTCTTCCCTGATTCTTGATCCTGAAATATCACTTCTGTGGTGAGAAAATTACCTTGCAGTTCAAATCTCGTGTAATTTTGCTAATTGATAGAAGGTTTGAGTTAAAGGTAAGTAAATATAAAATATTTTGTATGTCTTTTGTGAGCAGTTTTGTGGTGCCTAGACCTTCAATCTGGACTTTGTTTCCGTTTGCAACAAGTACGTGTTGGGGTTCTACCGTTGGTATAATATTTTATAATTTATTTTGGTCCCATGTCATATGGTCGGTAGCACCGGAGTCAATAACCCAATTTGTGGTACTGTGTCCCAAGTCGGTAAGATTTAAACTACTGGCCTTTGAATTAAACGAGGAAGAAATTGAATTAAATTGGACTAAACCTGATGTCTGCTGGTGTAACTGACTATTCAATTGAGTTAGCAGCTGATTGAGCTGCGTGGTTGACGCCACAGACGATCACGCCCCACACTCACCCTCGGTATTAAATGCAGCGGGTCTAAGGTGAGTGTCGGTCTGTTGCTTTTGGTTGAGTACACCTGTTCTCGTCTGTTGGCTCATCCCACCGAACAAACGTGTTTCGCCTCCCCCTTTTCGAGCACCTCATCTCTCCGCCTTGGTGCGCGACGGCCGGAGATGCGGATGGAGGATCCAGCACCCGTCTGACTTGTGCCATGCTCGCTTGCAATGGTCGCACCAGTCGGAGGTTGTGGTCCCCTTTGCCCTGGCTGTCGGATTAGGGTTGGGGAAGGAAGTTCGGAAGGCTCGGTTGTTGGTGGTCACTGTTACTTGGGGGTTCATCAGAGCCCGTCGAGACTCCTCTTGTTGAATCCGAGCAACCACGTTATCAAACTCTAGCATCTCGGCTGAGCCCAGTATTTGCAATCAAATCGCCTCATAGGTACTATCAAGGGCCCCCAGGTACATAAAAATTAGGTCATACTCTGACCTCTTTTGGGTTTCAATCGGATCTGTTGTTGGTGGAAGGTACACTCTTTCCATTTGGTCATGATTTCGGTGACTAGTTCATTGTTGCTTTGGCCGTTTTGTTTGATTTTGGCAAGATCTTGTTTAAAGCTGAAGATGTGTGCGAAATTGCTTTGTTGGACATACCTTTTTTTCGCCTTGTCCCAAATTTCTTTTGAGATGACAGAGTACATGAGTGTGTTTGAGATTTTTGGCTCCATGGTGCTTAGTAGCCATGACATGATCATTTGATCTGTGGTTTCCCATTCTTCAATTTTTGCTCTTTCTTCGGCTGTTGCCTCATTTGCCTTTGCTGGTACGGGTCTTGTTTTGGTTCCAGTGACAAAATTAAGCTTGCCTTTGCCACCTAGGCCAATGGTCACAGATCTGGACCATGGGATATAATTGTTGCTAGTAAGTATGATGGTTGTGAGTTTTGTGTTGTCAGATTGTTGAGACATGTTGGATTTTGAGTATGCTGATAAAAATTAAAAGTTGCGGAAATAAAGAACAGGTTTAAACCTGCTCTGATACCATGAAGAAAAGAGAGCTGAATAACTAGAATTGTTGTGTATTGAATTCTGAAAAAAAAATTTCTCTATACATGCATATATATAGTTTAATTCTCTCTACTAGCCGTTGGCTATATTCCTTAATGAAGGGATTACATAATTTATTGTCTAATGTTGCCTAATTACAGAATAGATAATAATTATGACTTACAGTTGTAATTGTGATTGCTATTCTTTGTTATCTAATCTAACCAATGATGAATATTCTGAAGGTAAGATATCATTTCTCAACAACCACTCTGTGCACAAGTAAAGTGGATGTCGGGTTCCGCCAAGTTCTTGTATATTCAAGCCATCGCATGATAGGGCTGAGATAAATTACACTAAGTGGTCTTTAAATATAGCCTCGTCTTAGTAAAATCTTCGGTTGTGCTTGTGCCGATTTGGTTCTACTACTGACACAGCTTATCACAGAACAGCTCATAGTGACGCTAAATTGATCAGCGCCAGGCCACAGCGCGCTATATATTATTATTATTATTATTATTATTATTATTATTATTATTATTATTATTATTATTATTATTATTATTATTATTATTATTATTATTATTATTATTATTATTATTATTATTATTATTATTATTATTATTATTATTATTATTATTATTATTATTATTATTATTATTATTATTATTATTATTATTATTATTATTATTATTATTATTATTATTATTATTATTATTATTATTATTATTATTATTATTATTATTATTATTATTATTATTATTATTATTATTATTATTATTATTATTATTATTATTATTATTATTATTATTATTATTATTATTATTATTATTATTATTATTATTATTATTATTATTATTATTATTATTATTATTATTATTATTATTATTATTATTATTATTATTATTATTATTATTATTATTATTATTATTATTATTATTATTATTATTATTATTATTATTATTATTATTATTATTATTATTATTATTATTATTATTATTATTATTATTATTATTATTATTATTATTATTATTATTATTATTATTATTATTATTATTATTATTATTATTATTATTATTATTATTATTATTATTATTATTATTATTATTATTATTATTATTATTATTATTATTATTATTATTATTATTATTATTATTATTATTATTATTATTATTATTATTATTATTATTATTATTATTATTATTATTATTATTATTATTATTATTATTATTATTATTATTATTATTATTATTATTATTATTATTATTATTATTATTATTATTATTATTATTATTATTATTATTATTATTATTATTATTATTATTATTATTATTATTATTATTATTATTATTATTATTATTATTATTATTATTATTATTATTATTATTATTATTATTATTATTATTATTATTATTATTATTATTATTATTATTATTATTATTATTATTATTATTATTATTATTATTATTATTATTATTATTATTATTATTATTATTATTATTATTATTATTATTATTATTATTATTATTATTATTATTATTATTATTATTATTATTATTATTATTATTATTATTATTATTATTATTATTATTATTATTATTATTATTATTATTATTATTATTATTATTATTATTATTATTATTATTATTATTATTATTATTATTATTATTATTATTATTATTATTATTATTATTATTATTATTATTATTATTATTATTATTATTATTATTATTATTATTATTATTATTATTATTATTATTATTATTATTATTATTATTATTATTATTATTATTATTATTATTATTATTATTATTATTATTATTATTATTATTATTATTATTATTATTATTATTATTATTATTATTATTATTATTATTATTATTATTATTATTATTATTATTATTATTATTATTATTATTATTATTATTATTATTATTATTATTATTATTATTATTATTATTATTATTATTATTATTATTATTATTATTATTATTATTATTATTATTATTATTATTATTATTATTATTATTATTATTATTATTATTATTATTATTATTATTATTATTATTATTATTATTATTATTATTATTATTATTATTATTATTATTATTATTATTATTATTATTATTATTATTATTATTATTATTATTATTATTATTATTATTATTATTATTATTATTATTATTATTATTATTATTATTATTATTATTATTATTATTATTATTATTATTATTATTATTATTATTATTATTATTATTATTATTATTATTATTATTATTATTATTATTATTATTATTATTATTATTATTATTATTATTATTATTATTATTATTATTATTATTATTATTATTATTATTATTATTATTATTATTATTATTATTATTATTATTATTATTATCATTATTATCATTATTATCATTATTATTATTATTATTATTATTATTATTATTATCATTATTATCATTATTATCATTATTATTATTATTATTATTATTATTATTATTATTATCATTATTATCATTATTATCATTATTATCATTATTATCATTATTATCATTATTATCATTATTATCATTATTATCATTATTATCATTATTATCATTATTATCATTATTATCATTATTATCATTATTATCATTATTATTATTATTATCATTATTATCATTATTATCATTATTATTATTATTATCATTATTATTATTATTATCATTATTATCATTATTATCATTATTATCATTATTATTATTATTATCATTATTATCATTATTATTATTATTATTATTATTATTATTATTATTATTATTATTATTATTATTATTATTATTATTATTATTATTATTATTATTATTATTATTATTATTATTATTATTATTATTATCATTATTATATTATTATCATTATTATCATTATTATATTATTATTATTATTATTATTATTATTATTATTATTATTATTATTATTATTATTATTATTATTATTATTATTATTATTATTATTATTATTATTATTATTATTATTATTATTATTATTATTATTATTATTATTATTATTATTATTATTATTATTATTATTATTATTATTATTTTATTTTACCCCCGACCCTGCTAGTTTATTTATTATCTCTGTTCGCGTTTTTCAAGAGCAAAAGTTTTATTACATAAATCGAGTATACTAATACTAGATTAAGCAGCATCGCTCTTTAACCGTCTCTGGCTTGGTATTCTCACATTCAACTGAATCTAGCAATTTATCTAATTAAGCAACCAAAAAGCACTAATAATTTTCTGCTTGAGCACCTGTACTTCAATGGAATTCTTCTGTTTTGTGAAAGAAAAGACTTAATCCCTCTTAATTATTGGATCTTTGTTCCAAAATTCCAATCCAATTGGTCCACGTTCGTATAATCCGGCAAAGAAAAATAAAAGCAAGCTTTTTAAAGCGACAATGCCCACTACCTCGTTAAAAAGACGCAAGGATCAAAAGTGGGAACTAAACTAAAAGGTGTGTTTAATGGTGTAAATTCTAAGAATAGCAGTATTATTTTCGGATTAATAATTATTCAAATATAAAATTGAAATCAAAAATAGCAGCAGAATAGTAATAATCCGCTAACTCATAGAAAATATTAGGTTAGCGAATTAATGTCCATGAGAATAGTGAAAATAATAAAAAAAATATTTTTTTCTTTTATATTAATATGAAATAGTATTAAATAAATATTATTATTAAATAAAATATTAAAAAATAATTAATTATTTTAACTATTCTCTCTCATGTTCTTAAATTTATATCCAAACAATATTTTACTAATCCAGAATAATAAAAATTATACATTATTCTTCATATTTCTCGAGATATCACTAACCTCACACTATTCTAAACTACTAACTCAAACAGTGTTATTATTACACTAATCCTTTCACCATCCAAACACATCCAAAACAAACAAAAAAAAATAGCACATAATTTTCATGACCATTTGCCTGTCCCTTTCACGCTTACGCCAGCTCTCACGTACGACGCACTATGCCATGGCCTAGTATCTGTATTGTTATCTCGGTGTGCCTTCATGGGGACGAATTGCTAAATGCCGTCATTCGCTGCAGCACATGCAGCACTTCATGATAAAGATCCCATGGGGACGAACTCACGTTAAAAACTCCGAATATGTGATTCTTTTAATTTGGATAATCAGATTATTTATTAACAATTTTAATTTAACAATAATAAATAACATTATACATTAAAATTTATATTTAAATTTTTTCACAACCGTTAAAAATTTTTTTGTGTCATTGTGATTTTCCTATATAGAGTTTAGTTAGGAAACTCTTCACATAGAATACGCTTCTCATGGAGGCTGTGTTGATAATTTGATATCGGTGCATCAATCAATGAGACCTTTTGGACAAAAAATATACAATGACCATAGAGGTATGTCGTTCGCTTTTCTGATCTCCAGCCGGGTGTATGGCACTTTGCTGACACGAAGTACAGTTCTTTTTTTAAACCGTCCAATTAATTATTAACATTTCTGATTTAATAATAATAAATTGTATACATTAAAAATTATATTTACCTACAGCCGTCCGGATTAAACCACACACTCTCAGCAAAATATCTCCTTGTGATTTTGCTCCGCATGGCACTAGTCCACTATTTCCAAACAGGTCTACACCGAAGGCATGAATGTGGGTCCATGGAATAAACGAGCTATTCCAGTTCCATATATGTCGTTATAATGATTGTTATTATTATACATTATCATCATTCACTGTTAGTATTATAACATTATTTATTTTATTATTATATTATTATGATTATAATTATAATTTATTATTATATTATATTAAGATTATGGTTATATTATTATTATTATATTATTATACTTATTATTATTATTATTTTATTATGTTGTATTATATTATTATATTATTATATTATAATATATTATTATGATTATAATTATTTATTTATTTATTATTATTTTATTATTATTATATTATTATATTATGATTATATTATATTATTATATTATTATGATTACAACTATGATTATTATGATCATGATAATGATTATGATTATTATTTGTTTATGTTGTATTATATGATTATATTTTAAAATTAGATTATTTATTATTATTATTATTATTATTATATTATGATTATGATTATAATTATAATTTTTATTATTATATTACTATATTATGATTATATTTTTATTTTTACTATATTATTATGATTACAACTATGAATATTATTATTTATTATGATTATGATTATGGATTATAATTATGATTATATTATTATTATTGTACTATTATTTTTATTATCATCATCATTGTTAGTATCATAATTATTCATATTTTAACTATTCTGATTAACAACTTATAGCTTGATATACTGAATTAGTACTATTTGAGAAATTAACTCATCGAAATAAAAATATTATTTCTGGTTTTTGCTATTTCATATGTGAAAAACGGACTCATAATGAATTAAGAAATGTTGAGTTCATATGCCAGGAGCAGGGCCGTGTTCGACACTGAAACCGATGCGACCATATCTTTCCAGAATATTTTGCAGTCGGAGGGGAACACGAACCGCTAATATGTATATAACTTATAACTTGATATTCTAAATTAGTACTATTTCACACCCTTCTACTTAGTTTAAAATTCATTTATTACTTGACAACGGTAACCATTCTGATGCTTCTTCTCCTGATGGTAGTATGATAAAAATGAATCTTGATTGAATTTGATCGAATCAGAAAGATTCTACGAAAGCAGAAAGCCATCATGGTGATGAAATACAACATTCCAATGCAAAGGGAGGCCACCACAATTTATTAAATATAGTTGTTAAGCCTATAGGAAAAGACAAATGAGCTGAAAAACCAATACCGCAAATTACAAGCACGCGCACTGGAATGACTTCACCAGCGAAAGCAAATGCAGCTTTATTAGAGGAAATATAGTTAGCTGTACAGCTACAAGAGAAGGAAACGAAGTTCAATTTATTTTGAACTTGAAACACAAGGGTTACATAAACCTGAAAAAATCATTAGCTGTACAGCCAAATTTACAACGGGAACCTAAATAACCAACAAGAAAAAAGACAAGGGAGATGGGTCTATAGAAAATGATCTAGGATTACTAATTAGTCTGAGGCTTGACTAGTTTCACGCTACTGTAGAAGCGCTTGAGATCCTTCATGGCACGCTCTTCAATTTGGATTGACCGAATGGAAGAAGGGGCATCAGTATCAGGCCTGTACCAACGGTTTGGTACAGAGTCCTTTGTACTAACTATTTCAGATGGCATAGTGTGAGCCGGGATTGAAAAACCCGAAGTCCTGGTTTTGGGGCTGTGAGTGACGTTCTGATGCTTCTTCTCCTGATCAAATCACACGGTAAGCTCTCTTATAAAATAACTATTTAACTTTCAAAATGTATGAATATCAACCTAAATTTCATAATTCTTTTTTTTTTTAAACCTGTTGCATCTGAATGTCCCTCAAGGATGGTCGAGATGATTTTGGTGAACTGCCCACAGAAGACCATGGAGGGGTGCTTTTCTCTGCTTCGGTAATTGGCACACCATGAGCTGGGACGACAGCCACCGGATCGGAGTGCAAGAATGTTGCCAAAGGGATCCTCACCCCACAAGCAGGCTCCACCACTTCTTCAACACGCTCTTTGGTTCTTTTAACATTGGTAGTAACTGTCTTTGTCTTTCTCTGTTCATTTTGTATGTCACGAAGAGAAGCAGGACCTTTTGAAAACTTGGCCCCGCCCCAGGCAGGCCCCTCATGTTTTGGGGTGGTCACCTGTGGCACACACATCTTCAAGATCAAATCATAAATTTTGTTATTTCATTGAAACAAAAAATGGGTTCTTTGTGACATGATAGAATAAAATAAAAATACAGCTTTGCATGTTAATGGTTCCAAGCCTAACAAGCATTGTATCAGAAGAAAAAAAGAAAAAGAAAATAATCCCAGTTCAACACAATTTGCTCCCAAATTGAGACTTTAATTTGGAATCAAAGCAACAATTAACCCAATTTAGGCTGGATTATACAATTAGAAAACCAAACAACTTGAAAATAAACAAGCAGAAAACAAAATTGATAATACTGGTTAAATCAGTGTCCAAAACTCAAATTTATTATACCAATAATCTGCAACCCAGCAATTGATATTGTATTTAAACCAAGCAGAGTTTGTTGTCTTGGGCCACCATGAGTGGTAGAGAACTCAATATAGCATCTTAAAATCTTAAGTGTAACATTAATCCTTTCCCTTTTCACAAGGTCCTCATTTCCCAACAAGAACCAATATTTAAAAAGCTACTAATAAATGGAACTTACCAGTGGTGGGGTAGATTTCGGAGTTTCGTCAAGTGCACCACTAAGAAACAATGACAAGCCACCTTTCCTATTCTTCTTATTCTTCAATGAAGCAGACTTAATAGCTTTACCATCACCCTTTGAAGTAACTATATCTCTAGGGAGGTTTTCTGAGGAGATTTCTTCAGATTTTTCATTTCTGTTGTTTATTTCCTTCCCCATCTATACAGTAAGCAAGTCTTGTATGAATACATAAATATACTTGATTTGGAACCACAACATTCACCAACATCAATTAAATGAAGACCTTGAGCACATTATGCCTGATCGTTTGTAGTATTTGCAAACAATCAACAGTGGTTGGAGAATTTGCCATACTTTACTGACAAAACTAGGATTAGGGCAAATAACAAAATGATCAGAACCCAACTTATTATTACATCAACCAAGTTCCCTAATAACCCATTAATATACTTTAATTCCAAAATAGAAATCCTAATAACTAATAAATAAACTTGAATTCCAAAACAGAATTTTCTTTTCTTTGCTTCAGATAATTTCAATTCAGTAGGGAAAAAAACAAAAACCTTACCTAGTTAGGGGCAGATTTTTTAAAGAATACCACCTTCTCCAACATAAAAGTCAAATAGTTGGGTAATTAAAAAAAAAATCAAATCATATATTGAGTGTTGTGGAAAAGAAACAAAGAATGGGCTAACCTTTTCTTCTGGTATGAGAAGAGCAAGAGAATCTTCAACTCCCATGACTGGGTTTTGCTCCTGGCTAACTACAGATGAAGAATCTGATTGTGCAGCAATCTTCTGTTTATTCTTCCTTCTCTGTTTCTTAGAACCTTCAAACTTATTACTTCCTTTTGCACTAACTGAACCAGAGAAAGCTTCACTTAGTTCGCTCTCATAGGGAAAACCTAGCTCCTCGAGTTCACTAACAAGTGCAGCTCTACTTGCAACCTTTGCAATCTGCTGGTTGTCGAGCTGAAAGCCACTACTATGCTTCTGTTCCAGCATCTCTATCTGCTGCAACTTCTTACGCAATGCCCTGACTTGCTTGGACACTGCTTGGTCAGCATCTGTAGCCACTAGCAGAAAGCTGTCTGTTCTTGATTCTCTATCAATCTTTGATGAATTTCTTTCACTGTTTCGAGCCCTAACTAAACCTCTCTGGTTAGTGTAATCATCTCCTTCATCACTATCTATTATTGCGGGAAAAGTCGCTGTCAAAGTGGGTAGTCGGCGGTGGCTCCAAGGCTCAGCCGATTTTTCATCCAGTACTTTCTCCAGTTTTACAAGAATTTCAGGTGATGCATTAATGATAGAAGGGGCTGCAGTTGTAAAAATGTAATCAAGGTTGCGTATTGCCATTTCCTGATAAAAAAAAAGTAATTGAGAATTAATCTTACAAGTACATGAGCAAAATTCAAGGATAAAAGATTAGGCAACAAGGAGAAACACTATAGCTGGACAAGTATAAGAAAAGCTTGCAAAACGAAAGCACCTCACAATGCTTCCTGAGGTCAGGTGCGTCCAAGGAGTCTGCTATTTCCATGAGTTCAATTGAACTCCTTGGTTCCAACAAAAACTCAATTGTGATTTTCTGACACAAGCTCTTCAATGCCGGCACCCCTTTAGTAGCCATATCATCTTCTACACCTACCACACTTTCCTTGGTATGTACATCACTAAAAAACATATCGTCATCCAACTCTTGAAGCTCATCACTCAACTCTGACTTGTTCTTCAGATCAGGTTTCTGGGCCTTGGGAGGATAAGTAGGATGGTAAAGAGAACAGACTGCAAGTAAATGGGTTTCACCTACACAAACTGCGGTGGCCTGCTTAATTCCATGTAAACGAGAAACAGAAGGAGACTCTTTGTTTTTCTTGCCATCCCACATGAATACTTCTCCGGTTGTAGTTACTGCAGCTGTCCAGTGCTTGCCTGCTGAGATGCTCACAACATTCCTTCCACACATTGAATAAAGCTGCAGCAAACATTTTTTTATGAATTATTAAGAGTAAATTACACAAATGGCCCTTAAAGTATCATCACTTTATCAAATTGGTCCTTTAAGTTTCAAAATTATCAATTTGATCCTTAGTATCACTTTGTTATCAAATTGGTCCTTAAAATTTTAAAGGTATTATGTTAGTCCTTGAAGTATAAATCAGGTATCATGTTAGTCCTTGAAGTTTTTAATTTATACCAAATTTAGTCCTATTTAAAATTTATTAAAAATGATATTTTCATTTATCATAGAATTAATTTTTAACATTGTAACTAGTATGAATACGCCGATTGAGAGGCTCTGATTGAATCCGCGAGTTTTCTTTTTGAAGGAAATGAGCATAAGCCCACCGACATTTGAGGTAACCTTCCCCTTCCCCTTTGCAATGAGGCTGAGTGTCGATTGAACGAACGTTCTCCTGTGCTTCCAGACATGTTGAGCTCCATGAATTTTTGTACAATCAAAGAACGGAATTGATTCCATCAAAATCCATGCTTTGTGGCTCGTAAACCTCATTCGCAAGCTAGATTATTCATTCCCGAAAGGCGTGTTCTAAAGGCTCGGTCGGCACTAACTAAATACGAGTTATGTATGCCCACGGAAAGAATACCCTTCCATTTGACTTTGAGGGCCAATAAGCAAATTATTAACAAAAAAATTCTTAATAATTCAGAATATTAAGAATTCAAAAATCGAAGAATTCTTTGATTGGAAAGGCGTGTTAGCAGTTTGCTTTTAGTACTTCTTTACCGATTCATACAACAATAAAAATACTGCATTAGTGTTGTATTATTATAAATTAATTCATATAATATTTATAAAATTTTCACAAATTGTAAGATATGTTATATGATATGATATGGATGTTAACATAAATATTTATTTTTTTAGCATTGATAATGATAGGACTAATTTGTTACAAATAAAAAAGTTTAAGGACTAAAATTATAAGTTAGTGAAATTTTAGGGACTAAAATTATAAGTTAGTGAAATTTTAGGGACTAAAATGATATCATTGAAACTTTAAGGATCAATTTGATAGCAAAGTGATACTTTAAGGATCAAATTGATATTTTTGATACTTTTAAGGACCAATTTGATAAAAGAGTGATACTTTAGGGGCCATTTATGTAATTTACTCAATTATCAATCTCAAGCATCATCAACTCTATCTGTTCTTACTAGAGTTTCTTTAAATTATTTCAAGTAGACTTTATCATCAATAAAACCAGCATTTTTGTGCTCAGATTGACATTTATAAACTTATGGACATTTATAATCATTTTTTAAAGAGATCAGCTTATAGGACTAATTTAGACTGAACAGGGACCAACATGAACCTAAACTAACAATCCTTCTAACCTGATAAGATCAGCTTATAAATACTTCAAATCAATTGCATTTAACCTCTCATAACTATTGTGCAAGTTTGTGCAATTTCAGCTCACAAAAAGCTGGCACCAACTCTATCAAATAAGTTAAGATCAAAAAAGGAAGTAACCTGCTGGCATCTCAAATCGGGATCAGAAGAGACCCAGAAGAAGAGAGCCCCATCATCAGTGAGAGCTGTAGTGTGAACCACACCTGCAGCCACAGAGATCACATGAAGACGCTCGACTTGGTGAAACTTCAGAAGAGCAGTTCCACACTTCTTTAGGCTTCTTGCAATTACAACCCGCTTTGGGGACACCAGTCGATGACCCCATGTAAAGACCTGTCATGGTTTTAACAATTATTGAAATTGAGAATACTGGAATTAAAATGAAATGAAAATTCACTATCATGTAAGAAACACATTTTACAATGAGTCAGGTAAACCTAGAAAGTATGTTAAGATCATTCACAATTTCAAATGTGCTAAACTACTTCACGTTTTAAGCCATTCCATCCAACTCAACAGCTGCAGCACATAGACCAGCTATAGTATGTAGGAACACTCCCAAGCTGACCAAAACTAAAAGATTCAAAAGAAATTTAACACTTCAGTAACCAACTGGAGACATTAGATTCATGCAGGTTACTTTCTATTTAAAGTTTTAAGTTGTGTTGCAAACTTCAATAATCTCCTCTGAGCTCACTAAAATTTAACACCCCAAATTGGTCATCCACCAAGGTTTATATCTTCAATCAAGAAAAGTACCTCTCCATCAACCCCGAGCACAACAGTATGGTACTTGGCAGCTGATACACCCTTAAATGCCTTCCCTTTGAGGTACTCCACCAATCTCGGATAATAATTTGAGGCTGAGTTGGAGGTGCCATAACCAAGCTGGCCTTCCTTGTTGCAACCCCACGTGAAGACCTCTCCTATCTCAGAGACAGCAGCAGAATGCTTGTTCGCTGCTGCAACAGCAGTAATTCTCACCCTGAGTGAGGAAACGCGTCGTGGTGTTGGCTGAGTATCGACTGATGTGTACCCAAGCTGCCCCTCTGCATATTGACCAGTAAGGTTATCAACATGGACGTAACATGACAATCAGCATGACCATCCTGATCAATTGAGCTTTATCAGTTCTCTCTATGGGCATAATTTGCAAAATCATTTCATCTTTTTTCCCCTTTCTGTCAACGTTTGTTGACAATTTTCTCAACTAGCTCTTATGCTTGATACTATCCATCCTGCTTTTTGAAAAGGAACACTAATATCCCATGTTCTGAATATCTAACAACATTATGCCCAAAACACAACATATGCGTTAAGCATTTGTGACAGAACACATGCACCGTTTGGCAGAAAAAAATCTCAAGTATTTGATGATAGTTGCTGCATTTATTCAACTTCAGTTGAACTTGCCCATCCATTGAAGTTGAGCAAGAACAAATTATCATCTTCCTCGACATATGGACCAAATCTATCATCACTTGAAGAAACCATTTCATGAAGTTTCAATAAACCCCGCTTTTGCTACAGAATTCATCTTCTAAAACTGTAGCATCATGTGATACAATTTCTTTCATTAGTTTCATCCATTTTTCTCAAATATATATATTAAATATGTTGTTGATGCTTTGAACAGACATGTTCAATCAGAAAAACTGAATGCATGCATTTGAAACCAGTCATATAATTGTCACATGTTTTATATCCAGGATGTTAGCATATTCCTTCAAAACTGTGGGGATAGGCAAATACAAATTTCCCAATCATTCCAATGACTAATTTGCACAATAGTTTTATTTTTCTAAACAAATGTCAATGAATAAGCCAACCTCTATTAGAACCCCAAGTGAATACCTCCCCGGCATCTGTTGCAATTACAGTGTGATGCTTGGCTGCTGCAACAACCTTGACTTGGCGAGAGCCAAGGCCTAAAATCACCTGTCGAGGAGTAATCACTGCAGCCTGGCCACTGTACAACAATAACATCATAAAGACAAATAATATATATAGGGCATGTGCCTGCTAGTTGCCGCAGTGAGTCAATTTAGATTAAAAGAAATGAACCATGAATAAGCAAGGTGAGAATTCTTCATACAACACTGCTGCTGCTTCTATTGTAACGAAACACAAGTTCCTAACTATAAATCATCTATTCTTATTTTCTTTTGTATACTAGTTTAGTCATTATAATCTTAGATTCTTCTCTTGGAGGATATGATGAGATATGCAGCTGGTGGAGTAACCAATCTACAAATACTTGTTCAGAAAAAGTGTTTTGAGCAGTAGGACACAATTCCTCAAGCTTATTGCAACGATATAACATATTACTCCTTAAAAATAACATATCCTATCAACTTCAAGGGATAAGTTAACCTGGTTGGTATTCAGTACCACCAAGAGTGTACATCTATCTTAAAAGGTTAGCATCAGTCCCAAGTTCAAAGAAAATTCAAGATTGCAAAATAAACAAAGAAAAACAACAACTTAAGGCCTTGAAACACCTCCTAACCTCCGACCAGTAGATGACACACTAGTGGCAATTAATTCCAGTAAAGACAGGTTGATCAGGTCAGATTTTGATGTTGCTCGAGATTCAGGCAACAAGGTTTAAGTTATACCTATGAATATCAAAATCTGGATGTCCAAGGCGGCCACCTCTCCCAAATCCCCAGGTATAGAGCTCTCCATTACCACCAACAGCCACACTGTGAAACTTGGATGAGGCAATTAGCTTGATGTATGAATCATGCAGTGCATCTACTTTGCAAGGTAGTCGCTGAATGTGAGCATTGCCCGTGCCAAGTTGGTAATTTGTCCCGCTTCCCCAGCTAAAGACTTCAGTTTCAACTGTAAGTGAATAAAAAGTAAAAAATGACCTGAATGAATCCAAAATAGCAGTACTGTATTAGTAAATTCTAATTAGAAAACTGGGCTTGAGAACTTCTGAGAAGAATAGAACAAGGAAGAAGGCACAACAGAGAGTATTATAATCTAAGTTTTTTTCTATCCAAAATAATTCACTAAAGCACTTTTCTGAAGTCAAATATACTTTTTTCCAATTATCCTCTCTATACTAATTTTATACAAGAGTTTAAAATCTTATTCACCAAAAAGAGTAACTATTTTGGTTCTTCAAATGCAATCCTAAGAAGAAATGCCAAATTAACAATCAAGTAAAATGACAAATCCATACCACTCAGGCCAAAATGAAAAAAGCAAAGAAAAGATGAATACCTAAATCAGGTGAATTTCCAACAACCTGAGAAACAGGCCCTGACAGGAGATCAACAGGTATTCTTCCCTTTCCATCTTCCAGAGTGAGAGATGCACCAGATTCCATTAGGGCACTCGCCACAGCCAAGTGCCCAAAATGTAAGGCCCTGTGCAAGCTGCTCCATCCTGACTCTCCATCCTATAAAAAAAAGAAATAAATAAAACCAGTACTCAAAATCAGGTCCATCAAAAACTGAAACAAAACAAAATAATAGGAAAGGAAAAAAGAAAGAAAATGTAACATGGGAAATAGTCTCATAATCAATCTATATGTTAAGTGTTCATGTCACTGTCAGGCCAGACCAATATGGCCTCAGATTCTGCTTATGCACTTAATTGTAAAATACAATAAAAAATATGTGAATTAAATTTTCCAAGTATAAACTACCCGAGCATTTGGGTCGGCGCCAGCTTCCAGAAGCCGCCTTACTATGGGCAAGTGATTCCTCCAGGTTGCAATATGAAGAGGCGTAAGGCCAAATGCATTTCTTGCATCAATATTCACACCGCATTTCTTAAATGCAGCTAAAGCCGACTCAAATTCAGACAGGGAACCTTGTTTTGTTGCTAGCCATAAATCTTTTACCAAAGAAGACTTGTTGCGGTTTAAGGTTTGTTTTCCGGTGCCAGTAGAGGATGCCAATGCCTCCATAAACAATTTAGACCAAATTCTTTACTATGTAGTATGATGATATTATGATGACCTAATCCTGAAAAATTAATAAGAAGATCATTGTTATATCCTTGAGAACCAATATCAAAATTAACAAAAAGGTAAAGAAAATATAACAAACAAAAATAATTCTCAAGATTGTATAGTTCTAATTTTTCAGTCCAACTAATTCTAACATTTTTTTTCTGTATTCCTGCTTCTAACTATTGTCCAGCGCTAATGCAAAAGTTCCTGCAAACCTTGAAAGTTCAAGAATTGTGCACCATTATATGCTAGAACAGTTCAAGACTGATTTTTCGAATTAATCCCGTTCAAGAATGATTCCCAGTATTATTATTATCATCAAATTTATATATAATTTTCTAATTGTGTGCTCTAAGTTGGGAAGGAAAGGGAACAAAAAATGTGGAACCTATTCAAATTTGGAGGGAACAAAACTTGGGAATGAAAAATGAATGAAGTTATTCTTACCCCCCAAACCACCACAAAAGGCCCAAACACAACCCCACAACACCTAAGACCTCCTACAATTATAACTTTGAGAGCAAGATAAATATGTCTCCTCCTCACAATGTTCTTACCCTCCTCTCCTCTTCTCTCCTATTTTTCACCTCCAGAACATAGCCACTTTACAAATTGGAAGAACAAATAGTACCTATGTAAAGCAACTAATAGAGAAGGCACCACACTAGTTAGTAGCCCATTGCACCCATCCAGCTGGATCTTTTAATTGTAATTGTAGATTGCTACTAATCCATCAGGCTATTGAAGTATATGTTGTTTCCCTTTGATGTCAACAAAAGCAGCACAAATGAATATATTTGATTCAAGCACTCCTGCAAATAGACAAACAAAAATGAATACAAGTAAGGATTGTCAGTTCAGTCAATTTAGTACAATTTGATGACAAAGTCTTACTGATCTAAAGTAGTAGTAAGTCTAACTGTGTGCGACACATTCAATTATTGTCTAACTGCAATAAGTTGAAATTTCCACTCAAACATAAGCAATCATATCTAAGCTAAGGTTATTACCCAATGAAAACAATAATTAAGTAGAGATCACGATGGGAAATAAAATATCTAGAAAATATCATTTCAAGCATAACTTGAGAATGATCGATCATGCACCTTGATGGCAATGCGGCTGATAGCCTAATAAGAAAGAAAAGAAAATACCATCGTAAGATTGAAGATCACTACTAAGGAAAAGGTTTGAAATTAAAATCAGCAAGGTTATCACCCATCGGAAGCCCAAATCTTTCTCATAGCAAATATAAGACCAGAAAACTTAATTATAATTTGGAACACCAAGTGATTCAACGGAACCCAGAAAATACACCAGGGAAAAGCACACTACAAACCTACTCCCTTCGAACTAAAAAAAGGTATTAAATAACGAAGAATCAGAGACCCGATAAATGTTTAGAATGGATTTCCATCTGTTCAAACTGAGAAGATTAGATCTAATTTGCATTATAAAGAAGAAAGAGTGGAGGACAGTCGAAGAGAGACGCACCTCAGATCTCAGACGAAAATGTGTGCTTCTCCCTCTCTCTAGAATCTAGATTATCCCCCTCCTCTATTCCACTATTCCCTATTTCTCGGAGCTTGGCTTTTAACGGAGAACGAGCGCAACCAAATAGAGGGAAGAAGAGAATCAGTGGCACGGGGCACCGAATATACTCTCGGACAACAAGGCTGCAAAAACAACAAAAGCGTGCATCGCCTCTCTTTTCTCCGGCTGGAATTTTATTTTGGTTTTGTTTCGCTCTCTCTTTTTTCTCTTTTCGTTTTTTTCTCCTCCACTCGGCCTGTTCGGAGTAGGGTTGCAATAGATAATAAAATATTGATTTTATTTATGATTTGATTTAAAAAAATAAAAAAAATTATCTTATTTATATTCGTATCTGAAGAAATTCATATCCATATTCGTATCTGAAAAAATTTAACGGATATAGATACGGTTTAGCTATTATCTATTCGTAAACGTCCGTTTAGTTATTATCCGTCAATATCCGACATTATCCAAAGTATCCGATCAGATTTTATCCGAATACATATTCGAAAAAATCTCATTATATATTTTTAATTATATTTTTTTGCATATATTACAAATCTAACTATTTTTATATATAATTTGTGCTAATATATCATATTTTTTAATAATTCATTGATACATTTGAACTACTAATATAATGATAATTAATATTTAACTTTTATAATTAATAATTTTATCAAAAAATAATATGCAATTATTTTTTTAATGATATAATATTTTTAATTAATATCCGAAATATATCCGTATTTGTATATATATCCGTCCGATATCCATTGTCGTATCTGAATCCGTATCTGATATCTGTTGTCGTATATGAATCCGTATCCGAAAAATTATAAGGGATATGGATATGGTAAGAGCATTATCCGTCTGTATCTGATCTATTTGCAACCCTAATTCGGAGATGTCTATAGCTAGTAGGCAATAGGGGTTCTTTCATAATTTGGAGAAGCAGCATACCAACACAAAAATGTCGAAATTAAATTCAATACATCAAAATTCGTGTTTAGACTTTTCAATAAAAAAATCATATTTAGACTTTTCCACAATCATTATAATTAAAACGACTGTTTTGATTAATCTTTAAAAACTCTCCAAAAAAAATACTATCCAAAGAATAATTGCCCCTCTTCTATGGGCTTCGCATTATTATCTCCCTATTATTTTTCTTTTCGTAGATGATTTTTCTCTTCATGTCTGATCCGCTCGATTTAAATCGAACGGATAGGATTGACAAAAATTTTTTTTCTTTTATGTGCTTTGATTCGTTTCTTTGAGATCCAGCTACCTGAGCATAAAAATGAGAATCGAGGTCCTTTTGTAAAGAGATGAAAATCAGGGGGAAAATTATTCCGCTTAAAGCGTTCTAAAATGAAGAATATGAATATTTATAATATGAAGGACTATTTTGTCATTAAAATGACCGAAAAAAGGACCGAAGTTGTAAGAAAAACCTTCATTTGACTGAAGAATACGACAATAACTTGATAAAAGTTTAATTTTGGTGTAAGTATAATTTTTCATCGTTCAATTGCCCCTTTAGCATACCTTATTTGTTTTTTAAATAAATAAAAAATACTACTTCGATTTGTTTATTTGTTGAGTTAACGACATTTCTAATAATGTATCGCTTTGTAGACAAGTCTAAAATAGGGGTGTCAATTGTTGAACCGACTCGATATGATCTAAAAATAAATGGGTCGAGTATGAGTTTAATTTTTTTTATCTGAACATGATCCGACCCGATTAATTATATTTTTTGAAGTAATTTCATGATTTAGTGCTAATTAAAGCTTAAATTTATCTATATCTATACTATTATATAAAGCATCTAAGAATTGGAGGTCCATTTTTTGTCATGATAATTTTTCATTATACCCATTTTATCCCTCAATTAGACGGATAATATTTATTTTTGGTTGATCGAACGTATGTGATCGCGTTCATTGATCCCCTATTTCTCTCCATTTCTTTCCCTTATATACTATTATTTCCATAATATTATTTTTTTATTTAGCAACCTTATACATATTTGGTAAGAAATTAATGGTGATAATATATGTTAGAATAATTTACTTTTCTTGCCATAAAAATCATGAATCATTAACTCATATTGTGCAAAAATCTCATCCAAGATTAAATATAGTCTTTATTATAATTTTCTCTATAATTTGGTGAATTTATAATTTAATATTAGATAAATGTGAATTTTTTATCTTATAATATTTTAATATTTAAATAAAAGAGTCTGCTGCAACGCGCGAGTATATAGCTAGTATAAATTAATATACACTAATTATATACTAATTAAGATTAATTATAAATTAATTAATATTTTATTACTTAAAATTATGTAAAAATAATTAATTATTAATTAATTAATTTACACGGATTCGATCGGGTCGACCCGTGATCCGGTTGGATCGATATGGGTCAAGATTTTTTTATCCGAATTTAAACGGATCCGATTCGAATCGAGTAAAAATAATAATAATATAATATGACGCGATCCGAACTGGACCCAATCTATTGAAACCCCTAGACTAAACTGATGATATTATACAGCACTGTTATCTTAGTCATATTATAAATATATATATATAGTTTAGAAAAATATATGGCATAGTACATGCACCCTTTGATGAGATTATTCAATCTTCGTGAACAAATTTTTGAAACTTCTATTAAACTAGTACGCATCTATTGAAAGCACGTATGACGTATCTAGTATTTTAGCATATGCTCATTTTCGTCCATCATTTGCATTAAAATCCCCCAATACAAAGTTAATTTTTCAGGGTTATCAGTGCGAATAAAATCTTTGATGTGTTAGCTAAAGAATGTTCTATTGGTTAATGTGGAAAAAAATATGGAGAAAGCTTCAACTGCTGCACATGCAAACTCCCATCTTTCATGTTCTTCTTTGACACGGATTTCTTCTCTTTCAATAAAGCAAGCTTTGACAGAGAATTTTCCGCACTTTTTTCTTGATTTATACTCGTCATTTCTCGATTCCAATATTTGAATTTAGCCATTTTTGGGGTACTTATCACGAATCGAAGTAGGATTATAAATAAGTTTTGGTCATGTCAAGTTTAAGATTGTTTCATTAAATTAACAAATCAAAAATATTAATTTGAAATTGATTCATTAAATTAATGAGTGAGCTTTCTGACTCGTTAATAACTCATTTGATGATTAATAATATTTATATATATTTTTTATAAAAAAATATAAAACTAATAAGAATTAATAACAATAAAATTTTATATATATTTCATATAATAATTTAATATATATTGAATTAAATTTATAAAATACACTAAAATTCCACAATCCACAATAAAATAATATAGTAATTCTTTATCAAGAAATAGAGTGAAATTTCTTTTTTCTCAACCATGCCACGTCATATTAATTTCAAACCATTGGATATTTTCTCTTACGTCACAATTAGAAAAAAATAATTAACGTCTCTTATTCTCTTCGTTTCTCCGCATAATATAAACATACCTTTTTAGTGAGATGTGGAATTAAAAAAGATAAGAAAAAAACTATGAATACATACAAAAAAATTATTTATAGATTAATGTTTTAGAATGATATATATTGAATTATATACAAGGGCGGAACTAGAAACGATCGATAGGGGGTGCCCGGTTCAAATAAATAGAATGTTCGGGTAAAAAAATTATTTTTTACCGTATGACCTTTATTTTTTAGTGAACCGAGCAGGTACCCGGGCGCCGGCTGGCATCTACCTTGGATCCACCCCCGATTATATATATATATATATATATATATATATATATATATGTGTGTGTGTTTTTGTTTTTTAATGTTTTGCTGCAAAGAATGGCTTCAGATCTAGTATATATTAATAGTTTAATGAATCTAACGAGCTAGCAAGTTGAGTCAGATCTAATTCAATCTCAGTTCATTCACTTGATGAGCTCAATGAGTGAAGCAAACTCGAATCAATCCTGAACGAATTTTATCCATGAGCTACGAACTTCTCTCATAATCCTAACTAGAGGGCGGATCCAACATACAATAGGGGACATATACCCCTCTTGAATTTTAAAAAATAATATTTTTAAATTAACTTTTTGCTAATCTACCCTCTAGATCTAAAATTATGTCCTCTAAATTATTTAATTATTTTTATTGAGAAAAAATATTTAATACCGTTGATAAAGAAAAAATTATGTAAAAGTTTCAAAATATGAAGTCCCGTAGAGAAAAGTTGTCTTCATTAACTTAATTATTTTTATCTGGGGTTTTATTTTTATTATTTTTAATATATAAAAAAATATTATTTTAATATTTTTATTAAATAAAAATATATGTTAAATTATTAATATTTTTTTAGTATTCTATTTAACTAACGAGCTTGAACTGATAAACTATTGGGATTCGATTATTATTCCTATCAAAATCATGCATCTATGATCCTAACCAAAAATTTTCAGACAGCCCTGAGCGAAGCAGAAAAATCAACAACAACATAGCACTTAATCCCAAATACCTGACCGAAGCAGCGTTAAGAGGAAAATATGTTCTACTTACATTTTGGAAATCTTCTTTTGAAAGTGCTCACTTGACATGGCGATATCTGACTGGCTTCGGTTCTTCAATGACGAGTTGCTTATACTGGATAGGAGAGTTGACCATCCACAAACTGCCATGCAGGCATGCAGCTATAAAAGGTCGCGGCAGTAAGTCACCGTAAACAGTCTCGGTATATGTAGCATCGCGTTGCGTGCGTAACATGCAAATATTAATTCTGTTACGGAATACGGACCCAGTTGGAGTACCAAACGTCCACACGGTGGGCAGATTAGGTGGGCAGGGAAATCAATCCAGATCGTCGGATTTAATCATGGTTTGCGGTTTAGATTTATGATTCACGAGACAAATAATTGGGATTTAATTACGGTATGTGACTTAGATTTAGGAATTTAGGAGATATAAAGTTCATAAGGGTTCAGTCCTTAAATTAAAATCGGCTGATTTTTTTAAAAAATTCAGTTCTTATTTAGCCCTTCAAAGTTCGATCCGACTATATCTAATATTAAAAACTAAACTTAATCTTTAAAAAGCAGAACATTTTAACTCAGTCCTTATCAAATTCGGCCTTTACCCAGCCCTTTTCAGGCTCTTTCTTTAATATTTTATATTATATATTAATTACACTTAAAAAATTTAAAAATAAAATATCAAAATAAAAAATATATAATTTAATATTATTATATAAGTACAAAATTTATATAACTGACAAACTATATATATTTATTTATTTATCAAGTCTTTATTTGTTCCTTAAAGTCCGAAAATTTGGTAAGGTCGGATTTTTTAAGGATCGAACTCATCTTTTAAAAATGAAGTTTTTAAACCCGGCCTTCTAAAAACTCTTATCAAATTCGATCTTTATCATGCTCTCTCGTAGATCCGTTAGGTTTGACGCTTAAAAAGTCTAATTGACTCTTAAAGATGATGTCTAGAGATAGTTATTAGTATCATTATGTAATATTGGAAATGTGAATTCGTCCTGGCCTTGCTTTACCAAGACTTCTCATCGTGGAAAATTATTTTTGTTCGTCCTATTTTCAAAAAGAATTATGATGACAGTAGCTATATCTTTTCAATAAAATTTCGGATATCTCTATTTTGAAATAGTTGAAGTATTACATTGTTATCTCTTTTTATATTTGAGGAGGAATATCTTGACAATGGATTATTAACTATCTTTGATAATGGCATTTAAAAAAAAAAAAAAAAAAGTTAAATTTGAAAAAAAATAAAAAAAAATATAGATATGATACATCCAGGCTTAGAGGACCAGACGTGTTACGGAAGATAGTGATGAGGTGTTAGTGTTTGAGGGTAAAAACTTATGTAAAAAGGGTACGAGAGCTACTCTAATCTGTAATCTTTGTGTGTGTTCGTGAGAATGGATTTTTTCCTCTGTTCTAAAGTAAGACCTTATATAGGGAAAAACTATTATGGGGATCATTGCCAGTTCACAGCACGATCTCAGGAAAATCGATCCTAAAGTGACACCTAATGGCAAGTTGGAGCACTTGACCGTGCGTTATTGTCGTGTTTAATTGTGCTATTTTGGATTATGGCCAGTTGTAATTGGTATTCATAATAGTGGGCGGTTACAAATGCAACTATATACGAGATGAGTATTGGAATGACTTCAAGCTCGGAGTATGCCTAGCTCGAGATATTTTTGTTTGAGATACATGATGAGTGAAGGAGGCCTCATAGGGTCCAATGAATTAGTATTTTAGGATTAAGTGTTCGGATTGATGATAAATGATCCTTAAGGAACACAATTATATCAAAATATATTCTTAAACATATTGATTAATAGAAATTTTATGTAATTAAGGTATTGTTTCATAGTCCACCAAAAAGATCATTAAAAGTTTATATGATTTGCAACAATAACTCAAGCATTAAATACATCATCAGATTATTTGAACTTTGTAGGAATTGTGTTAACGACATAACTTTGTATCGCTCATATATTTTTATTTAGTATGACTTGGTAATGTTAAAATAGTACGGTCCGTATTGATAAATAATAAATTTATGAAATAATCTAGCAAATTAATTTTAAATTAACGATATTATATACTTTTGTGCCATTTATCTTCAAAATAGCAAATATATACAAGTAATCCAGGTTACATTTGAGCACCATTATTCATCCATTAAATTTTTTTTGTTATTTAAATAGCTTGTTTAGTATTGGTCTTAGTGTAATATTATTCCATTCTAATTTATCCGTACTTGAATTTGTTGGGAATAATTGGTGTCAAATTATGATGGCTGCAAACAAAATTAAATAATTAGAACCGCTGCCTTGATCATGAGATCATTATTTTGAAATCGCCATCAAAATAATTAGAGAATCTCACTTCTTAGAGCATGACCACGGAAGTGACTGATAATAGCCCCAATATCAAGGCGAAATTAATTTATTATAATATATGAATGAAATTGGAAAAGTATTTATTATATGAAATGAAAAATATTTTCCCAATGAACTGTCTATTGTTCTCGCCCATGTTTCTACTATCGATTATCCCTGTACATATATGAAAAAATGAATCATAATAATTCTATGTTCAGAAAGAAAGTTCATTTTTTTTTGCTATGTTGCATTATCTATGTTTTCCATCATTGATTTTATTTCTATTTCTTCATTTATTTTAGTAGAATGACTCATATCATTTTTTTTTCTATTTCTTTATTTAAAGAGATGATATAGTGTTTTTAAAGTACAATTTAAATACTAAAGCAATACAACTCTTTTTATTCCTTATTGAATTATTATTAGCTAATTATAAAAAATCATTAAATATATTTTTAGAATTCTTAAAAATATAATCATGTCAAAACATTTCTAACAAAAGTTATTTTAAAAAAATAATTTTAAATATCGTAACTATTTATTTTGCTATATTTTTCGGGTTGACGCCTGATAAACAACCCTAGTTGATATAATATCATTAAAGAAATAATTGGTACACATTACTATATGGATTACAGAAATATTCTTAATTTGATTCGTTGAAAGCATATTAATGCACAACAAATCACGAATCAAGAGACCAACGGGTCAAATGAACATCTTTGATCAGAGGAGTTCCCTTTATTTGACAGTTGTAATAAAGATATAATAAACATTTTAAATCTCTTTCTAATTCATTAAATAGAAATTATTTAAAATATAATAAAATTTAAGTACCTCGATAAGTACTTTAAAATTAAGTCTCTAAATTTTCTTTTCTTCAATATCTTTTACATAAATCATTTTATCTATTTACTTCACTATCATCAAACACCATTATTTTACGGTGATTTAATTTTTACTCCACTTTAACTTTACTACATTTGCGAAAAAAAGAGTTTATATCCAACAGAGAATTTCCTACGTAAAAATCACTTAACCAAAAAGAAATTTTTACTTTGAAATTTTCAGCTGACAAAAAAAATGAGGAAATTTTCACCCGACAAAAAAGAAAAAAAAACACTCTATTGTGTATAAACATCCTCGTTTTCGCATGACCATATTCTGGTGTCCACAATGCGGAAAATCGTGATCTTGTAATTATTGAAAAGAAATAAAATATTGATGAGTTCGAGGAAACCTTGATAAGAAAACATGGTTAAAAAAGAAATTTCCTCTATCAACGTTTACTCCATATCCTAACACTCCAAGGCAATAAACTCGTTTTCTTTTCTATTAACGTCCGAATAAAAATTCCTTCTAAAATTTATAAAGTCTATTGGAACCTAAATAATGTTGAATAATGAAAGAAGGTTGAATAATTAAAAGTTTTCCCAAGCAAGCTGACTCACTCATCCTTCTTGTTTTTTAATTATAATTAGCTCATTATCAAAGCTGTTTCTTTTGGAAATTAAAGCTGTCTCAAACAAAGGTGCCCTCAAATCAAGAAAAGTATTAGAAATCCAAACTAAGCTAGCTAAGATAGAAGAAATTATTATTTGTTTATTCTCCAACTGGTTTCGCTCACACGGAGGGATATTCAATTTTAGGTGAGAGATGATGACTAACCAATTGAACAGAGATTTATTAAATAATTATTATAGTAGTCCTATTTTTAATAATAAGTATTATTAAATTAAAATTTTAATGATACAAATAACAACACATCACTGACAGTAACATTTTACAAACACACCAACCTGACTGGCACATTTCTTTCCTTTTTCTTTTAGCTTTGCAAATCACATCTTTGTTTTATACTTTGCAATTACGCGCCTTTATACTTTACAATGGCGGTCAGTGGGAGAATGTCATTTTCACTGGTGTTATTATATTTTTTTTGTAAAATGACTAAAAAGTTATATATAAAAAAGGAAGACACCATTGTCAGTGGTGTGTCAATCAAACTAATGTGTTTATTAAGTACTATTGTCAGTGATACATTATCATTCATATTATTATTTTTTTAATTTAATAATATTTATTATTAAAAATAAAATTATTATAATAATTATTTAAAAAAAATCTATGCCAATTGAACATTGGATTAATTTAGTCGTTCTTTATCATTTATATTATATGTTGTTATGTTTTCCTTTTCTGTGTACGATCCAAAAGTAAACCATTATTTGGAACAGAGGATATATAGAAGATTAAAGATTTAAAATTAATTGTTGTTTGAATGCGAGCAATGAACTTGAAAACTAGAACATCTCCAAGCAGCATATTCCTTCTTGCTTTTCACTGAAAGAAAACATGAGAGGATGGGGTCACCGAACCAAATCCAAGATCTAAAAGAATCACCCTAATTAGGTAGCATTAGATTGAAAGGAAGAAAGTAATATTATAGTGAAGCAATACAACCAATTTCTGGCTATTCAGTGACGAACTCACAATAAATGGCTGTGGCCCGGGCGGATGAATGAATCTCTAGTTCTTGATTCTCAACCGTAAAATGTGACCGAAGCTCCTGTGATGGTGGTTAGCCCTAACCACCAGATTGTAGTTGTACTCATTTTATTTTTTTATAAAATTAAAATTAAAATTTTGTCCCCAACTAGATTTTCATACAAAAAATATTTTGACCGATCGGATCGACCATTTGAACTTTAAAGACGGAGAAAATCAGATTTTCATATAAAAAATATTTTGAGCACACCATTTGTAAAGACATCCGTAGCACACTGATCATCCGTACTACGCGTAGCACCGTAGCTTAACTCTATATATAGAGAGAGAGAGAGTAAAGCTAGCGTACTTCTAGGAGCACAAAACCCTCCATAATCATAGTTTAAAAAGTATATCAAATGATCTTTAAATTTTAATTTTTCACTCTCATTAAATTTTTCATATTGAAATTTTTTTGGATACAAAAATTTGGATTATTTTGAGTTTTGGAATTCACTCTTTTTAATTTTTGAAAATCAACTCTAAAAATAATAATTATAATTTAATATTTCTATATTATTTTCAAAAATTAAAAAAAAAATAGAAAACTCGAAACATCTCAAGTTTTTCTACCCCACAAGATTTCAATATGAAAAATTTACTGAGCGTGAAAAATCAAAATTTAAAAATCATTTGATATATTTTTTTATAATTATATACTAATTAAGATTAATTATAAATTAATTAATATTTAATTACTTAAAATTATATAAAAAATAATTAATAAATATTTAATTATTTTACACGGGTCAACCCGTGACCCGATCGGGTTGGGTATGGGTTAAGATTTTTTGACCCGAATTTAATCGGGTCGGGTTCGGATCGTTTCAAAAATAATAATAAAATAATATGACCCGACCCGAACCATTGACACCACTAGTTGTAACTCAGATTTCACCCCACCAAATAGTTTTCAAATAAATAATTAAAAATATTAAAATTTTAAATATATTCAATAAAAATTTCACATTAATAAATTTGAACATAATTTTTAAATATTAAAGATATATATAATAATAATATAATTAAATGAGAAGAAAATAAATTATAAATGAATCATTGGATTTATGTAGATATAAAGATTTAAATAAAATCAATGATGATGTGACAATGTTTGAATGTTTGAAACTTAACACTCTTTATAATAAGAATTAGGCAATTGCCAAATAATCAGTAACTTTAATT
Source organism: Schoenoplectus tabernaemontani (assembly GCA_037127355.1). NCBI lineage: Eukaryota > Viridiplantae > Streptophyta > Magnoliopsida > Poales > Cyperaceae > Schoenoplectus > Schoenoplectus tabernaemontani. The sequence continues at coordinate 2,351,407 of CM073758.1, read as the reverse complement.
CTATTTCTATATTCTACGTTTTTTTAGAATGGCTAAAATATTAATAATAATTCTTCTCTCTGTAAATTAATAATATAAATTTGATTACTTGTTATTCGTTAATATAGAAATTTAACATGGGAAGGAAACAATAAATTTTGATTATCTTAATAAATATAATTAAAATGTTTAATTATAAACAATACTTCATGATGTTAAACTTTTTCCAAAAAAAAAACTGTTATGAGAGATTATTCGTCTTTCAAAAAGTATAGAATTAAATTTTCTATCAAGCATGCACAAATGGAAAAAAAATGTTTTGTCTTCTAATTAAAATAGATGAACAATATTGTACATTTTCTGCTAGAAATAAATAAAAATAATAATGCACCAATATCTCTGAAGTTCAACAATTTGGGTTAAACATGCAAAGTATGCATTTTGTCGGTCAACTTGAGAGCCTAATTTTTTATTGATTCAGATGTTCTGGATTTGGGATTAGTATATTTACAAAAAAAAAAGTTGTCAGACAAAATAATCATGGATTATTAACCACTTCTCTCTTCGTTTTCTCCTCGCACCTCCGAAATTGAAAAATAAATGGTGGACCCGGGACAAACATGTTAGTTCCGTCAAGATCCGTAATTTTCAAATAATCTTTGTTACTCTCATAATTTGTTATTTTTATTTTATTGTTAATAAAAAAATAATCGGAAAGAGCCAAAGATGTGCCTAGTTGACAAAATATGATGGGGCCGTTGTACTTGGTTTATATCGACAAGTCTATAAGACTCTTTACTTCCCAACAGCACTAATAAATATAGTCCATGTCTCAGTTAAAGAGAGAGAAAAGAATTTAATTAATTTTTATTATTTGTCCCTTTCTATATATTATTGGATAATTAAAGAAAATTGAAATAGAAGTATTCTTGTTGTCAAAAACAAAAACTAACTTTAGATCTTAGACTCATAAAACAATTAGTTATAGTCCGGTTTTGTTTTAGATTTGCTTTCTTCTTTTTGATTCTATTAATTTCTCTTTATAGAATTATCTTTTTGTTTCTTTTTGGAAACTGAATATAGAAACAACAAAAAAAAGATGATGTTGTTGGAACCAATTCGAGTAAATTCAGATAGCTGCAAAAAATGATATAATTTGGATTTGAATTAAATTAATTAAAATAATTGGAATTTATTATTCAGATCGTGATGTCACTGCTTTTGAGCGTATTTGATCTCAATATGCAAGATATCATAATCACTGCTGAGATAATCTATAGTTGTCGCTCCTTAAACACAATTAATCATGAAAGTGACTGATAATAGCTCCACAATATATACGGCTCGAATATAAATATAGAAGAGTAAAACTAGCGTACTACTAGGAGTACAGAGTTTCTCTATAATTCTAAAGCTTTAATTAGTACTAAATCATAAAATTACTTCAAAAATCATAATTAATCGGGTCGGGTTGACCCGAACCTGACCCGATCCGATTCGGGTCAAAAAAATTAAACTCATACCCGACCCAATTATATACGGATCATATCGAGTCGGATCGGTCGATAATTGACACCCTAGTTACAACCTAGTTCGACTGATTTGTAATAAAAATAGACCTAAAATCAACGGCGAATAAACTTCTATGATGTTTTCCGAATAATGTCACTGAATTAAAATAAAAAATATACGGATAGACTTTGTGATGAATTTATGGGAGACTTGAATTTTTTTATTTAGTTAAATTATTCACCGATAGTTTTAAGTTTATTTTTATTACAAAACAGTACAATTAAAAAATTGTTTACATAATCAATAACTTCATTTTTTCTATATTCGACTTTTATTAAATGGTTAAAATATTAATAATTATTTCTCTTAATAAATTAAAAATATAAATTTGATTACTTATTATTTATTAATATATAAATTTTAATATGTTTTAAAAAATTTGAATTATAAGATTAATAAATATTATTGAAGATGGTGGAAACAAATCAATAAAATTTGATTATTTAAATAAATGAATAATATTAAATTTTCTAATTATAAACAATACTTTATGATATGATTTTTTTCGAAAAAACTGCAATGAGAGTTTACATTTTCCTCGTGTTTCCAAAAGCATAAAATTTCTATTAAGCATGCACAAATAGAAAAAGATAATTTGTCTTCTAATTAAAATATAGAAATAATATTGTATGTTTTCGGAAATAAAAAATCAAATTAAAATAGCAAACAATTGAACAAATTAGATAATTTTTTTCTGTTTTATGGCACATAACAAGTTAAATAAAACTAATGAATGAATAATTAAACTTCTTTGTAAAAAAAGTAAGCTTAGCACCACGGACCAAATAATTCTATTAAATTAAAATATAATATAATATTTCATTTCCCTTATCTCTTGGTGATTTGTCCTAAATTCTAATATTTATGATCTTGAAACTGAAAAGCTTGGAAATTAAAATCGGGCCACTGTATCCGGGCGAAATCAACCTCAGCAATTGTCATATGGGGCTCCAAACTTACGATACAGTTGTTATAGCAACGGGCTCAAATGAAGTCCCAAATGATGTTATCTTACGGTGCAAACTTATGCGCATAATATCTAACAGTATTTGATTTGTATCCAGAAAATTTAATATAATAATTTATATCCGAATATCCGGATAAAAAATTATACGAAAATAATTTTTAATCCTATCTATTTGTATTCGAATACTAAATATATAATATACTATGTAATATATATTATCTAAAAATGAATACTATTCATCACTATTATCAATTTTAATATTTTTAAAATTAAAAATATATGTTTAAATAAAGAATAGTATTGAAAAATTATTTTATTGTACATTTCAATATTTTTTTTATAAATTTTAAGTGAGTTTTATGTTTATCTTTGTTAATTTATATATATTATCTGTATTCATATTTCAAATTATTTGTATTTATATTTATTCAGGAATATTTATATTCGTATTTATATTCAGAAAATTAAAATGAATATAAATATAATTTTAACTAGTATCTGATCATATCCGATCCGTTTGCATCCGTATGTGATCGTCTTCTGGTTGCTGGCTGAATGCAGCAAAATGCAAATATTACATTGCAGCAAAATACAAGGATCCAAATCCGAGGAAAAATCATTACAGCAATCAGCAGGTCTGCAGTCTTTTTAATTTTTATTCCAAATAACTTTGTCAAGAGAAAAGTTAATTGGCCACTAAAGATTAATTTTTCATTTTTTTTTTCTCCACCGTGACCTTTAGACATATCAGAGGACAGTGGGCTAATCTGAGTTGAATTGATAATTTGATATTAATCATAGTCGAATTCAGTAGAAATTTTTTAGGTCAAAATTTAACTAAGTGTGGGGTGGCAACTCTTGTCTAATGGCAAACCATCTCAGTGCAAGGTCGGAAATCTCGGAACCTTTCACTGACGCACAACCAAACTGCTGGAAAAGAAATTCCTTTGCAAGGAAAAAAATACATGGGACGGGTGAAGTGGTGGACCTCACTTCTATGATAGATGTTGATAATTCTTCATCTTTTTATGGAAATGCAAAATTATACACAGTCAGTTACTAAAAAAGACCTAGAAGAAATAGATATCATACTAAATATATAGATTAAGTTACGAGAACTAAAACACAAATTTTGTACACAATGAGCCAGTAAAGCGATGACAATCAAAGCAAACATGGCATGTTGGCATCTAGACCAACAAGCATGCGCTGGTGCCGTGTCATTGTATCTGCTGTATTTCAAAAGAAGAACAGAAAAGAGAGCTCCGTTCTCTCATACATGTGTAACTTCGGCTTCAAATGTTTCATCATTAATTATACAAAATATATCAGTGGGGCACAGAGGAAAATAGAGACACATACTTTGTGGATTGCGGAGCAAAATTTAACCAAGGCGAAGGAGAAAAAAATATGGATTGTGGATCGCTAGAGGAAGGAGACGAGAAAAAGAACACAGACAAGTGACGGAAAGTACAGATTTTTTTTTATATAATTATTATTAAAATAGTATTATTAATAATAAAATAAAGAAATAACTATTTTTATAACTGAATGGAAACTCGGTTATGTTATTTAATTATTTGTATATTATTTTTAAAGATTAATTAGATAGTAATTATATTTTAATTATAAATTATATTAATTACAGCGTAATATTATATTAATTATAGATTAATTTAATTAATTAATTATATTATATATAGTTTATTGTACATTTATAATTAGATTAATTAGATATTAATTATAAATTAATTAGATATCAATTATAAATTAATTATAGATTATTGTATATTTATAATTAGGTTCGTAATATTAATTAAAATAAAAATTATTTTTATAATAGATAATGACAAGACGAGCAACACAATGAAAATATCATCATTTATCTCTCTTACAACAAACGTCGGACACATTATAGTCAGACAGAGATACATTATATTTAAAAAAATTATAAATAAAAATTATAGTCAGACAAAAGTACATATTATGACATTATTTACTTATCTATTATGACTTTATTTGGTACACTATTTTAATACGATAAATGATAATTTTATAATTTAGTAAATAATTATTTGGTACATCAATATATCGCAAATCATTTTTTTCCTACGTGTGAAAAAAATAGATTTTACCTCAAAACTATTTCCTCTTTCATCCCTAATTGAAGTATTTTCAGTTTGTCTTTCTTGCTCCCGGCGACCTTCGATGCTTCTGTTATTATCTCTTGGATCATAACTAGTTAAAAATCTCTCTAATTGCAAAACATCTTGAGAAGTTTGGGTTATTTTGTTATTATCTCTTAGATTATAACTAATTGAGAATCTCGCTGATTGCAAAATATCTTGAAAAGTTTGGGTTCTTCTGTTATTATATTTTGGATCATAACTAGTTGAAAATCTCGCTGGTTGTAAAGCATCTCGAGATGTTCCGGAATTTGAAGATCTGCTCATATGATATCCTAATTATAATGTATTAATTGGAAGAGGATCATGACTAATTTTCATCTTTATTCATTTATCCCCAGTTCAGAAACACAGCCTAAAAGTAAACTTTTCTCAATAATTAATTCGTATTTTTCTCGGATCAGATCCATACTTGGATTAATCGGATCAACCAGAATGAAGTTACACATCTACAGCGTTAGTAAGGGCTCTGAACTTCTGAAAAAAAAAATTAAAAAACTCTTATCCTCATATTCAATACGTTTTGTATATTAAATTCAATGTATTTGTTTAGTTTTTTATAAATAATTGATGAACACATAATATATACTATATACTATTATTATCGTTATATATTCACGTGATCATATGTTTAAATTGCTCTTGGGTGTTTGCATCAGTGCTTTCGTTCACGGATTTCCTAAGAAAGGCTGTCACAGAGAAACCGGATAACAGATCGAATGTAAGAAAAAGAAAAACTTCAAGGTCTCTGAACTTCTGAAGTCTCATCTCCACCGTCGGTTCAGTCGTCGATTAGCTATGTGCAAAGGCCAGGATCCGCCTGATTTCACCCAAAATTCGCCGATCAATAATGTGTTGCGGCGGCGCACCGTGGAGGCGGAGCTCGTGGCGGCTCGGGCGAGGCTAGCGGCGTCGGTAGAGGCGCTGCGCCGTCAGCAGGAGCGCGCCATCGAGCTGTTGCGGCGGGTGGAGGAGTCAATCGCTGAGAGAGAGCGACTGAGGAAGGTGGTCGCTGTCATGGATGTGGTGAGAGCTCACCTCGTCGAAGCGAGACTCCGAGAGATTAGGGAGCTTATTCGATGTCGCCGCTAGGGTTTCAGGTGACGATCTCACTTTGCACAATGAGCAATCGAAATGTTCAGGTTAAAACTTCAAATTATTGTTTAGCAAACTTTCAGCTCCGAGATTTAAATTTCATCTCTGGTACGAGGGAATTGGGATGCAATTATTTTAACTTATATCTGAAATATTGTGAACATTTTTTGGAGTTTAGTAAACTATCTTTTTTAGGGAGTAGATTCCTATTAATATGGAAAATGCAATAATATTTCATGGTTGATGTAGTTCCAAGTTTAGTATTCCAGAATTTTGTAGTAATAATTGATTTTGAAGTCATTACCAAGATAAAATTTGGTCCATTCCTTAGATCATCTTAATTTCAGTCTTATCCTGCTGGTTTTTTGTTTCGGTATTAGGCCTTTAATCAATAATACGACATTGCTCTTATCCTGCTGGCCTCTCTGATAAGTATGCCAGTAGATAAATAGAAGGGTGAATGTGAAACTCACAACTGAAATTGTATAATAATAAAAGAATAAACTAGGAGTGGAAAATAAAGACTCTTAATCTATCATGACATATTACTTTTACTCTTACAACGAAAGCCTTTTGAAGTACATACACTAGGAGAAGAAAGATAAATGTGGGAAAAAGTGAAACTCACAACATAAAGCATCAAATAGAAGAGTACTACTTCTAGGTTCTTTGCATACCTTATGTTTCAGATACATCCACAGTAGTATGAACGATCGTAAAATTGTCATTACAGAATGGTATGAGAATATACTAGTTGATATGTTCTTTATTTAATGGATATGGTTTATATTGGTGCTGGTCTAATTCAGATCTATTTGGTACCACCAGAAAGCTGGTAAAACTAAACCCCTAAATTTCCAGAACTTTTAACAGGCGGTCAAATTTGTTGTGAACTAGACCTAGACCAAATTAGATATATACTCTCAACCTGAATGTTTGATAAACATCTCTAACAATTTATAATTTCATTGGATTGTATTGTGAAAGATGCCAAATAGATGTATACTAAAATTATCCAGTAAGAAGAGGATCGGAATTTCTTTGGAAAGGGGAAGAAGTGATTTAAGTGTCTTAAGGTGCTCTAACATATTAACATGAAAGTGATAAATTAAAGCATGTATGGAGGTAGAATAAAGTTAAATAATATTTTTTTTATCTTTTAACACTTTTCCATCCATTGACACTATGTAATCTATTTACTACATTACTTCTAAATACTATTGAATTAAGGGATTTAATGTTTACTTTGCTTTCATTTTACTTCACTTGCTAAATGAGAGTAAAAGCACTTGTGAACCTTTTCATTAATCATGAAACGCTGCTTCTTGTAAGTGTCTTAATGAAGCAAAACTAGCGAAGGATAAAAAAAAAGAGAGAGAAAAGATCGGTGGGGGAGGCCACTGCCTCCCCTCGCCACCTCTCCTTTCTTTTTTCCCTCTCCTTCTCTCCCTCCTCTTTTTCTTCTTCTGATCTGCTATCCACCTCTCTCGTCTTCTCTCCTGATCTGGTGGTTTCCTCTTCCTTTGCACCGCCACCCTCACAATCGAGCTTCTCCCCTGCATTGTCACATCCGGCTACTGCCTCCAATGCCACCGATCTCTCCTCCCTCTTCTTTCATGGATTCTTGACATTTTGTCTTAAGTTTGTGCCCTAAGTATTTGACCTTTCAACCTTGGCCTTTAGATCTTATTTTCTTTTTGTAACATTTTCGATTGTGATCAGATGCAAATCTCAAGCCTTTTATTTCTTCATTGAGACGAAGAAAATAGGTAAAATGGCACATATTCAACACAACCTTCTCTATAGTGTCCGTATTTGTGGAAATTTGAGAATAAATCTATAAGAGATCTCATTGACAGCCCTAGCAAGAAATCCAAATGATGCAAACTTTTATTCAAATCTCATTTAGGAGGGGTTTTTTTAGTTTAGTTAGCTGGGTGGATTTAATACTCCTGTAATCTGATTGTTGTAATCGATTGTGTTAAATGAAATTATTCTATGTGATTTGAATTAAAAAAAATGAAGCAAAACCAACGAAGTACTAGTTCAATTTGTGTTGTCATCCTTCTGACGCATCAGACACCATAAACATTCTAACTCTTTGATTTGTGTTGCAGTTGTACAATATGCCTCTTTGGATGAACAGACGCAGGATAATTCAGTCCAATCTTTTCTACCTTTTTTTCCCCTTGTCTTTTTTATCTTTTTTTTTCCTTCTTTTGAAAGGCTTTTTATGTTATGATGAAATTGTGTTTCACACTTTGACATCCGTGATCTTGAAGATTTCAGTAGACTTGTGGTGTTCAGTTAATGTAATCTTGGCGACTTTAATTCACTGCACAAAACACTAGTTTATTATTTATATGATCATGAGCAACACGGGCTCTGAGCAGAGTGTATTTTTGTTGCTAGCTTTGAAATAGGGTTGAACTGGTATGCAAAAGGAAAGAAAGAGCTGAATGTCAGATGTGAATTATCGTGTTTTAAAATCTATATTCATCTTACGTTGTGTAGGCATCTGATTAGCATGAAATTGAAACCAGCAATGGCACATTGAGAATATTTCGTACCATCAATGATTCAATTCTAGCAAATCTATATTTGAGGGCTTCAGTTTCACACATTAATTTCATCTGTTGTCACACTATCGAAGTGTTGATTTCCTTAGCTGCATGCGCAGATTTCATGCAACCGCTCTTTTGATGGACGACAGGTTTCAGTGATACTAGTGATACTCGCGACCACATGGACAAATCCAGCAGGCAGCAGTGCAATTAATAATAACTGGGGCATTTTGGAGTTAATTTCTGATGCACAAAGGTGAAAGGTTAGGCAGCTGTGTTATGTATGCAGCTACCACGGATCTTGCATCGCGTGAACCAGCCAATGAGGCGCACATTTTGTTTGGTTTCTAACACCTCTTAGGCTCTTACCTCGTGTGTTTGTGTGCCTGTGACCTACGCACCTACGCTCCTTCTCTTGTCCTGTTATTAAAGTTCTCTCATGTTCTCTACTTGACTACTTGTGCCTTCGAAATTGGTCCTTTCTTGCCACACACTCACACTCTCCTGTCCGGTACCATCTATCCAAAAACAATATTTGGGTGTAGACCCCACATCGCCTTTTCAATTTGAGTCCCCAAGTCATATTTTTAAATTATAAAAGAGATGAAATTCTGAAATCAAGGCTTGGTCAGGACTCAGAGGCCGAAAAAAGATTACTGAGGAACAGTTGAATAAATGTTTGCATTTCAAATAGGGAGAGATACCTTCAAAGTGGGTTATTTTAACAATTTCAACAATGAATGTTTAAAGAAATACGAAAAAATCTTAAAAATATAATAATACTTCTGAATATATTCTTCTATTTATATATTATAATGTTTTAAATTTTATATAATTTTATTAATGTTTAATAGTCTACTAAAAATCGTTAAAATAAACTATTACAAATTATATAAATCTTGACGATCTTTGATGGACAACCAAATAATAATGAAATTACATAAAATTTAAAATATTAACAATCTATAAGTACATATATGTAATTATTTGCTATTTTTATTTTTTTCATATTTTTACGCGCATTGTCAAGATTGTCAAAATAACTCATTGTCAAGGGATCCTTCCCCTTCAAATAAGAGGAAAAAATCCCTTGATAATGGCTATTCTAATGATCTTAATAATGAAATTTTAAATAAATTTAAAAAAATATATTTTTAGGAGTCTAATATTAAATTCTAACTATGGTCAAATTAAAAGTAAAATAAGATAAAAAAGAGATGACACAGTATTTAACGAAGTTCGGTTATGAAGAGTCTACATCTTTGGGACCCGCAACCACTAACAATTGGATTGCGCCAAGTCACTTAAAAGAAAGATTCATACAACTTCGAACATTTGGTCCCTTACACCAAGTAATGGGCAAGCATCAGCCAATTCAACAAACAAGAAAGACGAGAGCAATCTCACACAAAAACTCTCAAGTTACTCACTAATCTCACTTGATTCAAGATATAGTAAAGTATTTTTGAGATTAAGTAAAAATATTTTGAAGGTTTTAAGCAATGATGTAACGACGACTAGGTTAGGTTTAGATTTGAAAGAATAAATTCGTGAAATCACCAAACTGAGAAAGGAGATATCATCTTTTTTTTTATAGCCGACACACAAATTTGACAAGAAATCATCCCATCCATTGCAACAGTTGTCCATCCGTTGTAATGGTTAGCTGATTCTAACTCTAATCGAGACTAACCGTTACAACGAATGTGAGTTCTATATTTTCTCATGACTAAGCTTTCTGCCACAAGGTCTTCGAGATTCATCTCATGGATTTCTTCATCTCCTTCAACATTTTCATACCACCCTTCCTCTTCTTCAAAACCATCATTAGCATATAGATGAGGTCGAGGCTTTGGGCATTCTCTTGCATAGTGGCCCATATCACGACAATTATGACAACAAATGTTGGCCTTGGAGCTTCCTACGGAATTTTGGTTCAGTTTAGGTGGAGGAGGGAGTGGTTGGTTTCGGTTGGGGTTTGTAGAGTTATTTAGAGTGGGACGAGAATGAGAAGAGTTAGAGTTGATAGAAGAAGAATTACCACGGTTGAGGTTGCGATTTCTTGCAAGTTGCTTTTCTACAGCTTTTGCTTTGGCTTGAGCTTCAGCCACATTGGTGAAAGTGTGCGCCACAAGCATATCTTGAATATCCATTCGAAGGCCGTGCAAATATCGCGCGACCCTTAAATCTTCTGTCTCATTGAGTTGGTTTCTAGCCTCCAGTTTGTAGAACTCAAGAGTGTAATCTTCAACACTTTTTGCACCTTGTGAGAGAGATTGAAGTTGTTGGAAAAGTGTTTGGCGGTCATTTCACGCTTCAAATCGAGCCAATTTTTGATGGGGAAGGCCGTCGAGATAACGGCGATATTTGAATAGTTCGCCACCACACTATCTCGCAACCGTATTGTCACCAACGGCACTTGCTTGTCCGGAGGGATTTCTTTGAGCTCGAAGACCTCTTCAACTTTGTTTGTCCAGTCAAGATACTCTTCGGGATTTAAACTGCCAGAATAATCCGGAATTTTTATGCCTGCACACAATAGAATAATATGTTACAACGGTTGTGAACTGATCAGGCTTTGAAAACTTTTGGCTCGGATTTGTATTGCAATAGATTTAATCTGTTACAACGGTTGTGATAACTATTGCAATGGTTAGAGCTCGATACCTTCATTTTAATTATTTTAATTCTCAGGAACAATATGATTACCTTTATATATTATAAATCTAACCTAAATCTTGTTGAATTCTCTAAGCAGTATAACCCGAATAAATTATTCTTCTATGTTAGTTTTAATCTGCATTTATCAATCTCAAAGAAACTATTAAATTTATATGAAATCATTTTGCAAATCGATAAATATTAAATCTGAGAATTATTTATAATAATAAAATTTAAAAAAATTTTTTTGAAGTCATGTTTTTACTTATAGATTAATAGTATTTTAAATTTTATGCAATTTCACTATTGTTTAATAGACCATCAAAATTCATCAAAATTTTATATAATATGCAATAGTTTCAATTTAATGATGTTTGATGAATTATTAAATGATAATGAAATTATATAAAATTTAAAAAATAAAATATATATCTATAAAAAATTATGTTTTTATATTTATTTAAAAAATAATCATTAAATTTATCAAAATAAGCCATTGTCAGAAATCCCTACCCCTTCAAATAAATATAATACATCAAACCAAGAATATTGTTGTAATGTTTATCTAGGGGACATGAGAGCCTCACTGAGATTTTAAAAAATATCTCAATGACAACAGGGAAAAAAATGTATTCTTACTTAAATACTTAGGTATTTAGATTACTTATTTAGGTATTTAGAGATGTGTTCTGAATATTTAGATATGTATTCTGAGTATTTAAGTATAATATCTAGATATTTAGATTTCTTATTTAGGTATTTAGATATGCGTTCTGGATATTTAAATATGTGTTATGGGTACTTAAGTATAATATCTAGATATTTAGGTTTCTTATTTAGGTATTTAGATATGCATTCTGGGTATTTAGATATGTGTTATGGGTTTTAAGTATAATATTTATGTATATAGATTTGTTATTTAGGTATTTAGAGATGTGTTTTGGGTATTTAGATATGTGTTATGAATATTTAAGTATAATATTTAGGTATTTATATTTTTTATTTAGGTTTTTAGATATATGTTCTGAATATTTAAATAACATTTATATGTGATTATCGGGAGTATACGATTTTTTTTAATTATTTACTAAATAATATGAAAAAAAATTAAACTTCACAAAATAATATTTTCTCATAAAGCAGCAAGCACACTTTAAATATATCTTTATATAATTTTAGCATCCTAATAATATATTCAATATCACAACATTCTAATTTATATTTAACATCAAAGTTATAAATACATAAAACATATTTCAACATCATAAGTTCTAAGGAAGAGAGAATTCAAAAAGAAAGCGCTAGCGCCATATCTAATATGGGATGTCGGGATCAATTAGCACATGCTTAATTAAAGAAATGAGCGATGATATCACGAGAATTATCCGGAGGATGAAGGGTGTGGGAATAAAATATTTTCTCTTATTTATTTTACCCATTAAAAATTATCTGAGATTTTTGTAATTGACACCACTAATTTTTTTTGAATCATTAGAGAAAAACTACTATTGCCGCCACTAATTTTTTTGAACCAATGAGGAAAAAAATTACTTTGCAATGAAACAACAATAGCATTCACTTTTAATTTATAATTAAGTTATCATGTAAAATTTATTTTGATTTTAACTCAATATATAAAAGATTTCAGTCTAATAATTTACTTAATTCTTCCATATCTTGTAAAAGAATCAATGTCATGAATTTAGAAGACAAAAATTGATTCATTTTTTTTGAAAAGTTATATTATAATAAGCAATAAAAATATTAGATCATATTTATCGAGAAAATTAATTTAAACTTAATATAAAGTTTCAACGTCATATTATTGATTATATTTTTATTTTATAATAATGCAGAAATTAACTTTTACACTTTTTCTAAAAAAATATTTTCACTTTTTCATAGATAAAAAAATGAATAAAAAAGAAATAAACAAATCTTATAATCAATGAATGAATGTATGTTTTAGACACATATATCAAGGACAAAATTTAGTACTATATTAGTAATATAATAATTATTCATATACTCAATTTAGCAAAGAAAAGAATGAAATACAAATTTTAATCTGAAAAGAAATGAAAACTTTACACTTTATATTCTATTTTATCAAATTATGAAATTAACGTTTTTTGTTAAGATATTAGATCTTGGATGCAAAGTATTTCAAAATTTAAATCCTTATTATAACCATATAAATAAAAAAAAAATAATTAATTTAAATAATGTTAATTGACATCATTAATATGAAAGTCTGGCTCCTCCACTGTTTAGTACCTTAGATCTACCCATGAATTCTACGCGTGACTAAACGTAAATATGGAATTACAACCGACGAAAAGTAAATCTAGACAACTGACAACAAAAAGGATAAAAGGAAAATTTTACCTGGTTAATTAAAAGTTTAACTAGAACGTGACAGGATGTAAAATTGCATCTGAACGGCAATTGAAATTATTTTTAACAATGCAAGCATTTAATATGTCTATCAAAATCCTTTATGAATCGGACTGTTGATGACACGTCGAAGGTCGAACCGATAGCATAACACTGTAGCTGGAAGCGTGGAGCTGGACACGCGACGCGCAGAGGATAAGCATCACTGGTCAAAAGTCAAAACGGTGATACAGAGTCCTCCTCAGTTACGCCTTCTCCTTTTATTCACTTTTACTTACACACGGATCTCGATAATTTTATTTTTTGGGACCCATTTTTGATAAATAATGAGATAGCTGGGTACCATTTTAGGGCAAACTATATTTTTCCAAAACGTAAAATTGCTACAGTTTTGTTCGTACAAGATAAAATGAATGCATTTAATAAAAGGATTAAGTTTCACCCTAGCGTAATTATGGCGCGAATCCAACGGTCAAATGGCCACGTTAGCACCGTACTGACACCCCAACAACCACTCATCAGCGAACCCAGCGGAGTGGGAGAGAGAATCAAACTGTCATTTTCTCATCTTATGTCTCCCTCATCAATTCAGGACATCAGATTCCAGGAGCTTATATGCACTATAACTGTAGCGAGTCACTAACAATCACATGTACTAGACTACTAGTTCCACCATAACTACCATGATAGCTACCAGAAGTAGTGTTATATGAGGGATGCATACATCTATCATGTTGCATACAAATAACTTTTGATGCCTATAAATATGATAAGGATGGTATATCTTTCTAAAAACTATTGATCAATTGAAAATTATAAAATCATATATATTTTTTTAATGTCTTAGATATAATGTGTATCAAATTTTAATCAATTTGAAGAAGATTTTATTTCTCATCATATAATTTTAAAATTTTAATGATGAAGTTTCAATGATATTATGATGAATGACTAATTAATCTCTAAATTATCTTAAATTTAATACATACTCTATCTAAGTTATTAGAAATACATCTATCATTTTAAATTTTCATTTAAATAATATTTTATAAAAAATGTACCACGCTATACGCATTGGAAGTACCATAAATACTAAAAGTACACTGGAGTTACTCTTGAAATTAATTCAGAAATAAAAAAAAGTTTATCAAATACTTTAACCCACAATATATATCATTAAAAGTTTTAAGTGGGTTACACATACATACAACCAACCTCTCTCATCTACAATCTAATGTTTCTGAATGAAGAATGATTCTACGTAAACAATTCTATATCCAGAAAGATGGTTAGATTTTGAAGTATTTTTAGCTATGCCATATCACCACATCATCTATATTTTTTATCGTTAATTTTATTTTTCTCTCTTCATTTTTCTTAATCAAATAATTTATATTATTTTTTCTCTTCTTCATTTAAAAAGATGCTATGATGTCTCTAAGATATAATTTAAATAGTAAAACAGTACAACTGTTTTTGCTCTTTTTAATGAATTATTATGTAGCTACTATAATATTTATCATTAAATATATTTTTAACATTTCAAAACTAATATATATTTTTATGTTAAAATTTTTCAAACAAAAATTATTTTATAAAAATTAAATTTTATTTTAAATATCTTATTATATATATTTTTTTCGAACGATGCCCGCAAATCTAATTATAATAATATGGGTTACAGTTACAGCCAACCTCTCTTAGCTGCAATCTAATCTGTCTCTGAAGAAATGATTCTACCTCGAACAATTATAAATTATTATACACTATACATATGAGATCACAAAAGTTTGTTACAAATATATTAGCAATGATGGTGGTGGCAGTTTGGCAGAGACTTATCTGTTTAAAGTAAATAAAAGTTAATGCTCCCTGAGTTGGTAGTTTGGTACGCAGCTCATGGCTCGCCATACTGTACACTTTATTTATGTTCAGAAGCTGATGTAAAAGAGGGTCGGAGTTTCTTTAGATTTTGTAAAATAATTTTTTAAATAATGTTTTTGATAATTTATTCTGAAAAACTTTTTTCCTTCCTTAAATTATTTAATTATTTTTATTAAAAAAATTAATATCATGTATAATAAAATAATTATGTAAATATTTCGAAATATAAAATTTTATAAAGGAATTTTTCTTCATTAATGAGTTTTATTTTGTTGTTATTTCTAAAATATAAAAAGGCATTATTTTTATAGTTTTTATTGGATAAAAATATATATTAAATTATTATTTTATTATTTAGTATCCGATTAGTAATAAATTTAAACCCGATAATTATCCTCTGATCAAAATCCAACATCCGCCTCTATGTGTTATCTCAGTTTTGGAGGATTTTGGTTCCCGATCTCTCAATCTAGCAACACCACTACTGTAAGCATTGTATAATCATCCAATTTCTTTCTACTGGAATAAGGATTTTTTTTTTAAAAAAAAGCACATTGTACATTTCTTTATTTATAATTTATTTTACGTCACATATTTTTGAAATCACGTTAGCACAACATATATAAGTTAGAACTTGTCCGCATGAGATGTTGCATAATCTAAATTCATTATCCTTTGGAGTATATGAAAAAAAAATGGGCTAGAAATTAGTGTTGTCATATGCAAAGAATATGTTTGTAATTCATTACTAGGTATACAATGTTGACTGATATTTTGACAAATAATGCTATATTTAATTTTTCCCAAATTTTTTTGATATAAAAATAATATTTGGAAAATACTTTTCAAGAAAGTGGATTGACCCCCAAAAGAAATATTTTTGAAAAAGTTCATTATTTTTTTCCCATATTAAAAATTACAGTGATGCAACTCTTGAAAATAGACATCCATTTTTTTTTTTTTTTTCTTTTTTTCTTGCTTAAAGAAACAGACATCCATTAAAAAAAATTAAACCTAAATCCCATATTGAAAATTACAGTGATGCAACTCTTTAAAACTTCTGCGCTCCACAATTAATACCGAGCAAAGATATAAATACAAAAAATAAAGTAGCAATTACTCTTTGTAAAAGACAACAGAATATGTCCGTTGGTTTCCTTCCATATAACGCTTTATAATAAGCTCCTGCGGTCCTGCGTATGACTCAACGTTCATTCAACGAATAAAAAATGAAAATTTCTCGCGTCCAGTGAAGAACTGCTTCATTTACGTGCATTATAAAAATTAAAAAATAGCTGATATAATAAATATGTATTTATTAAATAAAATACATAATTATTAATTAAAATTTTTAATTTTTCACCCCGCATACAATATAAAAATAGAACATATAATTATTATAGTTATATATTTATTAAACAAAATATATAATTATTAACTACAAATGTTAAACAATCATCTAACAAATATAAGTTATACTTAATCTCTTAATAAATAGAAACTTAATTTAATAAATATGCTAACTTTATAGTTACCTATGTGCTCTGTTCAATAAATATATATTTCATTTAACAAATACTGCCATTTATAATTATGTCAGTTATTCAGTTTTTACACTACATGTGGGATGAAAAAATTATAATAACTTTTGGATGGACAAATTGTAGTTAATAACTATGTCTTTTGCTCAACAAATAAAATATTTCATTTAATAAATACATTACTGTCGTTGATAATTATATCAGCTATTTAACTTTTGCACACGTGAGTGAAATAGTTATAATTAATTTTTTAGGACTCCTCAATAAAAAAAATGCATTTTTCTTGAAGGATTTTTTTTAATGCCTTCTTTATAGTGTCTCATATTATTTTTATCATCTATAGTAAAAAAAATCTCCTAAAGAATAAAATTATGGGGCCGTTTATAGATGATTATGAGTGAAATTAAGGCATATATGATCAGTGCTCTTTCTTTAAACTTCAAACAAAAAAGAAGAACACTGTGCTTGAATCCCCCATCCATTGTCGTTTTCCCACCATTCCAGCTCTCATTTTGGAGAGATTTTTTGGCATTTTCTTCGTTCTTTAGTTCGCCCGTGAAAGAGAGAGAGGAACAGAAACGTCCCTCTCCGTCTATTTTAGTCCCACCAAACCAGCCTTTTTGAGGTTTGGCTTCTTTCGTTTGTTGCACTGATTGGATTCTTTTTTCCATTTTGTGCTGGATTAGAACTGAAGTAACAAAGGATAGTAGTGAAAATTTGCATCTCTTCTCTCTTCCTTTCTCGTTCCTTGTGTGGCTACATTGTCAACTAGTCTACTACACAGTCAGTTAAACAAAAGGTCTGAATATATGCTCATCTTCTTTTCTTTTTACCTTTGTTTGTGTTATCATTTTTTTTTTCTTTTCTTTTGTTTGTATTGGTACAGCATTATGAAAGAAATGTGCTTTGGCCTTTTTAGGATTTCCTTTATATTATGTTCATATGTTATTAAGATTATTACGGTTGCAATTTCTATGAGATATATTATCATTATCATTATCATCATTTTTATTTATTTATTTATTATTATTATTATTGTTTTTTTCATTATATTCATTATTATTACTGATATTTTTGAGATCTTTGATATTATGCTTTCCGATTGGATTTCATTTCTAGTCTACCCCAATTTATTTGAGATTAAAGGCTTTATTGTTGTTATATTGATGTGTATTTCTAGAACGTAATATTCACTGTTCAGCTATTCTAATTTTCCCAGTGTGTACTCATAGATATCACAAATAGGAAGGAACCCAGTTAGTTTTTCAATTATTTTGCAATTTTTTTGTTTTCGGAATCTAGCACATAGGAGCAATTTAAAGCAATTAAATTTAAAGGAGACATACTTCTACAAATGGAGCTATCACCTTTACGTCTTTACTAACCTTTTATAGAATATTAAGATTTCCTGTTCTTCATAGCAATTAATTACAAAAAAAGTGAAACTCCAAAAAACTGGATGTAGGTATTCAGCTTGTGATAATTATGTGTTCGGCGTGTTATCCCCAATTATTTTTCCTAATTTTTGAACAGAGGTTGTGACAGATTGCTACAAATTCATTTTCAGAGGACAGAGCAAAAAGGAAATGGCTACTCAAATCTACTGCCTTTATCACCGACTACTATTCCTGTCTACATTTCTTCTCTTAGTTCCATACACAACTCAACTTCAATCCTCCCAATCATGGTCTTTACTCAGAATTAAACATCTCCTGAACTACCCCTCTGTTCTCAGCCATTGGCATGAATACACTGACTTCTGCTATGGAGCTTCTGAAAATACATCGGCAAGTGTTATGTGCTACGAAGACAGTGTAACGCAGCTCCACATCATAGGTAAGAACCAATTACGTGGTTTTTTGGGTTCTATTGGAGCAAAGAAAAAAAAGGAGGAAAGGAAAGGAAAGAGAAGCAAAGATGAAAGTTATTAGGAAATGTTACTGATCAATATACAGTTAGATTTTTGCAACCTAATAGTTTTTAACCTGGTTGCAGCTTGATTAGTTATTTTGCATATCACCTCTCTCTTTGCCAATTCCAATTTAATTTAAATCCTGTTATTTGGTTTATATTGTAAAGAAATTCCTACTTTACTTGTAATATTATGTCACTTGAATAAAAATAATAATCGAACTTTGAAGCCAGATGAACTAGGGTTTTAAGGAAATCAAATTAAACTCCATAACAGTCGTTTATTTGCCAATATTACATCTTATAATCATTATTTTTGTCAAAAATAGGCAATGAAGGCACGCCTCCCCTCCCTAAAACCTTCTCCATAGAATCCTTTTTCACCACTCTGACAAGACTTCCGGACCTTAAGGTTCTAACTCTGACCTCCCTTGGTTTGTGGGGCCCACTACCAGCAAAGATATCAAGGCTCTCAAACCTAGAGATCATTAACATTTCTTCGAATTATTTCTTTGGTGCAATTCCTCATGAAATCTCCAGATTAAGCAATCTACAGACCTTAATTATGGATTACAACATGTTTAGTGGGGAAGTCCCTGATTGGTTGACTAATTTAACCCTTCTAGCTGTTTTAAGTCTAAGAAATAACACATTGGATGGGAGTATACCTGATTCAATTGGTACTATTACGTCTCTTCGATCTCTAACACTTTCTTCAAACAATCTATCTGGAGATGTGCCAGATCTAACTGGGTTGAAGAATCTGCAAATCCTAGATTTGGAGAATAACTCACTTGGTCCAAATTTTCCAAATTTTGGAAGGAGAATAATCACAGTTGTGCTAAAAGGGAATAAATTTTCAGGAGGTTTGCCACCTGATGTGGGCAGTTTTTATCTTTTAGAACATCTTGATGTATCCTCTAACAGGTTTGTTGGCCCATTTGCTCCTTCATTGCTATCTTTACCATCAATTAAGTTCATCAGCATAAGAGGAAATAAGTTCACTGGTACACTTTTGAGAAATATGTCATGCAATGAAGAGTTGGAGTTTGTTGATTTGTCAGACAATCTTTTGAGTGGGAAATTACCAGCATGTTTTGATTCGAATAACCAACACTTGAAGTCCATTTTTTATTCCGGAAATTGTTTGGGTGGCACACAGAATGATGCTGGTAAGCAAAACCCACTGGTGTTTTGTCAGAATCAGGCACTCGCAGTAGGCATTGTAACCCCTAGAAAGGAGCAGAAAGCGGAGAAGAAGAGGAAGGCAGGTTTCGCAATTGGCATAGTGGGTGCTGTTGCTTTGGGTGTGTTGCTTGGGGCTATTTTGGTCTTTTTTGCACTTAGAAGAAGTAATGCCAGAAATGCATCTAAGAAAGCTCCAAGACGATTAGTTGAGCATGCTTCTAGTGCTTATCCTTCTAAGTTGCTAACTGATGCAAGTATGGTATTCTTTTCCTACTCTCTATGTGCAAATTTTTACAATTAAATAAATATCTCATGCTATCAGAACATTTCCAGTAAAAGTGCTGGTAATATGATTGTGTCAATCATACATATTGCATCATATCTTAATCTACGAGAACATTTCCAGTAAGACCTAATTATCATTTCATTTTTTTCCTCATTTCATCGATTGGTTTCATAATCTCTTTTTTTTCTCTGTCAGTGCCATAACTTACTGTACATAAAGAAGGAACTAATTCACAACTTCCCCAAACAAGTTTATTGCTTTTATTTGATTATTGTTTTTTTGAAAAAAATTTACCCTTTATCCAAAGGATACATTTCTCAGACGGCAAAGCTTGGAGCACTAGGTATTCCCCCATACAGGTCTTTTTCCTTGGTGGATCTTGAAGCCGCCACAAGCAATTTCGAGAAGTCTAATTTAATGGGAGAATGTTACTATGGCCAGGTTCATTCTAACCTTCTCCTCTTGGAGATCTTTTATGTTCTTTGTTGTCATTATGAAGGATGGCATCATTTAGATAGTTAAAATCACCTCAGTATGCCACAGATGGAGAGGATTATTAGAAATTTCTAGTTTAGTACTCATATACCTGAAATCTGTTATTTCTGTATTTGGTAGAGATCCCTTTTGAGTGTCAACAAACAAGATTATGAGGATTTTTGGTTGGATGTTTAATCTTACAGCACCACGACCTATTTTGGTCATGTTATTGATAACAAAATAGCGCTGTTCTTTTACAGATGTACCGAGGAAGGCTTAGTAGTGGCACCTTGGTGACAATAAGGTGTATAAAGGTTAAAAATGGCCAACCAACACAAAATGTCAACCGTCATATAGAAACAATTTCTAAACTAAGGCATCGCCACTTGGTGAGTGCTCTGGGGCACTGCATTGAATACAATCTAGAGGACTCTACTGTCACACAATTATATCTTGTATTTGAATATGTGCAAAATGGAGACCTAAGAAGCAAAATTTCTCGTAAGTTCACATATTTTCTTTTCTTCTTTCTTTTTAGGTAACTTGTTGAACTTGTGAACAATAATAGAATGAAAAAGAAGGATCATCGTAGAAGCTTTAGAGAATAGGTTTCAGTTAGTATTTAACACTCACTAGGAAAGCAAATGCAACCAAAATTATCCAATTTAACAGGCCTTGGGTCTTGAGTTATGAAAAATAATGACAAAAGTGTGTTATATTGGCGCTGATAAAATACTGGTACAGATACAATATTGCTCATATAGTAGCATTTGACATCAAGTCACCAAAATATCTGTGAAAGAAAAATGCAGAAACAAAAGGTAAAATTGTGGTCAGTGTGGTACTGACATAGTACTGGCCACTTGGCCTAGTCTTTTATGGAGTGATAAGTTACCGAATTGGAGAATTTATTTTTGTTAATGATATTTTCTAAATATATTTGATTACTTATACAGAGAAGGTGGATGGCTTAAAGCTTAGCTGGACACAGAGGATCAATGCAGCAATTGGTGTGGCAAAGGGAATTCAATTCTTGCATGGAGGCATCATACCTGGTTTATTTGCAAATAACCTGAAAATCACAAATGTTATATTAGATCAGAATCTAGGAGCAAAGATTTTCAGTTATAATTTACCTATTCTGACGGAGCAGGCAAAAGCTGAGGTAAAAATAAATGAATAAATAATTCCTGCACACTACAGGAAAATATCAAAAGGCATGCACAAATTTCCTGCATGCCACTGCAAAATGAGAAATCTCTAATGTAGCGCTCTGAATTATACGTTGGTAAAGTGATTATCTAGTAACTTCAAGCAGATAAAAATAGTGCCAGCCATGGAACAAAGTATTGAAAAGATTTGAATATACTATAGGGAACAGTATTGACCCCCTCCCCCGCCTTCATGCAATCAATAAATGCTGGTTCTCTGCCTGAACAAGTGAGTTCACTATATTGTTCTCATGAGAATTGCCATGCAGGTTGTAGCAGGAGGGCTGTCCCTTGGACTGTTAAAGGAATTTTCTGATAGGTACTTCCAGTACTATCTGCTAAAAGAATATAAATGGAAGGGAAATTTTCACATCAATCAATACTATAATAAACTGCATTTTTTGTTCATCAAATCAAAATATGCATAATGATGCTTAAGCACAAGTCAACTCTTGATATGATATGATATGATTCTCAAGATTAGGACACTAGATTATATATGAAAAGATAGTTTACATTAAATTCATGGTTATAGGTTTCTACAATTAACTTCATCATAGAAATTCAGTTGTCAAGTTGTTGGCAAGTCTGAACAAATCTTGTAAATATCGACAAATAATGTATCAACATCTGATGAAGGAACTATATATAACATTTGGATTCCTCAACAGGGAGATGCGTGGAGATAAGATTGACATATATGATTTTGGCGTAATTTTACTTGAGATTGTCAGTGGAAAGCCTATTACATCACATTATGAAGTTCAGATGATGAAAAGCCAGGTAAATTCTCAAATAGATTTGCATCTTGCTTCATTTACAATCTTGTAATAATAATGTATGAAGGCAATATCTATCTCTCGGTCCTTAAACGATGTATATATTTATCGCAAAGTCAAATAAATTTGAGGTGCAGTTACTCTACTAGTGATTAATTCAGGTTACTTTGTGAAATATTTGAACATTTTAAATGGAGAATATAGATTTTTTGAGATAAAAATGAGAGTCTAAGTCTGGGGAGGCAGAGTATTAAAGCATGGGGTCAATTTGAAAATATAAACTAAAAAATAAATGTGAGTGATAAAAAAAAACTAACAACTTAACTTTTTTCATAAAATAAATATTCATAATTTAATTTTGTGATTATAGTTCAAATGTCAACATATACTTTCTTAAAAGGTCTCTTTTTCAACATATCCCACTAAGCAATTCAACTTTTAAGTCAAATTTTCTCTCCACAAAGACTATTGCCACTGATATGGTTATGCCAACTTGAGTAACAAAAAAGGTCAGAGTAATTTGCTTCATGCTTTGTTGTTTGAACAATACACAAGCTATTTCATTTATTCCATATAATTCAAGAGTTTTAGTTGTGCAAACATCGACAAGCATTTTATGCATTTTAAGTGTCTTCTAGAGGCCTACTTTCATAACTTTACATCTAATAAAGAAAATTTCTTAACTTTCTCTTGATGAAAAAAATTAATGAAAAAGTAACATGGTACAAAATATTATGAAAAAAATAACAGATAGAGGAGATCAAGAAATGTAGGATAGCATATGATTACCTTCAACGTGTCTCATGTTTTATTGTTGCAAACATATGAAGAACAATTAATGTAGCATAGCATAGAAGGAAAATTAGGAGAGGATGATTCATTCATGAATAAATATAAGATGCCCCATGTTTTGCCCCTCATTATTTTGGTGAGTGGTAGTGAATAAATGTGCTGACCTATTTTTCTTTGTTGCTATCCGAGATCATGTTTTTAGCAGCATATTTGATGAGTTCAATAAAAAAAAAGTAACATATTATTTATCAGTATGATATGTTTTATTTACTATCTCCATAAAGTTTTTAATCTTATTAAAAATTATCATTTGTTAAGGCTGATAAATTATTTTTAATTATACTTAATATTTAATTATAAGAATATAATAAAATTATTGCATGATAAAAATATGTAACATGATTTGTAATAATATTCAATATTTATTGTTGTTATAATTTTCATAATCTTATTAGTATTGATTGTTAAGATTTTTAATTATACTTAATAGTTTGAACTTGTTGTTATAATTTCCATAATCACGTTATATATGACTTTTCAAATCTTTACTAGATTATTCCATTATTTTTAATCATCAACATTATGTTGTTGTATACTTATATGGCTCAATTAATTTTATTAACAACATTCAAATCTTCACTAGTTTAAAATTTTGCCATTGGTTTTTTTAAAATCCGTAACCATACTTTTCCCAGTTGATTTATATTTGTTATACATGATTTTGCCAGAACTAAAATCGGCCGCCCACAAAATACAAAGCATTTTTTTACCAGCAGAAACTTTACTAGATGTAGCACGTAGTACATTTTTCTGATAAAATCTATGTTATCGTATGGTGTTAGGGACGGGGCATTGTATCATTACCCTTCATTCATTTGACATTTGTGTTAATTTTCGGTGGGAGAGACTAAAAAAGAAGGTCAATGAGTAGGCAGCAGGTTGAGTAGTGAGTACTATGGGTGTGAATGGGTTATGGTATGATTTGGGTGAAAATATTTTCATTATCATACTTATTTAAAATTATTTTTATTTTTATCTAGGTATGTCAATGGGTCGGATCGGGTCGAGTCGGGTTCAGATTAGGTCATTATTATTTTATTAATTTTTCTTGACTCGACCTGAATCCGATCCGATTACACTCGGGTCAAAAAATCTTGACCCATATCCGATCCGACCGGGTTACGGATCGATCCGACCCGACCCGTGTAAAATAATTAAATATTTTTATATTATTTTATATAATTAAATATTAATTGATCTTAATTAGCATATAATTAATGTATATTTAATCTTTACTTAGTACTAAATCACAAAATCACTTCAAAATATATAATTAATTGGATCGGATCGGGTTGATCCGAACCCGATCCAACCCGATTCAGATCAAAAAAATTGGACTCATACCCGACTCATTTATTTTCAATCATGTCGGATCGGGTCGATAATTAACACCCCACCTATACCTTACTATTATTCATTAAAATTAGACTTACTCATACCCTACATTTACTCATTAAAATAAAGGGATAATGAAATGATAACGAATGCTAATAAATAATGCTAATATATTAATTAGTTTATCATCATTTATAAAAAAACATTCGAACTCATTCCTTCGATAAAAATATAACTCTATTTTGCTTAAATCAAAATGTAACTATGTAATAAATTCCAACTTGAATTATTTTAAAACAAATAAATTAAAAAATTATAAATATATTTTGTCAATTTTTTTAACTAAAAAATAAAAGATATTAAAAACGAAAAAAAAATATCTTATTTAAAATAAAATCTTACATTACATCATCCTATTATTTTAAGAAGTATTTTTACTAAATATTATTCAAACATTATAATTTATCGGATGGTGCAATTTGTGAAAGATAATAATTATAATTCAAATTCACAATAATTAACTAACAGAACTCAAGACAACTAATGTAGAAAAAAAATCATATTATAACTAATATATAAGTTATTTTTTAATAATTTACTTTATAAGATAAATGAATAAAAAATAACCTTTACTCATACCCTTCTATTTACTTAATGAAAAAATATATTTTATCCTTACTCATATCAAATAAGTTAATAAAAAAAATATTTATCTATACATGTCTTATCGAATGTGATAGAAATTGGATAAACGAATAAAAGAGTATCATTGACATCCTATTGAATAGTGAGCAGTAGTAAAATGTTAGTCCCTAAAATCATAGGCATGTATACTATAAAAATTGATTATTTTCTTTGTAAAATATATGACCATGTAAATTTTCTCTAAATATGTGTGGGTCAATTTACAGTACTCATAGCAATTTCAATCAAAATATTAACTGCAACTACATTGCACTAAAGGGATTTTGAGAAAAAAAAATGGAGGTGAATTGACCCCATTCTACCAACGTAAATCCACTTCTGGTGTAAGCTATCCAACTTTAAAAATATGAAGGACTCTCTGTCTAGATTTTGAACTTAAATGGAAAGATACTGATTGTCACACAGTCGTACAGCCTCACATCATGGGACCTCTATGATGTTAGTTACATCAATCATAGCAAACTTTAAGGAAAAAAATGTTAAATAATGAAACGCTATTCTCAAATGAGTCTTCACCTAGGCAGTGTTTCACACCTGGAATTTGTCCAAGGAAACTTGCGATTCAGGTTTAATTTTGCATAGTACAGGACACATATGCACCTGGGCGTGTATGTTCGGGCAGAGGTAAGGTGTGCTGATATTTTACGGTTCTGCTTTCTTTGCAGCTACAATCAGCCATAGCATCAGATGGGGCAGCAAGCAGAAAGGCCATTGCAGATCCAGAGGCATGCAAGACCTGCTCTGATGAGTCTTTAAAGACAGTAATGGAGATATGTCTGAGGTGTTTATCAAAAGACCCACCTCAAAGGCCTTCGATCGAAGATGTGCTTTGGAATTTGCAATTTGCAGCGCAAGTGCAAGAAGGGTGGCATGTTGATTCGTATAGCAGTGAAGACTCAACTCATTCACCTTCTTAATCCTGCAGATCCACAAGTTAGATGATGAACCTTCCAATGTAAGTACAATTTATGCAGAATGTAGCGTCAAGTACTTTTGTATGCAAATAACTCACCCCAACATTTTGGATTAGTTGAAATAACACTGAAAGTTTGTTATCAGTATGGGGGTTTGTCCGCTTGTGTTTCTTTCAGCTAGGGAGGTTTGTTGTCTGCATTTTTTTGTTTTTGTTTTCGCAGTTGACAATGTCTGCCAAGTGCCAACTTTTCAAAATAATAATAATAATAATAATAAATAACACTGAAACTTGGAACTCAATATTTGATGTAAAAGTGCGTGTGTTGTTGGTAAATTTTCTTATGTTTTCCCTGAATTGTACCCAACTCAAATTGAACTCCAATGGAATGGAAGAATTTTTGTTTTCAATTCCAAATACTATTGGCTACTACTAAATTGTAATTATGAAAAGCCCATCAATTTTGTCAGGTTTGGTCGATGGGTCTGGATCTAGTTTTCCAGATGAGTATTGGGAAGCCTCAAAATAATTCAAAAATGATGTTAAAGCAACAAATATTTGAGTTTATTTTCTTTATCCAATACAATCCGGAATTGTCCATTTCAAGTTAATGAACTCATTTACCATGATTTATCAGTTATAGAAGAAATCATTTACCATAATTCTTAATAATAAAAAAATGTTTTATTGGCAGGTAAAAAGAGCGATCAAGGTCTTTTAGTCCGCCTTTACCTCAAGTAAATGAGGCAGCCTGGCTGTGTAATATATGTTACGATTTCGATCAAATAATGTAAAATCTTCAATTGCAGTATCTTATGTTTATAATATAGGAACAGCTAGTTGCTATGTACAAACCATGGTTTCTTCGTTTAAAAGCATATTCTCGGGTATTTTCAAATTAATGCATCACACTGATGGTGTCTCACTGGTGGTGTCGTTTCATTGATCTCTTTCTTTCTTTTTTGTCCCTCGTAGGTCTAGTACTCTAGTTTAAACGGCATTGTATTACCAAGAGAGGGATTATGGATTATTTTTGCTTTTCTATAATCTATACTCTTGAGTCTTGACGTTTTCACTCTTTGACGTAATTCAGATGTCATTTTTAAATACTCTGTATTTAGTTGCTTTTGGGCCGAGAAAATGTCCAGCCCCTAATATTTACACTTGCTTGAATTCGGTTAGAGGGACCAAAAGGAAAAGAAAAAAAAATAGTATTATTTAATGAGAAATTTTATTGGATTGTAATGTCAATGGATGGGACTCTTTTAACATTCTGTACTTCTGTAGAGTGCTTAATTGCTTAAACTTACATCTACATTTTTTTGTATCTAAAAGCGCTAGTGTTTATATTTAGTATATAAAATATTTATCATTCATTCATGTTAAAGATCTTGTCGAATAACTAAAGATATAGT
The DNA here is from genome assembly GCA_037127355.1 of Schoenoplectus tabernaemontani. NCBI lineage: Eukaryota > Viridiplantae > Streptophyta > Magnoliopsida > Poales > Cyperaceae > Schoenoplectus > Schoenoplectus tabernaemontani. The sequence continues at coordinate 2,323,489 of CM073758.1, read as the reverse complement.
TTTTTTTAGAATTCTTAATCTTATAATAACGTAGGCATTTCTATCATCAATTATGTGATAATTATATATAATCATGTAGGATGCAGATAAGAAATTTAAAACCAATACCTATATTCTAGAAATGTTGACTACGTTGTTTCTAGTTATTAATGTGTTTAATTTATATTAAAACTACTTTTTAGAAAGCTTGATATGTCACGCGTTGAAAAATGTACTTCATTTTTTGACATTTTCAGCCCTTAAAAAGTACCAGTTGCATAAATAATGAATATATGCATATTGGAACATGATCATAAAGTTACAAAATTTTAAAGGACCATATAATTAGTGATAATCATTTGAAAAACTAGGAGGGACAAGATATTTAGAAAAACAAATTATGCAGGACAAAGTTGCATCCTTAGAAAAGATAACTTTTCTGTCATCTGGGAATACAGAAGTGCCTATCCAACTGTTCAACTCTCTATAATAAAATGCAACATCCTTCTCCTACTTCAACCGAACAACAATCTTTAACATTTTCGGAACCAGCAACAGTTGAAAACTGCAAACTTTTTTGTAGGCCTACCAGTAGATGTAATAAGTGTAACATACCCAACAAACCCACAATAAGAGCTCATTAACTGCGCTCAACTAAAAAAGATCCGCAGCCAAATGCAGAAGGGTTCTGCTGAAGCCCCATTCAAAATATTTCTCATACCTTGGTCTTGTAAATATACATTCACAACAGTTTTCATGCTCCATGTACCTAAAAGAGAGATATGACGCGCAAGAGCACAGCAACAGTCATGCTCATGGTATTATACTAAAACGAGATAAGTCTTACAAAGATGTAATTTTGCTTAATTAGGGAACAATAAGTCTTACAAAGATGTAATTTTGCTTAATTAGGGAACAACAAGTACAACCCGAATTGGGTGGAGAGTTCCATATTATATGGATTTATCATTTCTAGTTTTTAATCAGCCGTCCAGCTCTGCTCAACAATCTCACGAACTTTGCGGTTGTACTCGCGCTTGTTCTCACTGTAGAGCCTAGCAGCCTCTGAGTTGGCTGGTGAGTTAGGGTTCGGATCACAAAGCAGAGACTGCAGAAAGAAAAAATAAATAAATATTTGTATAATCAGCAGGTAAGATTAGCCGCAAGGCATTGGATTAACTAGCACAAACTATTTATTGCAATTGCAAGTATAACCCAGTACAAAATTTGGGTATTTACAAATATCCCACTATAGAAATCAAACTATAACTTGTACTGACCAATAATTAGTACTGAAGTCACTGCATTTATTAACAAAAAAATGTTTAAACCCAGCATGCTGTGTACCATGCATAACTTATACCAGCCAGCTTAGGCATGTAGTTCCAGATACGACAGATGAGGCACAAAATGTAAATATGCAAGCCCATCATTTTTCAACCTACATGCCTAGCTGGTCTGCCAGCAAGAATTTTGGAATGTATTTACTAATTATTAATTACACATGTAATTTTTACTTTCAGGGAGCAGCAAATAAAATCTGTATTCATTTGGATACTAGCTGTTTTCAACCTACATTCACCTTTTCTATCACATGAATCGAAGTCAGCTTTGTTGGCAAATTAGCACTAAAAATGCACGTGTTAGGTTACACAGATATTAAAAACATTAAATATCTAGTATTATTCTTCACAAAAATGGCAAGTTCTCGTGTGTATTGTGAACTAAAATATATGCCCTAGTTTTTTTCTCAATCGGCCCTAAACTTTTATGATTTGTTCAGACTACCCCCTAATTTTTTTAGGATTGCATTTTTCCTACCAATAGTATTAGATAAGTCCGGCACGCCCCACTATCTAAGTCATCTTTTCCCTCTGAAATCATTATTCAATGTCTTACATCCTGGCTCTGTCAATCCCAGATTTTAATAATTTCAATAGTATGTCTCATTTGACACTATGAAGAGACATTCCCTCTCTAGCCTGCCATCCCAAATTATCCTTCCCCTCTATATAAGGCTTCCTTTCTTCTACAATCCTTGAGAAACTTGATCATTTCATTAAAAGGCTAGGAGTATTCTTCATTTTTTCTATAAAATTATCCACTTAACGAGAGACGGTCATTAGGAAGAATTATGGCAAAAAGGCTTCAGATTTTGTATTACATAGGCAGTGTTATACAACTACCACATGGTAAAGAAGCAAATAGGAAATTATGGCAACCTAAAGTGCCTGTGTTAAGTCAATTAATCCTTCTTGGGATAATAGGCACATTAAATTCCTCAGTGAAAAGCAAAATTAGATGACCATTATGAACAACCTAAATGCAATCAGGGATGTTTTGACACAAAAAAATGTTTGAGACAAGAAACTACGAGAGTTTAGGATGGAATTAGTTCAGCCTCATGTTCTAATTATTTTAGTCAGGCTTGTGGTATTTGAATCCAATTTAATCTAGTCCAACTCCGATTTCAGTAGTCATATTATGGGTTTTCTTATTACAAGGATATTTCATCCCCATTACCTTTTTTTTCTGAAGTTGAATAAATGTCAATTCACTTTAAGAAGACTATAATATAGCAGAAAAGATTCTTCAAAATGCTATTCAAGTACTATAATAAAGCAGAAAAGACAACCTAATGAACGACAGATCCAGGGAAAGACAACACCAGTTAACTTCTCACGCTATAGTATACCAATATTTTATATGCTTCAATTCATGTATCATGTCTAAAAGATAGCTTCTCCTATCTTTTAGTTATGAGTGATTCAAACATTCTTCCAACCGTAACTATAGACGCTTACTAATGATAGTGACAAAAAGAAAACAAAGATTTGCGACTTCTGGTTTTCTCCAAGTTAGAAACTAAAAAAAAAAAAAGAGTTACCTGAATAGAAGTCAGTATAGCCGCAACATCATAAATTGGGCTCCATTGATTTTGCAATATATCCAAACATATGCTTCCATCAGCATAAACTGTAGATTGAAAATAAATAATTGAATAAGTCAATGGGCAAGAAGCAAAACAAGTAATCTGAAAGCAATCTTTCAGGAGATTATGAGATTTTGGTAATGCTATACTATTTGAAAGATCAATAAAGATTACAAGAACTTGGTAGCATTGAAAGCATCAATCTAGCCAAAAGAAAACTCCTTTAAATATATATGGTATAACTGAATATGACAAGGCACTCATGTTCCTTTTCAGTCTGCGAACTTCCAACTCCTCTCAAGGAATTATTATTTTTTGTGATGAAAAATCGAAATGAAAATTGAAAATCATGAACTCAACTGTTCGGATGAAACATGCGTGAGACAAACCTCACAGTCGGGGGCTTGTTTGGATAATCTTCTGTGAACTGCAGTGTTAATTTGAACGTACCTATATAAAAAAGGAAGAAAAAGTAAAAAAAGATGTCCTACTAAATAATATTATTCGTTAACTTCATGTATATCCTGAAAACATCATTTCACCATTCAGACCCCCTCCAATATAATTATAAAATCATTGACAACTTCTCCATCCTAATTTACTTTGGAAAAAAAATGGAGTTATCACTCTATCGCCATCACTGTTTTCTAGATAAAATGGGAAAATTAAGTTATTAGGATTAAAATAAGAGGAAGTACATGCACATTTAAATATTTCATGAGGCCATGGATCAAATTTATAAGGGCATTTTTTATTTGCTCTTTAGAGAGGTAGGTGTAAGCAGTAAATTTACAGCCAGGTACGCAAAACCCAACTGCTTCATCAGATCGCTAGGTTTACTTGAAATTGCAGAGCATCTTCTTCATTATCATTATCAATAAAAGATACTTAGAATTGCCGGAAGGTTAAGAACACTGATTAGAAATTCTAGGCTACGGAGTTAGAATTCAACAATACAAAAGCTCAACAATGTCTCTACTGAAAAGAATTGCAAACATTTCAAAGCAATCAGAACGGATCTAGTCTAGCTCAGTGTTGAAAATCACAGCAACAAGAAAACGCATCTCCATTTACTGTTAAACCTAAAATTCAAGATCTAGTCAAGAAATCAGCTGTACTGTTAGAGTAACAAAGAAGATCCACTCACCGCCATCCCAGGGTGTATCATCGGGCCTGTAAACAAATTAAAATTTCACATCAGCACCAAAAAAAAAAAAAATCAAACTCCAACAAGAAGAAGATAGAAAAGGTACAGCTCAAAACGAGAAAGGATCGCTCGACTATGATCTTACCCGAATATAACAGCGTTCCATAGCATAATGTTGTTATCATGAGGCGCGCCGCTGATGCCAGCTGGTGGGTCCTGCTGGAGCCGCTTGAAATCGCGCATAAGCCGCTTCCTCGACGGCGTCGACATAATCGCGTTTGTTTAAAGCAGCTGCTGCTTTCCCCTGACTTTGCGTCTGGGATCCTCTCGCTTAATCTCTCTCTGTCTGGTGCTGGGTTATATTTTGGGCGACCAATCGCAGTGGAGAGGGGAAAAAAAGGAGAAATGGAGGATAGCAATTCGGGCAGTGGTACACAAAAGAGAGGGATTTTTTACTTAAACGCCCAAAAAACAGATTTTAACTATAGAAACGATCTAAAAATAAATTTATTTTCACAAACGGTCTAACAAAGAGCGTAAGTTCAACTCACACCCTTAAAATCCTATTTTCTCAGTAAAAAGTCCAAAAGAGAGCAACCGGCAAGAATCAAATCCTCTGTTATTCCACATCACAAAATTTTACAATTTTTATGTCGGTCCATGGAATTAGATTCTAAACTTAACGAAAATGTTGTTGTAATATAGAAGACATTGAGTTGTAAGTGCATTGAATTGGTCATGTTTGATTTAAATTTTTAACTGATTTATTTTATCGAATCATAATTGTTTGATTAACTAAGTTATATAATAAAATATTTAAGTCTTTACTTTTATTAATGATCATAATAAAAGATCAGGTTCGACAAGTTTTGATTAAACGTAAGAGTTAATCTAAATATTGGGTTCATATGTAATAATGATTGTTTTGTTGTCCATATAGATTCATGTAAATGATCAATTCAGATGAGTTTTATGTGTGATAAGGATGATTTGTAGGGGTGTCAATCTTTGATTGGCTCGTAAAGTCTGTCTCGATTCAGTCCGAATCTATTTTAATTTGAAATATTATAAAAATATTTTTTTTCCGACCCATTTAAATATTTTTTGTTTTTATATTTTAGCACTTATCAAACTTATATACACTTTAAGATGAATTATTTATTAATTATCATCAAGTTTCTTAAAAATATATATAAATAATTAAGAAATGCTTAATTATTTTTTCAAGTCGGATCGGGATAAAAAAAAAATTAACCTGCCTTTAAACATGCTGGATTGTATTGGATCAAAAATAATAATAATAATAATGACTCGGCTCAAGCTCAACCCAACCCAATCTGATCAGTTAACACCCCTCTTATGAGTCCTTTAATTCACAGAATATTTGCACTTTATCAATTAATTGATGAACTTTAGTGGAAAATTGCACTTACCTATAGGAGGCACCTGAGACTCGTTATCTTCCAAGGAAAAAACGTTTTCCTTTACTCCATCTATATGGGTTTGAGAAAGGAGAGACCCAAAAAGAAATTCACAAAGAAGTACGGGCTTTTCATAACTCAAAGTTTGAAGTAATAACTAAATCAATTATTAATTTTTAGTTGGGTTAATAAAATAGTAGTTATATTAATGTTTTTGAAAAATTATTTTCTTATTCAAATATAAAATAATAAATAAAAATAGTATCTAATTTAAAAATATAATATTCTTCACTCATCGAAACATACTCAAAGAAAATAATTTAGTGGCAATATTAAAATCTCCAACACAGAAGATCTTGGGAAACGATCATGGTCTTTATCGGTCCTACAATAATACTTTTTTCAATTTGTAAAAAGTTGATTAAGACAAAATTATTTAGAAAATTGCTGATGATGGGTGCTGACTGCTGATGATTTATAATACATAATGAAAGAAGGCCGTGCAGTTCATAGCGATGCTTTTCAGTTCATAATTGTAGTTTTAAGTTTTCTTGAACAATATAGCCACAAGTCCTTTGGCTGACGGCCTATGTTGCACTGATGCTGTGATTAAGGGTGTCAAACGGTTGAAACGGTGACGAAACAGTGCCGCTTCGTTAACCGCTTCGTTCAATAAACGAAACAGAAAACAGTTTCGTTAACCATTTCGTTAACCGTTTCATTTATCACAAAATGGAATAAAACACAAAATTTCGTGTATTTTACACTGAAATACTCTTAACGAAATAAAAAATACCGTTTCATTATTTGCGCGAAATAGAAAATAGTTTCGTTAACCGTTTCGTTTAATAAAACGAAACAGAAATTCATTTCGTTAACCGTTTCGTTACCACAAAACGAAATGAAACGCGGTTGAAACGGAATTCGTTGACAGCCCTAGCTGTGATATGTGCTCACGTTCGTTGAATGTTTGTGTGTTGCACCAGCAGAAGAATGTGTTCTTGTTATTTACTGGGCATATATAATTATCAAAAAAATTATAGCAATAGAATAAAAACAAAAAAGAAAATAGTAAAATATTTTTTCATAAAAGTGATCCATCCATGTTTAATTTCGTGTTTCGGATTACATTCATGTTGTCTTAAATTGCTTAAATGGCGTCGACTGGTAATTAATTCCCCAACATGATTGAAACAATGCAATGAATACAGTAATGACAAATCACATGAGATACTTTGTTTTTTATTAAAAAAATTTAAAAGGCAGATGAACATATTAAACCTCATTCCCGACATTGTTCCACAATGCTTCAATTAAGAAAACAAACTGTGAACCGATAAAAAAAGCAATTAAAAATTTTTGTGGCTGATGCAAATGTGGCTTTTAATTGTTTTGCCTGCCAAACGCAAGATCATCAAAGATGCGCAGTTTAAGACGGAAAATAATATTTCATAACAGAACAGTATCTGTTTCAAATTAGACAATATATCGTGCATACAAACAAAGAGAAATCTGTTTAACAGTGCCAATAACGAAGCAACATGACAACTACCAAACATAGGAACCCAAGTTTACTATGAACTGGTAATTGTTAAAAAATTTAACACATATCAGACACTCAACGTCATGCAGATCAAAAAACGTCAGAAGCCCAGGGATTTCTTAAATTGTTGACAGAAGGTTTCGGCCATGACTTGATTAAATTCAGTGCGATACTTGACGATCTCCCCTACTTTCTGCCTCAGCCGTGCCAGCACAACCGGTAGTGCTGTGCTCGGCCTATCTCGAAGTATTGTTAACATTTCCAGGCCTTGCTCTCCGTACAGTTTCTTCACACAGTTTTGGTTTTGGCCTGTTAATTAATTAAGAAGAGAAAAAGAAATAATTAGTCAAACATACACAACTATTTCGGTATTTGAGATCGATGTTGCAGAGTAAAAGAGAGATCGATAAAAATGTTAGTCATAGAATAAGAGTTGGATGGGTTAAATGGAGACAAATATCTGATGTTCTTTGTGACAAAAAGGTCCCAAACAAACTAAAAGTAAGTTCCACATGACGGTGATTAGACCCGCGATGTTGTATGGCGCAGAATGTTGGAATACAAAAGGACAACATATCTAGAAGATGAGTGTAGCTGAAATGCGGATGTTGCGTTGGATATGTGGTCACACAAGGAAAGATCGAATCAAAAATGATGATATTAGAGACAAACTTAGGGTAGCACCAATTCAAAATAAACTAGTCCAACATCGTTTGTGATGGTTTGATCATATCCAACGAAGGCCTCCTGAAGCATCAGTACGCAGCGGTATTTTAAGTCGTCCTGAAAATAAAAGAAGAGGAAGAGGTCGACCGAGACTGACATGGGAGGAAGTAATAAAAAGAGATTTGAAGGAATGAAATATACCCAAAGAGTTTGCTTTGAATAGGAGTGTGTGGAATATAGCGATTCATGTACCTGAACCATAATTTAGGAGTTAGAGTATAATAGTAGAGTTATAGACTTCATATTCTTAAATTTTTTTAGGATTTTAGGATTTAGAATTTAGAAATAGATTTCAGAAATAGAGGTTTAGATAGAATTTTAGGATTTAGAAGTAGATTTTAAAATAGAATTTTAGGATTTAGAAATAGATTTTATAATAGAGGTTTATTGTACTATTATTATTATTGTTATTATTGCTACTATTATTAGCATATTATCATTATCATCTTTATTTATATATTATTATTATTATTATTTTATTTATTTATTTTCTTTTTCTTCCATCACATTCATTATTATCACTGATATTTGAGATTTTTGATTTTATGTTTTCCGATTGGGTTTCATTTCTAGCTTACCCCAATTTATTTGATATCAAAGGCTTTGTTATTATTGTTGTTGAACATACAGAACCATGCTTGTAACAAACAGAACAGTACCAATCATCAATGATATTGACTTATAAATTACTTACCAGTATAATACTTGTCCATGGACTTGATTACGCCAGAGTTCATTTCCTCGAGCCAAAGTTCAGTCTGCCTGATGGTGGATCGGAAAACAGCATTGAGCATGTCCAGCTCAAACCTATTCAAAGAAAATAAACAAATTTATTAAATAGTTAATATATATTAGGCAAAAAAAAATTGATAGTTAAAGCTAATTAAGCACCAATTATAGGATTGAAAGAGGCCAACCTTGTGTCCTCACATTGGAAGAGTATTTTTTCAGCACGGTTATGCAACCTCTGATAAGAACTAGGTCGATCTATCAACCTAACAGAGTTATTCAGAACTGATTGTTCCAAACTCTGTTCTACTTCTCTAGTGGATACCTCATCTTCCTATATATACAAAATTAAGGAACAGTCACTAACAACAACACACAGAAAGTGAAAGAATGCAACGCAGCATTAGAAATTGTAAAAAAATTATTGTGTTCATTAATTTAGTACAATTGTTAGTTGGCATTTTGGCAACTAAGCTTCAAGCTTCAAAAAGAAAAAAAATAAACAAGAAGAAGAAGAAAGAATATAAGAGCATACAGTATGCATTTAAGAACTATTTGCCTGTCCTCATTAGTGCGCACACAGGTCAATCTGCTTTTTTTCGTTCTTCTCTTTCTCAGGGGGGGGGAGGGGGTGATAAAAACGGGTCGGGAATCGATTTAACATAGTGGATTAATATGCTGCATCAGATACTGGTCTGGGTCTATTCAGAAACAGAATAATTTGGATCCAGGTTGGTGTTAATTTTGGCAGTTCAAGTCAGTTTCACGCACAAAGGTCAGCTGTGTATGGTCGGGTAAGAGAGTTCGTAGACGGGCAGTGGCTGTAGACCTAGAAATTTTCTAATCTGTTGTGGCGAACTGATAATATGTACAATCAGCACACAAGATGTGTACCTTTCCTTTTTGAGATGGCTATCTCATTATGTAGGACTCTGGTGTGGATTGTTGCTCCAATTAAGTGCAAGTCAGCTCCAGATCATGCAAGTCGATCCAGGTTGAGCATGTGGATCGGGTAGGGTCAGGCTGTGTTGGATTGTAGGTCAGCATGCTCGATTAAGGCCGAAGTATGTGAGTCGGCCAGGTGTCACTAGTTGATTGGTCCTTCAGAGTTGGGTAACAGTTTGTGTCTTTCCTTGGCAGTGCACCTAGCACACAATTTTTTCCATTGTACGGCACACAAGAAGTGTACCTGTTCTTTTCGAGACAATTTAGTGAAGAGTTTGGTAGTATATTAACTAGTGATGCAGATCAGGAGATAAGAAAGAGCCAGCCACAAAAAAAAAATGTGTTGATTTCGGTACCATAGTTGTTTAATTACTGATCATATTAAAACCCCAGTCATAAGACATGTCTAAACTAAAGCAAACCTAACCCAATAAGAAAGCAATCAGTCAACATGTATAGCAAAATAATAGACTTGACTTGACCAAACATCTGAAACTTTACAAATTGCATCAGAAATTCATGAGCATTCACATTTTAAAAAAATATCTGACCTTGATAGGGGTGTAACTCGGGTTGATCTCCATCGCAGGCAGTGGATTTTTCAACTTATAGTTCCTTGTCTGCATCTCCCTTCCCTTTGATCCTCTCTGCTGCTTCTCATCTGACTCCTTGTCCTTGCTCATAGCCACCTTACAATCTGCTCATTTCAGAAAAGATACCTCAGTAGTCAGTACACTGGTAATTAGGTGATAAGATTGAAGAACAATGAATTATGGTATTTGGAAAGTGGAGAGTCAGTGCTCACCTTGTTGGCATTTGGAGTCTGGCTGTGCCGGTGCTTCACTCCTTATTACAGATAACATGTTGTCAGTTGAGGGGAAGTTCAGTTTAAACCTCAGCCGGGTGCACTTGACCGGGGCTGTGTTTTCTTTGTCTTGCTCCTTCTGAGCATGTTGTTCGGCCACCAAGTAATGTGCCGACTCAGGAGCTGATGAGACATTGTAATCCCCAGTACGCATGTCAGAAAGAGGGATCCTGACTTGTGAAGGTGCGCGCTTGGCAGGAAGAGATAGAGAGAGTCCCTTCCTCTTTTTTGACTTTGCCGGTGAATTGAAGAAGTCAGCCATCTCTGCAGCCTCTTTAGCCTTTTCTGTCTTTTTTATTAGACGCTTCTGACGTAGGCCTGCTGGAGGAGCTGGCGGCTGGGTCCTCCCTGCAATAAAAATTCATTCACATGGATTATCACTAACCTTCTAATCAAGAAATGATCTTGCCTTAACACTAACCAAGAATACACTGGTTTCCATCATTTAGAAAAATGTAAAATACCATTAACAGATGGCTTTTCTGGATCCATCAAGATTTCTTGTTCTACAGAAAAAAAAAACAAAAGAAAAAAATGTCAAGTACATAGTTCAGCAGACACACATAATTAGAAGTTAATTAATTGAAGATTGAGATAAATCAATCGGAAACAAATGATAATGTCTTAATCTTATGAATGAGTACTAAGATTACATGCATATAGTTGAGTTCTTGGTTCTTGATGGCATGAAATCAAAGACAAGCAAGCAAGGAATGTCAAATTAATGAACGGAAATAAATAATTAATGATACGATAGGTTCGATGGTCTTACAGAGATGAAGAACACTGGAACTAGCTTTTTGGATCGCCAAACACTACAACGGCTGGAAAAGAGAGGAAAAAAGAGGAGGCGATCGACTTTGATTTATGAACCCTATATATATATGCTCCGCTGATCTTCTTGATTCTTCCAACCCGTGGACCATTGTTGGTTGAGCCATGATACTATATATATATAGTTTATACATTATCTATAATTAGTTATATACATACGCGTTGCAGCAGATTTTTTATTTAAATATTAAAATATTATAAAATAAAAAAATTCACATTTATTTAATATTAAATTATAAATTCACTAAATTATAGAGAAACTTATAATAAATACTATATTTAATCTTAGATGAGATTTTTACACAATATGAGTTAATGATTCATGATTTTATGGCAAGAAAAATAAATTATTCTAACATGTATTATCACTATTAATTTCTTACCAAATATGCACAAAGTTGTTAAATAAAAAAATAATAGTATGGAAATAATAGTATATATGAGAAAGAAATGGAGAGAAAGAGGAGGTTAATGGACGCGATCACAAACGTTCGATCAACCAAAAATAAATATTATCCGTCTAATTGAGGGATAAAATGGGTATAATAAAAAATTACCATAATAAAAAATGGATCCTCCAATTCTTAGATGCTTTATATAATAGTATAGATTAGTATAGTGCCCGAATGATAATATATTATTATGAATATTTATTATAAATATAATTAAAATAATATATAAATTTTTGATCGATCAATTTTCAATAAATTGACGGAAAAAAGAACGCCATATAACGTCAAATTAATATGATTCATAATTATTAATTAGCTAGACACAATTCATCATCAAATATATTGAATTTGTGACAAACTATTACAAATGAAATAAAACCACATACACACAAGCAGATACCCGGACCACACTAAACTGACGACTCATCACTCAAGAGAGACAGAATTGATTTAATGGATTTTCTTAATGAGCTTCATGGCTTGAGAATTTTAGTTCCTGTATGGAACCTTGTGCCTTTAGGTATGTTTGGATGGTGTAAAAAATAGCGTAAGAATAAAGAAATTGAAAATAATAATGAGGATAATGAAAAAATAGTGATTTTTCGATTAGCGCGAGGATAGTAAAAATGTGATGTTATTCCGAATGGTAGAATGTTATTTGGATTGTTTGTTTGAAATAGTAACGGAGAGTTGAGAAAAACAGCAGTTATTTCATCTCTCTCTCGGAATAACAGAATAATAGCTATTATCACTTTTCCAAAACAGTGAATTTGCATTTAATTACTCTTTTACTATTCATATTCGAAAACATCAGTCTATTTCGATTTCTTGTGCAATCCAAACATACCCTTAATACAGTTCCTGCGGTTTGGGAATTAGTAAGCTCACGAAACTGAGCCAGTGAGAAAAGTGTAATTTTTAAAAAATACACATAATTTGAGAATATGCATTTTTCATATATATTATATAAATGCTTTAGAAATTTTGAGCACAATGACTGTCGTTAAATTTGTGCATTGTGGACTCAATTAGAGTGCCAAGTCAACAATCCTTAACTCGGTACATTCTCAAAACAAACACAGTGAATCATAATCTGAACCATGTTAAGGCTTGAGATGCTGCCTATTCAGCACATTGGATCATTAGCGAGAGAGTTAGGCTATGGAAACCCCTTGGATTAGAAAGAAAAAGGCTAAAAAATAAGACAATCATCATTTATTGAGAGAAAAAGAAGTATCCCTAATTTATGTAGTAGATTTTTATTAAACTATTGTACATCATCCAATCTAGAAGTATCAATTATTGACCCGACCCGATCCGATCCGATATGAATTAAAGATAAATAGGTTGAATATGACTTTAATTTTTTTGATCAAATCGGATAGGGTCGGATTTGGGTCAACCCAACCCAATTAATTATATTTTTTAAAGTATTTTTGTGATTTAGTACTAATTTAAACTTAAATATATACTAATTATACACTAATTAAGATTAATTATAAATTAATCAATATTTTATTACTTATAATTATATAAAAATAATTAATTAATATTTAATTATTTTACACGGGTCGGATCGGTTGACCCGTCGGGTCAGATATGAGTCAAGATTTTTTTATCCGAATTTAATAGGGTCGGATTCGAATCGGATAAAATAAAATAAAATAATGTTACCCAACCCGACCCATTTACACCCCTAATCCAACCCGTCGAATTATAGAAGCACCAGCATATATTTGACTTCAATGAAGTACCACTTTCGTTAAATCATTTTTGTTCAAGCATCATATGAAATTTAAAAGGGTGGATGCTAAAGTCTGCAGAGTATGTCTAATTCAAAACTCTTGTTGTTTGTCTGACTTGTAATTATGTTTGCCACCAAATACTTCAGTTGCAAAATCGATGATTTTAATCACAAATCAGCACTAATTTTACAAAAGCAAGTACAAAGTCGGAATGTCAAAATTCAGTTTTAATTTTAAGAAGTAGAGACATAGAACTGCCAATATATATAAATAAAGGTTATAGAGCTTAAATGGTTGATTTGGAGGTAATAGTGAACTTGCTAATAAAGAATTTGCACCATATTGCGCGTGCCTATTTTGATATGACCAATATTATACAATTGGCTAGCGCATTTGTGACATGTGCCTAACATTATGAACAATCAATATAATAAATAATTAAAGGCCAAATGATCAAAATTGTGTAGCATTGGATAAAAATAATGACCAAAATATTAGCGGCCAAATGGTCCATAAGTATAAAATTGGTTGTTAACAAAAAGCAAGCTTTGTAGTCTGGCGGGAGAGATGCAGGCGCATTTTTTAAGGCAAAGCGCAAGAGGTGATAGAAATAACACGAGAGATACATAAGGAAATGAAATTATGGCTTAACACTTGATACTGACAAGAAGGGGCAGCAAGTGTTAATTAACAGTAAATACCAGATGTGGTGAGAGAAGCATATAGTGAACTCAAGCTCTGATATATATACAGGGATACTGACACGCAACACAAGTTGATTCAATTGATTTAGGAAGTGTGCGGATGGATTATGCTTATTATGTCTTTGTATTGCTTGTTTTTGTCTCCTTTTTCTCTTCTTTACTCTTCATTCTTTTCATTTTCTTTCATTTTGTAACTCAGGTCACAATTTGTGACCACAATTAATGAAATTTGAAGGCAAACCTTCATCTTTTACTCAAAAAAACAAAAACAAAAAGCAAGGTTGGCTCGGTGGAAATGCGCTAGGTTGGGAACACATTATCAGTTCGACTCCCCATCCCAACTTTTATTTTAATCATCCAAGCAGCGTCCTGCTCGTAACTCATCCGACGACACCCTTGTTTTAATCATCCAACTTTTATCTTTGTTTCTGTGATTCGACACCCTTACTATACTGAACATAGGTTGTACGCTTGTAAAAATTTTAAAGGTAGTACAGCCTCGTTGTCAAACAACTACTTATATCAAGAATAATTCAAGATAAGCAACTACCATTTTTGTATTTATTTCTTTATCTGAAGTAGATTATATATATTTAATCAATTGATTATATAGCATGCTTATAATCTCTCTTTATCAAGGTACTCAAAGACATTGAGTGAATAGACATTTAGATAATAGATATAATTTGCTCATCTTTAAGAGAAATTATCCTTGTATACTAAATTTTGCACATCACATTTGTACAAAATATTAAGTATAAATATTTTTTAGAAGTATATGTTTCAAAATTTGAGTTAGATAATGTACTTTTGAAAAATATCTATACCTAACATTGTGTGCAAATACGGTGTGCATATAAGATATGTAATTATCACTCTATTTTTAAAAGATTGACTACACCAATGTGACAAATGACATCTAGATATTACTAGAGTCATATGTAACGTCCAACTCTTATTCTATCCAATCCATTCATTTCTTATATTCAAATGTGTTGCTTGAGACAGTCACGTTTTGAGCATTTGGAGAGAGAGTAAACGATTAACAAATGAATACTTTCAATTAATAATTAAGCATATATATATATATATATATATATATTTAAGAGATATAAATATTTACATAATATATAAATAAAATTATTCCGCGAGATCATGAATTAAGTGACTTATTTGTTAACCGCATGGCATTAATATTTTCTCTTCTTCAATCAATTTACCGGGAATGAAGGAATAATTTATAATGATTTATTCGTGATTTCGTTACTTAGCAAGACATAAATATCTAACCGATATAAGTATTCACATATGCATATAAATAAAGTTATTCCGTGAGATCATGAATTAAGATGATTTATTCGTTAACTACATGACATCAATAGATTTTCTCTCTTCAAATGATTTACAAGGAATAGTTTTATGTCATCACAAATCACCATATTTTATATTAAGATGATTTATTCGTTAACTGCATGGCAAAGCTATTCAGCGGGATTTACAAGGAGTTCATCATAAATATTATTTAATATTATTTATATATTAACTTTATATTATTTAATATTATTTATATATTAACTTTATATTATTTAATATTATTTAAATATTAACTTTATATTATTTATTTGTTAATTTATCAATTTTAAATATTAATTTAGATCATTAATTGTGTTAATTATTACCTACATTAACTCAGGTGTTGCCTTGATATAGTCATGTATTTTTCTCCTCTTTAAGCATGAATTATTTTCAAATATAGATTTGATGTATAATTGATGTGTACTATCGATAAATAATCATTCACGTTTAGTAAATCCCGCAAAATAATTTTATTTATATGTTATCCAAATATTCATATCTTTTAAATATGTATGCTTAATTATTAATTGAAATTACTTGCTAATCGGTACGTAGATTTGAATGTGGTACTGATATACGGCACATATAATCAGTGACACTGTCATTATCACTAAGATGGCGGGTTCAAACTCCAATGATTTCTAAGAAAAGAACATTGATATCTTAAAAAAATTAGATATCGAACACAGCCTCTAATATAAAGAGCGCCTCCAATAAAAAAAAAATCGGTAGATTTACTCTTCCCACAAAAGAGTTGGACATTGAGTGGAATGTACATATTTTCCATATTAGTAGACACCATATTTAATTAGAAGAAATATATGCAAGTTTTTAATAGACTATAAACTTTCTGAGAAAATAGAGCTTTCTTCTTGCAATAAAAAGTTTAACGAATTAATTATGTATTTATGTTTGTTTTGTTCATATTTAAATTTAAATGAATTGATATTAAAGTTTGTTTAGTACAAAAATAGTGAATTATCGTGTGAAACTGAGAAGTATGATTATATAATCGGGTACAGGAACTTAATGCAACACCCGATGCAAGCACCTGAGGCAGCAAAATCCCGTCCTATCCTATCCTCTCTCGGGTGCTGGGGGGGTTTTCCAAACAAAAGTCGACTCTTAAATCTCAAATACTCTCCACTGGCACCTAGTTCTCATTCTCAGTACGCTATAATTGCTCCTTTTTTTTCGTTTCAATTGTGTTAGACTCTTAGTTCAAATGGCAACCCTCCCTAGCTCATCGTTTCTGCACCTCCAATTTCGATCCCCGCTCATTTCATCCAATTTGGAATCGAGAGCGAGAAACGCGGTGATCTCGAGAAGGAACTGGAGGGGTCTTTGTCTCTGCAAGCTCAGAACGCGTCGAGTTGGCCCCTTCCTATGTCGATCAATTGGAAACAACGACAGTGAAGAGGAGACTGGAATCAGTGATCAGGGCAAGACCGGGGAAGACGGTGATAAATTGAATTCGGAGAGAAAGAGAAGTCCCGTCTCGGTTTCATCCAGGGTATGTAGAGCGTTTCTTGTTCTTTATACAAATATCTGTGCAATTATCGCAAGCTTCACTGTGGATTTTGATTTCACTTACTCGTTTGGTATCTGGATACTTTAATAGAGTTCAAAGTTACCAGCATGTACCTGCTGACATGTAAGCAAAACCAAACGAGCTTTACATCTGACCGTTAAAACCTTTTCAGGCCCCAGGGATCAAAGTAACAATTGCACAGGAACTTGAACTCTATTACAGTCTCCTTGTATCACCAGGATACTGATCAGTACATGCTGGCATAATTCAGTATTAGCATTAAGCAGGTTACATGACAGAATAGAATCGATTGTGTTCGAACCACATCACAAGCTCTGTTCCTTCCCCTACCTTTTTTCTTACAAGTTTATCCTTCCCAACACATCTCCCACAGAAATTGAAATTAAGAAAAGAAGAAGAACATAACACAGAACAAATAGAAAATGCCTAAACAGCACACAGTTCTCTTTTTAATGACTTCCACTGGAAACTTGTTTACTGTCAAATTACATTTCTTATTCTTATTTTCATTCTACATGACAGCCACCTGGCATTTCTCCTGATGGACCGCTCTTCAGCAGCTTTCAAGTCGATTCAGTCAAACTAATGGACCTCTTGGGGCCTGAAAAGGTTGACCAGTCAGATGTCAAGCTCATAAAAGAGAAACTGTTTGGATACTCTACTTTTTGGGTTACTAAGGAAGAATTATTTGGTGACCTCGGTGAAGGCATCCTATTCCTGGGAAACCTCAGAGGAAAGAGAGAGGACGTTTTTGCGAAACTACAGAAACAGTTAAGACAAGTTACCGGTGATAAATACAATTTGTTCATGGTAGAAGAGCCAAACTCTGAGGGACCAGATCCACGCGGGGGCCCACGGGTTAGTTTTGGTTTGCTGAGAAAGGAAGTTTCTGAGCCTGGCCCGACCTCTTTATGGCAATATGTTATATCAGTTCTCCTCTTTGTTCTTACCATTGGGTCCTGTGTCGAATTGGGGATTGCTTCACAGGCATGTACAATTGTCTTTACCATACTTCTTAGTTTCTTAATTTAAAATACTTGACAGCATTGCTGTTGTTTTGCTGTGGAAAACATCTTAGAATCATATTAAAAGGTGTCATGAAGAAATAGATTACTACATGACGGTGAACGAGAAGCACCTTTTAGCTTTTAAATTTTTTGTTTTGTACTGTTTTCTAGAGCTTTAGACAGGAATGGTTCTCTCACGTCTTGCAAAGGGATCCAAACCAAAGCCTTATGAAAAGGCCTAATTTCTTTTACCCAGTTATAGTGACATAACTAGGAGTGAAGAGTGAAATGTCCAGGTTTATTGAACATGATAAATCAAGGAAAGGGTAAACTGTGGTCTCTAGTTGCTTTTATTTTTGGTTAGCAATGGTTCAGTTTTGACAGGTTGGATAGCAATGGACTCTAGTTGCTTTTATTTTTGGTTGACTTTTTTATTCTTATCCATTACAGATAACCAGTCTTCCACCAGAAGTTGTGAAGTACTTCACAGATCCAAATGCAATCGAGCCACCTGATATGCAGCTTTTAGTCCCCTATGTTGAATCTGCTTTGCCACTAGCTTATGGAGTTCTGGGAGTTCAGCTATTTCATGTATAGCATTAAACCTTGTATGAGTGTCAGAATTAGTATCTTAATATACTCTGTTTTCTTGCATGTGTAAGCCTGTTATGTTGCTTTTGTAAAAAAAAAAAACATGGAAGATTTTATCATACTTGCAAATTGCACCATGATATCTTATAAATTACAAACTGAAGGCCTACATTCTGTAGCATTTTGTGAATAACACCTCTGGAGACTTCAGTTTAATTAACAACAGATTTGTTGGCTTAGTACTTATAGTTAACATTAGCTTGGTCTCCTATCCAGGAGGTAGGGCATTTTCTAGCTGCATTCCCAAAAAAAGTGAAGTTGAGCATTCCCTATTTCATTCCCAACATTACTCTTGGCAGTTTTGGTGCAATCACTCAGGTACAGTTTTCTGTTATTATAATTCCTGTGTATTCCTTTATATTATGACCCATGCATATATTTATTTATTGTTTGAAAAAAAATATCGTGCCCGATTTACTGAAAACACTATTTCAGAGGAACATTACTTGCGTTAGATTTTGAGCTCAATTTCTGCCATAGAAGATGTTCAAGTCAGATGTAAAATTATGGCTCCATCAGTTAAGGTTTAACTGTTCTTTAGACGTGCCTCAACTTTGTCAACTCTAGTGATCCTCCATAGATAAATGTCATCTGTATAAATAGGATATTTGAAGGAATTATTCCATACTGGAGGCTAACACTCAGTAAATATGTTGTTACATTGGAGTAACTGATTGCTTGGATATATTGAGATAACCATTGTAGATATGTTGTAGATTTAATTGTCTAAGAACAAATGGTCAGTGTTAATGACTATCTAGGTACATAGGCCAAGATTTTGTAGAAGGTTCTGGGAGGTAATAAAGCTGCAAGAGACTGTCCTTTTTTTCATTGGTTGCTTATAAAATGATATTTATGTTGACAATATTTTACTCTGTTAATATTTGGTTTTGACCTTCTGTTTTGTGGCTTTTGCTATGAGAAAACAGGAAGGATAAGTTCAAAGTGTAAGTGTAACCAGAGAATACTAAGCACTTCTGTCTGTACTAATGCATTCTCTTTTACTTTTCTAAACATTGTTTGCTTAGTTAAGTGTTGTACTCTGGTATCTTCAAGAATAGCTTTATATTAGTTTATTTAAGGAACCACCTGCCCTCATAAGGCTTTATATCAGTTTGTTTGATATTCTTTGATTTTCCAGTTCAAATCGATCCTACCTGACAGGAAGACGTTGTTTGACATATCAATGGCGGGACCTCTTGCTGGTGCTGCACTCTCATTATCCATGTTCTGTGTTGGTCTTCTGCTCTCTTCCAGTCCAGCTGGTTCTGGAGATTTAGTGCAAGTTCCCAGCGTGCTCTTTCAAGGCTCCTTTCTTCTTGGGCTCATTAGCCGAGCAGCACTTGGTTATACGTATGTTTCTTATATAAAAGCTTTAAAAGAATAAGCGACTCTTGCCAAAAGGTTTTGGTGAAGCTATGTATTTCTTTTTTGGAAAATTGGCCCCCTATTTCAATGCAAATGCAAATAACACTATATTGTCATATTCAGACAAACACTCAACATCTTTTGGTATATCTGCAAGCAATCCAAAATTTATTGCATCTTAGCTGCAAAACCAATGATGGTTGAGTGTTATTTGCAAATACAGTAATGCATTGAGTGTAACTTGCTTCACAGCAAAGCTTAATATAAAAGCTCAATTTAGATTATGCAGTTCTAGCTAAAGCTCACCCCAAATTGCTTTCCAGAGCTATACATGCGGCAACAGTCTCAATTCATCCTCTCGTAATTGCAGATGGTTGAGTGTTATTTGCAAATACAGTAATGCATTGAGTGTAACTTGCTTCACAGCAAAGCTTAATATAAAAGCTCAATTTAGATTATGCAGTTCTAGCTAAAGCTCACCCCAAATTGCTTTCCAGAGCTATACATGCGGCAACAGTCTCAATTCATCCTCTCGTAATTGCAGGCTGGTGAAGTATCCCTGACCTTTTTCTCTCTAATTCCATCTCTCTCTATATATAAACATAGATATGAATTTAATATGAGTGGCTTTACATCTCTAAACTAGGTGTGGATTGACAACTACAGCTTTAAATATGCTCCCGGTAGGATGCCTTGATGGTGGTAGAGCTTTACAGGTAAATGGTCAATTTTGAGAATATAGAATTATCTGTTCCCCTATTAGATTCCAGCCAATATGGTCAATTATGACCACCCAAATGGTACTGTTATCCAATATGTGCACAGATGACAACTATCAGCGACTTTGGGAAATAATAGAGTATGGTGTAAGTAAAAATCTTTAAGAGTAACTAGTCTAGTTAGAACCAACTCTAAATGGAGTGGTAACTGAGCATTTTCTAACTGACTTCCTTTTAATCGTGTCAAGGCTTTTCCATGAATCAGGTAGCTTGTTTATGCTATCTGCAGAAGTAAAAATTTTGAACAATAGTGCAACTTTGCTTGACATATTCAAATTCCGGTTAATTTGTTAGCTGCTTAAAGCTCCTCTTGAATATGCATTTATATTTCTTTTCAATTTTTGACAGGGTGCTTTTGGAAAAAGTGTATTGATTGGATTTAGTTTGACGACATATGCTATGCTTGGCTTAGGAGTGGTATGCTTCAAATTATCTGACTCTGTTCTCCATTATTGTTATTGTGTATCGATGTTGGTTGTGAGATAAAACTGCAGTCCATACATCAAAAAGAAAATATGAGTTGTGATGTAAAAATAAATATCTAAATCCAAGATTGCTGCCTACTCAGATACATAACATAAAACCTTTTTTTTTTCAAAAACCTTGACAGAAGCTGTCAAGTTTTATAACAACAACAACAACGCCTTTAATCCCAAATAAATTGGGGTAGGCTAGAAATAAAACCCAATCTGAAAACAAGCTGTCAAGTGTTACATAACATAGAACTTCCACACCCCAACCAACCAACCCAAACTAAAAAAGAAAAAAAGAAAAAGAAAACACACACATCCCTCATGCAAGAAGCATTTTTTTTTTGTCATCATTTACATTTGATTGTATTGTGCGTTTGTTTTAGCTTGGTGGCCCATTATCTCTGCCTTGGGGATTGTATGTTCTAATTTGCCAGGTAAAGCATAAGAAAACTTGAGTTAAACTATTGCATCATTTGCAAATAGCACACTATATTTCTCTTATACTGAACTACTGCACATTTTTTAATATGCATGGGAATCCATTCACAGTTGGTTGACAATCTTCACGATGTGTTTTCAATTAAATTCAATAAGATTCTTAAAAATGGAAAACAATCATAACATTTTTTTCAACTTATTGATCGTGTTTGAAGTTTCATACAATTTAAGTTTCGTTTGATATTTTACCTAGACTATTAAGTTCCATTGCAAATTTCATACGATATTGATGATCTTTGATGGAACGTCGAATGACACTTAAATTGCATGGAATTCTAATCACAACCGATATATAAATTCAAGAATAAATCTATATAAATTATTTTTGAAAACCATTATCAATGAATCCTCTCCCTTTCATTATCTGCAATAATGAAAGGATCATTGAGGTAAACAAATGCCAAGTTGAGCAAGTTGCTCCTGGAAGGTTGAAACTTCACTTGATAACTTGTTCATCAAAGTGCTGAAACAAAAGAGAATCATAATTGTCAATACTTGACTGTCTTCTCCATTGCACCAGAAACTGTGGTATTGTTTGGTAGCAGCATATCAGTGTTGTTGGTCAAATTTGAATTCTTGAGATCAAGTTACAAATGTTGCAAAAGCTAGGATTTATTCTGCAATAAGATTCTTCTTTAGCTAACTGTTAATTTAAGTTACTTCGATCATAGGCTTATATCATGATATTAATGGATAAATTTGATACTTTCTTAAATTCAGAGATCACCTGAAAAACCGTGCTTGAATGATGTAACTGATGTGGGTACATGGAGAAGAACAGCCTTAATAGTGGCCTTAGTGCTTGTACTATTAACCCTCCTTCCTTTGTGGGATGAACTAGCTGAGGAACTTGGTGTAGGATTAGTTGCAACTTTTTGAGAGGTCCGAGGATGTTCGTCGTATATTTTTGTAATTCTAATTTCTGAAGAAAAAAAACCAATTCAAAGTAATCCAGAGGGCATTTTTTTAGCACGAAGGGTGTGTTTGGATGGTGAAAGAATTAGTGTAAGAATAGCATTGTTTGGGTTAGTAGTTAAGGATAATGTGAGGTTAGTGATATTTCGGGAAATATGTGAAGAGTGCTAATTTTTACTATTAAGGCTAATTTTTAGTAAAATATTGTTTGGATAGAAATTTGAGAACAGTGGAAAGAATAGTTAAAATAATTAATTATTTTTTAGTATTTAATTTAATAATAATATTTATTTAATACTATTTCATACTAATATAAAAGAAAATTTAATTTTTTATTATTTTCACTACCTTCATGGACATTAATCCGTTAACCCAATATTTTTATGGGTTAGCGGATTAGCATTATTTTGCTGCTATTTTTGATTTTATTTTTGTGTTTGGATGGTTGCTAACTCAAGAACAGTACTGTTATTTTCAAAACAGTGCTATTCTACACCATTCAAACACACCTGAAGTGTATAGTAGGATATTTTTTTGTTGGTCTTCACATGGATTGATGATCTAATTCAAAAGCTTTAACTTTAGTAGTTTTGATAAGTTTCTTCTGAATTTCTAATTGTGACAAAGAGTGAGGCTATGGTGTTTCGTGAAGCACAAAATCTCTTGTGCTTTGCGTCCGTATCTCAAATTTGAAAGTTCAAACGGCTGATCTAAACCATTGAACATGATTTTCATATTGAAATATTTTTGGAGATAAAATTTTATATATATTTTGATTTTTTTGTTATTTTTTAGATGGGTACAAAATCGCTAGTTCTGAATGATGCAGAAATCGTTAGATCAATAAATTTTGTATTCATTTAAAAAATAATAATTTTTTTTAAAAAAATATATAAAATTTGATTTTTAAAGATATTTCAATATGAAGATCATGTTCGACGGTTTGGATCGACCGTTTGAACTTTCAAATTCGAGATACAGACATAAAGCACGGAAGATTTTGTGTTTCGCGAAACACCATAGCGTCACTCTTGTGACAAATATCTTTTCGAACTATCCAACTAGTGATAAAACCCTAGTTATATCTATAACATAATTAAATATTTATGTTTCATGAACTTTTAATTGACTCAATTTCATAACAAATACATATTTAGTCATTGAATTTTAAATTATTTATTTTTATTCACTGAATTTCCTTGTATATTCAGTTTTAGTTATATTTTTTATCCAACATCTAATGATATCAATGTTTTTAAATATTCCTTCATACATGCAAAAGGCTTGCATGTGTGGTATGCGATTGAATATATGAATTTTTATATGGACGTATATATATGAATTTTTTCTTATTTTTATGTAAAAAATATAATAAAAGAAACAATCAACTATAAAACAAATGAGTTATAATCTAGTGGTAAGATGTAGAAAAAAATTAAACATAGCTTCTAGATTCGGATTTAATTGAGAGTCAATTAAATTATTTATTGTTTAATTTTTTATTGAATGAATATAGACTGCATGGATCCGTACATGAGTAAAAATTATATATTTTGAACTGCATGACATTCTAATAACAGTTTGCCTACGGCATACTGGCCACATTTTATCACATCCTCCGTAGATTCTATATTTTATAATTGTACTATAATAAAAGTTATTATTCAAATCAGATACATAAAATTTTACTCCTAGTGACAAAAAAACAAATATTTTCTTCTCATTTCTTATCTCAATTAGTTATTTATTAGTGTTGTTAGTTTTTATTAGCAATATTACATAGCCCATATAGTATATCATGTCGGCATTCTTAGAATTTTAATAAAAATAACAAGTGATTAAAACTAAATAAATATTAAAA
Source organism: Schoenoplectus tabernaemontani (assembly GCA_037127355.1). Taxonomy (NCBI): domain Eukaryota; kingdom Viridiplantae; phylum Streptophyta; class Magnoliopsida; order Poales; family Cyperaceae; genus Schoenoplectus; species Schoenoplectus tabernaemontani. The sequence continues at coordinate 2,299,007 of CM073758.1, read as the reverse complement.
TTTAGTGACTAAAAATGAATAATTTGAAATTCAATGATCAAATATGAAATTCATATAAAATTGAGTGACCTAAGGAATTTATGCACATTTAATTTATAAAAAAACAACTATTTACAAACATACAGGAGCTAATTAAATATTCATAATATTTAATATATTTTCTATGTCATTTTCAGTCAGATTTTTATATTTTTTATTATTATCATAAAAACAGTTGTATAAATAATTAAAATCAACAAAATTGTATTTATGAAATAATGAAAATGTGAAATATTATTAGGTTAAATTTTGTCAATTTTAAAAATAATTTTAGAAAATTAAAAGTCTTATATAAAATAAAAGATATTATTATTTAACTATTTATTGAACTATATTTTCTTACACAAATAAATAAGGTATATAAAATAAAATAAAAAATTGAATAATAATAAATTATTATCCATCCGTATCCGTTCAGTTTACACTCCGCATTGGAGCCTTTGAGGGTTTATATTTCGGCCTACCATTCACTTGTTTCCTGGTCGAATAAGATAAACGGATAAAAGGTTTCATTAACGTCCTTCATTAGCATAAGAGTGTAAAAAACACTGGGCGTATCAAGCCAAAGATACGTCTAAAAAGATTTACACTTGTATTCCTTGTCTACAATATTTTATTACTTTACTTTCTTTCAAGTCAGGATACATGTTTGGACATTTTGTTCATAATTAACAGATGTGTCCTCTCCTAGCCAGTGTGAAACGTCTTAACTTTTTTAGTAAATGTAAGTCCTGCATCCAGAGTTGCGTGTGAAGCGTAAACTAATGAACGACATTTTCTTAATTTTATGGACATCCCTGCAAACCGCCAACATTTTTTTTTATAAGAGCGAACCGCCAACTTGCCTTCACTGGTCTGCGGTCTGCCATGCGGCTAATTGCCAAACGGCCAAACCACACATAAACACACACTTCCCGTTGAAGCATTAAAGGGTGAAAAGTTGTAGTTCCTTTGTAACAAAATAAATAAATAGTATAACATTCAAGGATTAAAATTAGGGGTGTGCAAACGCTAGGTTCGGTTTAAACCAAAATAATTATATGTATCTAAATTTTTCGGTTTGTTAAATTATAAATTGAACTAAATTTTTAAAAATATTAAGTGAATAAACTGAAATTTTATTTGGTTTATTCGGTTAAACCGAAATTATATTATTTAAAAAGGAATAAAAATATAAAATTATAAAAATTGATAGAAAAAAATAAATAATTAATTAAATAAAATCTATATAAAATAAATATATTCAGATTGTTTTTGATATAATTTTTATTTATATCAACTAAATTAAATTGTTTGATAAATTTTTGACTATTCGGTTTATCGATTTAGAAAAATTAAAACTGAATCAAAAAATAAAAATTGAATTAATTAAAATTTTTAACCGAATCAAAATTTTAAACTGAAAAATCAAATCAAATAATTAAAAATTTAATGATTTAATTCAAAATCAAATAAACTGATACGTTTGCTACCCTTAATTAAAACGACAAATAGCAATATAGCTTCAGCACATCATTTTTCTCCATCGAATCGCAATAATCGTGAGCGTTCAAGACACAAACATATAAAAAGGAAAGAGGAAAAAAAAAAAATCTTCGGAAACCCTAGTTCGGGAAATTTCCCCAATTGTGAAATCTCCATCAGATCTCAGCTTATCCAAATCGGATCCGGTTTGGATACATTATCTGAGCCATGATCCCATCGGACGACGAGCAGCCAATTGTCGCCTCGCCTCCCCATGGCAGCTCGAGGGACCGCCACGGGCCTTCTTCTCCGACGAGGTCACGGTCGGTCACTGAGACGGTGAATGGCTCCCACAAGTGAGTAATTGAAAGATTTCCCTCTAGCATCATTTCATTCTACGTCCATTTCTAGGATCGTCGATTTATCCTGTTAATTTGAATGAGGTTTATTTGACCTGGAAAAATTCAAATTGCCAATTGTTGTGGGGACACCTGAGTTTTTTTCTTAGCTCTTTTTTGTTTAAGAATTGCTGAAGAATGACTGATATCTTTTAAGTCAGCTTTCAAAATTTTAGAATGTAATTGACATTGCTTGGTGAATATTCGAGTCCTTTTTCTGTAAAGCATGAGCAGTTGAGCTGCATTTACTACTATTGAAACCAAGCAATTTTGGTGACTTATATGTTGTGCTTAGGTTTTTATGTAGTCAATTTCCCATATGAGACATCAGCAATATGTTAGTCCACAGGTTAAGGTTTTAGTATTGTTTGTTCTTAATTCTCAGTTTAACTCAGTTATGAAACCAATCAACAAGAAAATTACAATAAAGTAATAAACAAACCAATAAAGGGTATTCTTGTACCAGATTAGTTCCAGATGGTACTGATTTGTTGAATCTGAAGTCTTCTCATGACCGATAGAAAGTTGGATATTGTGCACAAGATTTAAATGAAAAGCTATACTATGAAATTTGTACACAGATAAAGTCAATATCAGAGAAGAGAACCATGTGAATCAATGAATGTAACAATGGTAAGCTGGTGCGAATTATTGTAAGTATATTTTTGCGGCCCAAAATTTTTGCCAATTTATGAGTGAAATATATATATTTTGAAAGGTTTGTGATAGAAGGTTACTCTCTGGCAAAAGGCATGGGAGTAGGCAAGCACATAGCAAGCGACAGCTTTACTGTGGGGGGGTTCCAGTGGGCAATTTACTTCTATCCTGATGGTAAAAATCCTGAGGATAACTCAGCCTATGTGTCTGTTTTTATTGCACTGGCCAGTGAAGGAACAGATGTGAGGGCACTGTTCGAGCTCACTCTAGTGGATCAGAGTGGGAAGGGAAAGCACAAGGTGCACAGCCACTTTGACAGGTCACTAGAGAGCGGACCTTACACGCTGAAGTATCGGGGCAGCATGTGGTATGAATAGAGTCTTTCTTTGAACTACTACTTTTTGTTGTCTTACTGTCACTCTTTCTATTGTGTTCTTGCCTGAGAATAGGGTTCACCATATTCGTCTATCTTAGATAAATTAAGGTCCCATGTGTAAGAATCAGAGTCCCATGTGTAAAAACTGTAGGGGGGAGACTTGGTTGCCTGTGAATCAATTTATAATTTAATTTTCTCTATCCAGGGGCTACAAGCGTTTTTTCCGGCGAACTGCACTTGAGGTGTCAGACTTTCTAAAAGATGATTGCCTGAAGATAAATTGTACGGTTGGTGTGGTGGTAAATACCATGGATACATACCGGCCCCACACTATACAGGTTCCAGAATCTGATATTGGATCCCATTTTGGGGCCCTTTTGGAGAACCAAGATGGCGCCGATGTTGTTTTTAATGTAGGTGGTGAGAGGTTTCATGCACATAAGTTGGTTATGGCGGCCCGCTCAATTGTATTTAGAAATAAGTTTTTTGAGGAGGGGCCAAGTGGAAGTGAAGAGGAGACTGTTATTGATGAAATGGATCCTAAAGTTTTCAAGGTTAACTCATTACCATCAACATCTTTTACTTTATTGTTTGCTGTTAGCAATTTACAAATTACACCCATTATCACACATATTTGGTAAGATTCCCAAGATACTTTTGAGTTATTTACTACTATTTTTTTTCTAGAAGAACAGAAAAGCCTACATCTTTGATGCTTCACCTTTTAAAACTTTCAGTTAACCATTTATCTTAGCCATGATTTGAAACTGCAACTTGTATTAGTGAGAGAGTTCACACCAGGAATCTGTCATTAGTTGCTATTTTCCGCTAATAGTAAGCTTTCCTGCTGAGATATAACTTGGGACAAAAGTGACCAGAAGCACCAGAAATCATCAAAGTAATTCAACCACACTCCATCAAAAGTTATACTGATATTAGAAATCTTTATTGGGTTGTTACGTTTCAATTGACCTTGATGAAATCCCATCATTGTTTTGTTCTCCGTTCCCCATATCACAGGCCTGAAGGCTGTAGTGTATACTCATTTGTTAAATTATTTTGTTGATTTGGAATATTTTAAACATGTGTAGTCTCTCCTAATTATATAGATTGTTTATTTGACAAACATGAAAAGACCGTGTAGATTTTCTAAAACAAAAACTAGAATTATGCGTCTGCACTTTGAGATGCCATGTATCTTAATTTTGCGATTTAAACAGCTGATCTGAGCATCTCAATTCAATCTACATATATCACAATCATTAACTTTTTTCTGTTCTTTTGGTTATGAAGAGAATCGTTGATTTTTTTTTTTGGGGAAAATTAGTTAATTGCCATTACAAAACTGTAAAATTAGAAAAATGCCACTCCAAAGTTAAGCCTTTGATAAATGCCACTACAAATTCAATTTATGTAGAATTTTGTCACTTCTACAGTATAAAATTAAAATTTTAATATAGAAGTATAATATTTCTCTGTTATACCCAAAATATCCTTATTGCTTGTCCCACCAGAGTTTTCTCCTTCTTGTTCCCAGTTCACCTCCGCCCCCGCCCCCTTCATCTATCCCTTCTTTTGACCCAGATGAATCCTCTACTGTTACATTTGACCCCAATTTGGTTTCACAAATAGATTTGGCCTGGGAAAGAAAATGAATGCGCACTGGTTCTGGATCAGGCCCGTGCTCTTCTTCTTCCTCTTCATCTCTTGGCCGGGGAGGAGCTGTAACAATGATTACCCTGTTAATTCTGTGCCAGTTACAGACCCCAGGTCTTCAAGGTGTTGTGGTGGATCCGTAAGAAGCTGGTGTATGCTTGGTTCATGCCTTGATGGCGTGTGCTGAGGCTGTGCAGCAAGACAATCTCAAGGCAGCTGATGCATTGATTAAGCAGATATTGGTCCTTGCTTCGTCCCAAGGAGGGGTGATGCTGCAGGGTTGAGATTTGGATTGGAGGATGACGTAACATAATGTGGTACAACTTGTGACCCTGAAGCTTTTCTTCCACATTCATCTTGCAACTCTGAAGCTTTTCCTTCAAGAGACAAATCTGTCTATTTGCACACTAAAGTTCTCACTTTTTTTTATTTGCGAGTGGGAACTGGGAACAAGGAGAAAGCAGTGGGACAAGCAATAAGGGTATTTTAGGTATAACAGGGGAATTTTTTATATTAAAATTTTAATTTTATAAAGTAGAAGTGGCAAGTTTTAAAATAAATTGAATTTAGAGTGGCATTTATCAAAGGCTTTGGAGTGGCATTTTTCTAATTTTACAATTTTGTAGTGGCAATTAACTAATTTCCCTTTTTTTTTAAAAAAAAAGTGCTAAGAAATGCAAAATTTTGTCCCGCTGAGATTTCAATATATGGATAATAGTGGTTTGGATTAACTGTTTGAATCCCAATAATCAAGATTTGAAGCCATTACCTAGTGACTGATGGGTTTCATGCATTTAACAGCACAGACTAACTCTAAATAATAAAAGTATCAATTATAATGGCCATGCATTTAACAGCAGAGTAGACTAAACTTTAAATAATAATAATGTCAATTATAATGTTGGCAAGTATATTTTATTATTGGTTATAATACCAAGTAATGAGTAAGGAATTTTCTTTAATTGCATGGTTGATCAGGCAATGCTACATTTCATCTATAAAGATGAACTAGTGGATGATGATGTATTGGCTGCATCCAGCTCCGAGTCATCTATTTTTGACACCTTGGCTGCAAAACTACTAGCTGCTTCGGACAAGTACCAGCTGGACCGGCTGAGGCTACTTTGTGAAGCATACCTATGCAAGGGCATTAATATAAATTCAGTGTCCACTACTCTTGCTTTAGCTGACCAATATCATGCCATGGAACTCAAGGCTGTTTGTCTCAGATTCGCTGCTGAAAATCTATCAGGTATTATTTGCAATTTAGATTTAAGTACAAAATTGGAATATTCCGTGTGTTCAGGAAGATGGATTGAATTTTCATCTGGAGGTAGATGGGATATTTCCTCTCTTTTCTTAGTGATAGTGGTTGAGCTTATCCTTCCATCAGAGGAAGATAAGATTATGTGCAGTTAAAACTTTGTGAAAAGATTAAATTATTTTCGGAGTTCCTTTTTCTAAGTTATGTGGTAGTCAAATATAACAAAAACAGGGAATTTGATCCAGATCTTTAATAATTTATCTTTTAAAAAAGCTTGTTTAATTTGCAATGAGAGTCAATTACTCATGTTAAGTTTCTGTAATTTTAACTGTAATTTGTCGCCGGATAATTGGAAATGTTGAAATTGACATTTAGTTCAGACTGGTCATGATTGAGCGATAGTTCTTAGTCTGACTTGATAAAGAACTTATGTTCAACTTTATTCTGTGTCCTATGCTATTTTTTCTTTCTTATATATAGTGTTGTTGAGCTGTGTCCATACTGTTTTGTTTTAAACTTGAGACCTTGTATTATTGTACAAGTTTACCATTATACTGTTAGAACTTATATTGTATTGTACTGCAATTGTTATTATTTGAAATAATTAGTTGTGTTATTTGAACTTTGAAAAATTAGAATGTATATCTTCATAAAATGCCGGTATCAAGTTTTATTCTACCTAGTCCAACTTTTGTCCTTGCTGCTTCTGTTATGCATATATGGTTCCTGTTATCTGAAGTTCTCTCCCAAAGATTGAATTTCCAATTTTGGAAGGAGAATCATATTTGTGTTTATTAAGTATCTAAATTAAGTAGATCAAGTTTTATAACATGCCAGATGCCCTTGTATATCTGCAGCTGTAATAAGGTCAGATGGATTCGAGCACCTTAAAGAACACTGCCCCTCTCTCCAGTCGGAGCTTCTAAAAACCGTGGCAGGTTGTGAAGAGGAGTGTAGCAGTGGAGGTAAGAGCCAGAGTGTGTGGGCGCAGATGTCGGATGGAGGCGATACTAGTGGGCGCAGGGTTAGGCCTCGCATATAATTTTGATTTTTCTGTTGTAGGCTTTTTCCTGTATAAATAGGTTATCAGGTCCCTTTGTGTTCAGTAGTGATGTTATTACCTCTGTTGTATGTCATGGATTTAATAACATAACATCATGAAATGCTGATTTTCATGATGTGCCACTGATAATGCAAGTTTGAAAATTATTTGAAGATTCTGAATCAAAAATCAAATTGGACTAGATAATGAGTAATAGATATAGGTAGGTGCCAACTGCCAAGTCTACTTCTTTGGAGGTGCACAAGTGAAGGATGGTGGAGAATACTCGAAGCCAAAGGTTGTGTTTCTTGTGTTTCAATTTTTTTCTTACTGATGAGTTGTATGTTTCAGACATGTCATAAGTCAATAACTGATAGCATCTTGACCGTATCGCTCTCTGTGATTAAAATCGAAGCCAATGGCTTTTAATGTTTTCAACAAGCGTACAATGTTTCATAAATTTTTATCAATATTGATGGAATCCGTTATCTCGTAAAGTATAGAAGTTCTTAAAAAACTTAAGAGCAAGAAAATGAAAAAGGTGCTTTGTTACGGCTTATTGGCGGTTAAAATTCATTCAATAAATATTTTTTTCGTTATATTTTTTATTGTTATTTATATTCTCCTATTCATTGATCCTCCCTGTTGAGGCATAGTCCTCCTTGAGGGTGCTGATTCGGATTTTTTTTTTTTAGTATTTTTCTTTTCGTTTTACTTTATTATCAAAGTTACTATATTTTATTTATTCTATTTCATTTGTCCCTCAAATAGTGCAGTCATGAATTTCTACCTTGTATCCAATATAATATTTTTATGCTTTATAGTTAAGAAAATAATATATCATAATATACATCAAAATAAAAAATTACATCAATTATATAACATTTTCAAATATTTGTTTCTGTGAAATCTTAAAATGTTATCTAGTAATAGAACTTTCTTTTCTTACATTATTTTTTATCCTTTTATATATACTTCCACACCGAGCTTATATATACTTCCACACCGAGACGAAGCTAAGATATGTAACTCTAGCATTAATAATTCACCGAGACGAAGCTAAGATATGTAACTCTAGCATTAATAATTTACCGAGCTAAACGAACCTAAAAGCTAAGCAAGCTAAAGATCAAACTTGATTTATTATCTTAACGAACTTAACAGACAACTCATTAATGATTCAGTCTACTAACGAGCAAGCCAATAAAAAATAGATTCCAAACGAATCACAAGTTTTTTTTCCAGCCCTATTCACGGCCTGACATTATTTATTTTTTCCAAAATTTGAACCAAGCTAGAGCATCTTATAAAAGTCCAATGCCAAAAAAAGAAAAAAGAAAACTGGCAAACTGAGGACGTCTCTCGCCGTGGTGGTTCTTAACAGCAACTTAAACCCCCATCTCCTTAATTCGCCAAGCTAGAGTATCTCATAAGTACTTTCATTTGAAATCTCTTTAACAGTACTCATCTGATCTCTCAACTACTTAAGAACTACTTAGAGATGAATTTATTGATCTCACACGAAAGATAAAAACACCTTATTATGTCACTGATAATGCAGTATACAAACCCAAAACATTGAGGCTCCAAGGTAACATTGTTTTGCTGTCTCAACTGATAAATGATTACAAATATATTACTAAAGAAAAATCTAGCACTGCCATACCCTAATGAGAACAGTACCCAATGCATTCCTTCCCTTCATCATTCAGTTTAATCTAACAAAATATAAGCTTTTAAGTCAGATGCCAATGGCCATGTTCAAAACAACTCGTAAGCAATATTCAAATTACTTTCATCAGCTATGTTCTCCATACTGGCGAGTGCATACCTGTACCCCCATTTTACTTGTTCAAGCATTCTCCATAAGCTATATCACTTGTTCTCCCAATCCTTCAACTTCTTACTTCCTTTTGGTTTGGTAATTGGTGCATTGAAGCCACCCATTTTCTCATTATATTTGGCTCGAAGTGGCCCGTTTGAAGTCCACCTAACACACAAGAAAAACAAAAATTATTTCAGGACAAAAGAATATAACAACTAAAGTTTAAACATTGAAATTATTATCCATGAGATGGTGATAGAAGGATACGGGTCATGGAGGAAAATTATTATCCATGAGATGGTGATAGAAGGATACGGGTCATAGAGGAAAATTAATTACCATCTCCGATAAGGGTAAGGCAGGAATATGAATTCAATGCTGCACACTTTTCACTATGTTGCATTGATTATAGAGAAAATAATATTTGTGAAAATAAACATTAAAGCATATCTTTAAACCCTACTGTTTTTTAGTAGTCCAGGTACAACACTGCATTGCATCTTCTGTAGTTATTTTAATTAATCAATGTTACTACATTGCATATTCGATTATGATTTTAACTACTTGATGCAACAAAAATCAAATATTAAAGGACACAGTTTTACTATTTGTCTATCAATAGCAATTAAATCCTTCTGAAGATGGGAAATAACCAAATACCCCCCCCCCCCCCCAACACAAAAAAAAACACACCACACCCACGCCACACATGCACTTAGACAAAGAAAAGACTAGAGAAGGAGAAAAATAAATTGTGGTATAACCCTCTTGAAGATGATGGTGACATTTTTGGGATGGTCAAAGGGGTACCAGTAGCCAAAAAAAACAAATAACAGACCAGACAGAAGTTTTACATTAAATGCAGAAAACAGAGAGAGAAGTGCAGGGTTTCAGATATGTCACATACGGATTACTCCAATCAGTCGTATCTTCGTTAAGCAGATGAGTCCATTTAGTTCTGCCACTCCTACCGAAATGCTTGACCTGCATAACCTTTGGCAAAATGGATTTGTCCATTTTATCCTCTCCTGTGGGGGCTGAGAAGTCTCTTCTGTAGATCTCATCAGTCCCTGCTGTGGCAGCTTGGTCGTCAGACACTGACTGGAAGAATGCACCCTTGTGATAATACTTCTGCATAAACCTCCATTTCTGTTTAGTCTTTCCTTGGTTCTGCTTCGGGTTTCGCCGCTCCCACTCCCGCCTCTCCTCTTCAGTCATATTTCTCAACTTCTCTATCTCTTCTCTCTCCTTCAGCCTTGCCTCTCTGTCTTCCCTATCCCTCTTGATTCTGGCGATCTCTCTTGTCTTCCATGTCTCATACTCTTCAGCCTCATTAATTTCATCATCTGTATCAATATCCTCTTTATTTGCTTCCAATTCCAAATTCTTCTGGATCTCTTCATCCTTTCGGATTTCTTCGACAACCAATTTTTTTGTCTCCGCTTTTCTCTCTTGAGCCCTTTTCTTGACCATTTCCTCAAGCCGCCTCTCTTCCTCTTCGAGCCTCTCTCGCTCGGCTATGGTGTCCCTCTGGGCTTTCGGGGTGAACACGGGCTTGAGCATGGCGGGACCCATCAGGTCATCCTCTGAGTCAGTCTCATACTCTGACTCTTCCTCTTCTTCCTCTTCTTCTTCCTCAGCCTCTTCCTCTTCTGGCAGAAGCGCAACCTCCTCTTGTTCTCTCTGCAGACGTTTTTCTTTGATACGTCTACGTCTCTCTTCTACTGCTTCCTCATCCTCTTCCTCTTGCTCAATCTCTTGCTTAGCTGCGTGAAAAACAGTCTTGTTTTAAAAACTCTTTGCAAATAGCACCTGGAGTATTTTTTTTTTTTTTTTTTTTTTTTGCTTACGGTGCGTTGCCTCTTTCTTATATGCAGAATGAATAAATATCTAAATATCTCACCAAAACACCTTATTATTTAAAATTGATGATTTGTCCAATTGCCCCAGCCTCAAAATTACCTTTCCAGCTCAGTGTTTGCTCCTCAACTTTTACCTTTGGGTGTTGTTACAAATACATTATATAAATTCAGGTGCTTAACGCCACAAATCATATTTAATTTGCAGAATAATTTTCATCCAAAAAAATGTGCTAAACTGATTATTGTGTTAACTACTTAATTATCAAATCCTTGTGCATGACTAATTAACAATGTGACTTGAAACAATTCAAACAAATATTGCCTAAAAGATGAACTGAAAGAATGTAACCAAAATTGGCTGTAGAAAAACTCAGTACAAATAAAACAACATCAAGTAAACTAGTTAATTGTGTATTAAAGATACCATAGATCCCAATAAATATATTTCAGATTATCATATAATACCAATATTTGGCTCAACTCATGAAGCAAAACAAAAGAAGAATGACACCTTCTTCTTCGGCAGTAGAAATGATCTCAGCTTGCCGGATCCGCCTGTGGTCGGCTCTGAGCTCCTCTTTGTTCTCAACTCGACTCTCAGCAAGGCGCCTCAGCCTCCTATCATCCTTGGACAGTGCCACGTCAGACTCATCACGGGTTGGGAACGCCTTCTCTAAATTGGCATCGCGCGTCGTACGGAAGTCAGCCACGTCATCGTCGTCATGACCGGCCCAATCCGGCGCCTTACCAGGCCAGTATCGCTTCACCTTGGTCTGACCGATCTTGCCCCGGAGCTTCTCGCGCACCGCTATGGCAGCATCGCTCACGCCGGCAGCGACCGACATGGCTGATTTCCCTTGCTTCCCTGGAGCTAGGGTTAGGGTTTTGACAGGAAGGTAACTTAACAAAACAAGGTGTAGCGGTGGTAACGGGTCGACAAATTAGATTAGATTTAGGATTACGGCGATGAATCGAGAGGAAAGCTGAGAAGGAAACTATAAGAGCAGGATTTATTCTGAATCATCTGATGTGTTCAACCCGGTCCAAAAATAGAGGTGTCGTAGCGGTCCAACACGACCGGAGAAAATAAATTAATAAATAAAAAGGAAAATGCGTGAGGGGATTGAATTCGATTTCATTATTCAGAGTTAAATAATGAAGTTATTATTTATATTAATGATTTTATAATATTTATTTTTGGATAATTTTATTATCCCCATACATGATACATCTATCCCTACTCCCTACAGTATATAATCCCTGCCTTTTCGAGCAGCGCGCTCATTTTTTGCGCAATCTTCTTACCATTTTCAAATGCATCCCCTCTTTCATTTTAAATTTATACATTTTCAAAGAAAATGACTTTTCATCTCTCCATGTATAGCGTGATCATATTCTGGAACCCTTGATTCCCTCTCCACTCACACTCTCTCCCGATCTGTATAGGCTGATGCGCGGCACGAGGGCAGCACACGTGTACGTCGTTAGATTTACAAAGGGTCGTTGTGAGATAAATGAAACATAAATTTCCATGCGATCGGATGGTTTTCAAACCACGCTGCATGGTAGATGATATAAATTCCACTCTCCACGCAAGACATCGAAATTGCTGAACGACATGGTTATTACCAATTTTTAAGCATTTGATGGTTGTTTTGTCCCGACGAAGTTACTAAATATTTTCTCCCATTATTTTTCTATATATTTTATAGATAAAATCTTTAAATTTGTTGTTTCTTATTACACAAAATTCTCATTGTAATTTTATTATGTTTAAACAATTTCAATTTAGTAAACTTCTCATTGTAATTTTATCATGTTTAAACAATTTCAATTTTAAAAACTCTTACTTTGTTTAGATGAAAAAAAATAGACTTCTTTTTGTGCTCAGTTTATTATTTTATTTTATTTTTAATTTCTGACTCCTCTTCAATTTTTTTTGAAGAAAATGTGTTTATATTGATGTTTTAGAAGTGACGTTTATCATAAATATTTATATAATTAATATGAATTGTTCATTTGAGAAAAATAAATAATTTATTATAATTGATATATATAACATCGTTGACATAATGTATTTAAAGAGTGAATGTAAATAACTCATTTGAGAAATATAAATAACATATATATTTGATTTAAATAACGTAAAGGTGCTTGGTTGGTCTTTTAGTAATTCATAAGGTGCTATTGTATTTGACAAATAATGACTATCATAATGTGTTTATAAAATAAATGTAAATAGTTTATATAAAAAATATAAATAATATGTATATTTAGTACAAATAGCATCAGAATGAGGACCCTGCAAAGAGTCGCGAGATGAATGTTGGGGACTATTATAATGTGATTCATTGATTTTACTGAAGCTAACTTGATTTACACCAATAACGGGTATAAATGACATCGTAGTAAAAATGTCTCACCTGTGTTCTATAATAAACGAGCTATAATATGCTATAGATATGCACTTTTATTTTGTTATATATTCATAACTTGAGTGATTGGTGTAAATAACATTGTATTAACTTCATTTCTCTCTTTATTAAGCACGTAAATGCATGCAACGGTTCAGATTTTTTGTTAAATTTCTATGACTAATATCAGTCATCGGATTGAATTATTCATCAAATAATGTTACTATTTCTATAACTATTTGTGTTTAAGTTATAATATTCTCTCAATTTTGATTTACACGAAATGTTGCATAATTTAAGAGTATAATTGCTCTATTTTGTTCCATTTTTTTCTTAGATTATCATCAATTATAAATTTTAACTTTCCTTACATTCTGAATGATAATTTTTCTCTCAATTCTGCATTTATTTTATATTAATTATGTATTCATGATTGAAATTTATATTAATTATTAAATTATCTTAATTTTTATTTTCTTTCTTTTCACATAAAAATATTAATTTTATATTTTTAAAAGACATCACCGTAGCAATACATGGACAAGATACTATAATGATTATATGCTTAAATAATAAATATAAATAACTAGTTCATAAAAGGTAAGTAGTCTAAATAGTTGATTTAAATAAGAGTGGGGATCACTTGACAATGGGTTATTTTGATAATTTTGACAATGTATTTTATAAATACTAAAAAAAATAAAAATAGAAAAACCCTTATGGATATGTTCTTCTACTTATAGATTGATGGTGATTCAAATTTTATTTAATTTCATTATCATTTGATACTCCATCAAGGACCATCATATTTTTATACAATTTGCAATGATTATAATTTGACAGTTTTTGATGGACTATCAAACAATAATGAAATTACATGAAATTTAAATCACCATCAGTCATAAAGTTTTTTCTATTTTTAAGATTTTTTTCATATTTATGTGAAAATTCATTGTCAAGATTATCAAGACAATCATTGTCAAGTGATCTCTTCCCTTTAAATAATTGCTAGAGATTAGTTGAAATGGGTTATTTTGACAATCTTGATAATAGATTCGAGAATAAATATAAAAAAAATCTTCAAAATAGAAAAAAAAATTATAAATATATTATTTTACTTTATAGATTGATAGTGATTTAAAATTCATGCAATTTCATTATCGCTTAATACTCCATCAAAATTTTATACAATTTAATGATCTTTGATAGAGTATCAACAATAATGAAATTGCATGAAATTTAAATCACTATCAATTTATAAGTAAAAAATATATCTATAAAGTTTTTTTCTATTTTTTCTATTTTTTTATTTATTTTAGAGTTCATTATCAAAATTATCAAAATAACACTAGTCGTTGACTAGTGTGTTGATCTGCACAGCCAACTTTAGAGACAAAAATGTTAGAGATTATTATCAACATCTTTCATTTTATTAATATGAATGATAATTTATTTACATGAACAATAAAGTTGACATCAACGCCTATATACCCAATAGTGTATGTACTTCATATTTCTAATATTATGTAGCACGAAAATGGAAACGGATGTCTAATACGATACAACACTGTATGATATGATATTTTTAAAATATTAAAGAGTTTGTTTGGCAATACATGGAATTGCAAAAAATAAAAATAGAATTATTATTCTGATGAAGTAATTTGTCAAACGAATTTTTGACTAAGTAGAAGAGTGCGAAATAGTGTTAATCCGGTATATCATGTTATAGGTGGTATACCGGATTAGCTCTCGTAGGAATAACGATTATTGTTTGATTATGTTGTATATATTTGATATTTTAAGGAATGGTTGATGGTTATTACCCACAAAGCACATAAATTTAAAGAACACAGAAAATGTTAACGGAGTTCGGCTATAACAATGCCTACGTCTCCGGGTCTCACTCACAAATGGGATGCCGCTTTACTCAAAAATTCAGGTACAATATAGAAGTTTTAGTTTCTTCACAAAATAAGTGCAAAAGACTAAAAACTGTAATAAAGAGAGAATAACAAATGAGCAATTAAAGCTCAAAGAGAAAATTTGAGACAACACTCAAGAGAGTAAAGAAGTGAGGATTGCACAAGAATATCTATAGATTTGGCTAAGTCAAGATCTTTTGTTCTTATAATTTGCAAAGGAAGGAATCAGCTCAATTTATTGCAGAATGGTGCTCTAGGTTACAAAGAATATTGACTATTTTTCTTGATTGATTTTTACACCCAGAACATCATTTTTATAAGTCATTAACAGAAAAACCGGTATTCTTGCGCTCGAAAATGTTATAACGATTCATAAATCGTTATAACGTTTCATAATAAAAGTCTTGAATTTCCAAGAATACCCCTTGTCAGAATTATATTGAAACGTTATAACGATTGAAAAATGAATAGGATGAATCGTTATAACGTTCTACAGAGACGTTGAACGGTTTACAGAACCGTTACAATGCTTTGACTTCTTTGACCAACCTTCTGACAAGTTGGCGCCGTTGCCGGGGACAACGGTGTGAATATTGGTTCAACCTTTAGTAACTGAGACTAGATATTTCTTTTTAATTTTTATTTCTTTTATTTTCTTTTATTTCCTGTGATCTACTTGTTTGATTGCTCTTTCAGGACTCGATCTGGCCGGGCAATCAGGTCTCTTGGTGTACAGACGTAGAACCAAGGAGACAACTTCTCTTCTTGAGCAACCATTTATTCATCTCGCCACCGCAGAAGCAAACCAATTGGCGGAGAATGATGAAAATCGTCCTTTGAAGGACTTTGCTGCCCCGAAAGCAATTGGAATTCAACTAGGCTACACGGTGTCTAATGTAGCAGCAAATAACTTCGAGCTGAAACCCGCTCTCTTGAACATGCACTCTCAACACATGTTCAACGGTTTAGCCCATGAAGACCCAAACCAACATTTGGCCATGTTTGAAGAACTATGCAACACGGTTAAAATTAATGGTGTTGAACCCGAGGCCATTAAACTTAGAGCATTTCTTTTTTCTTTAGGAGATAAGGCTAGAAATTGGTTAAGGTCACTAGACACCGGTACAATAAGAACATGGGCCCAAATGTCTGATGTTTTCCTTTCAAAGTATTTTCCTCCAGCTAAAACTTCTGCCCTTCGTGCTCAAATTACAAATTTCAGGCAAAGAGGAGGAGAATCTCTCAGCGAGGCATGGGATAGATACCAAGAAGCTCGTTGCGTCTTTGTCCGCACCACGGACTTGAGAAGTGGTTCATACTTCGATTTTCTATGAAGGACTCGAGCGGTCCTCTAAACTAACCATTGATGCAAGACGGTGGAGGTAATTTGATGAACATGAGCGCCGGGATGCCTACAAATTGATTGATGAGATGGCATTAGGGCGAAGAACAATGGAGCTCGGTGAGAGGACCGTTCGAGGTGCACCGGGTGTGATTGAGATGGACGTCTCAACCAAATTGGCAGCACAATTGGAGGCAATGCAAAAGAGCATAGACCGCTTGACAAACCAAAATATTTCAGCAGTACATCAATCACCTTCTTGTGCTATTTGTGGTGGAGGCGATCACTTAGCCATAAGCTGCAACTGGGGAAGATCTGCCGAGGGGGATGCGGAGCAAGTGAATGTACTCAACAACTCTTACTCTAATTCTTACAACCCAGGATGGAGAAATCACCCAAATTTCTCCTGGAGAAACAACCAAGACGATCAACCCCAAAACCAGAATCAAAGTCCCAATCAGAACCGATCGAATCAGGGATACGGGCGAGGCAATTTGACCAAGGCGCTCCGCAGAAATCTAATTTGGAACAAATGATGGAAAAAATGATGCAAGAACAAGCGGAGTTCAGGCAGGACCAAAAGAGGGTCAACCAACAAGTGGCCGACCAAATTAGGGATCTAAGCATAAAAGTTGACCTACTAGCGACTCATGGGAAACTTTTAGAAACGCAAGTGGCGCAACTGACATCGTCGTCTTCATGCCAACATGGTCAGCTACCGCCTAAATCGGATTGCAATCCCAATGCAACTGTCAAGGCCATCACTTTGAGGAGTGGAACTGCATATGATGGACCCGAGGTGCCTCAAGTTGCCGGAGTTCATGTGCACCAGAAACAACCCGACTTCAGGCCAGAAAATCAATTTGAGATGGAGCAAGAAGCTGATAAGGGAAACACCAATGCGCCAACGCCTAATCAGGTAAAGGGGGACATACCGAGGTATGTACCCCCACACAGGTTTATCCCTTACCCTCAAAGACTTGTTAATACGAAATTGGATAAGCAATATGCTAGGTTTGTTGAATTGTTAAAGAAATTGAATGTCAACATCCCATTCACCGATGTTGTCACTAAAATGCCGACCTATGCAAAGTTTTTGAAAGATATCTTGTCCAATAGGAGGAAATTAGATGATGAAACGGTAACCTTGACTGAAAAAATGAGCGCAATAGTGATGAATAAGTTACCCCTTAAGTTGCAAGACCCGGGTAGTTTTGCCATACCTTGTTCTATAGGCAGCACCAAATTCGACCGTGCTTTGTGTGACCTTGGGGCAAGTGTAAGTCTAATGCCAAAATCTGTTTTTGATAGGATTGGGGTTGGTGAGTTAGTGCTAACAAAAATTTCTTTATAATTGGCGGACGGATCAGTAAAATATCCGGTGGGGCAAGTTGAGGATTTACCTCTTCAAGTGGGAAAATTTTACATTCCGATAGATTTTGTCGTAATAGAAATGGATGAGGACCCCAATACACCTTTAATTCTTGGCCGACCATTCTTGAATATGGCCGGTACCCAAATAGATGTTAGAGGGGGAAAACTCACATTTGAGATCGGAAAAGAAAAAGTCAAATTCGATATGTTTAAACCTTTGAAATACCCCGCTAATGATGGTAATTTTTGCAGGGTGGACAAGATTGATGTGATTGTAAAAGAAGAATTTGAAAAACTATCAGTCAATGATCCGATTGACCGACTGATCACGTATCCCGCTAACAAGGAATTCGAAAGTTTTCTCGAACAAATGGAGTTGGAAATCTCAAAATCTGAAGAAAGGAGACACGAAACAGCATAACCAGCAGAAAATTTTCAAAATTGCGGACCGAAGGAAGAATTTGCGGACCGCAAAAAGTGCACAAACGGAGGTAGAAAATTCCAGAGCCAAAATTGCGGTCCGAAGTCCGAAATTTGCGGTCCGTAATTTTGCCCAGCTATCACATTTTTAACTTCAGAAGGTTCAGACTCGACCCAAAACCCTCCAATCTCACCCAAGGTCGAGCTACAACCTCTACCATCCACTCTAACGGTTGAAGTCTTTAATCCACTGACAAAGGAGAAACATAATGAGATTATGAAGGAAAAATTAAGAAAAACAGTGATAAAGCACGATGACTCGGTGAGCACTGGTAGGGCAAAAGATAATGGTTTTCGGACATCGCATAAAAGATTACGAAGAAATGTGAAACCGTGGTGAGTGCTCTCAAAGTGACGAAGAAATGGATTTGTTGTGGACGAAAAGACCGAGTGAGGAGGGATTGAGCTACTTTTCTCCAAACCTCAACCCCCGCCTAGAGATTGAGGCACCCGCCTCAACCCCGCCCTCCTCCATTGTCTTCTTCCATTGTAAGTTCTTTATACCTTTCTTTTCTTTCACGCATTGAGGACAATGCTTGATTTAAGTTTGGGGGAGTATTTGGAACTTACTTGTATCTGCATAGCATGTAGTTGTTATTATTGTTGCATTAAGATTGTTGTAAATTTTTTTTTTAGAAATTCAAATTTTAGTGGGTAATTTTGCAAAAAGTTTTGAAAAAATCCTAAGGAAAATTTTGGCAAAGGAGTAGTCTTGTTGGAAATTTTGAGAAATTGATTCGGGAATATATAAACTTTTCTAAAATAACAGGTGGTGAATGAAAAGGGTTCTTGGGTCCGAAAAATCAAAAAAAGAATATGCCCTAGGAAGTTTCTAGAATGATGAGTGTTTAAGAATTGACGTCCTCCCAAATTTTTTTATCAAACCTTAGAAATCCAATTTGTTTGTTTATTTTAAATGAAAAACTTAATTAAGAAAGAGTGTTTATGGCAAGTGTCGACCGGTGTTTCTAAAAAAAATCAATCAAAAGGACCTGAAAATCAATATGTAAATCTTTAGAAGGTCCAAATTATTGAGGCACCATGGTTAAGAGTACACATGCCGTGACATTCGCAAACAAATAAAAAGAAAAATTCTGATTCTAATAAGATCAAATTAAGCCTCAATTGTGCTAGGGCGGTATTATGGAACTCCCTAACCCCCAACACGGCACGAGGCAGCCTCATGTGCGCATTTAGGGTTTCTTAATAAAACTTTGAGTTACACAAAAATAACCCGCGCGAGGTTCAGGATTAACATTGTCATTTTTTTTTTCTTTTATGGATTTTCTTGGTTTCATTTCATAGTTGAGGGGAAGGAAAAACTTAAGTATTCATCATTTTTGGAAAGATTCTAGGGCATTACATTGAAAGTAGGAGTCTGAGGTAAAACTCCTCGAGTAAAACACCACGTGTGAAGTCGGAAATAACGAACAATTCCCAAAACTTTTCCCAAAAACTTCAATTAATGACCGAACAAATTTGAAAGGATTTGTCTTAGGGTTAGTCACTTCATTTTTAAATAACCCACGACCTTTTGCATGTAGGTTAGTTTCCCTTAGAACTTGACTAGTTTAGAGATGCACCCTAGGTCTCCGACTGAATCTTGCTTAGGGACAAGCAAGGTTTAAGTTTGAGGGAATTTGATAAGCCTCATTTATATATTATATTTGATTAGGGTTTTATCTCAAAAATTATGCATTTTATGTTAATTGTTAAGAATTTATTTAGTTTTTATGTCGAGTTCGAGATACTGCTGCATTTCTTATTATTTTGCAGGTCATTGAGTGTAAACAAAGATGTTAATATGAGAAATAATGCTTGGAATGAGATGGGTCGGATTTACACGAAGAAATCAAGTTAAAAGCATTCTCATACCAAAATTACGGACCGCAATTATGAATTGCGGACCGCAAATGCTCTCTGGTTCGTTCTGGAAAAAAATGCAAAAATTGCGGACCGCAATTTTAAAATGTCAGACCGCAATTTTTGGGCTAGCAGGGCGAATTGGCAATTTTAAAGCGGTTTTCTCATGGAAATTAATAGATTTTGATACCCCTTCGTCCCAGACATCTCTCAACTGTCTGGAGAGGAGATCCCAAGCAAGAAAGAAGAGGAAGAACACCATTGGAGAGAGATTTGAAGGAGAACTCAAGAACCGGGCGAGAAATCATATATCTTCTTGGTTTATTCTTTTCTTTACTCTTTTCTCATGTTGTACTGTTGTTTAAACATGAATCTTGATACAATCTTTGACATGATTTGTGACTAGACACCCTTCTAGGGGTCTAGGTGTAAACTCGATAACTCGAATGGTTTAATTTACTCGTTTGTTGATCTTTTAGTTCTTGTTGTTTGTGATTCTTTGTTTTGTCTAAATTGAATGCCTAGTTTAATCAAGCGCATGTTATCCTAGAAATGAAAGCGTAAACCGAAAGGTGGAACCGAATCTTCGATCCAAAATAGTGATCTAGGTTGTAGGCCAAGTACTTAACCGTGAAACTTATTACCTAAGGGAAAACCGAGGAAACCTTAGAAATTGTGTGAGGTACCGAAAGGCGAAGTACAAAATCTAGGTTATGCCAAAGTGACTCACTTGATCTTAATGGGCTTAGACTTGTAAGGTGAAGTACTTAATCGTGAAACCCGAATTGTTTAGGTACGGTATCAAGCCACAAAAGTGTAAATTTGGTACTAAAATCGAGATTGAATCCCCGACAAACACTAGAACATATTAAAAGATCAAATTGAGTGAATTGACCAAACGAGTGAGAGTGAAGCGAAAGCCCCTAGAATCCTCAATCTGATAAACTCTCCAGTCGTTGTTGTTAGATTTGTTTACTTTTAGTTTAAAACCAAAACTCACTTTTGATTGTCTAGATTAGTGAAACTTGTTAGAACCGGTAATTCATCCCTGTCCTTGTGGTTCGACACCCCAATTACTACTTGACTAGGCCGTGCGCTTGCGGCTGAAATTATGTATAAATTAGGGTATTTATTAGCTTAGCAAAATACACACCACAAGTCTACTGATCTTCAGAAACGTTATAACGATTCAGTTAATTGTTATACGTTTCATTAATCGTTGAACGTTTTATGAAGCGTTACATAACGATACACTCTGTTAATTTTAGCTTATTTCTGCTCACAAAGAATTTAGAATATTTTCAGTAAGTGTATTGAATCATTGTAACGCTTTATGAAGCGTTACATAACAATACACTTTGTTAACTTTTGGCTAATTTCTACGCACAGAGAACTTAGAAAAATTTGAGATATGTATTGAATCGTTATAACGATTAGGAAATCGTTATAACGGTTCTCTGCGTCAGAATCTCTTCCTTGTATAATTATGAAGAATATAAGATTTTGAATTATATCTATACAATGAATATGATCCTGTTACACTTAACATCTTCTTTAATTTGTCGATTTGCAAAACATTTTTGAATTTTATAATTTGCCTTGTTTGAGTTTTGTGCAGGGATTAACATGCAAATGGACTAGTGCACAAGAACCAAGACTAGTGCTGGGATATAAGAGCTTAATCAAGACTGCATTAGGCTTAGGTTTAGTTAGATTCAAACTGGGTTGAATTGATCAAGATAAATTGAGCTTAAACAAAAAAAAAATTGCATCTGCCCAGGGAATCGTTATAACGATTCAGTAAACGTTATAATGGTTCATCTCAATACTCAAAAATATTCTAAGGCAGAAATATTCTAAAAGAAACCATAGTGTATTGTTATGTAACGATTCAGTAATCGTTACAACGATTTGGGAAACGTATAACGATTTGATAAATCGTTATAACGTTTCAGCTCTGTTGATCCAACGGCTATTATTTCTAAACTGTTATAACGATTTGTAAACCGTTATAATGATTTGTAAACCGTTATAACAGTTCAGGCCGAAAAAGAGTTTCTTCAAAAAATCTATTTTAAAAGGATCACCTTTCTCACTAAATTTTTAATTGACTGAGTTGGAATTTGTTCTATCTAGCAAAATCATTACTACATAGAGCTTACTAGCCATATAAATAGTGAGAGAGATAATTCAATAGATTGATACACTCAATTAACCAAATCTCTGTTCAAGCTCAATCTTGCTTCTCTCTATTCTCCCAACTTGATCCTTCGTGATCTTCTTGAAAACATTCTTTTGAGCTGTAGTGCTCACCTTTTCTTGAGTGTGTTGTCACTCATCTTTCTTTTGAGTGTGTTGTCACTCACCTTTTTGAGTGTGTTGTCACTCTTGTTACCGATAGGCTTGGCAACCCATTTTTGTAAGGGACCAAGTTCTACAAGTGTAAAAACCCTTTTTAAATATATCGGCTCAACCTCAATTGTTAGAGGTTGAGGGTCCCAGAGACGTAAGCATTGTTAAAGCCGAACTCCGTTACATCTTGTGTTCTTGTTTTATCTTTACTTTTCTTTTCTCACATTTCTTTGATTGCTATATTTTTGTGAGAATTGAATATTATATTATGATTATGATTATGATTATGATTATGATTATGATTTATTATTATATTATTATATTATATTATGATTATAATTTATTATTATATTAATATTATGATTATTTATTATTATTATTATTATATTATCATATTATGATTATAATTTTTTATTATGATTATGATTATGATTAAGATTTTATTATTATATTATTATATTATAATTATGATTATATTATTATATTATGATTACGACTATGATTATTGTTATCATAATTATAATTATGATTATGATTTAATTTTGTTATATTATATTATATTATTATTATTATTATTATTATTATTATTATTATTATATTTTTTTTATTATATTACTATATTATGATAATGTTTATATTTTTGTTATATTATTATGATTACAACTATGAATATTATTATTTATTATGATTATGATTATGAATTATGATTATGAGTATTATTATTATTATTATTATTATTATTATTGTACTATTATTTTATTATCATCATCATTGTTAGTATCATAATTATCTATATTTTAACTATTCTAATTAGCAACTACCAGACAATATTTTCATTTTTTAAATAGTCAAGAATACCACTCTTTCAAAAAGATATATTTTATCACTCTTCCAAAATTATTCCTTAATTTGCTAAACTAACCCAAAGACATTATACGATTCTAGACACGATAAATTAATGACGTTGAATTTATAAAATGTAAATCGATATAGGGATTATTCGCCTAAACTTTTGAAGTTCAAAACTCGGGAGAGTATTTTTTTATTTTTATGCAACTGGGTAAGAGTAGCTGTGGGCCTTGTGGCAGTACCTCCTCACACAAAAAGGAAAGAACCTCCTAAAACAAAAAGAAAAGAAGGAGAAAGCACTATAGCCTATAGGCCTTTAGCATGTGTCTAGTTATCAGCAATATGCACAACGACCGACACTTACCTTCATGTGTGTCCATTTTGTGACACTCTGTGTCAAAGCAATTGACTGTGACGTGTGTCTGATTGACTGTGTCAATGCTTTGGCATGGACGCATGGTGTGTCGTGGAGGTGTCCGTGTCAGATATCGATACGGACTGATTTCATGATGTGTCTATGCTAGATAGGGAGTAGGCATCATTTTTATGGCTGAGTCGGTTTCTTAAGAATCATTTTTATGGTTGAGTCGGTTTCTTAAGGATCAGATTGAGTGAGCCTACGAGAGGATGGGATAAGGATCTGATTTAAAGGGTCTGACTTCTTACGATAGGGTCCAACTCTTATCAAGTCCTCAGAGCTCTAAGAGTAAGATTTGAAAAGTATTGTCATTTTTAATTATTTTTTTTATTTTTTTAAATATAGCTAAAATATGACACAAAATATTAAATAATAAAGCAAAATTTATAACTACAAATGTCAAAAAAATAATATTTTTTTGTAATTTGTTGTTTATTTATTTTCTATTTTTTAAATAAAATTAAAATACAAGAGTTTAATAAGGGTTAGTCCGATTCAGAAATGGCTGACTTTGAACGGATTAGGTTGGGAAGGGTTTATTTTTTAGGATTGAGTATGGTCCTTATAAGCAGAAAATGTCTGAATAGAATTTGAGAGGGCTAGTAATGACCGAATTTTTCAATGGGGATTCACGAATTCGGCCCTTATGGGCTATCCTAGTAAGGAGGGACAATTTTGCAAAGGAGCCCTATTAAAAGTTTCAACGCATTTTGAGTCTTTCATCGTATCCATATCGTATATTGTACATATACCATATTGTATATCGTATATCGTAAACTGGTCTTTGATTGTAACCTTATTTATTTGGTGCGAATTAGAATCTGCTGCCATATTACTCTCACAGGATGTTAGATTGCTGAGATCCTAATCATGATCATGAACACCACCTCTGAGGTTCGTGCAACAATAGTAGCACCTGATAGGGCTGGTAATTTTTTTATTTTTAGTAATTAAATTAAATAAAATGAAGTAAATAGCCTGATTAATTTGAGTTTTTACATAACTGAGTTTGAAATTCATCTCAGTGTCTGAATCGAATTTTAAACTCGGTGTCAGTGATAACACCAAGTTTTTACATTTCAGTCCGTGTTGTCTTTGGTCACTGTGCGCGAATTTGAGACTTTATTACACCTAGTCACGTTGCTCCTCCAGCATGTATTTTTAATCTATTATTTTATGATATTTTAATATTAACACCCAATTTACATACAAAAGGTTTATTATTTTGGTTATAGCTCATTTTTAATATAATTTTGATAAACTAAAAAATAAATATTTATATTATATATTATTATTATATACCAAAATCGGAGATGGAGAAATATTTTTTAGTTAGTTCGAGATAAGAGAAATACGAGTTTATTTGTCACAAAAAAATTATTTGAATCTGAGATGAAGGAATATTTTTAACAAATAGAGGGTTATTTTTCATAAAAAAATTATTTGAATTGTAGTTTTCTCAATTTTATAAACTTCAAATACGAGTTTATTTTACCACTCAACAAATTAATGCTAATAATTTGATACTCATGATATTATTTATAATATGAAATTGTATACTTAATTATTATATGATAATGATTAATAATAGTGGTAATAACTAATAACAATGATATTAACAATAATATTATTTTTTATTAGAAAAATTGAGACTAATGAACTTTTAATAAAATTACGAGTGCTTATAAAAATTTGATTTTCTAAATTATGAATGCTTCATATAAAATTATTAGTACTTTTCTATTACATAAGCAATTATTATCACAAAATCTTCGTTGTCTTTATAAAAAGCTGAAATTTGGGGGGGGGGGGGGGGGGGATGAACCATAATGAATTAACCATCATATTTGAAGCCTGCAACCATTTCATCATTAATAAATTACTGACGCATTTGCTAACCAATGCCTTCATGTGGGCAGAAGAAAAAGTGAAATAGATGGGCCCCGCTAACAATAGCTAGGATTGTGTTAGTTTTGAGTTAGCTCAAATTCAACGACGCATTTGTTAGGACTGAGTTTCAAAGTCGATTGAAAATATTATGACCGAATTTTAAATTCAGTGCAGACTATACGCAGACTTGACATGTAAGAATTCAAATCAAACAGGTTATTTATCTCGTTTTATTTAATTTAATTATTAAAAAAAATTGCTGTGCTGGAGCGGTGTCAACTTCATTGCACAAAATAGGGGATACTAGCAACGGATCATGGGCTGAAGCTCCAACATGCAAAAATAAGAAGAAGACAACAGTTGAATATCATTTTCAGTAAAAAGAAAAGAAACTTCTCGACTCTGAACTCTGAAGTCAAAATACAAAGGCTGCAATATTATTGTGTATTTGGGCTCCAAAAGTGCGCCGATCTGAGAAACAAAACAGGGCTCTCAAATTTTGGGGTTCAGAGTCGAGATGGCCTTGAGTCTGATCAATTCGGCTACGGTATCTAAATTAATGCTATTGCGAGAAAGAGAGCACCAATGGGTTATGGGGCTGAGTATCTGTTTAAGAGAACTCAGAATTAAGCAATTGTGAGAAAATGCTGGTTGTGTTTGGAACTTAGATATCTCTAAGATAAGCAGATAGGGGGGAACCATAGCAACAGATTGCTGACAATAGTTTTATTTGTCGTAGTATTGAATCAGTTGATCCGTGTTGTTTAATTCCTCCTGGACAAGTGGAGGCTTTTATGAATGGACGTAGTCGCATTCAAAATTTAAATAGAGATTAGTGGAAGGCTGGAGTGATGTCAATTATAAATAATACGAACTTCTTCCCTCTCTCTCTCTCTCTCTCTTTTTTTTTTTTTTTTGAGAAAAGCCCGTAGGCAATCAATCATAAAATAATACAAACTTCTTTCTCAACCATGGTTAATGTTGTTTAATAATTCGATGGTTGTAATGCTATCTTTTCGAAAATCTTCTCCGATTGTATTAATGGCTAAACGTTGTAGTAAGTCAGATGTCGTGGTGACTATATTATACATGAAAAGGGAAATACTCTCAACTCAAAAACTTGGCAACAATGTTTGTTTCAGATAGTTAATCAAAGTTTTTGAATTTTTGCAACCAGTTTTACATCTAATAACAAAACATTCAGACTTCTGTTTTCGAAATTAAAATCAGAGAGCGAGACAGAAACAATAAAGTTTAATTCTTTTAATACTCTAAAAAAAATTCCATACATAGAACTGGTATCCCTTCTCTCATTATTTTTTCAGACACAGGGAATTGCATTCATCCAGGACTCAGGTTAAGCATGATCTTGGACCTTGCTGGCTTAAAAATGAAGAATTCACTTGACATGCATAATTTTATTATTTGAACTTCACTATTTTATGCTTCGCATGAACTAATAGCACCAAGTAAAAATCTTGATGGCTGAACACAAAAATTGTCTTTTAATACAAACTTTTAACCTATTTTCGTCAGAGAAAAAAACGTTTAACATATGCGACGGTTCCTATCTGATAAAAAAAAATCCATGCTTACGGCTTACCCCTTTGTAAAGAGCCTTATTTGACCATCCAAAAAAGAAGAAGAAGAAGAAAGAATAAAAAAAAAGAAAAGGATGATCTAACTACTATCAGATGACATAACCAATCTACAATTTCCTAATTGCTTTCAGTACAATATTAAACATTACCAGTAATGGTGGCTTAGCATCTCTGGATCATCTTACCAAGTGGGCAAAAATAACATGGAACTAATTACCTAACAGTATGAACAACTATAAAACAATTAAGAAAAGAAGATTCCCCAAAACACATCTTATTCACATCACCAAGAAAAATAATATAGTTCAAAATAGGCAGCTCAGAATACATGGGATATAAAGTCCTACCTCCTACATAACAAATATGAAAAAAATATACATAAACATGACAAGTTTCTGATGAACCCCGATATGAATGTCATTTTTCTTGCTCAAAACTTCAATCCAATTAAACATGCAAAATGCATCCCAGACAAATTGAATAAAAGAAAAGGGACTGTACCTACATACAAACTAAACAAATAAAAGTACCAAAAATAATGTCACCAGAATCATCACAATGCTGTGCGGGGCATTCATACTAGCTGCGCCAAATGGTGCAGCCTTAATCTGTATGGTGAAATTGCATGCATTTGTTGACGGGTCTTGTGTGGTAGTCACAGCCCTCCCTCCAAAATCACAACTCTCATCAACCTGATTCTGCACTTGGAAATACATATTAAATGCATATGATGCATTACCATTTGTATCCATTCCATTACAAGTGGACCCATAACCCAAAGAAGTGCAGTCGGAGTAAGTACATGCCCAGGTGATGTCATCTCCGATTTTGTCCAAGTTCTTCCCATTTGGGTCAATGACACACCAGGTCTTTGAGAGATATTCAACTTTCTGGGCTGGTACAAGTGTCATAGGTCTGTCTTGACCTGTTAGATCCATCTGGAATTTTGGTTGGCCATCATACTTTAAAATGCCCCAGTGCCGTTCGAAATTACCAGGAGCAATACTCTTGGCATCTTCATCAATTAGCCCAAAGAGATACATCTCTATATATTGGTTGGGACGAAGAGGTGTACCAGTATTTTTAGCAAGACGGGGCAGGAGACCCTTGTAGAAGCGCTGTGCATATGCTGCTGTTGCATGCTTATCACCATCTGTGGGCCATCCAACCTCACCTACAATTATCGGCAGGTTGCCAGCACCAACTTTTGTTAACGCTGTTACCAGCGTGTCAAAGTTGGCGTCGAACACGTTTGAGTAACTGATCACGCCATCAACCACTGGGTTGCTAGTACCTATGCAGATGAAAAAGTGAGCAAATCAGCTCAATATCGTCTAATAATATAATATTAAGTCTAGAAAGGGAAAATGAACACAACTTTTACTAAACTCAAGTAAGATCAGGTAGCAGTCAGGTTCAAGACCAGCATAGTGCTGACAAGTACCAACAGTAATATTATCAAGCCAGCTGATCTATATGCACTACAGATCTCTTTTTACTCCGTTCCTTTTAGTCATTTTTTAGTACAGGTGATATTGTCAGCTTTCAATGAAACAGAACTGCATTTCACACCCCATCACAGATCTAGCAGAACACAACTAACTTGTGGTTCGTAGTTGCATCATTTATCCTGGGAATTGTTATGTGCAATTCACAAATTACGTTAAAATCTCAGGTTTCTTTGGAAGAAAGTAAAAGTGGCAGTCCACTTTGTCATTCCTTTACTTACTTTTTTCTAGCTTTTATTTGGCTTCGATACCAATCAAGTGTTAAACCCTGGTATTTGCGTGTAAGTTAAAGAAAGAGCTCTAACATACCATCAAAAAAAGCATAATCAATAGGGAAGCCATCATTTAAATACAAACTGAGAAATGGGTATATATTGACAGTAAAAGGCGCATTGTTCTGGCTCAAAAACCCCACTATCTGAGTCATTTGGGCGAAGGTGTCATTGCGAAAGTGACCAGCTGACGGCAAAGTGCCTTCGTACACATCAGCATTCATCGGCACTGTTGCCTTGATCTTGTCACCCACCCCTGCATTGTTAATTGCATTCTGGATGTTCTTTAAGGCAGGAAATACAAGGTTCACAAATGAGCCATTGTATGATGAGAGGAATGGCTCATTCCCCACTGCCACATACCTATCACAAAGTGGAAGTAAAGAGGGAAATCATAAGATGTGTGATTATTGGAAGTGTGTTATATTGTTGTTTTATTCTATACTGCCACCTTTGGATGAGGGATACCCTTTTGCATTTGATATACCAATGTCTTTCTTTTGTTGTAGTATATCACTGTGGCCCAGTTTGGAGTTTTAAGGCATATTTTCAGTTAAAAAAACTTCTTAGTCCCTTATTAATTGTTACTAGTACATATAGCTAGAAGAAGGGTGGAAATCTCTGATAAGCATGGCCCAACAAAGATCAAACGACTCTATTATTAGACTGCAGCCTTATTTTTATACTTTTTCTGAAGGTACTGTGAGCACATGAAAATAAGGATTTGCTACAGAAAAAGATACAGTCATAAGTGAAATTGAAATATTCATTAAATGAGATAAAGTGATGCTTATTGCACAAAAATTCCCCGGGTACCTCCAGCAAGCATCATTACTTAAATTAGTTAATCATCCCGGGTCTTAATTATGTTGAATTTTTTACGTAGCTTAAAAATTGAATAGTCAATACATGGTATCATGGAACAGGAAGTCACGTGGACCATGTGGTAGGCAAGGAGCATTAATGAATAAACAGTCAAGACCAACTTGTTTTATGGTTATGGTGGAATGAATAATTATTGGGAACTAAAGAGAACTTGTTAGCTTTAAACAGAATAAGAAGTTAGTTTTTTTCCCCAAGCAAATGATTGCAACGCTAAAAAAAATTTACTCACATCTTTGTTTCCAAAATAAGCTCGTCTACTTATTATCATATTAACCTCATTACCAAATTGGAAATTAACCAATCGCCAGAAAACCAAACACAACAGTTAATATGAAATAAAGAAGAGAGATCAAAAGTAGTGGTTAATACTTACTTGATATTGACTCCGCCATCAAAATTGTACCGGGTCACGCTTTTATCCACCCATTTCTTTGCTGCCTTGTAATCGGTCATCGTGTTGAGCATGTTGTTTGGTATCGCCGCCATTACCTCGATCCCACTCCCTGCAAGAGCACTCATTGTGACAGAATTAGCATCGAAAATCTTCACCTTTTGAATCCCATTGTCTTTCAGCAGTTGCACCACGATTTTTGGAGGCAACGGGTGTGTTGCCATTGTGCCCCAATTCATACCCAGCGATTCCACAAAGGCAAAGTGTTGATTTGATATGTCAATGAGTAAAAACCACAAAAGAAATCTGAAATTGGTCATCTCCAATTAAGCAATGCGAGAATTTGTCCGGAGATTGGGGGTACAGTTTCGGCAGTATGTATCTGTAATCCAAAATCGAGTAAGAGAGAGCCGATAGTTCTAAGAATCAGAAAGAGAAGTAATCAGATTCTGAACATGACGGCGACTAGGTCTGAGCTCAGACTGAGAGGCGGATTCGACCGAGAGAGGCCAAAGAGTTTGAAAAGTTGAAAGGTAAAAGAGAAGTCTCTTTTTAATCTGTGTATGAACTCTTTATCGCCTCCGCTTATAAGATGTTGCCTCCACAGCTCCACTACATCTATGGAGCATGGAGGGATGGGAAGCGTGAACAGGAGACGCGTAAACGCAGGTTCCATTTTATTTTCAAACAAATAAAATATACAGGGAAGAAATGAATGTGCAAATTTTGAGGGTGTTTTCGTCATTTCGTTGCTGAAACTAAACAAAAACATGTTTACCTATTTATTTAAAGGGATCGGTTCACAATGGGTTATTCTCACAATCAACAATGATTCTCTAAATAAATACAAAATATCTTACAAATAGAAAAAATTTATAGATGTGTTATTCTATTTTTAGATTGATGGTCATTTCAATTTCATTATCGTTTGATAGTCCATCAAAGACCATTAAATTTTTATATAATTTGTAACGGTTTCAATTTATCGGTATTTGATGGACTATCAAACAATAATAAAATAACATAAAATTTGAATGATCATCAATCTAAAAGTAGAATAGCACATTTATAAAAAAAAATTATTTTTAAGATTTTTTATATTTATTTAGAGATCCATTGTCAAAATTATCAAAATAACCCATTGTCAATGGATATCACTCTTTATTTATTGCAAAGTTATTTGAATTGTCAAAAGCCCGCCGGTACAAACTAAAGTTTTTTTTTAAATATATGTCATCTTAGAAGTCATATGGTAATTGATTAGCAATGGCAATCTGGTAGCTAACAACTATTAGTCGATCACCAAACCGCTTAATCTAAATTCTAAAATATCCAATTGTTTATTTATGAAATATTGACATTTTTTAGAAGAAATGAAATCTTGACATTTGCTCGTTAAAAAAATACAAAAAGTTGGATATTACCAAATAAATAACTGAGCTTGGCTAAATTGAGATCAATCTTTGATTCCAAAATACTATTCGAAAATATCATTTGATATTTGTTAATCAGAATAGCTAAAATATGAATAATTATGAATCTAACAATGATGATGATAATAATAATAGTAGTAATAATAATAATGATAATATAATAATAATAATAATAAAATAATGATCATAATCCTAATCATAATCATAATAAATAAAAATATTCATAGTTGTAATCATAAATTATAATTATAATTTTAATCATAATAATAAATAATAAATAATTATAATTCTAATAATAATAATATAAATAATAATATAATATACATAATCAAATAATAATAAAATAATAATCATGATAATAATAATCATAATTGTAACCATTATAATATAATAACAAAAAAGAAAAATTATAATCATAATCATAATATAATAAATAGTTATGATTATATGATTATATTATTTTGATTATAATTACTTATTATTATTATTATTATTATTATTATCATTATGATTATGATTATAATTTTATTATTATATTATTATATTATGATTATGGTTATATTATTATATTATTATGATTATGACTTTGATTATTATTATCTTGATTATGATTATGATTTATTTATTTATGTTGTATTATATTATTATATCATATTATATTATAAAATTATGATTATTTTTATTATTATTATATTATTATGATTATGATTATAATTATAATTTTTATTATTATATTACTATATTATGATTATGTTTATATTTTTATTATATTATTATGATTATAACTATGAATATTATTATTTATTATTATTATGATTATTATTATTATTATTATTATATTATTATTATTATTATTATTATTATACTATTATTTTTATCATCATCATCATCATTGTTTGTATCATAATTATCCATATTTTAACTATTCTAATTAACAATCGTCAAACGATATTTTCACTCTTCCGAATAATCAAGAATACCACTCATCTACCACTCTTCCAAAAAGATACTATTCTATCACTTTTCTAAAATTACCACTCTTCCAAAGCTACTTGATTTGCCAAATGAACCCTTAGGTTTTGTTTGGCACTTGGTGGAATAGTAAAAAGTTGAAATAGAATAATTATTCTGACGAATTAATTTGCCAAATGAATTTTAGACTAAGTAGAAGAGTGTTAGTCCGGTATATCAAGTTATAGGTGGTATACTGGATTAGCTCTCGTTGGAATAACAATTATTATTTGATTATGTTGTATTATATTATGATATTATGATTATAATTATGATTATGATTTATTATTATATTAATATTATGATAATTATTTATTTTTTTTTTATTATTATTATATTATATTATTATGATTATGATTAAAATTTTATTATTATATTTTGTTTATTATGATTCTATTATTCTATTATTATGATTATTATTACTTATTATTATTTTTTTTATTATTTTATTATATTATATTATGATTATAGCTATGATTATGTTATAATTATATTATTATGATTATAAATATTTATTATTATTATTTTATTTTTATTATTATTATATTATGATTATGAATATAATTATTTATTATTATTTATATACAACATAATAAAATAATAATAATAATAAGTAATAATAGTCATAGTCATAATCATAATAATATAATAATAATAAAACCATAATCATAAATAATAATAATAATAATAATAAAAAAATTATAATCATAATCATAATAATATAATAATATAATAATAATAAATAATCATAATCATAATCATAATAATATAATAAAAAATAATTATATTTATATTCATAATATAATAATATAATAATACTAATAGTGATGATAATATAATAATAATAATCATAATCATAATTTAATAATATAATAATAATATTATTATTATTATTAAATAATATAATAATAATAATAAATAATAATCATAATATTAATATAATAATAAATCATAATCATAATATAATATAATAATATAATACAACATAATCAAATAATAATCGTTATTTCGATGAGAGCTAATCCGGTATACCACCTATAACTTGGTATACCGGATTAGCACTCTTTTACTTAGTCAAAAATTCATTTGGCAAATTACTTCGTCAGATTAGCAATTCTATTCTTACTTTTTGCTATTTCATGTATTGCAAACAAACCCTTAGGGTGTGTTTGGATGGTGAAATGATTAGTGCAGGAATAGTGCTTTTTGGGTTAGTGATTGAGAATAGTGTGAGATTAGTAGCATCTTGGGAAACGTGAGAATATAACTAAATTTTGCTATTCCGTTTTTGTCTAAATATTGTTTGGATGATGATTTTGAAATAGTATTGAAGGGAATGAATAAATAATATTTTTTGTTTTTTTATTCTTTTCATCCAACTCTAAGTATTATAGATGAATTATGATATTTTATTTAATATGTTTATATACCAAGTTATAGGTTGTATACCGATTTAGCTCTTGTCGGAATAGTAATTATTGTTTGATTATGTTGTATTATATTATTATAATATGATTATAATTTATTATTATATTATTATTATGATTATGATTTATTATTATATTAATATTATGATGATTATTTATTATTATTATTATTATATTATATTATTATAATAATTATTATTTTTATTATATTAACATCATTGTTAATATTATTATTATATGACTAATTTGAGTCCGACTATGGTGCTTTGCAAAACATAGAGACGTTGTGTGCTTTGCGCTTTATTTTTAATTTCAAATCAGAAATAATTGATTAAACCATTCAATATAATCTTCATATCAAAATCTATAAGTAAACCAAATTTTAGATATTTTTTTGCTATTTTTTCTAGTGAGGAGAAAATGACTTAATCTGAGAATTCTAGTTCATCCAAAAATGATGGTTTTTCCTCTATCCAAAAAAATAGCAAATGAATTCCAAAAAATTGAAAATTAGGTTTACTAATAGATTTTGATATGGAGATTAGATTGAGCATTTTGAATCAATCATTTATGACTTAAAATTAATAATAGAGCGCAAAGCACGCAACGCTCTTGTGCTTTGCAAAGCACCATAGCCTAATTCGACTAATTTTATTATTATTTATTATTATTATATTATAATAATTATAATTTTAGTATTATATTATTATATTATGATTGTATTTTATTATTGATTATATTAATATTATATTATTATAATTATGATTATTTATTATTATATTATATTATTTTGATTATGATTATAATTTTATTATTATATTATGATTATGTTTATATTGTTATTATATTATTATGATTACCACTATGAATATCATTATTTATTTTGATTATGATTATGATTATGATCATTATTTTATTATTATTATATTATCATTATGATTATCATTATTATTATTTTACTATTATCATCATCATCATCATTGTTAGTATCATAATTATTCATATTTTAACTATTCTGATTAACAACTGCCAAATAATATTTTCACTCTTCAAATAGTCAAAAACATCACTTTTTCAAAAATATATTATTCTATCACTCTTCCAAAACTATAGTTTAATTTGTCAAACTAACACTAAGGGCTTGTTAAAAAAAATACATATCTGAAATAGTGAATGATAACGTGAAATTGTTTTGCACTGTGTGGTCTCGGACCCACTTATTGTCTACTCAATCTTTCTAGATGGGTTTGGTATTCCATTTAAAGATTACATTGATGGATTGATTGAATAGTGGGTCTCGCTAGCAGAGAATAGAGATTGACAAGCATTATTTATTTCACGAATTATCATGAACATTGTGTATTTACAACTCCTGTTGGCCTGCCAGCCTTTAATTCCTTCTTTTTTTACTCTCCTCCAAAAAGAAAAAAGTCTTTCCTTCTTCCGAGAGGAAGAGTACTAGAACCCTAAGCGCAGTAGCGGAGCCTCCATATTTTGGGTTTTAAGAGGGGCAATCATTATAATTATTGGTATTAATAAAATTTTTAATCATAAAATAAAGGGTTTTATATAAATTTTTAGATTGCAACGGAGGGCCATAGCCCATTTTTTTCTACAAAGCTCCGCCACTGCCTAAGCGTGCGCGCTGCTACTGTTCTTCTTCATCCAGTTGGCCAGATCTGTTGGTGCGTGGTCGCTGAGCTGGTAGATTTGCTCAGTAGATCAATGGTTCTAACCTGGATTGCTGCCATCATCGGTTCCAGTTAGGTTGGACCGATCGCCTCCCCCTTTGATGTCATTGACTGTTGTTGTCATAGTGCTGCAAGTGAGCGAGTCACAAGCAAGCTGGAGCCAACTCGGACTCAGTTCACATACTAAACGAGCTGATTCAAATGAGTTGAGAATGACACTTCCGAGTCAAATTGCTAGCTCAAATTCAGCTCGTGTCAACTCGAGCTGAGTCATGACTCAAATATTGAGCTCGTTTTTTATAAGGAAGACTGGATCACTGATATTCATGGATGCACAACCGTAATTGGGCTAAACACAACAATTTAAATCAACAAAACATAGCAAATTAGCAACAGATAACAGTTCAAACTTCATATAAAACTCGCAACCAGCAACTACAAATTCTACACCCTACAGATTATAACTTCACAAATTAATTACAACATACTACATGGCAGTTCAAACTTCAAACATATCAAATTTATAAATTACAAGTTCACAAATTCACAAATAATTTCAAATCAACAACATAACAGTTCAAACTTCAAATTAGCAATATAGCAAAGCAAAGTATATAAATTAGCAACATAACAAAGTATATAAATTAGCAACATAGCAACTGATAAAAAGTCTACAAATTAGAAACATAACAAATTAACAACCAATCTACAAATACAACAATTCAAATTAGGGATCCAAAAATCAACAAGCCAGAATGCCAGATTCTGCCTCAGACAGCGCATGACCTAAACATTAATTACTCAACAGTCAGCACATTAGTTTCGAGCATTTTTAGTTCAATTATTGTAAAGCAACATAGCAAAGCAAAGTACAAGCTGGTAACATAGCAAAACAAAGTATACAAATTAGCAACATGAAACTAGTACAAGCTGTTAAGTGATAATCGACTTAGTACAGGCTGGTAATTGGTTCAACACCACTATACAAGCTTAGTAACAGAAGTACATAACCACTCTAACATAACAGCATCCCAAAATAATTTAGTTCAGCATCGCATATATTAGTTTAGCATCACAAAATCTTAGTACCAGAACCACTCTGAAATAATTTATTTCAGCACCACATATTTTAAATAATTTAGTTCAGCACCACTTTCACATAACAACATCCCAAACTGAATTTTGTATATTAGATAATTTATCTTTCAGTCAATTAACAACTAAATTACTCATTGGAAATTGAATGTTCAAGTCCTCCTCTTTTGCAGATTGCTGAAAAAAATAATTATTAATACGACATTTAGAAGTCCGCCTCAGCTGTTAAATTGTTTTGCAAGCTATTTAAATATAGAATTAATATAGCTTGCAAAATATAAAATTAATTTTTATGTAGATGATGTACATAAAAATTAATTCTATATTTTGCAAGCTATATTATTCGCTAAATGTTTTGAAATTTACATTGGTACGGATTTACTGGTCTCTGTTGAAATAACAAAGATATTTAAATTACATGAAATGAAAAATACAATTACTCGTCCTGTTATGTTATTATCATGGACCCTCACCGAAACACATAAAATGAAATCATAATATAATGCACCAGCTAGCAATTCTAACTGGGAACTAAAATAATAATAAAAAAAAAACCTAACCGCGCGTCAAATAAGTTTTGCACCAGCCGGGAATCGAACCCGGGTCTGTACCGTGGCAGGGTACTATTCTACCACTAGACCACTGGTGCTTTATGAAAGGGCTTTTGAACTTACATACTCGTAAATTCTTGTCTTGATGGATTGCAAACGCTCATGACCTGTTCGGCCATTTACTGTTTTCGTGAGAAATTAAAAATTCACTCAGAGTGAATATTTTTCCCATGATAACAGTTATTTTTTTAGTTCAATATCAGTGTCTAATCTCATTCCCTTAACTTGGTGACTTGATGATGTGTGCCAAATAGAATCATGCTATTTTAAAAAAAATAAAAAATGTACTGGCGATATCAATTTATTATGCATAATTTCAACGGAGACATGTCTGGCCGAACTAGTACAAATCAACCCGGACTAAAACTAGACGCAAAGAATCTAATAAATTCTAAAAAATATCCGTTGATTTATTCAAGAGCATTTGCATTTCTAGAATTATGATATAAGTCATTCATTGAGAGAGAGTATTCTGTACGGATATTTTTTTCTAGCGGAGATTTCCGTATAGAAATTTGAATAACTTGATTTAATCTAGACGGCTATGTAGAAATATAAACACGAATTTTAATGTATGAAACTATTAATTATTATTAATCAAAGTTGTTGATAGATGGTTCGACGACTCAAAACAAAAAAACTACATCTGTGTAACTTTTTTTAACTCTGTAGGTGATGTGGTTCACATTCATTGGCATTGGTGTTAGGCTTAGTATGAGTAACACGGAGTGATATATTTTGTATAGATAATCTGCATGGTTAGACTTGATATATGCAAAAGGGGTCTTTTTGTGAATTTATATTTCATACTTCAATGGGGCCTTTTTGAAAATATGGAGCTGTATCTGGCAGATTTTTTTATTTTAGTAAATAAAAAAATAAATAAATGGAAATGGTAAGATTATCATATTTTTTTATTTTAGTAAATAAAAAAATAAATAAATGAAAATGGTAAGATTATCCCGAAAATTAGCCCGGTTCCGGACCGAGTTTCAAACTCGGTTCCGGTTGCCAGGACCGAGTTTCAAACTCGATCTAGGTTTTTTTATGTTTGTGTGTGTTATATTAAAAATAAAATATAGCAGTCAGTAGATTGATCTAAAATATTACAACAAAAATTAAACTCAGTCCCAACATTTGAAAATTACAACGTTTGTGTGTATTTGAAAATTGCAGGTGATTAGATTGAGTTTAAAACTTGGTCCAGACATTTGGGACCGAATTTTAAACTCAGTCCCAGCATTATGCTATTATATAGCACACCCAACACATTTTTCCTTCATCTTCGTTCAGCCAACCATTTCTTCAAAATTGTGTTATTACTGTTGCAAGAGCTTTCAACTGGAAATTTATTTTTCGATAGATCCAGAGCCGATTCGTATTCACCACTCTCATCTCATCAACATTGTAATTTTTATTTTCTATTTTGATTATTAATTTTTGTTGTAAAATTAAAATACACTAACAGTAGGGTTTTATCGTTCATACTGTAGAGATGAAAATATTGCTGATCAATGTGTATCACGGAGGTCAAATCTTGAACACTTCAATCGACACGGGTTATGATATTCATGCCGCGTGCACATTTTTCTGCGGATGAGACAATCAAACTTTGTGACTTTAAGAGACAGATTCATGTTGGTTTGAAGCTACTCCCTAGCCAATTCAACATTAGTATTAGAGCACGGATCAACACTGCACCAGCAGGTTTAAGTAATTTTTTTATAGCTTATTTGGGGTTGTTTCTGATAAAATTTGGGGAATGATTAAAACAACAGCTCCGTACCAATTACCCGGGTATAAAACACTAGAGCCAGTAGTTATATCTGAACCATTATCCGGTTCTGATAACTATGATCGACCCAGTATTCCAAAATAGTAATCCAGTAATGGCTGAGGAAAGAACTCACTCCCGAGCTCGGGAGCAGCGACCATCTCGTATTCCAGTACAAAATGTGGATGTGGATGTGGATGAGGATGACGAAGATGAAGAGTGGCACCTGGATGTCGAGGAGGATAACATCCAGGATTTGGTATGGCAAACTGGGTTGGTTCATGCAGTGGTTGCGTAAAGAGATTGTCGGTCCTGATAAAATTACTGTGATCTAAGATCAACATCTGGGTATAAGGAGAGTATTTGAGAGACTAAATTTTGGATGACAGGAATCAATAGGTGATGTTGTTCACCGTTATTGTACTCAACACATTACACAAAATGTGTATAAGGACCGTCATATGAAAATAGTAAAGACTCTTTTCAAAAAAGCTGCAAGACATAAGAAACCATGAAGATGTGAGGAATATCTAAAAAAAATTAACAACATTAGACCGACATCCTATAAGTTCATAAAAAAAAACAAGAATCATGCAAAGAAATCTCCCAACAGATCAAGTATCCAACAGAAGGACACAAAATAACAGAAGCCGCAATAACCAACCCGCTGCAACTAAGGAAGTGTCAGGCGAGGAATTTCATTATGATGAGTTAACCCCAGAGCAAGTGGTGAAATGAAATATGAGTTTGAATTAGCTATGACGAGAATTGATAATTGTTGGTGTTAGAAATCACAATTGGCCTGGCATCACATGCGACCACTTGCTTGTTGTTTGTTTATTCATAAGGCTGGATTACACTCAGTACGTTAGTCCATATTATATCATCCAATACTACATTAACACATGGTCTGGTCATTAGCGTAGTTATGGCAATAAACAAGATTGGTCAATGTACAATGGTTCGATCATTAGGCCGGATCCATCAAAAATCAATAAAGGAAGGAGAATGAAGATACACATTCCAATGGTTATGAATGAAATAGAGGATCGTATCAACAGGCTACAAACTCGAGGTCGGTCTCGTTCCAACGGAGCATGATTTAGATTATCAGTGTGTTTATATTTTTTGTTGTTATATTTACCAGAACAATTGGATTTCAATTGTTGTTGTACTATTTCTATTCGTTTGATACTATTTTAGAACAATGTATTAATTATGCTTATATTTGACTTTATAAAACTTTATTTTAATTTTTGTTATAATATTTTAGATCAATATACTGATTGTTGTATTTTATTTTTAATATAACACACACACAAACATAAAAAAAAACTAAGACCGAGTTTCAAATTCGGTCTAGGCAACTGGAACCGAGTTTGAAACTCGATCCAAGCTATATGAGCTAATTTTCGGGATAATCTTATCATTTTCATTTATTTATTTACTAAAATAAAAAAAATCTATATATCTAATCCAAGTTATATGCAAAACTACATTTTCATTTTGTAAAGTTAAAATATGGGATATCAGTGCCACTCTCATAAATGTCTCATAAATGCGGTGTCAATTGACACTGAAATTTATAAATTTATTATATAATTTATAAAAATATAATATATTTATAATAATATTTATTATTTGAATATTAATTTGAACCCACTAAAATTTATTTTAGTTTTCTATTATTGATCCCACTAATATTTTGAACTCATGAGAAATAATTTTGTAATATGAATTTATATCCACTTAAAATTTTAAATCATTATTAGTATTATAAAAATATAAATAATATTTAAATTAATAATTTATTTAAATAATATTAATTTACACCACTAATATAAAATTTTGACT
Source organism: Schoenoplectus tabernaemontani (assembly GCA_037127355.1). Taxonomy (NCBI): domain Eukaryota; kingdom Viridiplantae; phylum Streptophyta; class Magnoliopsida; order Poales; family Cyperaceae; genus Schoenoplectus; species Schoenoplectus tabernaemontani. The sequence goes on along the minus strand of CM073758.1, from coordinate 2,257,964 downwards.
CCGTCATTAGATATCATAACACAGTCGGTCAGTATATTCTTGATACCGGACCTTGCTTGAATTGTACTGTACCTATTAGAAGCTTTGTATTTTTTTTGAGACAGCATGAACGAGATATGAGAGAGGGAGTTAGGGATGACAATTTAGCTTGTAGTTCGGTGGACTTGTCTGGATCTGTCCCGGTCTAACGTCAATCTGCCTGGTTCGATCAATGAACGGGTAACGCCGGGCCAGGTCATCCTACGGGCCGGGCCGGATACGGATTTGCAGTTAGACCCGCCCGCCCAGCCCGGAATAATTGTATATATATATATTATTTATATTTATACTTATATTATTTATATTGAGTTAGACTATTGTGAAAACGTTTGCATTTCGAGTCCAAATGCATATGGCTCAAATTTTATCATAACACGTCCGAAATTCAAAATTATCATTATCATTAAATTCTTCATGTCAAAATATTCGGGGATACGAAAATTTGAAATATTTTGAGTTTTCTAAGTATTTATTTTGAATTTTTGAAAATCAGCAACAATAATTTAATATTTTATTATTATTATTTTAGCGCTGAGAAAAATTAACGGAGCGACTCCGTGAACGATAATTCATTCTCGTTCTCTTTTATTTCCTGTTTTCATTTTCAAAACTCAGACCTCTTTTTGTCTCTTTCCTCCATCGAAAGAGAAGCCTAGATAAATTCTCTTCTGCCTCCTTCCTTCGTGTGGGCTTTGCCACTGGTCACCTCATTCGCTTTCTCTCCCCCGCTCAACGCTTCTGCCTTCGTTGTTTCTCCTATCGCTCGATGCATCTGCCTCGCCGCTATTGTTTCACCTCTCAACGCTTCTGACTTTTTCTTTCTTTACTAGTATGATAGGTACCTCTCTTTGTTTCTTACTTTCTCTTGTTAGCTAAGAGATCCATGTATCTTTAAATCCCTCTTTTAATACATCTTCTCTTGAACCTTTACCGATTAACTGTTTCTCGCATAATCATGTAGTCTAAGTCTCTTTATCAAATTAATTGGGTTGAAGGTACAATTAACTGCCTTTGTTGCTTGTTTGTATCTTCAATTTAATTTGTTAGGTCTAATTGATTGGGTTGAAGATACAATTAAACTTCTTGTGAACGATTTAGACCCGTAGATAAATGCTTGTTTATCAGGTTAAGTGGGTCATACCTACTACGTGAACAATTCTAGTTTAGTTTCTATTTAGTTCAAACTTTAGATGAAAATTTTCTAAAATTGTTAAGAATTTTAGTCTTCAATTTTGGACAAATGTTGATTCTAGAATGAGACAAAGGAATCAACATACATCAATATCTTGCACATATGTGTGATTATTGTTCAAAGTCAAATAAGAGATGTATGTTGTATTGCAGTGAAGGATGAGATGAAGAACTATAGTGAACTTTTAGCTCAAACATAAATTCTAAATACTAGTTATATACCCGCGCGTTGCAGCAGACTCTTTTATTTAAACATTAAAATATTATAAGATAAAAAAATTCACATTTATCTAATATTAAATTATAAATTCACCAAATTATAGAAAAAACCTATAATAAAACTATATTTAATCTTGATGAGATTTTTGCACAATATGAATTAATGATTCATGATTTTTATGGCAAAGAAAGTAAATTATTCTAACATATATTATCGCCATTAATTTCTTACCAAATATGCATAAGGTTGCTAAATAAAAATAATAATATTATGGAAATAATAGTATATAAGGGAAATAAATAGAGAGAAAAGAGAGGATCAATGGACGCGATCACATACGTTCGATCAACCAAAAATAAATATTATCCGTCTAATTGAGGGATAAAATGGGTATAATAAAAAGTTACCATGATAAAAAATGGACTCTCAATTCTTAGATGCTTTATATAATAGTATAGATATGGAGATAGCATCGAAGATATAAAAAGATTGTCAAAGATGACTGTTGTGTAGGATACTTTAGAGACATTTTATTGAATGTATATTTTTTTAGGGTCTAATATTTTTGCCCAACTCAGTACAAGTAAAATGAAAGTACTTTGTAATATTTTCATAATTTAGAATGAACTCTTACAATTTAGTTGCCCCTGTAAGGCACAAACATTAATAGTTTAATCTTTCGTGGGGAAAAAATAAGCATGCCCTTCTCATAAAGTTACAATTCCATACTGAAAATTTACTAGAAAGAAGCATAACATGAGAATGTACATGCACATGAGCTACAACATAAATGAAATACAAGAAAGTATTTTGCATGCTAAATAGATATAAAGAAACCATAGCTGTGTAGTAACATTATAAAAATGACGAATGAACATAAATAACTAAAGCATCTATAATAGTAAGCACTAATGGTATTAGCAAACAATAAACACTAAAACATCTATAACAATAGCTAAGACTCTAAATAATGTTAATGGCGAATACAATAAGTGTTTTAGCCTTGTACTAAAATAAGTGTTAATAGCGAATACAAACACAAAGTTTAACAAAAAAAAACATTAATGTTGTATTCAAACAATAAGCGCTATTATCCCTAAAGCATCCAAAAAGATAAAGCACTAAAAGTTCATACACAGCTAATTATCCTGAAAGTATAAAAAAAATAAAATAAAAGCAATACAAGTTCTTCTCTGACTAAAACAATTCAAGATTAAAACAATAACTAATTAATCTGACTCCTCATTACCACTGACCTCATCTTCCTCACCATCTGATTGGAATCAAAATCAAAGATATTACTTTCTTCAGATGAAAGAAAATAGATTAATGAAAATAAATTAAAAAATAAACATTAACTACATGAAGCTTAATGCCATAATTATTGCTATCTAGGATTGATGAATTCTGAGACGGAGTTGAGCTCACTGAGTCTACTATGTTAGTCGAGCACCAACCAATGATATTTTGGCAACAACAAAATTAAATAGTATTTTCAAGAGTTGTACAGATGATAAATTTAACGGTACTGATCAATTTTGGAAGCAACATGTATTGATTTAACATTTCTCAGTTTGAAGCAACAGTTCTTGGTGTTATATCACTTAAATCATTGCCAAATTTCGCTCAATTGGAGAAAAAAATTATACACAAATTTAGTTATATCTGCAATTAAAGGTCGAGCAAGTAATTGGAATTAAGGGAATTAGTTATATCTTCAATCTGTCCAAATAATTAAATAAAGAAACTTAGACCGTCAAGCAAATGATTATGCAAGAGGTAGTTAACCAACATTAAAAATGTCCAGTGACTAGCACATAATAGAAATACAAATTCGTAGCATTTATGAGCATAAGATAATGGTCTAAGTGTAGAAGTCTACAACCGATTAATAAAGATCTAACTCGTAATAGAGTGACTATTACCAATAAAAGAAATTGAAATAACCGTACAATACAATAACAGAGATAGAGAGAAATATTAGAGAGAGACGGAATAGGGAATCTATTCATCAAAAGAAATGGTCGAGTTTGTAGCTCGAGCTTGAGCTCCAGAAAAGGGTCGAACTAGCGTTGAGGGGGAGGGGGATAGTAACAACCCAGACATGGCGTCAAGTGAGAGGAGAGGAAGTGACAGAGACGGCTACCGACAAAGTCCCACGCGCAAAGGAAGGAGGCGAGAGGGAAGCTAGGGTTTCCCTGCTAGCATTGCACATAGGAGAGAGAGACCTTTGAAGAGAGGGAACAATGAGAAATTAAAAGGTTCTCTTCGCTAACGAGATGGAGATTTTTAACATCGTCGTTCCGTTAAATTCGATTTAGCGTCTATCTGATGGCATGAATCTTGATAAATATCCAACGTCTCATAAACCGAAGCACACCAGGGTCTGTGCTTTGCAAAGCACAATAGCATCTCTCTCTTTATATATAGAGAGTAAATCTACGGTGAGCTTAAAGCTCACGGAAGACACATCAAAAAATTTAATAAATGATCTCTAAATTTTGATTTTTCACTTTCATTAAATTCTTCATATTGAAATCTTATGGGATACAAAAATTTGAGATGTTTCAAATTTTCTAAGTCACTCTTTTCAATTTTTGAAAATTAACTCGAAAAATAATAATAAAATATTCAATATTTGTACATTATTTTTAAAAAACTCGAAACATCTCAAAATTTTGTACCCCATAAGATTTCAATATGAAGAATTTAATGAGATTGAAAAATCAAAATTTAGAGATTATTTGATATATTTTTTGAGCTAAACTCACGGAGGTCTTCCATGAGCTTAAGCTCACCGTAGATTTATATATATATATATATATATATATTAAGACTAGTGTTTCGCGAAGTATAAAACTTTTCATGTTTCATGTATGTGTCTCAAATTTGAAAGTTCAAATGACCAATCCAAACCATTGAACATGATCACCTTATTGAAATATCTTTCAAGATCAAATTTTACATTTTTTTGAATATTTTTGCTATTTTTAGATGAGTACAAAATCACTAGTTTTGGATGGTGCAGAAATCGTTAGATCAATAAATTTTGCACCATCTAAAAAATAAATATATTTTTTAAAACATAAATTTGATCTCTAAAGTTATTTCAATTTGAAGATCATGTTCAACGGTTTGGATCGGCCGTTTGTACTTTCAAATTCGAGATACGAACGCGAAATATGAAAGATTTTGTCTTCACGAAACACCATAGACTCACTCACTCTCTATATATATATTTACAATGTGCAAACCCAATAATATCATTCATTTTTAATGTGCTTAAATTTGAGATCTGCTGAAAGGGATTTCAATGAGGTAAGATAACATTCGGAGAACGTAAAGATAATAATTTAAGAGAAGGGATCGGTTGACAATGTGTTATTTTGACAAACTTGACAATGAACCTCTAAATAAATACAAAAAAATGGAATTTTTTTATAGATGTGTTATTCTATTTTTAGATTGATTGTCATTTAAATTTCATACAATTTCATTATCGTTTGATAGTCCATCAAAGACCATCAAATTTTCATGCAATGTCAAATGATTATCAATGGAACCCCACTCATAATTTAACGACTGATGTGCCGAGCCAGAATTTTTTTTAATGATAGCGATTACTATGTCAATTTTTTTATGTTCATATAATGGTCATGAAATAAGAATGAAATTATAATTATGGAGATCATAATGAAATTATTTTTATATTCTTAAGAGATTCAATTATATATATATATTTTTTAATAAAATATATAATGTAATAAAAAAAGATTACATAAAATTTTGTTGGAAATGAAATGGGAGATATTATACCCTTTTGTACCATCTAGATTCGACTTGTCAGATATTGATATAGTAGGTTGTATGAACTTTTCCTCCAGTTTTTAATAATAATTATTATTATTAAATTGATATTATTAAAAATAAGGGTGAGAAACACGAAATTTCAAATATATGAATGGAAGCGCGCGGATGGCGTTTTATCGGTGGCGCATTTGGTTACTATAAATACTCACCGCTCCCGCTCACAAACACTCTCAATTCTCACAAACACAAATACATCAAACATCCAACTTCTTTAAAATGCTACCAGATTTAAATTATTATCCAGATGAAGAAAATTATACTGCAGAACAACCGAGCGACAGTAATTTTTTGACGGAAATATTTTCAAACCACAATCAAACCAATTTCTATCAAACCTACGATCAAACTAATTCCTATCAAACTTATGATCAAACTAATTCCTATCAAACCTACGATCAAACCAATTCCTATCCAACCTACGATCGAACCAATTCCTATCAAACCTATGATCAAACTAATTCTTATCAACCTACGATCGAACAATTTATATCTGTATCCAGTTATTTACAGTAACAATATAATTTATCAACAACCGAACCAGCGGTGCCACTATATAATTTTTTTGGCGGTAGTAGTAGTAGTACTACGTCTGGCTGTAATTTAGCTGATAATATTGGTAGGACCGAAGAGCAAAATAATATTGATGGCAGAAGTAGTGTTGATCCAACGATAATGGAATTAAGTGATGATCACGATGATCAGGATGAGCAAGATGATGGTGGTCGTATTATTCAAATGAAGAAGAAACATGAGAGGATTACAGCCGAGCTTGATCGGATATTTCGATCGATGAATCGAAGATGAGGAAATTCAGAGATGCGATACCACATTGTTAGTTACCGGACGAACTGAGAGACATCATCCCGTAGAAGCGTTAAATAATTTTCAGATGTTTGACCGTTTAGGCGCGAATGAATCTCTCTTAGGACTCGATGATGAGTTAGTGAAAATAAAATATTTGCTTCTAAATCGACTTTAAATTGGGTAATTTGTGATTGGAGTGTTAGGAAAAACGTTAAATGTTGGGTACAAGAAAGTTATAAAATATGACTTATTATGAAATACAAAGAAGGGAGTTGTCCTCGGAGATTATACGCTAGACTTGAAGATAGCTCGACCACATGGAGGATCATCACAAATAAAAACCCCCACAACTGTAGAAGACCACCAGGAAACCGCAAACACTTACAACTCATATCTAGTTTGATTGCAGGAAATGTTCGACAACATTTAAAGAAGGATCTCTCTCTAACAGTTCAACAAATCAATATGATTATAGAAACAAAATATCTCGGTGTGGCACCAACGTACGGTAAACTTTGACGTGGTTGAGAAAGAGCAATTGAACAATTATTTGGCACTTGGGAATGATCATATACATTGCTTCCAAAAATAATGAAGGCGATTGCTCGGACTACTCCATGTACAAAATTTAAAATATCGACGTGTGATACTTCGGATAATAATGTAAAAATGTTTAAATCCATAGTTTGGGCTTATGGACCGTGTATATAGCGGTGTTTAAATATTTAAGGCCCGTTATAACCATTGACGCCTGGATTCTTATCGGGCCGTTATAAGGGTAGATTATTGATGGCGTGTGGATACGATGCGAAGAATAAAGTCATTCCTCTAGCATTTGGAATCGTGAATGCGAGAGAATGGACAATTGGGGTTGGTTCATGCGATGGGTCCGTAATGAAGTGATCCAATCTAATATGAAAATATGTGTTATATCGACCGTCATAGGGGAATAAAGGAGTTTTCGAGCGACCACATTTGGGATGGTTTGTACAACATGGAGAGGCGGTACACCGTATTGCATGCAACACGTCGAGAGAATTTATATAAGGAAGCCGGAAAATCGGAAAGAAAGAAGATAATCTCAGAGATGATTTCCGAAAAAGACTAGCGAACAAAAAGAAACCGCGTTGTTTCGTAGAGAGATGGCAAATTTTGAGGAAATCAAATAAAAAAACTTATGATTTTTTTAAAAAAACTCGGCAGAAGATTAGAAAATGATGATAAAGAACCTCCTAATTTTGCTTCGTGGGCACAAACTTATGATGGAGGACATCGATGGGGTATAATGACCAGAGCAATGGTTCGGAAGCTCAAATAGTGTCTTCGAGTTGAACGAACTTTACCGGTTGTAGCAATTATGGAGGGAACATGGTATAAATGTGCTAAATGGTTTGATAAGAGGGAAATGGAAGCATTGAACCTGCATAGAGCATGCAAGCAATGACCGAAAAAATTGATGACATCTTGGCAAAACGTGACGACAAAGGAGGTTCGTGTTGATATTATTTTACTATATTTTACTAAATTTTGAACATAACGTGATACCTTTTGTATTTTTTTCAATAATTACAGCTCGTATGAACGTAATTCCGCTCGGAACTGCTCGAGGAGAATATGAGGTTCATGTGCTTGGTGAGAGGATCGAGAGTGGAGGGTATGGACCGTTCAAGTACACTGTTATAATTCTGAATGAACGACGCACTCGAGATGACCCATAATTGTCGGAACCACACTGCACGTGTGATTGTCAGAAACCTCAACTGACTGGGATACCCTGCTCTCACGTGATTGTTGTATGCCAACATAGAAACTTTGATGTGTACGGTTTCATAGATGAGCGATACAATACAGCTCACCTACTGAATACTTGGTCCGGTCAATTTCATTATTACGGAGATCAACAAGTTTGGCCATCATATCTTGGAGAAACTATAATACCAAATAAAGAACTGATAAAAATTGGCCGGCGTGCGAAGGTTAGACGTCGAATGGTAATGGATGAGATGGAGGGCATGATACGGGGTCAAGGTAGATCGAGGAATATACAGTCTTCTTTGAAGGTGGGTCTTCTCGAAGAGATGAAATTAGTCGTGACCCACTTCCAATTGATACATTACAATAAGGACGACATAGGAGTAGACATTCAAGTCCCACAACAAACAGAAGAACCCAAACTTCTCGAGATACTTTGCAATCATCGAGACACTCAACTAGTTATGATCCAAGAGATAACAACAGAATAACTCAAACTTCTCGAGATGTCTTGCAATCAGCGAGATTCTCAACTAGTTATGATCAAGAGATAACAACAGAATAACCCAAACTTCTCGAGATGCCTTGCAATCAACGAGATTCTCAACTAGTCATGATCCAAGAGACAACAACAGAAACACCGAAGGTCGTCAGAATCAAGAAAGACAAGTTGTGAATGCTTCAACTAGGGGTGCAAGAGGAAATAATTTTGGAGGCAGAATCTTAAATTTTTCGCACGTAGGAAAAAAATGATGTATGTTGTATTTAAGCAGAAAATATGTGAATTGATTTGCCATAATAGAGAATCAAATAATGTCATAATAAAATATAATAATAAAGATAAAATAACACAATAAAATATAATAATAAAGTCACAATAAATATACAATAATAAAATACTAAATAAAATAATACAACAAAATCTCCATAATAAAATAATACAACAATAAAGATAAAAAATAAAATACTACTCCTAACGACGCCTAACAAATCGACGTGCTCTCGGACGTGTCTGCAAAAATAAAGACGGTATATTAGTGAGTTGATTTTATTTTTTTAATAATTAATATTGACTAAATTGTAGAACAAACAACTAACCACGCCAGGTGTATATCGAGGTGGTGGATGAACGTCACGCTGCTCCCGACCATGAGCAAGTGGAGTGAAATCTCTTGCTTGTGTAGGCTCTACAACATCATCATGAATATGCGATGACTCTCCAGGCCCGGAAGGAAAACCATCGGGCGGATCGTCTTGCTCGCCGGCCGTGCGCGGATCCCACTGCCGGCTGTATTGCGGTACATGATCCATCGGTATTTGCTTGGTCTGTGAGAAATATTGAGTCCCGAATGGATCTGAGAATAATGTACTCGACGGATCGGGAATATCAGGAGACAACCTAGTAATAACTTTGTTCCTATCGTAGTTTCTCGGTAGCCTATTAATATAGTTCAAGTCATTAAAATTACACTGTTCATATATTAAAATTTTAAATTAAGGTATACATTACTTACGTTGTCGAGGATAGACGTGAAGTCGGCATTCTCATAGGGGAAATGTGGGGATGGGGAGTAATTTATCATTCTCATTAAATTCTTTATATGAAAATCTCATTGGATGCAAAAATTTGGAGCGTTTTGAGCTTTTTAAGTTGTGGTTTTTAATTTTTGAAAATCAGCTCTAAAAATAATAATAATATATTCAATACTTGAACATCATTTTAAAAAATTAAAAACGGTGACTTAAAAAGCTCAAAACACTCCAAATTTTTGCATCCCACAAAATTTTTATATAAAGAATTTAATGAGAATGATAAATTAAAATTTCGAGATGATTTAATATGTTTTTTGAGTTAAGCTCACGGAAGGCCTCCGTGAGCTTAAGCTCACGGTATCTCCACTATATATATATATATATATATATATATATATATATTACTTATTACCGATTAGTGCATATAGATATATAAAATTTAATATACTGTGCGTTGTCTGTGAGGTACGTGAGGATTATAACCGACGTCAGGGATCTCCGCTGCCGATGGTATAGGAGGTACCAAATCACTCGACTCAAGTGGAGCGCTAGGGGCTCCATAGACCTCAAACCACTGTTGATACCTCCTATAGTCCTCCGTATTCCACTCTTCTTCATCCGGATCTCGTGGAGGCAGCTCATCCCATCTGTCCACACACGCCTGATGATGTTGTCTCCAGTTCATATTATTTTTCTTGAATCCAAGTGCGGATAATTTCTGATGCTCCTCCATAAATGCCTGTAAAATTAGTTAGTATAAATGTGCAAATAGTTAGTATAAGAAATAATAAATATAAAAATTATATATTTTAATATATATGGTAGAATACCTCGGGAAACGGAGGCGGTACTGACTGAAGTAAGCCGAACTGTCGCCTCACTCGATCCGGATAGTACCATTCCACTACCGGAAAGTAAATAAGTGAAAGCCGATAAGTATACGAGTCCACACAGTCATCTACGTATGTCGGCAATAAGTGACGTACCGACTCGTATGGCCTCCAATTAACATACGTGTGAGGCAACATAATCAGCTGATCTCTCACGTACTTCATACCAACGTGTGACAAATTGAGATATCTGTTCTTATCAAGCATCCGTTTTCTATTATCAGTTCAAATTAAGATTAGTGATTACACATATATTTTCATCGATTGATTGATTTAATTTTGTAATTAAATTTTTATCTGGCAAAAGGCGCACAACTATCGCGGTCCGGTGTACCCCAATCACTGAAAATGAATGCCTCTGAGGCAGGTAATGGACGAGCGGGGGGCAAACGCGTCCATCTCCACAAAAATAATAAAAGTTACGGACCACCAATGCTCCCCGTCAATCATTGGCATGCCATATCAAGACGCCGATATAAATAACCAAGTACCGCAAACGCCCCAATTTATTTTTCTACCGAATTGTAAATCTTCCTGTAAATTAAATATTACTACTAAAATTATATAATTATGAAAGATAAATTATTTTAAAATCCTTACCATCAAAATCGATAGAAGAAACGCCGGTATAGAGTCTCCACTGTTGTCGGGGAACATGATACACCCCGCCAACTCCAAAGCAAAACCAATCGCATATCGATCAAGACCCTGATGATCGTCTGTCTCTGGAGCGTGATCAAAGTGGGACCGTGTGCGACCCTTTCTCGCACGCTCCGCATCACCACTCCTTGGGGGGCGATGGGATGCGGAGGAAGGACACATACATCCCTCCTTAGCGTGCATTTATTTGATGCCGGTTAATTCTACCGTTTATACCCATTCAGATGCACATTCAGAGGTTTTTTAGTGATTGTGAGTACTTGTAGATGTTAGTTTGTAATAATCTTGAAGTTAATAATACGATAAATTTGTTATATATAAAGCTTTGTTAATGAATTGGATATTTAAATGATATTTTATTTCCTTGAGTATTATTGAATTTATGAATCATTCCGAGTTCATGACTGAAATTGTGAAACTTCATAATATAGAATATACTCTTAAAAGTCACTAACGAAGGTAATTAGCAGGAACACTAATTAACCGCTATCAAGTTAGTATGTGGATTAAATGATGGTCAAGTTTTACAGATCATAGACAAAGAGTTGTCATTTTAATCACATAGATAGATGTTCTAGGAACATCGTATTTGACAGACCCCGAATGAAACATTAAATGGAATTGTGTTCGTGTCATTAATGTTTTCGTTCAGTGTTAAATTCTAAAGTATGAGGTATTCATATTTCCTATATAAGATATTAAGGCTTTAATTATTAATGGGCTTTTGGCCCATAATTCAATTCCATAATTAACATTTAAAATCCAAATCAAATATATATAATTGTCATGTACAATTATATTTTTTTCGGTTGTTGTTTTGGCAAATTTATACGACGTGTCCAACACGTTATAAATTCAATCTGATTTTTGCTTCTTGTCATCTATGACAAATATAATTATATCATATATAATTAATTATAACCATCTTATTATTAATTATAAACAATTTATAATTAATCAATGAGATTCTCCGATTAACTCCTATACGGTGTGACCCGGCAGGATCCGTGTTATGTTGGTAAATAGAGTTAAAATCGTTTTAACTTCTATAATCATAGGAGGCATCCGGTAGAATGCACTATAACCATCCAATTACACAGATGATGATGTACTGTACAATATCATGATCTAGTAAACTATTTACTTGTGTTTAATTTTTTTTGTCTCATAGCTATCGATCGGTTTCAAGGTAGGTATGTGTCATTCTTGCAAACTTAATCTTTTCTTGATCCTGAATAAATTATCAAATATAATTACTCTTGTAATTATACTGCTAGTAGATAATCTTACTCTATCAAGTGGCCCAGTGATGCTATAACTCGTATAGAAATACGAGGGACAATAGTACTTTTGGCAAACCATCTCTTCCTCCACATAAGTTATGTATACCGAAGAGCTATCTTTATAGCCATATTTTATGGATAACGTTTGGCCGAAATCACACACATAAATTAATAATTAAAGTCCAAAATCAAAAAACCCAAAAAGGCCCATGAAAAGCCCATGCCAACCTCAAAAGGGTATTTTGGTAATTTAGCCAAAAGCCCAAGGGTATTTTGATAATTTGGCCAAAAGCCCAATGACATTTTGGTAAATTGGATGAACTTTAAGGGTATTTTGGTCTTTTCACTTTGGAACCTCCCTACTATTCATGAGGGCATTTTGGTAATTTGGCAATTCCATATTTTCTATAAATAGAGGGGTGGGGTGAGAGAGAAAGCTATACCAAATCAGTTCTACTTTCTCTCTCGGTATACGGTTATTTCAGAATTCATGGGATCGGTGAATAGTATTTTTATGAAAGTTGCGGTATTTCTGCACATTTTTGAAATAGAATAACTGTGAGTCGTGAATAGTACTATTTCGTCTCTTTCTCGGTGAATAGTGTTTTTTGTGAAAAACCGCAATTTACGGTATTTATGGCAAAAGAAATAAGCCGCTCTCTGGTCAGTCCTGGTAGATAACCTACAGAGGCATAAGACATTTGGTGCTCCGAGACAAGCCAATTTTCATTCCAATTGAAATTTGGAAGCGAGGTATAACATCTTATATTAATCTATTTAATTTTTAAGTAGATTAATATTTTAGAAATCAATCATAGAGTAGATCAATAAAGGTTTAAAGATGTGTATATTTCTCGGTAATCATCCGACAGACCACTTTAACCCTAAGCTTAAATTAGAAGTAAAATAATATTTTATCGTCTTTTGTAAGGGATTAAATGTCTGTATCTCTCGGTAATTATCCGACATACTTTAATCCCTAACTTAAGTAGAAATAAAATTTTTGTTCTACGGTCTTTCCGCAGCTTGAGCATTAACGGGATATGGGCATTCCAAAACCCAACAATAGATTCCGATGGGCGCAAGCCCCCATCGTTAATTACCTTGGGCTATTAACATTGAGGCACCTCTGGATCTTTAAAAAGGGGGAAGCAAATATTATAGTTAAATGATGGTCAAATGGTCACGTGCTTCGGTGATCGGGGTCGTTGAGAGAATAAGCTCCTAGACAAGCTAGTTCAGAAGCTACAATGTTGTGATGTCTCATCAGCAGTCGACAATGTGTATCACCACCTTGTTGATCATTCATCACCTTAGGAATCACGTAACGATTCAACAAACTGTTATAACACTTCAACAAATCGTTATAATTCTTCACATAAGATAGCAGACTTGTCAGAAAGTTGGTCAAACAGTCAAAATGTTGCTAATGCTTTGTAAAGCGTTCGACGTTTTGATGAATTGTTATAACGATTTCTTAGAATATATTGTATTGTCAAAGAATAGTCAAAGCGTTGCCAATGTCTCGTGAAGCGTTCAACGCCTTGATGAATCGTATAACGATTCCTTATTTTTTTATTATTTATTTTATATATATTTTTTATATTTATTATATATATAATTTGTTATTATTATATTTTTATTTCAAACTCTACTTATTTCTGTAGAAAATGAGTCACAAAATAATAAGAAATAAGTTGGCTATTATTTAGTATTTTATTTGGATTTTTGGGATTTTTTTATAATAACCAAAGTAATAGGATTTTATTTCTATTATTTTTAAACTCTATTTATTTTTGTAGAAAATTACTCACAAAAATAATAGAAAATGAGTTGACTATTATTCATGATTTTATTTGAATTTTTGGGATTTTTATAATAGCCAAAATAACAAGTCAAAGTTTGGTCAACAGGAAAAAGCAAACAATGTCATTTTGCTTTTAAATTATTTTTGTATAGTAATATTCTTAAAACTGAAATGTTTTTATATAAAAAAATACTATGAGAAACAAAAAAATTTTAGAAATAAATTTGAATCAATTTGGAGTTTGGGAACATTTTCAAATGATTTATTTACTTTTTATTTTTAATTTTCTGTTATTAATTGACTATTGGGCAAGTTTATTTTCTTTCTTTTTCTCCCTACTTTTTGGTCCAATATGGTATCAAGATTAGCACAGATCTTTTATTTAACTCTTTATTTTATTTGGGCCGTTAGATTTGTTTTGAGATTGACTCATTATAAGATGAGAGGCCCATATGCATTTACCATTTTTCTTTATTCTGCGATTCATATTGTATGTTGGATATCCCTCGAGATTCACTCAATCTCATTAATACACTCGCCCAGATACATCAAGAATCATGCTTTTCTAATTTCTTGACCCCTTTGTTGACTACTTCGTCAAGATCTGTGCTAGCGGCGTCGCCGACGCTCTAAACGGTGGATTCTCGATCGACCAAGTGCATCAGCATCGTCTCACTATGAGGAATCTATCTACGGTGCCTGATCGATGATCTAAATAATGAATCATCATTAATGCCACCACTAATCACCGTGTACGAGTGCGATTTGGTACCGATGAGTTCTATTCGATAAATTCGATCGAATTAAGCAATAATTATTGCAACTCTAAGTTTAATACTTATCATTTTCAATGAAATGATTTAGCCTGATGCATTTATAGCAATTCTAATCACTCTAGAATTATGCTAAGCTTCGGTATTGACTGATAACGCTTGGTACCAATTGGTACCGGTTTTGAAATTATTAGAATGACTAACAATCACTCACTCTTTTGTGATGTTCATACCTTTATCACTCTATATGCTCACAGTATCAAGTGTTATGTAGATAACTTGTGTACCTCAACCTCTCTTAATAATTTTTCGATCAATTTACTAGAATCTCATCGCAATCGATTATAGAAACGCGATATCACTGAGTTCTCAAGCCTTGACTGAGATCTATCAGCTTATACTATGAGATTCAAACACTTGTGCACTCGGTATATGCTCTAACCAACTCGATTTGCATGACTAATTAAGAGAGAAGATAAAACATTAGTGTATCGAGTTCTCAGGTTATGCAAACCGAGATCAATCGATTTCTTTCAACTCAATTACATGTTCTTGCTCGAAATTCAATCAATAAACAAAATAAGAAATGAAATCTAAGTCAAGTATTAACAAAAGCAGAAAGAAAGATAAAATTAAAAGAGGAGAATCGAAAATTCAATCGCGATTATACTGCTATCACAAATTCAAACACAATTACAATAATTACACTGAAAATCAAATGCTGGAACTCCAAAATTCAATCAAGTATAGACTCAAGACTTACCTTTAGTGAAAAATTGGAGATATAACGACCGAGTTCTCAAGTTAAAACTGAGATCAATCGGTTTCTTGATCTTCTTTTCTTCTTGCAATCAATTTCTCTTTCAATTGTCTTTCTCTATTATGTATCCTCAAATGCTCTCTCTCTCTCTCTCTCTTTGAATATTGGTGTCCTTTTGCTTCTTTCTTTTATCTCCCTTTTTTGTATCCTCTTCTTCATCAATTAGGGGTTTATATAGGCAATTAAGGGGTGCATACAAGGGAGCTAAGGCCATACACCACACAAACACCAACAATTGAGCTGCCTTGGCCTATGAACATGGTTTTCACTTTCTATTAGTCTTTTTGTTATGATGTGGGCCCCATTTAAACGAATCCAAGGTGAGTTCTTTGAATGTTGATCGAATTTGACCCCGCTCTCACTTCTCTTCATTCACAAAACCTTCTAGGCCCTCTTTCATGCTATATATACTCACTTCAACACACAAAGGCTGCATATTTCCTCTCTGCCATTATTGTTCTTCTCCCAAGCTTAGAACTTAATCACCCGATTTCAATCCTTGACTCAAACCACATCTCTCGTGTTCAATTGCCAACCTTGACCACCTAAGCAGTATCGTGTGAGTACATAGAAGCTACAAGCACCGCCAATTCAAGTTTATAACATAAGGTTTCAACTTTTCTCCATTTGCCCGATTTCATCACCTTATCCCAATTGCTTCAATTCAATGCTTAATTGTTGTTTCCTTCTTCACTTACAACATCGCCTAAGTGATTAGAGAATGTCTGCATCATTAATTTTGAGTTTGAACACAAGGATCAAAGTCCCTCATTAACTACCCGAGGTGATCACCTTCTTATACTTCTTCATTCATTTGTCCTCTCTCGATTCCAAGCATTCACCCTTTCTCTCCTATGTATAGGCTAGCTCCATCCATAAGGATTTGAAGTTTTAATTCTAGAGAGCTTAATCAATGTTAATGGCGCCTTCTGCCTCGTCGAGAAGAAGAAGGAAGAGAGGGAGGGGAGAAGGAGAGAGTTCCAGGGAGGCTGAGCTCGGCGCACATGATCCACAACAAGGTGGGGCCCACCGTCAGAGGCGCAACACACATGGGCCAGGTACACACTCCTTTTTCTCTTTTGATTTAAATCTCTGTTTAATGTTGTGTAGGCATGGTGCATGGGTTAATGAATGAATTCTCTGTTGAATTGCTGACATGTGAGCCCCACATGCAAGATATGTGAGTCTAAGTTCACAAGTCTAGTCATTCATTGCTTAGCCTACTGCTTAGTATTAATTAGGCTGAGGTGACATGTTGTGATAGGTCCATTTAATCAAACCCCATCCCTTAAGCTTAATGATATGTTAAATGCCACCGACGTGACTTAGTGTGATGTTGCCACGTGGCATAAGTGGGTCCCACATGTCAGGTATGTGAGACCCGCATGAGTGAGGTGATCCAATGAGATGCTTCAACGTGGCACTGACATGCTGAGGTGGCCCAATGAGGTGCTGCCACGTGACACACTCTCTCTTCTCTGATTCTGTGTGTGTATGTTTGAGATCTCTAGTTTGCACCCAGCAGTGTTTCTGCCCCCAAGTTGCACCTAGACAAATCTCTGATTGAATCTCAACCCTTGATTAATTTATTTTCCTTATCTTATTTTATTTAATAGCTCTACTTGTCTAAAAATTATGAAATTTTCACCAAAAATCCTTAAATTCATGGTAATCATCCCTGTAATTTTTAATTCTACTTTTGCCCCTAACTCCTTATTCTAATAATTTTTTTCTCAGAAAATCCTATTTCCCTCTTTGGATTAATCCTAATTTTTCAAGTATAGCTTAGTGTCTCTGCTAAATAAAATTTCTTTGCAGAAACCATACTAATTAAGCATTAATTAGACTTGTATTGATGTTTATTAGGGTTTGATTTGATCAACAGTTGATTACATGTCAACAATTGATATAAATCTAGACTTGATCAAATGTTTGCAATATTGGCATCTGGTCAGTCTTGTGAAATTGACTTTCAATCCATGTTCATGAAGGTGATTTGGTCAATAACTAATTACTTGTCAACAATTGACACAAATCTTGGCTTGATCAGGTGTTTGCAATATTGGCACCTGGTCAGCCTTGAAAGCAAAATCACATTGAAATTTCTTGTGATTGACTGTATCAAAATACTGGCTTGGCATTGACACAGTTCTTGTCGTATAGGGATTGTATTGCTTCAATCCTTCTTAGGGTTTGCTCTGAGGATTTGATTTGAGATTTAATTTTTGTCTTTCCTTGATGTCTATCACTAAGGTGTGGGACCCACCTATCAGTGAATAATAATCAGATGGATGACCTCTCAAGAGATCTCTCCTGAATCTCTTGAGGATCATCCACCTCGAATGAACATGAGGTGGCAGGGCTTTTATACCTCTGATCCTTATCTATAATTTCCTTGTGGGATTAATGCTTAATTCTTGTTCGCTTGATTAGATTGAGTGGATAGGCTAGGTTTAGACTGTTGAATCTATCTATGTGGGACTGTCAGGTAGGTCCCGCTTATCAGAGAAAAATAATCACATGGGTGACACCCAAGAGATCTCCCTTCTCTCTTGAATCTCTCGGTTGTCACCCACACCGAGTGGACAGTGGATAGTGGGGTATTTATACCCTTGCCTTTTATCCTAAATTTCCTTGTGGGACAAATAAACTTTTTCCGAGCTCAGCAGCGACTTCTTCCGCTAGTGGACCCTCTCTCTTGCCTTTCTCTCTCTTTCTTATGATTTATTAATGATAATTGATATTTATCCTTAATTTTTCAGCTGCTTTATCCTTGAGATTTCCCAGGGGTAAACAGACCGTAACTCTCGAAGGGAAATAGAACGTCTGTCAAATTTTATATTTGGCTTGCAACCTACTCGAATGTGCGAGATGTATGATATCGTCGGACGGTGAGTGCGGAAACGAATGATATTGTTATCTTTCTATATTTTTTATTTCATAATTAGCTTCTCATATATATGTATTTTATTATTATCTTTTTAAATATAATGTACCTCTGTCTGACTATAATGTGTCTGATGTTTGTCTTCAGGGAGATAAATTATGACATTTGCATTTCGTTGCTCACCTGCCATTATCTAGTACAAAAATTATTTCATAATTAATTTATAATTATTTTGTAATTATTTTATAATTAATTTATAATTATTTTCTAAATATTTTATAATTATTTTATATTTAATTTAAAATTAATTTATAGTTAATTTATACTTCATTTTTAATCTATCTATTCTATAATTAAATAATAAATGAATTCTACAATTAAAAGCCTAATTAAATATATATTATTCTATAATTATTCTATAATTAAAACATAATTAAAATCTTTTATTCTACAATTAAAGCCTAATTAAATATATATTATTCTACAATTAAATTAATAATTAATCTATAATTAAATAATAAATTAAATCTATATTATTCTACACAAATAATTAATAAATAATCTAAAATTATAATTACACAATTCTACAATTCTACAATTTAATCTACAATTAAATAATTTTATAATTAAATAGACACTTAAATCTATAATTAATGGATAATTAGATCTATAATTAAATAATTTCACATTTAAACCTACAATTAATAGATAATTAAATAATTTTAAAATTAAATCTACATTTAATCTACCATTAAATTATAATTAAATATTTTAAAATTAAATTTATATTTAATCTATAATTAAATAATTTTACAATTAAATCTACAATTAAATTATAATTAATAAATTTTATAATTAAATCTATAATTAAATTATAACTAAATTATATTTAAATAATTATAATTTAATCCACACAATTAATTTTTCTATAATTAATATATAATTTATATTTCAATACTAATTCTCTCTTCCTCTTTCTTTTTCTCACTCTCTTCCTCTTTCTTTCTCTCTTTTTTTCCCTCTCTTCTCTTTCTCTCTTTTCCTTTCTCTTTTTTCCCTCTCTTCCACAACGCGTAGCTCTCGTACGAAATACCTCATGTACGGAGAAATTGTCCGAATGAAATTAGACCGTCCGATTTAGATTACAGATAAATAAATTATATGGCGGACATTATTTCACACATAAAATATTTCAGATGGATTTCAATTGTTGTCATAGATTTCTATGGCAGGATTATATAATATTTTTTTTAGTGCATTAGATTAGTTGAATGGCCCAGATTTAATCAAGAGATAATTTTTAAATTGTGACTAGGGATGCACAATGGATGGCTTGATGACTTTTTATAAAAATTTAAATTCAACCCGGTTATACCGGATTAAAACAATTTTTAGCTAACCCACCCATATAATTTTTTACATACATGTTTTGCGGGTTGGGTTAAATCAGTTGATATTTTAATTAAATAATATATTATATATTTTTTATTAATGTTAGATAATATATATTTTATTAATGATATTATAACTTAAAGATGAGAAAAATATATAAAAAATATAATTATTTTATATTAATTATAAATAATAAATTAAAAAATTAAATATTTATCATATTTTATAAAAAATAAATAAAATAAAGAATTAATATTATAAAGATAGTGATATATAACATCTAAAAAATAAAAATATAATAAAAAATACATAATAATAATTAAAATATAATATAAATTTTAACTCTTAAATAATTATTTTATTGATCACCAATAAATTATATCTAAAATATTTAAAAATATATATTATATATGATTATACGGACGGGTCCGAGTTAGACGGGTTTTAAAAGCAAACCCATAACCCAATTCAATAAACCGGGTTAGTTAAAATTATAACTCATACCCAATCCGATAACTTCTCAACCCGACAAAAAATAAATTGGGTCGGGTGGGTTGAACGGGTTAGACGGGTTGACGGGTTTGATGTACACCCCTAATTGTGAGACTTATTGATATAGAAGTAAAATAGCATGGTAAAATTGTGCCAAAATAAGTATGCCAGCAGATGTAAGAACAAGTATTTAATCTAGTGACAAAAATAATATTCTCTATGTGAAAAATTATAGATTCAAAACTCAGATAAAAATTTTATCAACAATTGTGAAATTTGAGAACTTAATTCTCATCTTTCCAATAAAAAAAAAGTATGGCAGCATAAATCCACCGTCGCATCTCTGTAAACTGAATTGGCTTTTGTTGCAAATACTGTAAAATAGGGTATCTTTTTGCAATTTGTCTACAACCTTAACTTCAAGGCTTCGGTCTTTTGGAGAACTGGATAAGCGCACTACGCCTCTTTGCTCTTCACTCCAAATTCTCTCCCCTTCCGCTCAGAAACGTCGAACGCACTGCGTGCTCACTGCTGAAAAGAGATAATGCTCTTAAACCCTAGCGTCCATGGGAGGCCGCCTACTTCCTATCCTCTTCTTCACCTCCCGACCCAAGCCGGCACCTGCCTCTCCACCTCCTCTACTTCGTGTCGCTTCTTTCTTCCCCGGCGGGCCAGACAGCTTTCTCGTTCTTTTAAGCTCAAACCGCGACGGGAGCCCAAGCGTTCCCGACTTATGTTTTCAGTAGAAGCGACCAGTTCGGTGGAGTCTACAGAATATAACATCCCTGGTCTGAAAAAACACTCCGTCAAAGTTCCTTTTGGCAACAGAGATGTGAGTTTCTTACATTCGGTTGCTTAAATTTTGAATGTTTTACGCATTCTGGCTTGGGTATCCATGCATACTGTAACTTTCTTAGAATCTCCATGGAATTATGTTTTTTTCTTTCCATTTTGTTTTCTTTTGCCAACTTCTACTTTAATACCGGGAATCATACCGGTGTAGTTATTTGTAGTTGAATCTTTCTGTGTAGTTAATTTAGGAGATACTGTTTGAGGTCATAGTTCATATAGACAGATTTTCATCGAGGCGCGGAGCATTGGAGTAGTAGTAGAATTAGGTTGCTTAATTTTCTAAGGAATTAGTTAGCTATTTGACTCCCTACAGGTATTGGGGCTTGTGATACCTTTTGTGGTGTTTCTTAATGAAACAGGGGGGATAACCACTTTTTTTTTTTTTAAAAAAATAGTCATAGCGCTTTCATGCAAAGTGAATAGTAAAGTCCTTTCGCGAACTGGGCTATGTCAATATATCTGACAATAGCAGATACTGTTACCAATTACCTCCAAATTTATATTTGCATCAATGGCGTCAGTGCTTGACTGTGGAATAGAATAAAGCCTCTTTTTACTATTTTTAATTGGCACAGATATGTCTTACAAGGTGATCTATTGCAATAATTTGGAATTTCTTTGGGGGAGAAATTATCATTTGTTTAGAAACCAACAGTTAGTCTGTTTAGAATATTATGCATAATTGTATAAATTTAGGGGCCAAACACTTGTACCAACCTTTTTTAGTTATTCATTGTGTTTCCTCTTTCCTATCTTAAAAGTTTATAAACATGCTTATATTTAACTTTTTTTGTTTAGATTTTGGTGGAGACAGGTCATATTGGGAGGCAAGCGAGTGCTTCAGTGACGGTAACTGATGGAGAAACTGTAAGTGCTAATTCATTTGTTTTACAATGTATGAGTTGCATTTTCAGGTTATGTGCTTGTTCATACCGAGAATTTTTTTTATCTAAGCTCGGAAAACTTCGAAGAACGAAATCAGAACCGGAAAATATAGTATTTTGATTTATAAGATGGACATTACCGATTGAAAGCGTCCATAAAATTTTCCTGGATGCTGAGTAATTGTAACCAGTGGTGGAGCTTGACACAAAATTATGGGCTAAAAAAATATTTGTTTATACCTTAAGATACTATATCTCAAATTTCGGGGGGGGGGGGGGTGAAATGGAAAAACTTATGATAATTACACTATAAAATATCATGAATCTTTAATAGGTATGCTAGTTTTCAAAAAAAAATTGGGGAGCCGAAGCCTCCCAGTCTCCACTAAGTCCCGCCTTTGATTGAAACATCCTCAAATTTTATGATACGCTGGGTAATTCCAGTGTCCGCCTCCTAGCGTTCACTGACATGCAAAAGAACCCAGAATCCCTTGTGTTTAAACAGAGTGCCAACTTTTTTATTGTTGTTTTATGCATGTAGCTGATAAAATCATGATAAGAAAAGAAATGACAAAATTACTTCTATCTTCTCAAGATAACTTTGTCACATGTTTGTCGCCAGTTTGTATGAACTCAGACGACAACATCTAGAGCCTAAATTGCCAATCTTTACCTGAAAATATATCCTAATCAATGCTTACATGTTACCAAAATCTGATATTTGAGTTAACTTGCACCGATATAATATTAAAATCCGATAAGGTGATAATTGTTGGTCATACTTCTGTGGTTGATTCTATACTTTCAGTGTTTCTTTAAGTCATTTTATGATTCAAATTTAACTCGTTTAGTTGCCAACATGTCCTATTATGTCAATGTTTGATCTAATTTTGAAATTACCTATCTGCAAGCTTCAGACCAGATTCTTAAAAAGACAGTTGGTCGACAAAAATGAAAATTTCAACAGATGCTTTTGCCTTATTCTTTCAATGCTGTAGACTGGGCATCATTGAGTGTTACTTTCATAGTTATTCGATGCTGGGTGTTATTTATCCCTGTTAGTTGTTTGAAGCATGGAGTGGTTGGTTACTTGTGGATCTTATTTGATAGGTTATACTTTTTCTTTGACAGATTGTTTATTGTTCGGTTTGCTTGTCTGATGTACCAAGTGACCCTTCTGATTTTTTTCCTCTTCAAGTTCATTATCAAGAGCGCCTTTCTTCCGCAGGACGTACCAGGTATAATACTTATTGCTCTTTGTGCTCAACCTTTTTGTTGTTTTTCTTATTTTGTCTCAAAACTTGACATTTAGGATCCTATTTTCAGTGGTGGATACTTCAAGCGTGAGGGAAGAGCAAAAGATCATGAGGTATGTTGTACTACAGCGAAACATATTTTGTTAGTGTTTTTATATATCATCACATAAAGTTTTTTTTCAAAATATGATGTTAACTGACAAGCTTTTGTTGTTATGATCCAGGTCTTGGTTTGTCGGTTAATGGACAGGCCGTTGCGGCCTACAATGCCGAAGGGGTTTTATCACGAGACCCAAATTTTATCTTGGGTGAGCAAAGTCCTGTGATTTGTTGTACTTTCTTTCACATGAGGTTGTCTTATGCACTTGAATACAGGATCTTGCGCTCAACTTTTGGGTTAACTCATGGTTTGTTATAGGTCTTCAGCTATGATGGTATTCATCCTCCCGATTGCTTGGCTGTGACAGCTGCTGGAATAGCAGTGTATGTAAATTAAATCCATATTTTAATACTAAGATTAAGCAATAATTGTACCTCCACCTTCAGATTCAGGTACTGCGCACCATTCGGATCTTATAATTTTATGTTCCAAGTATATGAGGATCAGCAGTTATGGCAATGGGATGCCTGCAAGATTTTTTTTTTTTAATGTGTGTAGCGCTTTAATGGGTTTCAGTTATGGCCCCACTAAGTATTGGCTAAAAGGCTACCTGTTACCCAGCACCCCCTGCCCTATACAAGCCCACACTATCATATCTATCAAAAAATATGATAGAGCTGTACATTGCTTCTGCTGCCTGCTTGGAATTTGTCAAATTTTGACAAACTTGAAAGTTCATATCTGGGTTGAATGTTTTCCTAGAAGACAATTTTTTTTCTCAATATTTGGATATTGTTTCTATTGAAGGGCTCTCTCCGAAGTTCCAAATACAGAAATAGTTGCTGGTGTAAGAATTGGGCTTATAAATGATCAATTCGTACTCAATCCTACTAATAAGGAGATGGAGGAGTCTGAATTGGATTTAGTTATTTCTGGAACTGACAGTGCTGTCCTGATGATTGAGGTTTGTTGTTACTGCCTGTTATCTTGAATGTTGAACACAATTTAACCTCAGATTCAACCTGAGCCAAATTTGCATTGGTTGTGCAAATGAAACTTAGGTATAGTTCAGTGATCCAATTTTGATCACTTGCAGAACTGCATCTCAAAGACCAAGAGGAAATAATAGAAAGGAGGAACTACTGACATTGTCAAACTGGTAGAGGTACTATATCACCAGTACCAAGTGGTTTGCACCTGACTAGTTTTTGTATGTTACCAGAATGCAATACAGTGATAATCTTGGACAGCACCCACTTTTTATTTTGTTCTTTTTAACGTGTTTGATAAATTTATCATTAATCACATTAAAATTGATTATGAACCAATAACGCAATTCTCTCTGCTGCGATGTTGGTAATGCAACTCGTTGACAGTACTCTTTTTGAAAATAATTCACTCAGCAGTAGTGAAGCAAATCTCATGTGAATTGTTCAAAAATTGAATTTTGAAGTATGTCTTACTTTTTGTAGGGCTATTGTAACTTTCTTTCGGAGGAAAAATTGCTTGAAGCTGTGCAAATAGGACAGGTGTATAACAATTTTCTTATTTATCTTCCTTCATAACTTGTTATATGTACCATTATTATGGTAAAGTTACAATTCATTATGATTGTTTTAACATCAACTAGCTATATTTGTTCATAACATATTTTTGCTCAATTTTAGCTTGCAATAAGGGATATATGCAAGGAGGTGGAAAACTTAGTGAAGATATGTGGGAAGCCCAAAATGACAGAAGCCATCAGATTGCCTCCTGCTGAACTATATCGGCATGTTGAAGTATGACATGATCTTTTATTTACTCTCTTCCAATTACTCTGATGCATAATTCATGTTTATTAGTTGCAAAAGCCATCACATTCTAATGCATCACTTTTATGTACATGTTAGGATATTTCTGGAGAAGAATTGGTGAAGGCCCTGGAAATAAAAGAGAAGATACTGAGAAAGAAGGTACTCTCAGCATTGGAAGATAAAGTTATAACTATATTATCTGAGAAAGGATACATATCCAAAGATGGACCATCAATTGCAAGTGAAGGATTAGCTGATCTAACGGAGGATGAAGATGAAGACGAGGAAGTTGTTACAGATGGTGAAGTTGATGAAGGTAATTTGAAATATATAAAACGGTTTTATCTTTCAAAGTACAACTAAAATTTTCTTGGTGTATCTCCTTCCGGGAACTTGTATCATTGGCAATTTGCTCCCAGATTTTCCGTTGAATACAATCTCTTGTCTATGATCTTTCTGTTACTCGGCTTGTATAATACACATGATTAAAAGAAAGGCAGACTTGGTGTATCCTCTAGGTCATTGAGAGATACTTATACTAAAGATAGATTAAAGAAAATGAACAATAACTTTCAGATTATGTTATCATAATTTACACTTTAATGCAGCATAAAATAGTTTTTTTGTAATGAAAAAAGTAAAAGTATCTTAGTTGCATTTGGGGAAGTTTCAATGAATTATAAAATCTGAGAGTATTGACCAATTTCATCTACGTGGTAGCTGGGGACGAGGGGTGGGGAGGGTAACACCTGACGTTTATGGTATTATGTGCTAGTAAGCAGCACATTGTTAAAAAGAGCTTATTTAAGTTAAGGATGTCCAGATTAGCCACAAAATTAGGAAAAAGCTTCATGTTTTCTTAGTTGAGCTAGTTGCTTTTATTCATCTCAGTTTAGTCTGTCTTTGTTGTGAAAAGAGGAGAAAGACAATCAAGTTTTGACAGAACGTACATTTTACATTTGACAGAAAAGAGGGGAGGAATCACTTGACAGTGACAAATTTGATCATGGAATTTGAAATAAATTCGAAAAAAATCTCAAATATATAAAAAGCTTGTAAGCATATTCTTGAACTTATAGATTGATTACATCTCAAAATTCATGTAATTTAAGTGTTGTTTGATGAAATCATTAAATTTGGCTTTTAAATGGTCCAGATTCAATGTTTTTGATGGAACCATCAAATGATATCTGCATTGTATGAAATTTAAAATGAGCTCAATCTGTAAGTTTAAGAATATTTTTACTAACTTTTCTTTTTGAAGATTCGTTAGAGATTTTATTTATTTATTTAATATCCGATGGACAAGATTGTCAAAATAAAATCGTCAAGTAAGTCACTCCCCTCTTTATAATAGAATTGTTTGCTGGTGTGTCAGAGGCTAATAATATTTATACCCTAAAAACACTAAATGTTCAGCTTGCAAGCACACAAATCTATCGGTGTATTATAATTGGGAGTCGATCCATAGGGATGGTTTTTACCACTAAATTTGTCATTCTTGATTTTCTAGAGTACCTAAATCTGGATGAAAAGACTAATTTCTCAAATTATAGAAAATTAAGTAAATAAAGCTCAGGGTTTCGGGCCTGAATACAATACTTGGGTACTAATTAATTCAATTTACCCAATTTTATTCTTGGGTTGATGCTTTTGAGGGTTTCTAATCCAATTAAGGATCTGCCCAATGGTCATGACACATTCCCCTATTTAGGGGTAGGATCTATTTTGCGATTTGCTATATTAGACACATTAAAATATGTGATTAGCTAAACTGTATAGTCGTACCATTAACAATATCTAATGGCCAGGGTTCAAATTTAGGGTTCCTGAAAGTACTAGGTCTCTCGGGTGAAACATTCTTTCTGAATCAGTGTTTGAGTCTGGTTATAGTCATCTCGAGTCGGTTCTTAATCTCAAACTAAGGGTTTTGTTCCCAAAGTCCAAAATTCTTCATTTCTTCCTGAGATGATTACAAAAATGGCAGTAACGATCTATTGAGAAATCTAAAGTAAAACTAAAAGCAAAGTATTTTGCTCTAGTTTCCGAGTAGAACTCTATAAACAACCTTATAGAAATATGTACCTACTTGGCACTTTATCATTTGAAAAATGAGGGAAATTTTAGGTGTTATTTGCAAACTAAAATATTCAATGGTTGGATCTTGCAATTCCTATGCTGGTTTAACCACACATTATTTCCAATGTTCTTGACAGGTGATGTTCACATAAAACCAGTTTCACGAAAATCTATCCCTTTGGTAAGGCTGGCACTCCATTTTTAGTCAAATGCTGTCCAATTATTCTTCTTCTGTCCTTCTTAGACATGTTAATTCATCTATAACATAGTTATATTCTGAAGTTGATGTCAAATTAGTCTTCAAAGAAGTATCTTCAAAGTTCTTGCGCAGAAGAATTGTGCAGGTATAATATCTAAATCGTTGTGCATTTTTTTAGTTTATTATCTCAATAGTTTTGTTATTACACATCTGAAAATTTTTAGATTGTGAATGTCTAGATTTTATCTGAATTCTTAGCAACATATTGTTATTTAATTCTCAATAGTGTTGTTATTATCTCAATTGTGTTGTTATATAATCAAATCTCATATATTCGTCTACAAGTAGAAGTATTATACATCTATTACTAATATTGTTTCTATTTTGTTTGTCATGATTATAGGGTGGCAAGCGGAGTGATGGAAGAAGACCAACAGAGCTTCGACCAATTAATTCACAGTGTGGGCTTTTACCAAGAGCTCA
The DNA here is from genome assembly GCA_037127355.1 of Schoenoplectus tabernaemontani. Classification (NCBI taxonomy): domain Eukaryota; kingdom Viridiplantae; phylum Streptophyta; class Magnoliopsida; order Poales; family Cyperaceae; genus Schoenoplectus; species Schoenoplectus tabernaemontani. The sequence goes on along the minus strand of CM073758.1, from coordinate 2,229,902 downwards.
TGGAAGTGCTCTTTTTACAAGAGGAGAGACCCAAGTAAATTATTTAATTTTTTTTTACTGGATATGTTACTATTATTTATCTAGTGTATTGTTTGTTTATTCTATTCATAATCCACTCTTTAAGATGCAAGTAGTGACCAGACTTTGTCAGAATGTACAAAATTTGGAATCTCCAATCTGACACACTAACTATGGGTTCTTGCATAAAATGTCAGTCATTAGCAGTTGTAACTCTTGGGGATAGACAAATGGCTCAAAGAATAGACAACCTCGAGGACTCTGAGGAAGCAAAGAGATTTTATCTTCAAGTAAGTTAATACTATTATTATTTTATTGTTTTGCTGCTGCTGGTGCCATTTTCATTAACACATCATTATACTTATTTTGTTTAAGAGGATAAACTGTCTTTCTCTGTCATTTTAAGTTAGAAGAGCGCGAGCTTACTTTGTATTAGAACAGAAAGCACTGATTTTCAAAATGATAGAATCTTGTCTCCAGTTGATAATGTTTTGTTTCCAAACAATATAAATTACTAAACCTGCTTTATTATGTTGGCTTAAGCTTTTAGAGGAACTGTAGGGCTAACTAAAACTCATAAATGGCAGTATACTTTTCCTCCATCAAGTGTCGGAGAAGTGGGTCGAATGGGGGGGCCGAATAGAAGGGAGATAGGCCACGGTACCCTTGCCGAGAGAGCTTTAGAACGCACGTTACCACCAGAAGATGAATTTCCCTACACTGTTCGTGCTGAGAGCACCATCACTGAAAGTAATGGCTCATCAAGGTGATCCTTTTCTCTTCGAAGTGTTTTTTTTTCTTGATTTGGTGTAAAGACAGGTCATAATTTTCAGCTCCACATTAGTTAGGATACATTTGTGGTTTTGATGAGAAAAATTTTCAGCAATCAATTGACCACCATCCAAGCAAGGAAGGACAAGTAGAGAATATAGGTGTAAGACTAGTTACAAATTTTAGAGAAAACAATTCACTAATAAAATACTGATTATAACTAAATTGCTTCTGTATCCTTGTCATCTGATTTTTAGGAAACTTCTATAACATAGCAGACCATCCCACCTGAGTATGAACCATCCAACAAGAACTATGGCGTAATGGAACGTTTTTTCTTTCTAATTAACGTTATGCCTCAGATGTGGCGAGAAATAATTGTAATTGGATTTATTAATTAGTTTATAAAGATGAGGTTTGAACTAAGGACTGGCTTTTGATGCCATATTAATTTAAGGTTTGAACTCAAATCTTAAATCTGCTAGATGAGGCAGTCATTTAATATTAGTAGTTTATTTAGTTATTTGTAAAATAGTTTTTTAAGAATTAACACCCTCAGGTTATTGCTTTTGTTGTCAGTATGGCATCTGTCTGTGGAGGGTGCTTAGCCCTATTAGATGCAGGAGTACCATTGAAGAGCTGGGCTGCTGGTATAGCAATGGGTTTAGTCTTAAATACTGAAGAAGTTGGAGGTGATGGTGAGCCCCTTATTCTCTCTGATATTAGTGGATCTGAAGATGCCTCTGGTGATATGGATTTCAAGGTGCTCAACCTCACCTTTTGCTTTACTTTCTTTAATATCATGTGCAATTTTTTTTCAAATAGCATGTTATTGCACTTTTGCAGATAGCATTGAAATTGTATCTAGATTTTTACATGTGATAGCCAAGTAATTAGGATTATTGTGATGGAAAAGTTAGATTTTGTAAATTTAGCTGTAGGCACCTGATGTATTTCGATGTTGCCTTACATGCTTATCTGAACTATGGAACTAATTAGGAACATGCTAATTTGGGTTGATATAAAATTTATGGCAGCAAGCTGTGTTCATTTTTTATTTTCGACTTTGGTACAATGGTCGTGCTTTGTGCTGTGAGAAATGTTGGTTGTATTGTTTCACATCTGAAGCTGAATAAGAATAAAGTATTCATGGGGAAAAATAAAGATATCTTTTACCATTAGCTCATGGAGTTGAATCAAGCATTAGAAGAATTGGGTACTGAATATATGTCAAAAATTTCTCCTTTTTTTAAAGTCTTTTATTGGCTTTTTATGTGTGTTTACGTTTTGCTTTTCTTGGTTATTTATGCTTAGTTTAATACTATAGTCTGGTACTCTTTTGAGGTTGGCTAACATTTGGGTATTTCGTTACTAATATTTTTATTTTGTTTTTATATCATCTTTCACAGCTAGCTGGTAATGAGAAGGGCATAACTGCTTTTCAAATGGATATTAAGGTCATCTAGGGCAACACATTTTCATGTTTTACATTTGACTTATTCAGTCGAATGATTTTTCCATCTTGGATAAACATCCATGATGAAATATTGTAAGCTTATATATTTTTTATACCTGACAGGTGGCAGGAATAACATTATCTGTACTGCAGAAGGCCCTCTATCAAGCAAGAGATGGTCGGAAGATGATTTTAAGTAAGTTTTCATTACTGCATTGCAAGATACTAGATTTAATTTTGTGGTTGGCATTGAATTTGTTTAGTTATTTTTACTTAATATTTGCATTGAACCGTCGAGCCTAACAAAGTACGCTTAAGAAAACTAACAACTATCTTCAAAAAATCAGTTTGATTTTATGCCTGGGAGGTCCACATGGAGGTGATTTTCTTGATAAGACAACTTATGTAGAGATAGGAGGAACAAAAGAAGGATATACATATGATATTTATTGATTTGGAGAAATCTTATGATAAAATATTGAGAAATATCATGTGGTGGGTGCTTGAAAAGAAACGAGTCCCAACAAAGTACGTTAAGGATATGTACATAAATATCGTGACTTGTGTCAGAGCATGTTACGACGAGTCTGATGCATTTCCTATTAAGATAAGATTACATTAAGGGTCAATATTGAGTCCATTTATTTTCACCTTAGTGATGGATGAGATCACAAAGAACATATAAGGAGACATCCCTTGGTGCATGTTTTTTGCTGATGATGTAGTGCTGATTGACGATAGTAGCATTGGAGTCGATCAAAAACTAGAGTTGTGGAGATAAATTTTAGAATCGAAATATTTTGGACTTAGTAGGACTAAAACCGAATATATGAGGTGTCAGTTCAACGGGGACAACTCATATGATGAATATGTTAGTTTGAACAAACAAGTAGTACCCATGAATGACACGTTTCGATATTTGTGATCGACATTGAGAGTAACAGAGGGATCGATGAAGATGTTAGTCATATAATAAGAACCGGATGGATGAAATAGAGACAAACATCCGGTATTCTCTGTGACAAGAAGATCCTAAATAAACTAAAAGACAAATTCTACAGGATGACGATTACGTATTGGGTGAGAATTCACAGTTTCGGGGGTAGGAAAGGACCCGCGATGATGTGTGACGTAAAATGTTGGGCTACAAAAGGACAACACATCCAGAAGATGAGTATAGCCGAAATACAGATGTTGCGTTGGATATATGGCCACATAAGGAGACATCGAATCAGAAATGATGATATATGGCACAAACTTGGGGTAACACTAATTCAAGAGAAGTTAGTCCAACACCGTTTGCGATGGTTTGGTCATATCCAACGAAGGTCTTCTGAGGCACCAATACACAGTGATATTCTAAGTTATCCTGAAAACATAAGAAGAGGAAGATGTTGATCGAGACTGACATGGGAAGAAGCAATAAAAAGAGATTTAAAGGTATGAAATATATCCAAAGAATGGATAGGAGTGCTTGGAAGATAGCGATCCATATATCAGAATCATGATTTAGGAATTAGAGTCTAGTAGTAGAGTTATAGACTTCAGGTTCTTAGATTTTCAGCTTTATTTTAGAATTTTAGGGTTTAGAATTTAGGATTTAGAAATATATTTTATAATATAGGTTTGTTGTACTATTATTATTATTATTATTATTATTAGCATATTATCAGCATCGTCATCATTATTATTATCATATTGTCATCATCATTCTCATTTTTTATTTTTTTCATCATCATCATTGTTATTATCATTGATATTTGAGATCTCTGATCTTATACTTTCAGACTAGATTTCATTTCTAGCCTACCCCAATTTATTTGAGTTTAAAGGCTTTGTTGTTGTTATTTGCATTGAACTGTCGCAACTTTCATTTTACAATTAAACACTCAATCACCAGAATCATCAAACATAAGAAACTTCTCACTTCACACCCCTCTGATACAAATAATAAGTTTGGATGGTGCATGTATATTATTTATGTACCACCGGACATCCACTAGCTACTTTAAATTAGAAAAAATAAAAACAGAAAATCATGGTAACTTTCTATCCGAAAAATAAATGACTGCCAGAAGTGAAATTCATCTGCTTCTCTGAAGCTCATATTTATGGTGGTTATTTTTCTACCTGTTCTCAGATGAAATGGCCAAGTGCTCGCCTCCCCCATCTATGAAGATCTCTAGATATGCTCCGCTAATCCATGTTATGAAGGTCACTTTGCTATATTTTTTAAGAGTTGTTTGTTTGATTTATTGGCCAATGGACTCTTTTGGGGTTTAATTGTGTCTAGAACATTTTGTAGTGAAAACTGAACTAAAGAGTTGCTCAACGGATACTTACTGAACCCCTCTTGTAATATGTTGGTCAGGTTCAGAACCTCAACTGACAACTGTACTGATGCCATTCTGTTATTACCTGGTGTATTTATATCTGTTTCTTAGAGGTTTTTTGCGTTAATTATAGGTCAAACCGGATAAAATTAATATGATTATTGGTTCCGGAGGAAAGAAGATAAAGAGCATAATAGAGGAGACGGGTGTAGAGTCAATTGATACTCAAGATGATGGCATTGTAAGTCCCAACAATGTGCATTTTTTTTTGAAGCTCAGTATCACCTTTGGTCACAGTTGTACTGAACTTGTCTGGGAGCATCCTCTCAATTTTTGTTGCAACCTAGTTTGTTTTATATTGGTGCAATTATTTCAGGTTAAAATAACTGCAAAGGATATGTCAAGCATAGAAAAATCAAAAGAACTAATAAGTAACATTACTATGGTGCCTAGCATTGGCGATATCTTCAGGTTTTATATTCATATAACTTTCTATTTCAATGCTTCTATTATATAAATTTGCCATCTAGCAGCATCAGCTAGAGAAGAGAATGAATGGTAAAACTCAGAACTCTTAATGATTTTAATGCTAACACTAGGCCTGATAGACCTTTGTGCCAAAATGTCTGTGTTATGTGTTGAGTCTCTTAAGTTTTTTCTTGACTAACAGAATCTGAGGACTCATTCTGTTCTAACCATACACTTTCACTTTGGATTTTGATGTTGAGCATGCAAATCAATGAACTAAATGAATGACCTTAGTGTGGTGCCTAGCATTGGTGGTTTCTTCAGGTTTTATCATTATCTGAACATTTGATTTATGATGCTTGCACTTCAGACCTGATAGGTATTGTATCAGTCTGTTGTTGAATCTTAGTTAACCCTTGTCTAACAGAATATGAGAAATGTTTCCATTCTATGCTAAATATGTACATTTCTTTTTTTGGAATATGACATAGAAACTGTGAAATCAAGTCAATTGTACCTTATGGAGTTTTTGTGGAAGTTGCACCTGGGCGTGAGGTATATATATATTTTTAGAATATACTTTTAAATATAGTGGCTTGTGATAATTGAGGCAATAATTCCTGGCTACATTGCTGGCTGAGCTATTGTTTTTCTTCACTTGTATATGTTTGTTCATTTTATCTTTCCTGGGTAGGCATTATGTCACATCAGTGAGCTGAGCTCGGATTGGCTGGGGAAAGCTGAAGATGTAAGAAGAAAAGCCTGAACTACTACTTAATACTTTCACCTACAGAACAAAAATAAAAGAGAGCTAATGTTGTTTGTTCTTTGATCTCTTTTTTATAGCTTGTCAAAGTTGGAGATCGTATTGATGTCAAATTAATAGAGGTTAGTCCATATATGTTTTCTTTTTCACATTTCTGTCCTTAAAATGCAATATCACATTCAGACCAATAGACAGTAACTGCACATGATTGCATCAGGTGCAATGCCAGTTGATGCTAATTATTGCTGGTCTAATTGATGATTGTTTTAAGTTAGGTCCTTCCATTGCAAATGCTCAACTAAGGGCTATATTGGTCATTGTTTGGCTCTTAAAGCAATGTTCTGGCTGAGAAAAATAATGTAACAATGCACTCAGTTGTCTTGTTTGATGATGTACCAAATGGTAAGTTATTTTTCATCTTTTCTTCAAAGCATTGATTAAGGCTAGATTTTCTTTTTTAGATCAATGAGAAGGGTCAACTACGCATGAGTCGTCGTGCTTTGCTCCCACAGTCAGAAACTGAAAATACAACTGCCAAACAAAAACAATCTCCTGTCCAAACAAACATCCCAATGAAAGAAAATATACCTCCATCTAGAAAACCCTTTATTAAGAGCAGTACCTCCCCTACCAGCTCAAAGGCCCCAGCCCCCCAACTGAAGGAGTCAAAAAAGTTGAGACAGAAGAAAAATGATGATAAAGAACCCTCTGAGATGGTTGTTTCCAATGATTAACTCGAGTAATTAAATTGATTTTTCTGCACTTGTATTGATGCAAGGATCTCATTAAATTAGGGGATCTCCATGCTTTGATTTTGGGTGGGCCTCTCTTCCCATGAAAAATTCACAGAAAATTCAGTGACATGTTGCTTTAGAGAGTATGAAGGTCTGGAAGGAATAATAACATTTTTGGAATTATAATACAGCTTCAAATGGCACAAAAAGAAAACTTTACAAATATACCCAATTGAAAAGTAAAAATATAAATGTTGGAAGAACATATTGCTTCTGTTGTGATGAGAAAAATGGATAGTATCTTTTCGTATGACCTTTTATTATGATATGATTAAAAATGTTGGAAGAACATGTTGCAACTCTTTTAAATATTCATGTAAACCTTTTATTGATTTTTTCAGATTAGATATGAGAAGGTTTCTCCTCGGTGAATTCACATCGGGACTTGTATATAAACAATAGAGCAGGATTTTGTGTTTTCATTTTTAGAACGTTCAGAGATTTTAGGTCGTTAGAATATTTTTTACTTTTTATTCTCTTCAAACTTCATCCAAGCTCTTCCTACAATCGTCATGTTTTGGGTCTTATTATCAATCTATTTTAAAGCCTTTTATGCATTGTTATTCATTACATTTTCATTTGTTGATATCCAATGCTGGTTTTGTCATTAATATGATATGATTAAAAAGCTTACAAACTTTTTGTGCTCTTGCAATAAATTTTTTCATAATCGGATATATTGCTTTTGGTTCTACTGTATGGTTTGGTAATTTTTTTTTTGCATAGTAAAATGTTTGGGAGATGCCAATATTGGTACCATTGTCAAAACCGATTTTTTATTTTATCAGGCGAATAGCCTACTAATAAAATTAAGTAGAGTTTACAGCAGGAGATGAGAGAGACGGAAACAGACTCGAAAAGAAAAACTATGCAATGCCTGATTCTAGCTATTCTATTACAGTGCATGTAAACCCTAGAAAGTAACCCTATTCATTACTTAGCGTTCTCTTAGTTTCGTGCTTGAATGCTCTTCTGGATGATGCGTGCTGGCTGTTGCCAGTCCATAAATGTTGTGAGTCGACCATTTTAGGTGCGTCCCGTCGTTGTTTGAACCTCTGGCGTCGGAACTCGGAAATGATCTTAGCCTACTGTTTGCCAGCTAAACCTCTGGACACTTGAGTTAGGAGGTTTCTCCATCATGAATGATGACATAACTTAGTATATTTCAACCTTCATCGCAATCTCATAAACCGTTCAATAAAACAAAGATGCATGCTAAAAGCCTATAACAATTAACAGCGAGTCGTATAACTAACAATATCTCCTGATTGGGCAGACATCCATTTAAATTCCACAGGATTCTGATTCAATACAATAGAACGCACCTGAAATGTTGGATTCACAATTCCAATCATACCAAAAAAATATGCTGCTTGTTAAGATTCGAAACTATTATTTTAGTTTTTTTTATTGTAACTTAAGAAAAAAAATCTATTTAGAAAGGGGAGCCCAACAGTCTAAAATGAAGCATCTTCTGGTAATTTCGTAGTTAAAAGCTAACAAAAGAAAAAAAAAACACACACACACACACAAAACCTTTATGCAACGGTTCGGTTGAACCTCTTTTTTTCACTTGTTTTACAAAATATAAATGAAGAGCCTGTATGTAGCTTCGTAATTTGAGGAACCCATATTAGGTAGTGTAAGGTCTTAATCTGGTTGGGTACATCGGCACAAATGATTTAGCATCTCAACTCTTTACCAATCAATGAAATCATGAATGCAAGATTAGAGATGCTGATAATTAATTAGTTATCCAACCGGACAAATTCCTGATGTGAAAGCGTATATTATGCATAGTATCGTTATATAGAATTTAGTGATATGACACGGAATTTTAAAGATACTTTCATAGAATGCACTCTTAATTTTCACATTATGCGATTATAAATAGCTTATAAGCGGAGAAGTGATAGTCTGAACTCTAAACCAAGCCGACAAAAATAACTGATAAGAAAAGGTGAAATTGGCATATTTACATAATTGCGTTCTTCAAACTTCAAAGAAACACACATCGCACACCTAATCCCCTATCACCGCCAAGCTAATCCTTAACCACTAACAACCACCACCACTAAACAAAAGAGAGAATGAGACTGATTTAGAAAGGATCAAGAACGAACACTCATCCAACCAACCAAGGCCACCAAGGTTTTCCTTCTTCAAATCTTCTCGATTTTTTCGGCCATTACAACTGGGTTTTCCTTCGCAATTGCCTCTCGGCCAGCTGTTTTGTAGTCGAAAGAGCATTTGTGGGATTCATAGTACCGATGGGATGAACAATACGTACCACCGCATCGGCATTTGAACCCCGTCAATCCCACCTTTTTCTTGCAAAGGAAGCACCGATTAGGAACTGGCTTCTTTCCTTCGGCCTCAATTTCTGACTTCTTCTCACTGGACTCCACCACAGTTCCTTCGGAAATGCTTGGAGCTCTCAAATTTTGTGAAATTGGTTCGGAAGGGGCTGCTATGGTAGATGAAGAGACAACAGTTGGACCTTTCTCCATTAGGGTTTGAATTTGGGTTTTCATGACGAAATCTCGGTAGCACTTTGAGCAGAGATTGTTTGTACCAGGGCTGCCAAAAAAGCCACAATTGTTTATGCATAAAATCGGAGCTTCGGGTTTGTGACATTCGGTTTCGTCAGTTTCCTTTTTCCAGCTTTCTTGTGCCATTTCAGTACTCTTTTAATTCCTACAAGAATAAAAAACGAAGAAAGATGTTAGAAATATCAGTAAATTTGAGATTTCTTATCTTCTTCTGAATAAATGCACTATTGGTAAAAGGAATTGAATTAGGTACAGGTGATTGATTTGAAGGACGCAACTATTGAGATTCTTCGTAAATTGGTTAGCGGAGAAAACAAGAAGCGAGGGTTTCTGTTTTCGCAGGAGGAAAAGTCTGATCAGATGACCCCTTTTTATAGATAAATTTTGGAGAAAGTCGGAAAATTGAGGGCTATTTTTGAGTTTGAGACTAAAAAATCGGATCTAAATTGTAACAGGAGAACTCATTAAAAAAGATTAAAAAAAGACATTTTCATCGGATATTCTAAAAATATTGATGAATTCCTAAATTAAATCCTACGAGTGAAAAAAAGGAAACAAACTAAGCACCGCCACCATAGTTAACAGAAAAGGAAACGGAAAACATGCACTTAGCCCTGATTGAAGTTTCTAATCATAGTATGATTGAAAAAAAACAAATTAAAACGGGAAAACGGCAAAATAAGAGACCTTTTCGACGAGTTCGCCCCAAATTTACAAAGCCAAACAAAGTTTCTAACGAAATTTATGAAATTAACACGAGATCAGATTGAACAATTACCGATTGATGAAGTCCAGAAGAATCGAGAGAAGCCGATCTACGCAAATCGGTGGGCGAATTCGTGTGGTTTAAAGGTAGAGAGAGAGAGAGGACTTATCGATGCCTCACCAGGCTGTGCGACTTTTAAAGGCGCCGAGAGGCTCAATGGTCTGTTCGTTCGCTATTGGTTGATTAAGTTCCAGGATTTAAATTTTGAAAAAGAAAAAAAAAAGGATAAAGACTTGTTTTGGGAAGAAAAACCGTGATAGATCATAGAATCGAAGACTGGTTTTGTAGCACGGTCCTTGAATTTCCATATTAGGTGTATAGTAAATGTTTAATCTGTGAATATAAAATAGTGTTGGACCGCATATGTGATGTAGGTATCCTTATCAAAATACCATATCGTTTAAGATACGCAGTTTTTATTTATACGCGTATTTGTGCAGTTTATATATGAGTTCACGCGGTTTACATGCGTTAAAAAAAAAAACTGAAAAATAAAAAAATGTAATTGATTCTCATTAGAATTCGAACTTTGAAGTTATGTTTAATATTTTTTTCATCTGCCGCTAGGTTATAACATATATTGTGTTATAGTTAAGTAATTTTTATTATATTTTTTTACTTAAAAATAAATAAATACATATATATATATATATATATATATACGTTCGCACAAAAATTCATATATGTGACCATATACAGCATATGTCGTGTGCAATGACCTTCCACGTGTAAAGAAATCCACATTTAAAAACATTGATATAAATGATATCATTGTGAATATCATATTCACGGTTCACATTTGATGGTCGTTGTAAATTCGGACAGTAATTGTATGCATACATTACTATTATTATCTTGTCCGTGCGTTGTTACGGTGATATCTTTCAGAAATATAAAAATTCATATCTTCATGTGAAAAATAAGGAAATAAAAATAAAAATAATTTAGTAATTTATTTAATTTCAATCATGAATACATAATTAATGCAAAATAAATGTAAATTGATATGAAAGTTAACATTCAGCGTTTAAGAAAAGTTAAAATTCATAATTGATGACAATCTAAGAAAACAAAATAGAGCAATTGTACTCCTGAATTATGTAGCATTCCGTATAACAAATAAAATTGAGAGAACATTCTAACTTCAACACAAATGGTCATAGAGATAGTAACATTATTTGATGAATAACTCAATCCGATTAATGATATTAGTTCTAAAAATTCAACAAAAAATTTGAACTGTTGTACGATTAGAACACATACGTGCTTAATAAGGAGTAAATATAGAAGAACCAGACTTGTCTTACTTGGGAAAGATATGGGGAGTTCTTCGCTCGGAGTTTTTTATGCACGTTTACCAAACTAGGAAAAAAAGTCACCCAAATTCGCTTAATTTTTAAAAGTATTGTATGTGGTAATATTTTTTTATAAATAAATAATATATTTTATTTAGATATAATTTATATCTAAATTCATTACAAAAAGTTGTAAACTTATAAATAAGATCAATTCATCATTTAATAAAGATAATTTAAAAAATATAATATTTTTTGAGTGATATTATAAGTAGTTTTTTAACAATAAAAATTAATAATAAATGATGTATAATGAATTTGAAATATAATTTTTTTAGACCTGAAAAATAATAAATAAAATGAAGAGAAATAGTGGCTTTGACCAAAATTTGAAGAGTTCATCGTTATAGATATTCGATCCTCGTCGTCAGCTTAAAAAAGAAAAACTAAAAAGCCAGAACATTATTGAAAGAATCTAGTACGTATAATATAGATTTAGATAAGATTGAGCCATATCAGGACAACAATATTGTTATCCGAAACCCGACCCAACCGAATTTTTTATAAGATAACAATATTATTATAGTAATTTGTTTGCATCTTATTAAGGAGAAATAATTTTATAAATCATATAATTTTGGTATGAATAGTTCTAATTTGAATATGCAAAAGAGATTAAAAAAACTACATAATTTTGATTAAAAAGGATTTGAATTAATACCTGTTAGTTTATAATTTTCTATACAAATTATTTAATATAAGCAAAGCAATAATAGATATATTATCGCATAGACCTGATAATAATTAAAGTATCTTTCGGAAAGAAATGAATATCTAAATTTCAAATTATTTAGTCTTTCTAAGAGCAACTGAGAGAGAGAAATGTTAAGCAACTCAGTTCTAAGTTTTTAACAAAGTTGTCTTAGTGAGAGCTAATGCTTTTGCGGTTCACAAAATAAAAAAGAAAAAGGAATGCAACTATGCAAGAACATTCAAGTTCGAACCTGCTAATCCTCACGTGCAATGACGAAGTAAGACCAAGATTACGACTGGGACAAATTTTATTTAAAATCAATTAAGGAGGTCAAATGAAAAATTCTATCTTAAATATATAACATTTGCAAAATCAAGGGGGCCAAGCCCGACATTACTTTTTTTTAGAAATTTTTTTAATCTCAATATTATTCCATCTTCAAATATATTCTCTTCAAGTTTTTGTTTTCAACAATATTTTTATATTTTAAGATTAAATATGGTCATTTTTATAAATAAATAATTTATAAAAATATTTATATGTATAAGTACGAAAAATATGAGTGTTTTATTTTATGTTTGGATCTGTGTTTCGGCGTCACTATCGTGGCAAGAGCTACATGCATAAAATATGAGAATCTCATCATTATTAAGATTTTAATCCGCTTAATATGATCAATCGTGTATGTTTATATTGAAAATAAAGCTTATTCATATTTATTTATTGTTAAAAAGTGAGTGATTTTTTGAGTATTTTCATAGAAGACTGATGGCACGTCGCTTTTTTCCTTTTTTTTTTTTTTTGTACTTCTAAGCTCCTCTCTCCTTGCTTTCTTAAACACACGTGCTAAGTGCGATAACCTTAATCCTGATTTCCTGATGCAGTAACGCTCCGACTCGTTCAAGAAGATGGCCATGGCTTTGAGAAGTATTGGGAGGGGCGAGGTTTCTCGACTACGGGCGAACTGGAGTCGTCCAGCTCAACGGACGGGAAGCCAGTTAATCTATTCACTGCCATCAATCAAGCTTTGCACATTGCTCTAGATACCGATCCACGGTTATTTTTGTAGTCATTGGCGATTCTAGTTGTCGTCGGTTGTAATTCAAAGTTGAAGTGAATAACGGCTTGCAAATTCGACATATAATGAAATATCTGTAGATTGATCGATCAATTCATGAACAATGCTCAAGCAATTAGAATAATTGCTTGTTTAAGTATTTTCATCGTTTTGACAAAAATACGGCTTTGTTGCATGCACTGCCCTCAAAAATCACAATTGGAAAATTAGTGTCATGCCATCTCAAAACTTTAAATTTAGCAAAATGCCACTTTAAAACTTAACTCCCTCTAATGCCACTTTAAAATAAGTTTATTTAGTCTTTTGTCACACTTATATATTTTTTATTCATTTTTAATTAAGTTCAGTAAAATATCATTGTATTTTTTGGATATATTTTTTTAATTCCAAAAATACTTTCATTTCTATCTGATATATCTTTTCCTACTAATTTCATCTGTTAAAATCGTTGACATCTCTGCAAAATGCGTAATGCAGAAATCAAATTTCAGACTATGAGTATCATAATTCAGAACTTTAAAAGCAAAAATTCTATTCGTAAGCATATATAAATGCATTTTTGTAATTTTCTTTATAAGTCATTTGGATAGAAGATTTTAGTATGATTTATTTGTTGATTATTTTCACTATTGTAGAATAAAATAAAAAAATATTTGGTTTGACATTTGCTAAAATAATTATGCATTTTGCAGAGATATCAATGATTTTAACAAACGAAATTAGTAGGAAAAGATATATCAAACAGAAATGAGAGTATTTTTGGAATTAAAAAAAATACATCTAAAAAATACAATGATATTTTACTGAACTTAATTAAAAATGAATAAAAAATATATAAGTGTGGCAAAAAACTAAATAAACTTATTTTAATTTTGAGATTTTCTATATGATGTAGATCGTATGTATTTGGGGAAGATGTGAGCTTTGGAGGAGTCTTTCGATGCACCACTGGATTGGCCGAACGGTTTGGTAGACAAAGGGTTTTTAATACTCCTTTGTGCGAACAGGTTGAATTTGTTTCGTCTCTCTTTGCATATACTTGCAGGACACATATAAAATTTGTGATCTCATATTATTCCAGTTCATTTGCAATTATTTTATCACTTATTTGAGATGTTTCTTATCAATAAATAAATGCTTATTTATAGGGAATTGCGGGGTTTGCAATTGGCCTTGCAGCAATGGTGAGAACTTGACAAACCATTTAATTTATACTGGTCTATTATTTTCTAATTTATTGAAACTGTAAATAACACAATTAGTGTTCTTTTTCTTATATCTGGGGAAATCGAGCCATAGCAGAGATACAATTTGCTGATTACATTTTCCCTGCTTTTGATCAGTTATATTTTGTACTGGTTTATTTTTATTTTATTTTATTTTAATGCATGCTTTGCCAGTTCGTTTTATGTTTACTATTGTAGGAGCATGGGGAAAAAGCAGAATGATTTAATCCTGTTCTTGGTTTATTTATCAAGAGTGTTTGACTGACTGCTTATGTAATATTTAACGGATAGAACTTATAAGTTGTTCCGTTAATTTTCGTGCGGAAACGGTTCTGATGATTCTTGCAGTATCACTAGTTCTGCAAGAAATCACAAGCCGAAGTCAGAAACTCTGTGTTTTTCACGACCTAAATCCTTCAAGGCTTAACAAAATATCATTTCTCTCTTTGGCAAAAGTGACATATTTTTTTTTCTTTTCTGACAAGTATATCTGAGGGAGAGCAGACTGGTATATATTTATAAGCCAACATATCTGCTCAATACACTTATTCAGTGCACCTATCCAATATACTCCTTCAGTGCATCTATCTGTCTTATAGTGGGTTAGATTTGGATTCGGATTTTCCATAACGGACGTACTATTTATTAAATCCAACAACTTCAAATTGTATGTGAATGAGTTAACAGGTAAGTCATGAAGCTCCAGTAACTGGAGGTTTTGGAGCTGAAATATCTGCTTCAGTTACTGAGCGCTGCTTCTTGAGAGTAAGATAATTTAATCTCCTTGATATATATAGAAAAATAATTCAAGCTCATTACTAATAGTATTTTGTCTTAGCTAGAATGATGTTTTTCTTTCTATTGAAGTTAGTACCATTGATAGCTCTTCAATTGGGACAGTTTTGTGATTTCTTTGAAAAAAATAACCAAGTACACATAACAGAAAAGATAAAATGTATGAAAGAATCATCATTATCATCATAATTTTTTTGGGTTAGGCGGGAGGGGAATTCATCATGCTGATTTTGTGTCCATTTTAATGTTTTATATTCCTTAAAATTATTCTAATCCTCCGTTTGTGTTTTTTAATTTCTAGTTGGAAGCTCCTGTTGCAAGAGTTTGGGAGCTCCTTTGGGTCTCATGTAATAATTATTGTCGGGTTGGTTTTCTATGAATAAATTGTGTTGACTTGGGTTTGACTATAATGTGTCTAATTGGGTTGCCAAATTGTATCAAACATTGAATTTTAGTTTTCAAATATCCAAGTATTAACTGGAGTGCTTGTGCAGATATTGGATGCAATCAAATCAACGGTGGATTATTAGAACCGGAGAAACTGCATAGATTCATATAAGAAATATGCTTCCTTTTAAAGTAAAATTTAAAGTGTCACCCATATATGTTGTGTATAGTTGAGATTCAAGGAAAGAGACGATATTCGAGCTGTTCTATGGAAAATGTGTTACTAACTGACAAGATGGAACCATGATAATTTCATCATTGGTTGCTAGACACCGTGCCAATATTTTAAATAATAATTGATTCCCATGTTGCTTGCACACATCTTTTTGCTTGCTACACTGCCTACACAAGTAACACAAAATTCATCATGCTTTTCATATATGTTCATAGAATCATAGGCAGATTCGAGTAAAATAATTATAGAAATCCTACCTACCTAAAATGTACGTATTAGAAACGACATTAAGTTTTTCTGATGTAATTTTGTAAAATAATTTTCTAGTATGACGTGCTAAACGTGTCTAAAATTTGATACTTGTAAACACACTTATAATTACGTGAACACAAGCCTTTTGATGTTTAATGTATTTTTTTCTCCTTTTTTTGGTTCATAACATGCAAACGTATAAATCTGTGTACCAAGGAAAACAATTTATATTTTGCTAAATATGCACAGAATTTGTAATCCTGATGTTGCGGCTTCATGCAATGAACTAAAATTTTACAGAGTATCCCCTCCTTTCATAAATGTTCAACTTGATTGTATGATATTTGGTTGTGCTGATATTACAAGGTTAAGTTCACTCAGGATGTCGGTTATCATCGTCATTTTTCCAGATTACATTTCATTTTAGCAAGTCAGTCATCATTATTATACTTTCTGAACGCTTGTAGAACCGATTTATTGAGTACTGGGGGAGCTTTTTATATTTTTTGGCGTCTTGTGTGTACACAGCCACAAAGAGTACAAGCGAAGGGTGATTAGAGAAGGAACATTTTTGTTGATTCCAAGGGCCTTCAATGACATTTTTTTGATCGTTTATTTATTTTGTATCGTATCTAATAAGACGGGTATGAATAATATTTTATTTTCGTTAGGTTATTGGGTATGGGTATAAGTAAAAAAAAATTGTTAGCTTATCGAGTATGGATATGAGTAAAGGATTTTCGTTACTTATTATCCATTGGATAAATTATATAAATATATATAGTTAAATATATATAAATATAATTATTTTATATTTTTAATAAAAATATATATAGTAATTAGTATATATTTTTTATGACAATCGATATGAAAAAATTATATGATTTTTATTATATCTAAAATATTAATTAATATTACACTTTATTAGTATATTTATTTAATAATATTTATTTGTCTAAATCATATAATTTTTTTCATTGAATTATTTTTATTTTTACTCGTTATATATTGTTATCCGTTTGTTACCCGAAATTTTTAATGGATAAAGGTAAAGTATGGATAAATTTTTTTTTAATAAATATAAGTATAATATGAATAAAAAAATAATAAATATAAATATAAAAATATCAGTAACTTACCTTGACAGCCATAATCCCAAGTTTGTTGGATGATGATTTAGCAGTACTCCGTATACTTTTTTAATATATTCAATAGCATGCGTTCGAATGAATTGCAAATACGATTATGTATTCATGGTTCATTTGAAAACTTTTGTTCAGTTTATTGCTTCAATGTTTACAATAATTTTATAACTTTTTTCAACTTTTTGATGCGTATGTTCAAAAAATAACTGTTAAATATTTAAAATTCAACTGCCATCTCAAACTTTTTTATGCGATAAAAAAAATCCAGAGGGATATTCCCGTTGCCACGGGAAGCCAATTAACCAATTTGTGGTCCTCAGCGCTCTCCAGTTGCCACACTCTTACAGATTCTTCTTTGATCAACCTACGATTTCCTCTTTTCTTCCTTTCCTCTCGCATTTCACATGCGCGCTGGCACAGATACGCGCGATAATCCAAAGGATTTTTGATAAACTCTTCGAAGAATAAGCGATTAGAAGAGAATTCAAACGAGAGGATCTCATCGGAGCTGAATATTTTGTCGGGTTTTGTTTTGCTTCAATGGCGCGAATCGCATCCCAAGGGGGCCTTGGGTTGCCTTTCAACTGCGATCTCTTTGCCCAATTTAAGGGCATTAGTAGGGGGCAGTTCGTGGAGAGCCCAATCGTGATCTCGAATGGAGCTCATAGCAGGGGGTTGCGGTCTGGCGGTGAATGGAGGATTGGAGCAGTGGGGAAGAAGAAGCCGAGTGGAAGAACGAGGACTGAAGAGAAATATACTGAAGAAGTAGAAAGGTTTGATCAAGAGCTAATAGACGAGGTCCTAGAAGAAGCATCTGAGGAGTTCGAAAGCGATGAGCTTTCTTGTTTTAGAGGCTTGGTTTTGGATCTGTCCTATAGGTTAATTAATTTATATTCTTAACTTTTTACTTTAAAATACATACTATTCTAGCACTTATTTAAATGAACCGAAAAGAAAAAAGGAGTATTAAATTTCTTGTACTTGACTGAGGAATGAGGGAATCAAGCTGATAATGTCAAAATTGATAGAGAAGTATATAGTGATGTAAAATGTATAACCAAACCAACATGTAGTGGTGGAGTGGAAACTGCAGTTTACCCCAAGGCCCAAGGAAATAGTAATTCTAGGCCTTCTAAATCTCTGATAGACCATTTTTTACTGTTTCTGGAAACAACAAAACATAAATTACTATCTTCCGGTTCCTCTGTTTATTCATAGAAGAATTATAAAGATAGCTTAGTTATTATAAAATTATGAAATTCATGTCCATGATGAAGTGTTTTCTTTTGTTTTGTTTAGGCCTGTGAACATTGTTTGTTGGAAACGTGCAATTTGTCTTGAATTTATGGAGAAGGTTAGATCATTCATTCTGTTTTCTAAAAATAACAGTGCATTTAAAAAATGAGGGTGGTTCCGTGCCATAACATCTTGGTGCTACAAGTTGCCACAACCATTCTTTCCATTAGCATTTAAGTTCAAAAATATAAACAATTAATTCAACTGTTGATATTGTTCTCCTTCATGATGAAGGCATCTGCATGAACCATGATGTGTATTTAAAAAATCAATAAAACTGAATCGTTGATTCATTTTTCATACAACAAGTTCAATAATTTATACAATAAATGGATCAAGTTAACTGCATTAGCTAATTTTAGTACATATTATTAGGCCTCTTTATCTTTGTACAGAACATAATAAAAAAAAATTATCGAAGAGCGTAATAATTATTAAATTTTACCAAGATGAATCTCTTGAGAAGAAAGCTAAATTAACTGTTGATTGATCATTTGGATCTGTATTTTAAATTGGAAAAAGAAGGTGGTCACAACTTGTTGGCAGCCTGGCACTGGAACCATCTTAAAATTTTAAAATGTATGTTTTCCAAGGTATAATGGTATGCTTATATTATCTGTCTATTTCCGTTTTCTTTCCTTTTTTATATTTCAGGCTGATGTATTGGAATATTATGACCAAACAGTATCATCTCCTAGTGGATCTTTTTACATTCCTGCTGTGCTGAGAGTAGGGACCCATTTATCTTTAGTTACTTATTGCATAGTCTTTAATTGTTTTAATCTAAATATCGAAAGAGAAGATATCTGACACTTCTTCCATGCAGAAAAAACTCTTTATTATATACTGCCTTTACAGATTCCAACATTGCTTCAAATGGCAAAAAGAAGAAGGGTTAAGCAAGCTATTAGTAGAAAAAACATACTCTTCAGAGATTCTTACACCTGTCAGTAAGTGTCAGTTTAACAACAACTAATTGCATTTAGTTTATCTATCTGCAGAGACCCTAATTGGAGAACACTGACAGAGCAAATGACTGTGTTTTTTTTTGTTAATTTGGACCTTAATATATGAACTAATAATGTGTAACTAAGAAGGGAATAAGACATGGAGGTATTAATTTTCCAGTGAACACTTTGAAACTCATTTAATTTAACAAACTTTCCCAAATAAAACTAGTAGATCGATTAATGGACTAGTAGCGCCCTGTGAAAATAAGCTAGGCACACGATAGTATAAAATCAAACTTATTGACAGCTTGATTTGCAGAAAATTTATTGGTCCAAGTTGATTAAATATATAACTATTCAAATGAGGCGTAGTAAGAGGTTGCAACATGTAGGTATTGCTCTACACATCAAAACTTAACAATCGACCATGTGATCCCAACTTCACGAGGCGGCCAATGGACTTGGGAAAATCTGGTATAACCCTTTCTATCACTGAACTTGTTGCTCGAAGTTTAGAAAAGCTATTCCCTTTTTAAATAAAATTGCAACAAGAGTTTGATAGTAATATTGCACATTTAGATTAAAGCTTCACAATCTTAGGTCATGATTCTGTTTGTTTGCGCTAATTTATAAATTCTGATGCCATAACCATTGATACTGAATATTTGAATAATCCTTTTGTTACTTTTCGAAAACTTTCTAAGTGCTTCTTTATGCCTGGATGGCAACATGTATGGTTGCATGCTTGGTTCTCTCAATGAACTATGTAATATACTGTAAAAATGGCAGGTTTCTTAGAATGAGTTTTCAGTCCTTGCTTTTAGCACATTAGTTTCCTCTGAATAACTTTCCTAAAAAAATTCCCATTTTTCTCATTTTCCTAAATTTTTTCCCATTTGTCTGAAGTGAATAATTTATTTTTCTGTATGTTCTTCAGGTGGCAGCATGTGAAAGATGCAACTCAAGAAAAGGGATGAAATCCCTGGACGAGGCAAATATGAAATTGCTCAGAACTCCAAAGGTACTCATTAAATTAACCTCCTTTTTTGTTTTTACCAAAAGATAGTACCCAGTACCTGCCAAGTTGGAGGGAACTAGGACAGACCAGTACAGAAAAATAATAATTTGAGATAGCTGAAATACGGATAATAGTAATTTGAGATGGCCAAAATGAAAAATGGAAAGTCAACATAGGCAATTACAAAAAAAAAAATCAGCTTACATTGGTAAAAAAACAATCAGCTCTATATGTTATCAGTACTTTCTATTGATTCCTGAAGGTTTACTTTCTTGGATTTTGGTTTGATTGTGAATATGGCTGTACTAGTGGTGTTTCTTATTGGTATAGTACAAATTGACAGTTGTAGTAAGCTTCCTACCAGTAATAGCATTTCTTTTTGGGGACCCTGGTATTTAATTGCCACAAGTGAAATAGTTGTAGTTGAGACATGGTGAGGCATAGTACCATAGACTGATCCGTGCATCTCGTCAAGCCAGGTTTTGTAGTTCCTGCTTGCTATGACCTAGCTAGTTCATGATGATAACTTGATAAGAATAATCACTGCCTCTCATAGTCCAATTTGTGTAATTGCAGGCCCCTAAAGAGTATGACATAGTGGCAATACCATTGACATTACCAGCTATTAAGATGCTTAGGTCGAGGAAAGGGATCCCTGATGAATGGGCTGACTATCTTGGAAAGCCGAAGTATACCTTTTGATCTTTATAAATAGTAATACTAATTGACGGACAAATGATTGAAATTTGTGAGCTGGACACTCATCTTTCTCTAAAAAAAAATTATGGACAAATGACAGCTCCTGGGCAGCTTGTCTAAAGTATAGTAAACTATTCATACAGAAACCCTGTAAATAAAAAAAAAATCAGCATCCAGTTGTTCTTTTTCTATAATAAAGGTAAATATTATTCATAACATCTTCAATAAACACTCTTAGTTACCTATAAATTCAAGTTGGACATGGGCAGTAGTTTCATTTTTTTTTTTTTTGATGTAGTAGGCAAATTGCCTATTTGATTTCATTATAAAAAGGAGATACGCGCAAATAGTTACAAAGTTGGACATGGGCACTAAATTTCTTTCTTTCCACACATTCCACATTCCAAATTGTAGCGAAGCATGCCGTATCCCATAGGGTTCTGAACTCTGGTCAGTTCTGCCCCTGATGATCAGGCATTAAGTGTCAAATTCAAGCATGCCGTATTCCCAGAATTGTACTATATCGAATTGAAAAGATGCAAGGATGTGCCGACGTCAAAATATTACGTCGATGAAGAATATTGCAGTACTAACTGTAAAAAAGAAAGAGATCCTAAATAGAAAATAATTATGTCTAGTCAGAGAAGTAAGAGAAGCATGCTATTTGTGATGCTAATGGATTGTCGACTTCACATCCAAGTACAAGTTCGGAACCGTGTAACACGAATCTTTAAGCCATCCGCTGTAATAAAATTGTTTCATTAGTAGCGTATTAGCATATCCATCCAGCGGTATGGATCGACTGGACTGCTTCAGACAAACTGGACTTGTGGGTATGAGGTTCAACGTCAAGTTAATGCACTAAAATTTTAGGACCGGTTTTGGTAAAATTTGCTCGCGTCTATCCATTTGTATTTTGAAATTGTAACTTCGAGGAAATTATCCATGGCCTACAAAATGCCAGTTTTCAACAGAGACGATCACTTCAGATTGCAAAAGGCATCTCTTCAATTTGCATTGAATTAACAGTACCCGCCAACAAGAGAACACAAAATTTCACTTCCCACTAAAACGCATCCCCGTCCTTGCAGGCACTAAATCTCACACTTTAACCCACTACAAAAAAAAAACAATAATGGAGCTAAGCAAATGGAACACAGCGAATGCAAAGACCAAACAAAAAGCTATCCTCAGAGAAGAGGATGAACTACAAGAGCAATCCTACTTAATATTTCTACCACTACGCACTACCAAACTCAAGCAGCATGTAACAATATAAAACAAAAAGACCTAAAATAGACCTATTGAAAACTGAGCCTCAAAACTGCCAATTTAGCAACCATTGGCAACAACTTTGGCAAAGGGCAACTTCTCTGGCAGTGGCTTGGCATCTGGAGATGCCTTGACATTCTCTTTGAGTACAGTTTGCTCTCCATTTGCAACCTCCACAGGATCTAATTCAGATGGCTTCTGAGAAAGAGATTTGATGTTGGCAACATCCTTCTCATTTCTCTCCCCATCTGATAGGTCCTGTAAAAAAGAAATACTCAAGTTGCTTCAGATATGAAGAATACCTTTTTCATCCAAGGTTTCATGAGTCCACAACTGCAGCTGTTACAGTATTTTATTACAGGACACCTTTGCAATTATTTTTAAATCCAAAACAACTGAATGCAACCAGATGGACGAGAAAATAATGGTAGACATGTCATTATAATAAAAATTTAGATTTGCTAGCTCAATTTCCTTTCTTTTTTTTTTAAAAAAAATCACTAATTTACTTTTTTTATATTTTCCTAAACAAAGGAGCCACCCCACTGCACAAACATTAAGCAAAGAAGATAATGTGACATATTCTACAATTCTCCCCATCTGAGAGAATCCTGCAAAAGAAGTCATAAGGCTCCTAATAATTTATTGTGAATTTTGCACCAGACGGACCCAAAATAAGCAAAATTTCACTTAACCACAAAGGAAATCAATGTTAGAAGATATAAAATTATGCAAATTATGTCACCTAACCACACAATGCTGCAATTTAGGAAACAGTGAGGAACTGTACCTTCGGAGAGTATGGTTTTAGTTATACACATAAAAGATCAAAATTTACCTTTTTAAGCAGCTGCTGTTGCTTGGATTTTCTATCACCCATGATTTTCTCACGGGTATCGTAGAATGGAAAATCTTCTAAAATAGAAGTTTTGTTGACATGGCTCTTGAATAATTTTAACATCTCATTTCCTTGCTCTAGCTTCACCTAAAAAGCAAAAACTTGTATAATTATTCAGCCCCAGATCCTAGATGCACTATAAGAAAGAAAACACAAACTTAGCACAATCTCTCCCCCCCCAAAAAAAAAGAAAAAGAAAAAAGAAACCATAATCAAACAGATCACCGATGAAGTTCAATTATCTCGCAATTAACCTCTCCAGTAGACAACTAAGCCTCAATTTAATCATGCTACATTGAACTACCCATCCAATTGAGAAGGGAAACAATGCAATAGAGGAATAAAAAACAAAACAACAGAAAGACCTTATAGACCAATATTCTTACCTCCTGAGTATCTCTGCTGTTGGTAACAGGCTTGTTCTCATTATTCTCAAGAATAATGTGCTTAAGTATGTTATTAGGGACATCTTTAACAATATGCCATTTCAGAGGGAAGCAACCACTCCACTTGTCCTGCTGCCAATACTCTAAGGTCTTGTTAAAATCGACAGGGCCCACCATCTCAGCCACTCCCACAAACTGCCCACTTGTGTTCACCTAAATAAAAAAGGAAAAGGAAGTAGCATTACTAAACTTCGAATAGTCCATCTTTTGGGGTCTACATATTGGACTGGGTCAGCGAACCAAGGAAAACTACATATTTTGAATGACTTACAAAATTCTTGAATTCACAATACCCAACAATTCTTGGCATGTATGCAAAATAAAACTAACAAAACTATGTTTTAGTTGACCAGAAAGTACCACTACCATTACTTATTCTACATTGAATGAATGAGAGCCTTCTCATCAGTACTAGATATAAAAATAAATATAGAAAGCAAATCCAAATCCGGTTCACTAAATTTAAACTGACCAAAATAGGTAAACAAGACGCGAAATAACAAAAAGATTCAGACAAAAAATGTTAATATTTGCTAAGCACACACTTTCTGCCATACAATTCTTATAGACAAAAGATACCCATTTGCCAAGGCAACAGTTGCAAAATGGGGTATTTTTGTAATATACTTCCAAAAGTTCAAAGGTATTATTTGCCAAAAAAAAAGGTTGCAGATGTACATGTGTGCGCAAAAACAAATGTATTTGTGCAGCTGTCATACTAACCGAAAAGAAAAGGAACACTGGGCAGCTGTCAGCCTTCACTTTGGCCTCTTTATAGGCCGCATCAAGCTTCTTGTTTCCATTAGGTGTGCTGGCCCATACACCATATTTCACACTCTTATGCACATCATCTTCGCTATATGACTTTATCACAAAAAACTTAGCATCCACATAATTGTCTGCAAAATCATCCCTGTTGTAGCAATCCTTCTCGGCTGGAAGATCAGATCCATTTTCAGTGCATCCATTCACAGAAGTACCAGTCTGACAACTTTGGACTTTGGGCCTGCCAGTCCTGGGTCCACGGTTGAGTTCACTAAGCCCATCGAAGTTTTCATTGTCGAAGAAATTAAAACCATTGATCTGGCCCTTGGGCTTCTGCCTGTTATTGACACCCATTAGCGGGCCCCACCGGCCCACCATTCTAGACCCATAAAGGTTGGAGCCGAACCCAAGACTTGGTTGAAGCGTATTGTTGCTATAGAGGCTCATACCATTATATGGGTACATCCTGTTTAAGTATCCTGGAGTCGTCGGTCTAGGTGAAGGCTGAAACAATATAACAGTATATTATTAGATGGGAAAGTTTGAAGGCTGAAATAAATATAATTTCTATATTGTTATACTCCCCACACCCTTCTCTAGCAGACACGCCCAAATGTGCAAACTTACCAAGTAATGAGGAATGGGATGATGATTTTGATTCTTCCCTTGTAACTTGTTGTTACCACTTGGCCCAGTAGTAACTGTGGGTACATTTTGTTTGTCTGAGAAAATATTCCCCTCAGACCAAGGTGATTTCTTCCCTGCTCGTGTTTGGTTTTGATAGCTTGGGGAAGCAACCCCATTGCCTGACACAACTTTTACATAAGAACCCTTCATCATATTCTTATTTCCATTCACACTGTTAGACCCAGGATTGGCTGCATCAGCAGAGAGAGGAGGGGTATCGGACACCTGAGAGGCGGATACCACACCTTGAGCAGAAGTGTTGTTTTTCTTTGTGTATGTAGTTTTCTTGGGAATCTGTGGTTGGTAAAATGCACCAGGAAATTGATACTGCTGGGTTCCATAATACGACCCATCATGTCCTACTGAGGGAGCAGGTGATCCAGGTGATGTATAAGGGGCATAGGAGGCATAACCATACCCGCTATGATACATATCTCCGTATACTCCCTGAAAAAAATAAGTAAACAATGAGCCTGGAATGATAATTCGGGTAGTATGCTTCTTTTAACAGGTATGATCAGATAATAGTCCAGAGAACAACCAGATTTTAAAATTTTAATGAATAATAAGATTTGAGGCATCATTAATCCATCGAAAGGTTCTGGGCAAACAAAAGCCAACAGTCTAAGCCATGGAGCTACAAGTACCAAAGTCTGCTACCTTACCAGTTTCAGAAATGAGCACCAACACAAACAAAAAGGACATATTAGCTGTACTTACCGGTGAAGTTAGGTCCCCATCACTCCACATATTTCCCGAACCACCATACACTGAATTCCAGAAGAAACAAAAAGGAAAATTAGAAAAAAAAAACTAAGCATTTTTCAATGAACAAAAAGGGAAGAGAAAATTACAACAAGCCAAATAGAAACAAACGAACTCACTTCCATAGTAATAAGTTGCAGCTGGATACCCTCCTGGAACATAATAAATGCTTGAATCCATGGACTCCTGGGTAGTAGGAGCCAGAGACCGGTCAGCCGGAACTGAAGGAGCTGGTATAGAGCTTCCATTACTTGTAATAGTTGGCTGATTGATCAAGAGGAGATGGGATTTAGAAAGGAGGAGTTTTCTATGATTAGCCTCAAAGAATAAATTTAACTTAATAGAAGGATAGAGGATATTTTCTTGCCTTCTCTCTTACAACTGGAGATTCGTTGTTTTGGTTTTTAGCGTCCAAGGTCAGGTTCTGTAGCAGGTTAGCGGCTTCTGTGGTAAGATGGTCAAGGTAAATCTATAATATGCAACTTGTCAGTCAAACTAGTAAAGGCTTGAAGCTTGATACCCCAGCAAAGCTAAACAACTATCATCAAAAGAAATTCGCCACGAAGCATTTCAAATTAATTAAAATGGTAGCTTATCAGCGGATCAAATGGGAAAACTCATATCCTTTGTATCAGCTTTGGCAAACTGGCTACAGCTAGTGTATTCAAAGTCCAGAAATATTGCGAATTCAGAAAATAAATAACAATGAGGAAAAAAACTATGGAAAATGATAATTACTAAAATAAGCCTAAAAAATAAAGCCTGCAGAAATATATCAATTAATAGTGATCTAGTTGAATAACCAAACAACACGAGATCTGACACTCTATAGCAAAAACAGCGAAGTAGAGAAAACTATAAAACCCTAAATCTCTGATTCAAATAGCTCCTAAAGAAAGGATACGATCTGAAGCTGGAGAAACAGTTGCCATGGCTAGATCTCTCGAAAGTATACGAGCTTCGATAGAAGAAGCTCGAGTACGCGCGGGCGCGTAGAGGAGAGAGAAAAACCCTAGGAGTAAAAATGGCAGGGAGGGACTGAGCAAAGGACGCGCCGCCACTTGAAAGAAGAGAGAGAAAGGAGGGAAAGAGAGATAGGTTATGTAAAAATAAAAGAGCGCTTCGGGTCACGGAGAAATGGTGATTCAAAAATCAGCACACGGCTCTCATATTTTTTCCACCGATCGTGTGTAATGCGCTCCATACAACTCTTTATGTGCCAATAACTGTCCAAAAGTGAACTGTTTTTTCGGTGGGGTCGACACTCGACAGTTGCATTCGATACCTGCAGCATTATTGCTGAATCTCTTGATTTAGTGTGAATTTTCCATGGAGGGTGGTACGTGTCGGGAGATAGCGCATCGGAAGTTCGCTTGTTGCAGTAGGTCCCGCATGGAGAGGGTGCAGGGCGTTTCTTTTCTCAGAGAATTTCTGTTTGAACCTGGATCACCACGCCAACCCGCGTGGGCTATGGAGCGTGGGGGCTGGGAACAGAGCTCTCAATGGGTAGGATAAAGTTCGAGTGGAGATATTTTCGTATTTATATTTATTAAAAAAAATTATATATATTTTATCCGTACTCATTAAAAAAAATTATATCTTATCTTTACTCATTAAAAATTTTAAGTAACGAATAAATAACGGTAGATAATGGATAAAAATAAAACTAATTTAATAAAAAATATATATATTTTAGATAAATAAATATACTAATAAAGTGCAATAATAATTAATATTGTAGATATAAAAAAATCATATAATTTTTTCATGTTAATTAGATTAAAAATATATATTAATTACTATATATATTTATGAGAATAACTAACTGTACCTCAGATTTGTACCCCGATCTGTACCTCAACTGAAAAAGTTATTGTCCACGTTGATCATGTTCTCGAACATCAACAGATCATCCGTCTGCGGACGATCATCGAAATCCTATATCAGAAGTCCTAAGTCTTAATACTGGAGAAATAAAGTCTTAATATTTAATATATCAAGTCATAGTTTAAACTTAAAATTTATATTTGAACGACAATCAAGATATAGATAAGTATTTATATATGAATTTTAATGTCTTAAAACTAAATGTCTCAAGTCTAACAAGAGAAATATGACATCTTAATATCTAATATTATAAATTATATTTTAAACTATAATTTATATTTAAACAACAATCAGGATATTGATAAATATTTATACTTCAACATCATTATCTTAAAGCTTAATATCTCAAGTCTTAACACGAGAAATACGACATCTTAATATTTAATATTATAAATCATATTTTGAACCTAAATTTTATATTTGAGCATCCATAAGGATATGGACAAGTCTATATAACTAAATTTTAATGTGCTAAAATCGAATATTCCATGTCCAAATACACAAAAAATAACGTCTTAATATCAATATTATAAGTCATAATTTTGAACTTAAAATTTATATTTGAACGGTCATCAGGATATGAATAAGTTTGTATCCCTAAAATATAATATCTTAAAATTTAAGTCAATAATAATTATTTACTCTTTTGTTTGAATATAAAAGAGCAGAACAACCATACAATTAAATTTCTATCTATCAAGACAAGCAGCTTGCGCTATCTTTTTGAACCTTATTATAATATTTTTTATTATTTTATCTAATTTTGCTAATGAATTAATTTTTTTCCATAAAAGATGGTGATGGAGGCCTTCACCAGAAAAATTGTTGATATGTTGAAGACTAAAGACTTGTTTGAGTGTAAGGTGGACCGATAATTTGGAGAATAACAATAAGGATATAATGTCCGATGTTACACAAAGGCAGAACAATCACCCGATGAAGTCAAACCGCTCACTAAATAATAACGGCTATTTTGAAACTCTCTAGACCGTTTTATGGACGATATTAAAAATCTTAATATCTAATATTTAAAGACTTAAGGGTTGTCATATGATGTCTTAATACATAATGCTACAAGTCTTTTTCCGATTTAAAAGATATAAAAATCTTGAATATTTATTAAACATTATTTATATTAAATTTTTATATCTAATGTAACAACTAAGAAATAAAGTCTTAATAAATTTTATCTAAAATAATTTTTTTATGTAATTTATATTCGATATAAAATCTCATAAATAAAGTATTAAATTTTAGCATTAAAAGTCTTAAGATCATTCATCTGATGTCTTAATATATATTAACACAAATATTACTTTTAACTTTGAATAATAATTCAAAAAATATTTATCAAACACTCCTAGAATCAAATCTCTATACCTAATTGGTCTCGTCTTAAGACTTAACAATTAAATTCTTAATACTGATTAATAAGTCATGTTTAACTTTAAAAGATTTAAAATTTTATAATATTTTCTGAATATAGATATTCTTATTATCTTAACTAAGGGTTTACAATTGATAAATTTATATTTAATATTTTTTAAATATCTCAAGACCTTGTAATTTATATTTATAAAAAATAATATAAATTATCTTTATATCTCATATCATTAAATCATATATTTAGTGTAACAAAATATTTTTCTTGTGTTCTCTCCTATCTCTCAACCAATTCATTCGAATGAATACTCAAAATTTATCTTTTTACTCTTAGAAATTGATCTAGCTTCACTTCTCGATCAATTGAGGTTGAAAATATGAGTTTTAACACATTCTCTTTGTGTATGAAAAGCGAAATGATGATTCAAACACTTAAAACATTAGATAACTTACTTAAAACTTCACATATCATCTCCTTGATCTAGAGAAAATATTTAATCAATTGATTGAGATTCACCCGCACTAAATTGCTCCAAATAAATTTCTAACTAAATATTTTCTTCCTTGATTTCTCCCAAATAATTGATATATTGAATGTGTTATTTAGCTCATTGTGTTCTCTTCGTCGCTAGCTTTCCAACGATATATAGCATGAAGGGTAACTCTTAAAGATGAGAGAGATATCATTGGAATTTTGGTCCAAACGGGTCAAGTACGTGACCCTTTTTTTTCATTTTTCTTTCAAATCTAAATTGAACAACTGTTAAAAAGTAGTTAGATTAGTTAAGATAGTTGGGTATAGATTTTTTTTTCTATATTTATATAATTTAATTATATATATTTCTATAATTTACCCAATGGATAACGGGTAACGAAAACCTATTATCCATATTCATACCCGATAAGTTAACAAAAAAAATTTTTACCCATACCCATACCGGATGACCTAACGAGAATAAAATCTTGACCCATATCGATCTTATCGAGTACGATACCATCGGATAAACGGCCAAAAAGGTGTCATTGACAGTCCTAGCTGGGAAGGGCGCGGAAAATAGAGAGTATGTTGTGCGTGCGAACTGAACGTATCGCATTTTGGTGAAATAAAAAGTGGATGGAGCGTTTTTATACCAGTAAATTCTAAAATTTCTTGATATGCACTATTAATGTACAAAGATGATACTTCACCTTAATGTATTTATAATTTGATATAAATTTACATATTATGTTATTGTTTATTCCTAATATTTAGTGATTTTCTTCAAGTCATACTTCATAGAGTGATTAACTTCATCCATTCGGTCGACTGTGTTGCCGTATGCAGTGCTCCAGGTTCAATCCGAAATTTTCAGTTTTCGGGCGGCAGGCTTTTCTAGACGCCACATGGTCCAATCCAGACCAGTGGTCCTCCGATCCGCAGTCCATGATTTTGGGAACTTTCCACGTTTGCCCTCCGAAAATGAAGGCTTTCTGCTACGGTGTAACGGCGAATTCATAACTTTATGCCTGAATAACTTACAACCTCTCAAGTAGAGGTCGCAATCGGGCGGGTCGGGTCGGGCCGGGTTTAGGTCGGGTAGGTCAGGTCAGTTTAACTTTTTAGAAAAAATCAGGTCGGGTCAATTTATATGTTGTGTTTTTCAGATCGTTGATAGATTTCGATTGGATTGAAGGCCATTTGATTTTGGGTCGGGTCGGATTCGGATCAGGTTAGGTCAGTTTGACTTTCTTAAAAAATCGGGTCGGATCGGGTTCAAGATCGGGCGGGTTTCTCGAGTCGGAGTCGGATTTTGCCACCTCTACTCTCAAATGTCAAGGGTCTCATAGGGCCGTAAACGAATCGAATTGGTTATATGCTAAATTCAGTTTTAAATTAATTCAAACTAAATTAAATTCAATCTAAATTAAATTCTAGATTAATTTAATTATTTTAATCTTTCATTTATTTTCATATTATAATATAAAATATTTGTGCTAAAATAATTAATAGTTTTATTAATTTTATATTAAAATTGGAAAAGATAACTAATATCTCTTAATTTAATAATAAATTTATAATATATTAGTAAATTTATAATAAAATAATTATATTATTACATATATTATTGTTAAAATAAATATAAATAACTACATATTGAACTATTATAAATCAAACTCGAACTAGTTTATTAAAAAAATTATCAAACCGAACTCAAATCAAACTCACAATAAGTCTAATCAAACAAACCAAACTCGTGCTAAAACTGAATAGAATACTGAACGAATTATGAATTATGATTTTTTTTCTTATATCCTACTCTCAACTCAAAATAATGTAATGTAATAATAAAAAGGAAAAAACTTACTTGTGACGAGTTGGATTTTTCTTTCTTTCAGATAAAATGGAGTCGACCATTAAATTTCTAAATCTATTTTTTTCCCATTTAAGCTTTAAACTTGTAACAATCTATGCCAATGCATCGGAGGGGAGACATTTTTTTTGAGGAAAAATCGGAGGGGAGACTTTGATACTCTTTTTTTTTTTTATATATATAGAAAAAGATGAGGGTCTACCCCTCGAATTTCTTTTTATTGATGAAAATCACAAAGATTGTGATGTAATGATACAACGGAATGGTAACTGAAAAATGCTACAAAGGAACTATCAGAAAACCAAGAAACAATATTTAAAAGTAATATTAAAGAGATCAGAAAACCAGAAACTTTACTTCGCTCTTTGATCCAATAGCAATCTTTCAATGATTAGCTCTTGATTACGTCATTCCGTTTCAGTTTATTCTCTGAACCATTGTTTGAGTTCTGTGAAGATCTCTCTTGCACTTTGGATGACATTCTGTGATCGCTGTGCAAAAATTCTCCCACATCTTTCTCGCCATATGATGAAACTTGGCAAAAATTCTCCGACATTCCGTTTCAGTTTATTTCTTATTTTGCAAAATATGTGATATAAGCTTATAAGCAAGAAAAAAATTTATAATAAAAGTGCATATCCAAATAAACTTATACGAAAGAGCTATTCGCAGTATAATTGGCACTGAAAGAAAATAAAACAATCTTGCGAAGATCATCAAAATTAAAATCGCCAAATAAACAAGTAGAAAAGGTTATAAATTTTCACATCAAAACTTAGTCTGACTCATTGAGATATGAGACTGGACTAATGGCTGAAAAAGAATCCATGCTCACATTTTAGAATACGTTTTAAACCGCAATGTTATGAAAAGGGATGGCATGTATAAAATGAAAATGACTTCAAACTTTGAATTATAGCCATCTAGTATCCACCGTTTATTTTGGTTGGATCTATTGATGACAATTAATTACAACGATAATATTGGCTGGCATCAATTAACTATCAATAAAAATAATACTATTGGTACCTTTAAAAAACAATATATTTCTTTTGGGAGAATATACATTTTGGTCCTGAATATTTATAAAAAATAAATTAGCCCGTAAACTTTTAATCGCACCAAATTATTCCTTGAACTTTTTAAACAGCACCAAGTTGGTCCTCGAACTTTAAAAAAAAATCAAATTAATCCTAAATTTTAAAGTACACTAATAATCCTTGAATTTTTGATAAAAAAATAATTTGATCCCTGAACTTTAAAAAAATAACTGGTCCTTCGAGTTCTTATTTAAACATTATTTTTATTTTTCTATTTTATAAGTTTAAGTAAAATAAAATAATAATAATTAATATATGGACAAAGAATCTATTAGTGCATGGCATGAACAATTTAAAATTAATTAATCATTACAAATGAAATATACTCAAAGACCAAATTAGTTTTTTTCTAACAAGGAACAAAGTGCTTATATCAAAAGTTTAAGGATTTATTAGTGTACTTTAAAATTTAGAAACTGATTTGATTTTGTTGGAGTAGTTCAAAGGCCAACTTGGTGTTTTTTTAAAAGTTCAAGGACCAATTTGGGTGCAATTGAAAGTTTAATGACTAAATTATTTTTTTGTAAAAAATCGATGACCAAAAAGTTAATTCCCTCTTTCTTTTTGAAATTTGACATCAAAATTATATAATTTATAATCTCTATATGTAAACCATCGAAGATAAAATAAAATTATGTACTTAATCAAATATATATGAAGTTTACAATAGTTCATGTTTAGAGGTTAGAGGTACTTGATGAACCGTCGAATGGTTTATAATTCGTAGAAATATCTATATAAAACTAACACAGGAAAATAAAAATGTTCAATAATTAAATTGCCAAAAAGAATAGTTGTTAGGTGATGACTTCATATTTTTCGCCAGCAGACGGCAGTAGATCACACTAGATTTATCACATTCAACAGTTCACTCCAGCATTGATCCTCCTGCTACGAATTTGAAAAAAAAAAACAATATTTTCGAAGGGATTCGTAAAATTATAGCAGCGGATTTCGACCAATTTGTTTAAAAAGATTGGATACGGAAACAATTATTATTGAGTTATATATTCATAGATATATAAAGATACGACAATTATTACCATAAAAAATAAGTATGACAGCGGATATATTTTCTTCTTTGAAATAAGATGGAGTTTGAAATAATTTTTTTATCAAATTCTTGTAACATTTATTTATTTTATCAATGTATTAGAAGAGATTGAGAAAATTCGGTCCCTTCATATTTTACACTATTTATGTTATAAAATAAAATGTAAATGGATCGAGATAAAAACATGGCTTTTAAAGATTTCAGCAAATAAATCGAGTTTCCGTCAAGGTCTTTTTGCATAGCACGGATCTGAGTTATAGATCAATTTTTCGTTCTAAAAGTTTAAATGGTCAATCCGAATCGGTCAAAATAATTTTCATATGAATATCTAAATATAGACCCAATTTTATAATTTTTAATTATTTTTTAGATAGTTAGAAAATTACTTGATTTTATTATTATGAGTCATCCAAAAGAAGTGATTTTCTAACCATCTAAAAAAATAGATAAAAATTTCTAAAAATTATAAAATTTGATATATATCTAGATATTCGTACGAAAATCATTTAGAACTATTCGATTGATCATTTAGACTTTGAGAATGAAGAACTGATTTATAGCACGGAGACGATCCGTGTTATACATAGCACCATAACCCAATTATCTCTCTAAGTCTCTCTCTATATATAAAGTTGGGACATGGTGCTATGCATAGCACATATCTCCCTCATACTATGAATTGGTTCTTTTGGTCTACATTTAGATATTCATATAAATTTTTTTTTGTATGATTAGATTGATCATTTATACTTTGATAATGAAAAACCAATTCATAGGACAAGAGTGATACATGCTATACATAGCACCATAGACTAACTTATATATATATATATACTATTATGAAAACGTTTGTATTTCAGCTGATATACAAATAGATCAAAAACTATATTTTAAAATCTTAAAAATTTTAATTTATGATTTCCATTAAATTCTTCATATAAAAATCTTGTGAAATACAAAAAATGGAATGTTTTGAATTTTTTACGACACTCTTTTGAATTTTTGAAAAAACAACACAAATATTGAATATTTATTATTATTTTTAGAGCTGTTTTTTCAAAAATTCAAAATAGTAGCTTAAGAAACTCAAAACACTTCAAATTTTTGTATTCCACAAGATTTTTATATAAAGAATTTAATGAAAATTATAAATTAAAATTTTTAAGATTTTAAAATATAGTTTTTAATCCATTTACATATCGGCCGAAATGTAAATGTTTTCATAATAGTCTATCTCTATATCTATATATATATATATATGCCAACCCGTTTTTAATCAAGAAAAACGAGATATATCCGCTATTCGTTTAGGATTATATTTTCTGATATTGTTCGGAAAAAAAAAAGATACTTGGTTCATTTTACCTAAGATTTGTGTAAATAATTTCATAAAAGGCATATGTTGGAGATTATCTATTACTTATTATTATTATTATTATTATTAGATTCAAATTGATTAAAAAATCAATAGGCACAAGAATACATTGCAAATAATTTTAGAAGAATTTAGTGCATAGTATTTCATTATATGCTTGATATTTACCAAAATCTAATTTTGCAAATGTATGAGGAATATATGGGAGAGTATCAATCGGTTTTGATATTAAGATCACAAGTACGACTCGAATTAATTAAAATCGACACATATACAAAATTGACTGTAAATAGGGGCACAAGAAAAAAAAAATCATAATTTGTAATTCATTCAGTGTTCGATTCGATTTTAGTTTGAGTTCGGTTCGATAACTTTTTAATGAACTAGTCCGAGTTCGATTCCCAATAGTTTGATATATAGTATTTGTATATATTTTAACTATTTAATCAGTAATTTATATAATAGTATAATTATTTTATTATAAGATTAATAAGATATTATTAATTAATTAATACTAGTTATTTTTATTTTTAATATAAAATTATTTTAGCTCTAATTATTTATGATACTATGAAAAAAGATAAAAAATAAAACAATTGAGTTCGTCTAAGTTCGATTTTAGTTTGCATTTAATTTAGCTCGAGTTCGATTTAATTTGAGTTAGAATTCAACTTAATTCAAATTAATTTTAAATCGATTCGTTTGCGACCCTAATTGAAAATATATTTCTAAGTTATTTGTTGCATAATAACTCATCGTTATGCAGGTTTCCAACGGAAATGTTGGCGAGCAGAGAGACGAATGAAGGGAGAACTATTAATCCCCATAAAGAGTGTTAGATTTATTCTCACCTCAGCTATGCCACATCAGAAAAATTGTTTTATTTATTTTATCTTTATTTTGCTCTGAACAGAGGTATGACCCCCAAACGTTTATTCTTCTGTACATTTATTATACTAGCTATATACCCGCGCGTTGTAGCAGAATTTTTTATTTAAACATTAAAATATTATAAGATAAAAAAATTCACATTTATCTAATATTAAATTATAAATTCACCAAATTATAGAGAAAACATATAATAAAGACTATATTTAATCTTGGATGAGATTTTTGCACAATATGAGTTAATGATTCATGATTTTTATGGAAAGAAAAGTAAATTATTCTAACATATATTATCACCATTAATTCCTTACCAAATATGCACAAAGTTGCTAAATAAAAAACAAAAATTATGGAAATAATAGTATATAAGGGAAAGAAATGGAGAGAAAGAGGGGATCAATGGACGCGATCACATACGTTCGATCAACCAACAATAAATATTATCCGTCTAATTGAGGGATAAAATGGGTATAATAAAAATTTACAATGACAAAAAATGGACCCTCCAATTCTTAGATGCTTTATATAATAGTATAGATTTCGGTTTCTAATCTTTCAAGTCTCCTCTTAACTCTGCCTACAACTGTTTAAGAGAATATGAAAAACTCTCTATTTTAATACTTTTTTATGCTCGGAGCTCTTTCCTTCTCTATCATATATTCATATCCCACTTGACTCATCAGCGGTCTCTGCCATAACCTTTACACATAATTATTTACACATATGCAATATGGAACTACAAGTAAATGTAGTATTTATGCTTTTTCAACTGCTATAATTATTTTATTTTATTTAGAGATCACAATTGCAATCAGTCAATCACATATATATTGTAATTGTATACCATTTTAGATTGAACATCTTATTATTTCTACTAATATATTAATTGTGAAAACAAATATTATTCCTTATGAATTACATAAAAAACAAAAGTAATATATTTAAAAAATATATGCATTAGAAAATCAACATGATAAAATATGATAAAAATGTGTCTGTATATAAATTAATATAGGTTTACCATTTGCTAATTGTTGTTCTAATCATATTTGCTTGTTGATAACATTTCTAGCAGTTTAAATAGCTATTCTCACTTTGGCTCTATTATCTTTTTTTTCTTCACTGAGATTTTTTTTTAATTATTATATAAGTCACTTTCAAAAGGTTTACACAAAGTAAACATTTTTTTATCATCCATCGTCTAAAAAGTAAGTTATATGATTTAATTTCAATAGAACTTTCAAATATTTCTAATTATGCGTCCTTTTGCACTTATATTCTTTTGGCAAACTTTGATATGATATACTATTCTCAGATATTTGTATTACTATTTGAAATTTCAGTTTGAATTATTTGTATTTTTGTTGCAGTATCAATAGTTTATTTGTATTTTTGTTGCAGTATCAATAGTTTCACAGATCCGTTGTGAAGCGCGGATTCCAACTCTAGCAATATAGAATGGAGCGGGGATCCATTGACAATGGGTTATTTTGACAAACTTCACGATGAATCTCTAAATAAATATAATTTTTTTTATAAATGTATTATTTTACATTTAGATTGATGGTCATTCAAATTTTATGCAATTTCATTATCGTTTGATAGTCCATCAAAGATCATTAAATTTTCATGCAATTTAACGGTATTTGATGGACTATCAAACGATAATAAAATTGCATGAAATTTGAATGACCATCAATCTAAAAGTAAAAAAATATATCTATAAAAAAAATTCATTCTTAAGATTTTTTTTATATTTATTTAGAGATATATTATCAAAATTGTCAAAATAATCCATTGTCAACCGATCCCTCTCTATATAACGAGGGTAAAAGAAATTAATCAACAATAATTGAACATGAAGGGGTACGCGCAATCTGGATCTGTTGTAAGCTTACATATGAGAACGTATGTACTCCC
Organism: Schoenoplectus tabernaemontani; assembly: GCA_037127355.1. Lineage (NCBI taxonomy): Eukaryota > Viridiplantae > Streptophyta > Magnoliopsida > Poales > Cyperaceae > Schoenoplectus > Schoenoplectus tabernaemontani. Next base: position 2,192,057 of record CM073758.1, on the reverse strand, counting down.
GAAGGATAAATATGTTATCTATAATTTGAAAAAAAATGTTTCTGGAGATTTAAAACAGGATTTTTGTAACTTAAAATACAAACTCAAAAGTACTCAAATTGAAATCTTAGATAAATATATATTTTGTTATTTTGAAAATATGATAATGGTCAAGTTTTACAAAAATATTCACGAATATTCTTTTTATTTCTACTATATAAAAATTCTGAATTCAGATTATTTTTTTCCTCTTCAGTTAATAAGGTATGCATGCAACACAGTACAGTAGGGCTGCAAACGAGTTGAGTTCGAGCGAGTCAAGTTTAGTTCAAACTCGGCTCATAAAAATTCAAGTCGAGTCGAATCGAGCTTATGAAACGCTTCAAGTTGAAAAGTCTATCTTAAGCTTGACTCGTTTCAATTCGAGTTAGCTCATAAGCTAATGCATGTACTTTGACTCAAGTTTGACATTTATATTTAGTATATTTATAAACTGTAAATTTGATATATTTACAAAATGATACATGAGTTAATACAAAATTGATATATCAATAAAGTATATTTTCAATAAAATTTTGCTGCACTAATTTGAATGGATGGATCAGCAAAAAAAACTATTGAGTCGGATATATGAGCCGAGTCACAAGCGAGTACGAGAAGTTGTAAAGCCGTTGAGATGGTGAGATGACGAGAGATAGATTATAAAATTAGAATTTAACAAAAAAAAAATATATAAACTATTATTATTCGAGTCGAGTCGAGCCACGAGTCGAACCAATTCCAACTCAAACTCGGCTCATTTAACTATGGAGCTAGATTAACTCGAGTCAGATTAGCTCAAACCCGAGTTAAGCCCAAACTGAACCACAAACTCGAGCTTTTTTGTACAGCCCTACAGTACAGCCTACAACTTCATGTTAACGGCGTTGCTCCAGACAAAAAGGAACTCACATCACCTGTGAAACTGAAAAAGTTCCGCTGAGTGTGGTTTTTTTGTTTTGTATGATCAGATTATTTATTAACGACTCTGATTTAACATAATAAATAATCCTATATATCAAAAGTCATATTTAGATTTTGCATGACTGTTATAATTTTTTTTGGAGATGTCCAAATTATCCGGAGAGTAACGATACCAAAATTAGGTGACATGGCGATTTGGGATCCAGACTCCTCTATTGGCCAGACAGACTTCCAGTATTTCCAAACAAAACAAAGCGCTTCTGTGGCCTCCATTTCAAGTCTCCTTGGTGCTACCACTAAATACTAACCACAGAAGCATGCTCCTCTTTGATCCTCCCTCTGCGGCTCTGCCCCTCGCTTTCGCCACACCCGAAAGAGAGAAAACTACACCTAGGAGGGAGGAGAAGAAGCAAAAAGGGCAATGCCTCTCACTTCTCCAAGCAACGCATCTCTCTGTTCGTCGCCTTCCCTCTCTAAGCCAAGATTTCATATCTCTAGGCACCACTCCACCAAATTATCTCAGCCCCTCTCCACCCAGCTGTATATTTCATGCACTGGTTCGAGGAACCACTCAATCTTCATCGGTAGAGCTTCGCCAGCTACCGAATCACAGCCTCCAAAATCAGAAGGGGAAGGAGAGGAGAAATTGGAGGAGTATGAGGTGGTGATAGAGAAGCCGTACGGATTGAGATTCACAAAAGGGAGAGACGGTGGTACTTACATTGATGCAATTGCGCCAGGAAGCTCAGCAGATAAGGCCGGCGTGTTCTCAGTTGGAGATAGAGTGATTGCCACAAGGTTTCTGCTTTGATTAATGTTTTATTTTGTTTCATTTAGCTGCGGTTTACTGGTTTCATTTGAATGAATGACACAATGTACTAAAATTGAAGCTATATTAATTGTTAGGAATCAGGAATCAGTGATGGGTTTACTTATATAGGATTATAGGAGATTAATAGCAGTAGAGCTACCAGGCTATTGTGTTTTTTGTGCTCGACTTCTCAAAATTTTCAATTTGTAGAAATTAGCTGGCTGAAATTTATTGTTTTCTGTGACACTGTTGAAAAGGATTGTCAGGATATAAACTAATCCTACTTTGCTAATTATGTTAAAATGAAGTAGCTCTACTTTGAAGAAACTTAAGTGGTCAAATAGTAATTTTTTTGGAAGCTGAGGAGCTCAATTTGCAAGAAATGAGTGGGCTGGTTACCGGAGGGGAAAAAAGGAAGGAAATGGAATAGCTAAAATATTGCTTTCATTTGTGTGTATCTCGAATAACTTTATATGTCAATTTGTGCATATGTTATTTTGTTTAACTGTATGTGGGCACATCATACCCATATCTGGTATAAAAAATGTAACATCACTTTTTAAAACTTAGTTGGATACTTGTAACATGTGTTCTCTCTTTTTCTTCGAAAAAAACAGTGCTGTATTTGGGGAGGAGATTTGGCCAGCGGCAGAGTATGGAAGAACAATGTACACCATTCGTCAGAGAATTGGACCCTTATTGATGAAAATGGAAAAGAGATATGGTGCTATTATTGTCCTTGAAATTTATGCCTTTTCTAGATATTATTGTGTTCCATATGAAAATTTAGCATGATTCCACACATTGGTATCAGTATCCTGGACAAAACAAAATATTGCAATGACAGTATTCTACATAGCCAATAGAAAATACATCCAGATAAAACATTTTGATTCTTTCATGCTCTAAAATGTGCTTTATTTTCTGCCTATGTCTTTTTGTGGACCTGGATATCACTTTCTATTGATTTAAAAAAAAAAAATTCAAATTTACTGAAATTACTATTTAGCATCAAGTTCTGCAAATGCAACACAGGGAAATTGGAAGGCTCTGGTGAACTTACTGAGAAAGAGATCATAAGAGCTGAAAGGAACTCTGGTGTGATTAGCAATCGAGTTAGGGAAATACAAGTGAGTATTACTTCAAAATATATGTTGTCGGTGTCATGGTACTGACTCTATACCTTTTGAGTCAATGTTTACTGCCCTCTTTTTCCAGGCAAAGTTAGCATAACAGCACCTATTTCAATCCCAAAATATTAAATTCAGGTCGATATAAAAATTCTTTTGTCGACTTTAGTCTGATTATTGTTGATTCAGGGTAAGCTGGTGTTGTCCGTATCATCTACTAGGGTTTTAGTTTGATTTGATTTGACCTATTGCACTTTTGAATGATTCTTAGATGCAAAATGCCATGAGGAAAATGGAACAGAAGCAGCAGCGTCAGGTGAATCTTCGTGAAGGTTTGAAACTTTACAAGTAAGAATCTATAATTAAAGTTTTAGTTTTTTTCTTTCATATTTTTATGTCATGGAAAGAACAATCAAATTTAATATGGTTCAACAGCAGGCTGTAGCAAACCACAAAGGGGTAACCTTAGATTATCTTATAATAAGCAACATTTTTTTTTCTGATTTGACATGGAGCAATATCTGGAGAATCTAAGACAGTGGATCAGGCTCATTTCAGTTGGATCATGTCAACACTTCACATTTTGCACAATATATGGTTTCCTTTCAGAACTTAAGAAAACTAGAATTATCACATTTTTTTTCTGGATTTCCACCCCAAAATAATAATAAAAGAAAATACAAAATCATTATATTAAGTGTTGTAGAGATATGTTGAGCTTTTGCAAGGACCGAATTTGTGCTGAAAGAGGAAACTTGATTTTTTCTGAAATTTTCATTGGTAATCACAAGGAGCGGAAAATATGAAGAGGCGTTGGAGAAATTTGAATCAGTTTTGGGATTAAAACCAGAAATCGACGAGGTCTCTGTTGCAAGTTATAATGTGGCTTGTTGTTATGCCAAGCTTAACCAGGTAGCTATTTCATTGTTCAAACTTTGCAAATATATAAAAACAAAAGTAAGTTTTTGAAAAAGCAATTATATTCATTTATCAGGTGCAAGCTGGCCTATCTGCACTTGAAGATGCCATGAAGGCAGGATTTGATGATTTCAAGGTAAAATGTCTAATATGCCCTCTATCGATTGAAAATCTTGGGTTTTCTGTTGGCAACCTCTCATCTAGCTCCTACATGAAAATATTACCTGTTCCTCTATATTCTATAATACCACAAGTCTGTTGCATCCTGTTGAACCCCAGAAAAGCCATCTCTTAACTTTTTCAGGTTCAGAAATGACCCAAAAGTAATGTTTGATTATTCTAATGAAATTGGAGAAGAGGGGTGTGCATCGAGATGTGCTGTGTGCTGAGAATGTAACCCTGATCTTACTAGGAGAAGCCAATTATTTCAATGTTACCAATTAGCTGATAAGGCATACGCGTGAATATCCCTTCAGTTTTCATGGCATGATACTTCAAGCTTCTTCTTATTTGTTAACAAGAGTAAAGCTCTAAATCATGTTTAGTTGTCAAATAATATCTTTCAATATTTATTGGCTTTAATTAGGCAATTAGGAGCGACCCTGATTTGGAAAATGTGAGAGCTTCTGAAGAATTTGAGCTGCTCATGAAGAAGTATGATGAATCCTTCATCAACGAGAATGCTATCAATGCCATCAAGTCATTGTTTGGATTTGGCAAGAAATGAAGCACCTATTAAAACTTTCTGTTCAACAACATTTTTGCCTTACCATGGTTTCTTTTTGACTACCATGTATATTCAGTTCAAAATACAGTCTGTGAGAAAGATAACATATACAATCAACCATTTGCTTGTATGTTGATTTAGTATTGTTCTTCCGTGTATGATTAGAGGAGGAAAAAAGAAGAAGAAAGGAATGTAAAATTGGAAAAAAACTGGAAGTTTGTACAATAATGTCCATAATGCCAGGTGCCACCACCCTAGTTTCTATACCCTCTTTCTGATAGATACTGATTTTTGCTATTCACTTGTCACTTGTCACTTTTCTGCAAAAATATGGTTCATCTTAGCTCTTACCAGTCCATGATGCCATGTACTGCAATCAGAGCAATTACATATTACTTGGATTCAGGATTCAATGCATGCAGCAGCAGTACTATCAAGTATATTCATGTTGAAGTAGACAACTTCAAATTTGGGAATTTGTTACAACGAAGTTCAGTATTAGCTTTTTCTACATCATTTATTCATCGAAATTTATTTTTGTCATGCACTGGTGGCAATAAAGTCATATTATACATCATTGGAGAACCAATTACATTTGTGCATGCACACTGCATGTCAAAACTTGACAACAATTATAATGCAAAAACGTAGACAATAAACAGCCCCATTAAGCAGTACTTATTCCAACAAATTATCCTTAAATCTATCTAACAATCCACTTCCTGCAAAATCTTGGCAGCATCCTCAGGAAAAACTGGGTTTATATAACACCCAGTACCGAGCTCAAATCCGGCAATGGTACCCAAGTGGGGCACTATTTGAAGGAACCAGTGAGAGTATGGCAGGAAAGAGGGAGAATGGTCAAATGGGGCAGTATGAATTACAAAATTTAAAGGGGGGCTATTTAGCTGCTTGGCTAACTTCTGAAGCATGAGTTTTAACAGACCACCTAGATCCATTGCCTGTCAAGAAAAAGAAAATTAGAATTACCAAGAGCTGAGAAATTGAATGTGCTAGCAGAACCATGTAAAAACTGCATTTTTTATTCCTTTGATCATTTAATCCATTACAAACTCACAGGGCTGACATGAAAACAAGATCACATTAAAGGCATATACAGAAGTTGTATGTTGAGCCCAAGTAATATAATATCTAATAAACACCTCTAATTTCATCTAAAAACATCATAATTAAAATCATCAGGGTTCAAGTGACTCCTTACTGTATGTTATCGGCACATAATGCTATTATTTGCATATACACCCAAATAAACCAAATATTGTATCAATTAAACGTTTAAACCAACTTTAGCCTCAATAAGACGTACAATGCTCCATTTAGCACAAAAAAAAGAAAAAAATACTAAGAATATAAAAATTGGCAAATATTATTTGGACATATTCATAGCATACAAGTCAGGACATATCTAAACAGTAGCATCAGTAGTTTGTATGTTTTAAATTTTAATTGTGCAAAAAAGCAATGGAAAATGCTCTAGAAAGCCAAGGAAACATAACATTTTTTTTAATTAAAACCAAGAAAACATAATATAACCCAGAAGAAAAGAATGTTTACCTTAGCACGATCCAATTCATGGAAATATGTACTGTGCTCTCTAGGCACAATCCAAATCTCAAAAGCATAAGAGGCTGCAAAGGGTGCTACTGCGAAAAAATGGGTCGATCCATTTATCATCAAGTTTTGATCAGACTGAAGGTCACAAATACTACATTTTCCAGTCAGGTCAAAAATCTCTTCCATGCAATTAAGCCGAGCAGTGACTGAAGGTGGAATTACAGGAATACCCATGATTTGACTGTGCGAGTGTGTCATCGATGCCCCTGCTGCTGCTCCGTGGTTTTTGAAAACCTTCATAGGTCAACAGAAGGGGATTGCCCAAGACAAAAAAAATGAGTTGAGAAGTTGCAAAGCTAAAGTACTAATTAATTTAGTTCGATAAATTTCTGATTAAAAACCATTCATCATGTTCAGGAAAAATATCTGAACTTTATGAAGGGCGTTTATGTAATCATAGCAATCAAGGGTGGATGTAGGATTTTGGTAGGGGGTCAGTAATCGAATGCAATAGCTTATCATGTTCAAACCCATTAGCTAATTGGGTATTAAATCAAAATCAACAGTTCAACATACAATCTTACCTAATAAATCCAAGGGGGTCAAATTAGCAAAAACTTGGTCCAAAAGCACTATTTTTCAGCTGACACCTTGGATACATGTACATCCACCCCTGATAGCAATAAACATCTTAACATATTAATTCTAAACCAACATTCTAAAACCTTCATGTGTTTATTATTAGAATGAATGGATTTGGAGAGGTCACTGTATGTCTATCCAAAGTTCATCAACATTCTAAAACAAATAAAAGGATAACAAAATATACAATAAGCTTCTTCGAAAGAGAAAGAACACTCCACTCTCAATTTTTGCACTTGAACAGTTGAACTACATCTTAGTAGTTAACACATGAACATAAAAAGAAAGAACAAGGATAAGCAGACCTGGACGTACTTAAGGGATCCAAGAGCTTTCAGCTGATGGACCCGCTCCACATATACAAGCAAAACCTCACCAACTGCCTCGGGTTCAAGATCCCACAATGTAACTGGATGATAAGGAGTCTCTATAACCACATCATGGAAACCGAATCCAGTGACCCGGCAAGGCCCCACTGCATGATCGGATCCGGTATCAGGTGGATTCACATCGCGGCGGAGAGCCGGATATAGATTCTCTATTACTCGAAATTTCCAGTCGGGCGATTGAGGAGGGACGCGAAAGATCTCTGGGGCACACTCGCTCTCGCGTCCAATGCAGAAGGGGCAAGAACTAGGGTTGGGATTCGAGTTAGGATTCGGGTTTTTGGACTTGAAGTCGGAGGGGCGGCGCGATCGGGCGGGAGAGAAGACCACCCAACGTCCGAAAACAGGGTCTTTTCGGATCTCGGAGCTCCGACTGGGAAACGGAGCCTCCCCCTCCGACGACGCCATTAGCGTGGAGAGATGAGTTTGGGGTTGTCAGCGATTATTATATTTAGGCTATGCCTCCAAAACACAATACCACCTGTGTCCAAGAAGCATCAGATGCTAAATGGTGTTTGCCTTAATTAAATAAAGAAATTAACGCGGATCAAGAGTCCGACTGCATCTTTGCTGAATTTCTGTATTGACGTTTTTACAAGTAACGAAAACTGATACTCTGATTAAATAATTTCTTCAGAGAAAATATATTTTATTGTAAGTTTCAGAAACAACTAAAATAAAAACCTTTAAATTTTAGAATTGCGAGCTTCAGCTGATTGTAGATGGACCACTGACCAAATTTACTATCTGTCAGAGCTAAATCTTTAACTTTTCTTGAAAAAAAATAATATGGATCCTCTAATATTTATTTTCGACGATCATTATTTCGATACCATTCACACGGTGAATAATCAAAGGATTTATGTGGATACTGCCATATTGCATACCACATACTAGTAAATATACTGCTCTTACGCGCGCATCTTATATATATGATAATTTAATTTTTAATTATAATTAATGTAATACATAAGTATTGCAGATAGCACATAATTTAACAAAATCAACCCACTTAGACACTAGTTCATGATAGACATTGATAATTCATCTTGTATGATCAGTATGGAGATGTGAGCTATTTATATATATTGGAATTATCAATTATATTAGTTAAAGTGGTTATGAATAAAGAGTTGATATCTCTATTCTTTGATGATGTTTGACAGAGCTATTAAAAATATAAATATGCAAGTTAAAACTATTTATAATTAGTATATGAACCACTTATAAACATCCAAGATATTAGTAATACTTATTAACATACATAGTTAAGTCTCATTTAAAATATTTATTCCAACTATAATAATTTGTTCACCAAGAAAATCCACACGTTGATCGGAAGCATTAACATAATAGTCAATGACATGATGGTTATCATTGAGGTGTTTTTCATCCCTTGCGAAATTATTTGTATCAATTAGATGGATCATTTATATTGATTGAATTAACTATCTTTATCTCTATTTCTTATTAAGCACGTAAATGTTTTGATCCTACAACGGTATAGATATTTTTAATGAATTTTTAAAGCTAACATCAGTCATCAGATTGAGTTATTCATTAAATAATATTACTATCTCTATGACAATTTGTATTGAAGTTATAATTTTCTCTCAATTTTGATTGTTACACGAAATGCTACATAATTTAGGAGTATAATTGCTCTACTTTGTTTCTTTCTTTTTTTCTTAGATTACAATCAATTATGATTTTCAACTTTCATTAAATTATGAATGTCAACTTTTCTCTCAATTATATATTTATTTTACATTAATTATGTATTCATGATTGAAAATTTTATATTAATTACTAAATTATCTTCATTTTTATTTCTTTTTTTTTCACATAAAGATATAATTTTTTATATTTTTAAAAGACATCACTGTAGCAACGCACAGATAAAATACTAATTTATATTTATTAATAAAGCACATGTTATAACTGCAAACCGCTTATACAAATAGCAAGCGACATGAGAAGCGCATAATATTTCGACCTGACACTATTTATATCAATCACTTGAGCTAGTTATATAATTGAATAATTATTTATATTTCTAGCACAAACACGTTATTGTGACTGCTTTTATAAGAAACACATTATATTTGGAGGTATTGGCTCTATTTACAACAAACAAATATGATTAGTGTTCAACTTTGTCAAGAAATCAAATTTGTTATAAACAAATGAACAATCTGGTAAATAAAAAACTTCATGATAATAAAAGAAAGAAGTAAATAGAACGATAGATGAGGGAAATTAAGAAATATTTTGGCTTTTCAAAAGAAAATAAAATAAAAGTTGAAGCATTAAAAAAAAATTCAAAAGTAAGTACTGCTTCGTTACTGTTAAAAAAAATGCAAAAAAGAAGAAGAAGAGAACATGTAACATCATGCCGAGCATATTTTTTTTTTTCCGACGCAAGGGCACAACTATTCTTCGTCGATGAATTGTTTCATACAGTAGAAATGAACAAAAACTTCTCATGCTTTTGAAAAGCAACGAATGAGAACATACAGTTCAAACATTATGATTGGCATCCCTTGAAATAAATGGTTTGAAAAGGGGGTCGTTTGTCATTTAAAAGAAGCTTTGAATTTTGTAGCGAATCCTTCTAAAAAAATAAAAGAATTAAATGAGGACTTGATAGTTAAAATAGAAATAAGACAGTGGGGATAAAAATATGGAGATGGAGTGATGAGGATTTTAATATTTATTCTATTAAAAAATAGGAGGCTGATAATGATCCCCAAGTATTTATCCCCATAAAATATCCCCAGACGTTTGACCGCATATATTCTACATTTATCCAGCGAATTCAGCAGTTAGCGCTAGCGCAAATTTCAGTCTACTTGCATTGGTCTGTACTGGGTCAGCGACTCGGCGATAAAAAGTCTCTTGACTAACGCACCTCTTCAATTTTTTTCCGACACTATTTATATATACATCTTATGTTATTTACATGTTTTGTAATGGTAATTTATATTTATTTTTAAAGCAGTGCACTTTATTTATATGTGCTGTAATAAAACTATAATTGTCAACATCTTAGTCCTACTGATCATTTCTAACCGCATATTCTATTTATATTAATCATTAAAACTATAGCAGCCCTCTGCATTGGTCTGTACTGGGTCAGCGACTAGGCGATAAAAAGTCTCTCGACTAACGCGTCTCTTCAACTTTTTTCCGACACTATTTATATATACATCTTATGTTATTTACATGTTTTGTAATGATAATTTATATTTATTCTTAAAGCAGTGCACTTTATTTATTTGTGTTGTAATAAAATTATAACTGTCAACATCTTAGTCCTACTGATCATTTCTAACCGCATATTCTGTTTATATTAATCATTAAAACTATAATAGCCCTCTGCATTGGTCTGTGCTAGGTCAACGATTCGACGATAAAAAATCTCTTGACTAACGCGCCTCTTCAACTTTTTTCCACACTATTTATATATACATCTTATGTTATTTACATGTTTTGTAATGGTAGTTTATATTTATTCTTAAAGCAGCGCAATTTATTTATATGTGTTGTAATAAAACTATAACTGTCAACATCTTAGTCCTACTGATAATTTATAACCGCATATTCTGTTTATATTAATCATTAACCACGTAAATATATATAAAAACGAAAAGTCTTATTAAGTTAATACATACCTAAAAAGAGGAAATTTAGAATGGGGACAACGAATGGGGACGGTGGGGTGGGGATCGATATATTTATCCTAAAAAATATATCTTATATATAATTCTCTTTTCTTTTTAATTTTAACCTCTTAAAAAAAATCTATTTTTTGGCCCTTGCGTTAAAGTATGGCTCCTTCCTGCATAATAACCTACTTTAATTGTGCATATATTTGATGGATAAAATATAAAACTAAACTGGCTATAGGTAGTTGTAGGAGTCTAATATCGCCTTGGAATCGACTCTTATTTGACATCAAGAGTTTGTAAAAAATGCACCGATATGATTAATTTCTAAAGGTTTATTTTATAATTATTGATTTACATAAAATAAAAGTGAATAAATAAATAATTTTACATGTAAGAAGAATCTAACGGTTTTATTTTGATATTTCAGATTTAAATTTTAAGTTACTAGAAATTAAAAAGTGAATGCATAATTGAGGCAAACAAATTGAGTCATTTAGTCATTTGAACCCTTCTATGTTCAAACATTAGATGGGTGAAAGATATCATCAATGTCTAGAAAGAATGATTATGGTGTTTTTATATTAAAACATTGATGTGATATAAAAATAGTTAATGTTAAAAACATATTTTGTCAGCGATAAAAGAGATTAGCCTTCAAATACAATTAATGTTTTAAAATACATATTTCAATATGCGTGCAGATGGTCATCGCATACCGTCATCTATTTTATGTGGAGTCTAATGTGCAAATTTATATCTAAAATATAATGAATAGAAATATAGAATATTGAAAAAGAAGGTGGTTTAGTTAGTTTCGTGCGTATAGAATAATACATTGTGTAAGTTCAAATCTCAACAAATATATATTATTTTTCTAAATTTTGAAGCCATTTTTTTAGATTTTCTTATAATATATATAGTATATTGAATAAGTTTTTAACTTTTATCACATACTGCATGCCAGACTAAAATCACATATTATTCTAAGTACAGTCTAACTACTACATATGCATATACGGCGTCCACGTGGACCACATTTTAAAATAATGCATACAATGTGATGCATGCGCCTAACTTTAGCTGCTATAATTGTAATCGTGCTATTTCAAGAGTGATTTAAGATATTCGAATGGAATGAAACTAATCATCTAATCAATAATAAAATGATTGTTTATCTAAAAACTTTGTTAAATTCAAATAAGATGATTCGGAAAACTTTGTTAAATTCCAATCGGATGGGTCCAATTGTATTTCTTGCCCGCAATTGTATTTCATGACACGTGTATGTATGAAACTATATGGCAGCCCGCAGCCGCCAGACCTTTTTTTTTTTATGATAAATGGAACAAAAGAAAAGAACATACTGGTAAAATTGCCCGTTTTTAGGCATATTATAGTTAGATCCTAACTATCCGAGTTTGAAACTTTTATCTCAGGAGGCTGGATAGATTGAGCCACTTGTGACTGCTGTGCCCCTCGCTCTTACAAGAGAGGGATTTAGAAGATTAACTTTAAAGTGATATTAAATTAATTTTTATATTTTTTAAATATAAAAACTGCAATTTGACAGTAGAACACCGCTCTTCTCGGGTATGCAGTGCAACACTATTCGGGATTTGGGAATTATAGTTACATACCATTTTACTAAAAAAAAAAAGAATTCTCAAAACATACTATAGTGCATGCGCTTGTTGTGCTTTCATTTGAACACATTTTAACAAGGTAAATACAAAAAAGAAAAATAATACTAATGCACTAGCACCATCAGCGTATATATTTTTGTATCTATCTTGACAGAAATTAAATGAAATGAAAATTACAGAAATACCGTATACAAAGTATAAAACTAACCTTACCAACGATTTCTACAAGAACACTCCCCATTCCTAAAAACATGAAAACCATTTGTATCTCTAACCAAAATCTCTCTACCTGTTAACAATGAAGCAAGCTTTATGAAGGAATGACAGTCCCCACATAACCTGACATTCTTCATGACCCGTACCACATCACCTTGGCCAGTCACCAAGATACCATACATGACTGCCAGCTTGGCACTGTGGTAAAGCAAAAAGTGCTTCTTTTGGAATTCTTCCACCTCATGCAGCACAAAACTTGTGTCAGGTTCGTATCCATTTTTCATACATTCCAAAATCAACACATCCAACCCACTGTAAATGTCCTTGGTCCGAGGATGTGTTCTATCTCTTGTATAGAACCGATGCACTGTGTTGCTGTGGATAAACCAGCTGCTGACAGGAATCTTTTGCATCCTGTTGCTTCTCATCTCTTCTCTGATTCTCTCTGAGCAATACCACCTGGAGGAAGCAGCATATAGGTTTGCTGCGAGTATAAATGTAGATTCATCTTCTGGTTGAAGTGCAAGCAGATTTTGCACAGCCATTTTCTCGAGGACTGGGTTTGAATTCAACCTACAAATTTCGAGCAAAGACCTCCAAATAGATGCACCGGGCTTGAAAGGGGCATTACTTATCAGCTTTTCAATTTCATCAGAATGGCCCCAAAATCCCAAAACCTCAACCATTGCTGCATAATGTTCATCTGCAGGCTCCATGTTATACAGATTTTTCATGGAAGAAAATATTTCATTACAAGTATCTACCGAACTGTAGCCTGTGAATCTACAGGCTGATATAACACGTACAAATGTGAGGGCATCAGGTTTGAAACCTAGCTCTTTCATCTCTGACCAAAGATCCAACACGCTATCTCCTTGACCAAACAGTAGATGTGCATCCATCAATGCGTTCCATGAAACATGGTCAAGACTATTCATTTGACCAAACACCTTTCGTGCATGCTCCAGGTTTCCACATCTTGCGTACATGCTGATAATGGCATTGCCAATGGCAGGGTCAACATAAGCCATGCCACATTTAGCAGTTAAACAATGTATCTGCTGACCCATTCCACCAAACCCTAACACACCACAAGCTCTGACAACAGTAGCCATCACAAATTCATCGATAAACAAAGAAAAGGATGGTTCGAACTCCTTACAACAGGATACAAAGTGATTCAAAGTTTTTTCAGGGCGTCCATCTCTTATATATGAGGATAGTATGGAAGTAAAAGCAATGTTAAAGTCTTCTTTGTGGGACCATTTCATAAAAAGTTTATAGGCATCTTCAGTTCTACCACATTTCGCACACATATGTATTAAAGCCGAATGTATCCGAGGACCTAACTTGCACCCACACTTGACCACAAAACAGTGAATTTGCTCACTTTTCTTTCTATCACCAGTAATTGCAACAGCATTGATACAAGCCATTAAGGTGAAGTCAGAAATTGGTATTCTATTCTTATACATTTGTACAAACAAATCCAAGCCTCGATTGCCTTCTCCTTTCTTGCAAAACCCAGCTAAAAGAGAATTAAATGTAACAGAGTCTCTCTCAGGCATTTTGTCAAGCACTTCCATGGCAGAATCAACAAAACCAAAATCCACAAACCCACTGAGCATTGTATTCCATGCAGTAATGTCTTTGGTCGGCATTTTGTCAAACAGGTCAACCATGTCATCAATTGACCCATGCTTCATGTAAAACCCTTGAAGGGCAGTAGACACAACCATATCAACTTCTAACCCTGATTTTATTGCACATGCATGTAACACTTCACCTTGAAATAGACAAAGTCCTTCGGTAGCAGCAGTTAAAAGAGTAGAGAGAGAGTAATGGTCCCAACTAACCCCGTCTATCTGCATCCTGAAAAATTGTTCAAAAGCTTCTTGATATCTCCTCTCCTCGACTAAACCAAGCAAAATAGCATTCCAAGATGAAGTATCTCTCTCGGACATTTCGTCAAACAGAGATAAAGTGGTATCAATACTATCAAATTTAGCATACATTCCAAGCAAAGCATTTGACACATGTAAAGATGAGTTCAGACATGACTTGATTGCAAGGGCATGCACTTGATGGCCCAACAAAGGGTTAGGGCTTCTTATACAGTTGGTGAGCAATGCAACAAGAGAGAAGGAATTAGGGCATATTCCCAATCGACACATGTGACGAAAGAGGCTGACAGAATACTGCGACCAAACATTGGAGGTCCTGTGTTTAATGGTCCTGCCCTGACGGGCATATGCCAAGATAAGAAGTGAAAAGGAGACAACATTAGGCTCAGGCATTCCATTGAGCACCTTGCGGGCTTCTGTCAGCACCCTGAAAAATAAGTAACCTGAGATAAGATGATTTGTGGCAACTACAACGTCAGTGGGCTCCGCACTGTCAGAGGTTTTGACTAGTAATGCATGGACTGCGCGAAGTAGTGAGAGGTCGCTGTGGTGAACGGCAAGGCGGAGAAGGTCAATTAAATGGGTATGAGGGGAAGGGGAAGAGTGAGGTACTGCAGAGGCGGTTTTGAAGAGGGGAAGAGCGACATCAGTTTGCTGACAAGGCAGAGTAAGAGTGAATGGGGGAAGACGGGTGGCTCTGGGAAAAAAAGAGAGAGAAGGGTGGGATTTGCACTTTGAGGGATTAACAAAGGAGGAGATGATGGGAAAGGAAAGGGGAGGGACAGTGGTGGTGGCCATTCATCTCTGTCTCGCTTCTCCTACTCTGATATCTCGCTGTGCGTCGAGTAAGTAATGGTAGCTTGGGTTTGGGGATTGGATTGGAAAGTGGGGAGGGGTTTGGGGATTGAATGAATTTTGGTTTGGTACGGGTATGGTGTGGCGATTTGAAAAATTTCCGATTAGCAGTTAGCACAAGCCTAACTGTGTCAACAAAATGCGTTCATCCCATTCATTCGTATCATATAAATATTTGCGGAAAAAGCCAATAAATTTCTCCATTATTTTATCAGGTAAGGATGAAGTCAACACTATTTCATCCTCATTAGTCTGTTATATATAAGAGTTTTATTTATTTATTTATTTATGATCATGTGTGTTTGGATGGTTAAATAATTAGTGTAAAAATAATATTTTTTGGGGTCAGTAGTTAAAGAACAGTGTGAGGTTTTATGATATCTCGAGAAATGTGAAAAAAATACTAATTTTTATTATTTCATGTTAGTAAAATATTATTTGAATAGTAACTTAAGAACAATGGAGATAATAGTTAAAATAATTAATTATTTTTAATATTTTATTTAATAATAATTATTTTTTAATACTACTTCATACTAATATAAAAGAATTTATTATTATTATTTTAACTACCCTTATGAAGCATTAGTCCGCTAACCCAACATTTTCTATGAGTTAGCGTAGCACTATTCTGCTGCTATTCTCGATTTTGTTTTTGTATTTGAATGATTGCTAACTCGAGAACAGTACTGCTATTATGAAAACAATGCTATTCCACACCATCTAAACACACATAATTAATTATTAATTAATTTAGAGATAACGAATATATAATGTTTGGTTGTATTTTGTAATATTATGATATCTTTGAATCTGTTCCGTTTAAAATTCTTAACCTTTTCCCGTTTAAAATAAAATGTTTAATTGTTTGCTATTTATTTTGACTAAAAATAGCTAACTATTACTCATCCATTATAAGAATGACAGAAGTGCTAAACGCTAATATGGGAAAATTTTCCATTTTTTTCATTAAATGCGTTTTAGTGCATAAGAAACGATAATATTGTTTTAACGGTCCTGACTATCTATATACATATATTTTCCAAGTCTTATTTGATTATATTTTTTACATATATTTTTAATACTTACAGATTTGTAAGAATTTTAAACAATAGAAAATTGTAATAAGTAAAGTTGTGGTGATTTCAGTGTTTTAAGACATTTTTTTATACATTAAACGGAAGTGCTTTTAATAAGTGAAGTAAAGTATTTTCATAAATGGAGCAAAGTTAAACTCCATTGAAGCTAAAATTAATAGATGATTTTTTTAATTTTGACATTTTTAATCCTCACTATTTTACTTGCTGATACAATACATAAAAATAAATTTATTTTTTATTTAATTTTAACACTTCATTATTATGACATGCTGATATTTTATTATTTACTATTTATTTCACTTATTACATACAAGATAAATTATCTGGTCGTCAAACCAAGAAATGCTGATTTTATTTTATTATTATTTCCTTTTGCTAGCTAAGCTCATACTAGGATAGATTTTTTTTAGTCCAACTTTTTAATCCTTGTCTAGAGTAGTTTCAACTCATGTAGCTTTCAGTAGTGGTACCATTTGCCATATACAAACAAAAGTTGGTCTGAAATCCGATGTTTACTATTTTAACGGATAATTGCTAATTATGTTGCTAAAAAAATAAATTCTACTATAACAGTTATTTAAGTGCGCATGTCTTCTAAATATTATATATGATCCAGAAGTCAACCATATAATTATGTTAAAAATTTGGATTGCATGTTGTGAGTTGGAAGAGTTCCAAACAGGAGACTACAACAGACTCAACCACCGAGGCTGAATACATAGCCGCCTCAGAGGCAACTAAGGAAGATGTATGGATCAAGAAGTTCATGACTGAGCTGGGAGTGGTCCCTAGTGCTTCAGGACCACTGGAGCTCTATTGTGACAACAATGGAGCTATTGCCCAAGCGAAGGAACCCCGATCGCATCAGAAATCAAAGCATGTTCTACGAAGATATCACTTTATTCGTGAGATTGTCGAAAGAGCTGACGTTAACGTTTGCAAAGTAGATACGGAGACGAACACAGCCGATCCGCTAACAAAGTCTCTATCTCAGGTCAGACATACGATGCATACATAAGGTATGGGCATCCGATTTATGCGGGATTGACAGTGAGATTTGAGTCATGTGCATGTGATGTACTCGAGGCTACTATTTGGTTAGATATTTGTTTTATGCATGTTGATGTGTATGAGATTGACTCTAGCTCAAATGGGAGATTGTTAGTGTTAAAGTGATCTACAGCCAATCATGTGATGATTATACTTAACTTATGTATCAGGTTGACTATATATGACATATCATTTGTTCCTTGAATTATTTATTATTTGTATATTGAGTTGGACTCAATTGTGAAACATATATATTGATTAATAATAACTCTAAAATGTCCCTAATCTGTTAATTATCTAGGAACAATAATTAAGTAAGATTGGTGTGTAAGTTGAGTGATGATTGTGTTTCACAAATCATACGATAAGTGTTATCGGCTCAATTACACAAATAACGTGTTGGACATGTTATTGGACTTGACCTGTAATAAAATACTATAAGATTTATGTTTGTGTCATTAGTATTTTATTTGCTTGCTAATTCTTAGGTATGAGATGAGTGTTCTTCTTATAAAAATGATTTACATTTGTGAATATTATCCAACGTTATCCGTAATTGGCAGCCATACAGATTCTATCTCGATGTATGTCTTTTGTATGAAGAAGAAATATGAATCAAGAATACTGATGTCCCTCTCGTTTGTTGATGTGAGCGATGATATCCAAATTGGGCGCCCTAGATAAAGAATGTAGTGAAAAAATGACACGTTCCTATTTTGCATCATTCTGGATATCATGTGACATGGAATGAGGTAGGGACGATTGTCGTCGTCCAAGACCAAAATATTTATAGCGTATATTATATTTGTATTACTTAGGGGTCATAATGCACATTGTCAGGTGCCGCTTATGATCTATGTTGATTGAAAATATTTTAATCTCATTGCTAAGTGTATACAGGTCTCAAAGGGTCACACCGTATAAGAACAAAGTCTATAAACATTTCTTGATCATTTGATATGAGTTCTCTAGAATTAATATGAATTAATTAATCATTAGAAATGATTAATTAATTAATTATATCTATCAAAGAGTTTGATAGATATGTCAAAACGGGTCAAAAACATATCCCGGGGAGTATTTTCAGGACACATGCGGACCCTGTACGGCCCTGGGCAGTTTTCTGCACATTGTGGTTCTATGCACGGTTCGGTTTTTGAGTCGGTTCGAGTGATTATCTTGCTCCAAAAATAGCCAAATTTGGACAGGACGTGACCAACTATTAGTGAAAGTTTTTCATATGAAAAAAGGTCATATATATAGTCAAAAACCAAGATTTTTCATCCCTAACTGCATCGAAATTCTGCTGCACTAATTTTGACTCTCTCATGTGTTGAGAACCCTTTCCACAAACTCTAAGAGTTAGAATTCGTGGAGAAGAACCAGAGTATCAAGGAGAGCACTCTCAATTACCCTAACAAGAGGTTGAGAAGACGTTTGTGGGCTGTTCTTGGTGGATACCGTTGGAGGAGATCTCGGTTGGTCTCTCGGTGTCGTGCGTGTCTCCCGATCGTTTCTTGCCCTTTCGGTGACTCAAACACACATTAAAGGTATACTAATTTAGTTTATAATTTGTATTTGGTTCAGTTAAGTCACATACAAGATTCTTTTGATGTTTTACATGAAATTTTTTGAATTTATACACTAGTTACACCGATAAATTCCTAACAGATTGTAGTGTGTTGGGGCATTAAGATATACTTAGAATAGTGCCATCTCATGTTCTTATTCAATCATGTAGCAACACTCAAATTTTATATCTGAAAAAATTTGCTATGGTAAAAAACTGAATATTATGATACATAATTTTAATTGAGGTAAGTAATTAATTTTTAATCACTATCAATATATAATTAAAAGAACATATCTATAATATTTTTTTCTATTTTTAAGATTTTTTTAATATTTATTTTAGAGTTCATTATCAAAATTATCAAAATAACCCACTGTCAAGTGATCCCCACCCTTTATATAAATATTATTTATTTTCTATTCCATTCAAAGAAATTAAGCATAAACCGTAGAAGTGTCTAGATTTCGTTGTACAATGTAAGAAGCGATGAACATATAAATTTGATAATATTCTCTTTATAACTCGTACTTGTGTAATCACGTTAACGTTTACACTCTTCCGATTCGTCTCGATGACATGATGCCTCGTCTCTAAACTCTTCTGAAGTTATATAAATAAATTCAATGCTCGTACACACTTTGTTTAATACGCCAAATGTAGCGCCACCGCATATATATGCGGACAGTGAGTGACTGAATTATTCCACGAGAATTAATGCACTGAAACAAGAAGAAGAATGTATAGAGAACCAGCTTTTGGTTTAGTGACTAAATACAACACTCTCTGAGTGGGAGGTCGTGGGTTCGAAACTCAAATGAAAAGTCTTTATGGACAATTATGAAATTTAAGAAGCTTGACTCTCATCTTTCCGATAAAAAAAAAGAAGAAGAATGTACAAGAAACCACAATTTTTTTTATGACTGAGGATTCGGAAGTATTCGCTGAGGGTGTTTGCAAACTAAATTAGTTGGAATTATTTACATATATAAATGTATTTAGCTACATATAGTTTGCGGATAATATTTGTGATCTTCTCCTATTTAGAAATGACAAAATTTTGGATAATATTTGTGATCTTCTCCTATTTAGAAATGACAAAATTTTGGTTCGATCAAAAAAGTTTGTCGGATAAATCAGATGCCAAGCTCAACTCGGATATGCTAAAATTACAAAATCAATGATCCGAACTTGTAATTGATCAAAGCTAAAATAATTCAAATATGAACAAATCCGTAAATATCAAATATTCAAATATAAATTATGTTAATTGGAATGACATGTTACCCGACATGAGCCGAATACGAAGTGATCCAAAATAAGGTGGTCCCCGGACCTATAATTCTTTGACCATGAGCTGATACGAATTAGAAGGATTGATATCCCACATATCACATATGATTCTTGCATAAATTAAAATAATCATCTTTATATATACTAAATTATTCTAATAATGTTAAAAATCTCCCTCAAGAAGGTACAAAAATTATCTTGAATTTAATAAAATAAAAGTTCATAAATTTATTTATTAAACGTAAACAACTCTTGATATACATACAAGAAACATTTGATTAAATTAGTCTGATTGTTTGATCTGATAAGACCCGGAATGATATGAGCTGGATGTAATAATTTATTTACAGAACCATCAAAATTTTATAAGAGTTTGACTTGACATAATCTGCTTTAAAAGGTGATCCAAGATAAACTAAATCAGTTAATCCGATCCAACCACAACTTGTCAAGCTCGATTTGTATTTCAAAACCCTCACCTTAATTGTTTGTAATTTTTGCATTACGAAACAAATGAGAAAGTGGAGTTATTGAGCCCCATTCACATATGCAGTTTCTTCACGACATGACTCAGCAACAGCATTTGCCTGTCGGGAACCGTACAAGCAATTAGCAAGCAATTTAGACTTTAAAGAGAGATATTATTTTTTACCACAAAAATTAACTATTGCGAATCTGCAACAAAAATCGCCACACTCATGAGCGCAACCCCCTTTTTCATTTTTTTTACTGTATGGCTTTCTTTTTTGAGCATTATACTGTTCCTTCTTTCTTTTTGTCTCAACTCCCAAGTATTAACTTTGACAATGAGAAATAATTTGTCATGTCAGGGGGCTTTTGAAGGAACAAGGCTAGCACTGTAAATGAGCCGAGTCAAGTTAACCTCGCAATCAGCTTGTTAAGTTAATAAATCGAGTTGATTTATTAACTAGTCTAGTTCTGAATCAAAATTATTGACTCTGATCGGTTTATTAACTTAATAAATTAATTTATTAACAACTTATTTAATAACTAAAGTATTTTATGAGCAATTTAGTGTTCATCATATGGTACATTCAATGTTTATGGTGCATTTTTTTTGAAAAATATTACTGTAATAAAAAATTCAAAAATCATAAATATATTTCTAATGATTTAGATCAAAGGTGTATCAAATTTTAGTCAACTTGAAAGAAATTTTATCTCTTATCATACAATTTAAAAAAAATAGTGAAATTTCAATAACATTGTGATGAATGATCTATTAATCTTTAAATTATTTAAAATTTATCACACATTCTAAGTTATCAGGAACATAGCTGCGATTTTGGAATTTTTTTTTGAATAACATTTTTCAAAAAGATACATTGTAAGCATTGATGTATCTTAAAAGTTTAATGTACAATCATTGTACATGGGAATTACCCATATTTAACATAACCAGTTCATATTATAATTATACAAAAATCAATAGAACAACTGATATATCAAAAGTCAAAACAAATAACAAACAAATTACATAACAGATAAATAAATTACATAACAACATACATATTGCATAAACAAATTAGGTTAATCAATACAAATGATATTTAAATAGAAATACGAAAAATGACAGGCTCAAATATACGAGCTAGTTGACGAGTTGCTGAATGAGCCAACCTTGACTCGATATGAACCACTCAGCTTGAACCAGATTTAGTTCGAATTATGACGAACTAAAACCCAAATAAGTTATGAACGAGAAGTGAACCACGAGTTATTTGCGCAACCCTAAACTTAACCAGCTAGCTCGGTTCATTAACTGATGAGTCCATCTCGAACTTTTCCCAGGCTGATTTCAAACTAGCACATGTTTTTTACAGCTCTAATCAAAGATCTAGCCAGTCTATATTCGAGAACTCTCAAATAGCCTCTATTTTCTCATACTTTTACAGCGTGATTCAAGTCTCAAATCTGTTTTATGCTCACAAGTTTTACAACCAGGTTCTGGTTCATCAGTACTAGTTTAATTTGATGGTATCAAGCAAAACTTGAGTAATCAAGCAAGCAGCAAAACTCATTTTAGAAAATAAAAAAATACAGTCTCCTATGCACAAAGCTTCACAGAGAGAGAATCACGGCATAAACAAGCCTACAACTGGGGAGTTCTTCTGCCTAGGATAACAATCTACAAGTAATCTGATTTTTTTTTTTTGAATGACAAATTTACAAGGAAAGGAATTTGATTTCATCAATTATTGGATGGAACAAATGCATGGCGCATTTCCATCATCATCGTCCAGGGATTCTGATTCACTGTTTGGCACACAAAAAAGAAAAGAAGTCTGTCAAGTGACATGATTTGACCAGTTAAAAGTATTCTAATATGGATGATCATAGATATTTCCAAAAGCTAATGTTGGAGCTCATTAAACCAACTGCACATGGATCACAAATTCAGCTGGTTACTGGAAAGAAGAGAGATTTAACTAAAAAGGGCAATTCAAATTACAGATTCTACTAAAATACCTAGGAGACATTTGAATTAAACTAAGTTCATCTGCCGCACATGTTTTTAGTCCAATATTAGTATGTTGATGAACAGTTGAATTATACAATCAGTGCTCCCTATTTGAATAATGAAAATATTAAAATAAAGTGTAAATAAATGCAAGTGTTCTGAATTGTGTTTATGGAGATATTTTATTGGAAACTAACTTTCACATAGTATGGATATAGTAATCTGCCTTCAGCCAATTATATGTCGTGAAACAGAATGTTACTTATGCCAGACATATTCAGCAATAAACAAGAGATATTTAGATTTAGAATGGACATTCATGGATGCCAAAAAAACTTCATGTCAGTTCAAATCATCTATGTCAGTATGCCGGATGCTTTTTGGAAGATAACAGTTGGATTTTGTTTGATGCTGTTATATTTGGATTACAAAACAAATTTACTAAGAAAGGTATCTTGAAACTAGCAATTGAAGACTAAAGAAAGTAGCATGTAAATATTTACTTTTTAGTGTGGAAAAGATAGATATTATTTATTTAAAAGGGAGATAAGCTTGATTGTTACAAATTGTAAACATCCTCAGACTCTTTTTAGCTATAAATAAACGCACTGAAGCACTAAATAAAGTCTCTCTCTCAAAGTTGTACCGTGGTACACATGGATCATACCACTTAAAGAAAATCCTTGTTTTTTATTCATATATCTTTTACACTTGTACTATCTACTTCTAGGTGCATTAGGAAGTCAGCTGTTACAGCATTAGCTACATGGGGAATGAATGATATGTAACAAAGAAAGGCTATATTGCCAGTTTGCCCCACTTACGTGTACACTGATCTGCCAAATAGATCCATGATAGAAAGCAATGCAATTCAGGACTGATTTGATTTGTTCCCATAAAAAGTTCTATTGATATGAAATGCGAAGAAGCACAATAATGACATTCACCAAGGAATCATGATTGTTTTCCCTTTGTAAAATTGGCATGGAGACATCTTCAGATATTTTCTTTTGACCATAAAAAAATATACAGCCATCAGGTACTATTCAATCAGTATGCAAAATTTTAACATTCATTACAGAAATAGTGCCCAGCAGACAGTAACATATTTTAGGAAATACGAGCAAGAGCAAGAGCAAGGGCAGTTTCACATTAAGTTTCAATTTGAGCACTTCATACTATTTTTTGAGTTAGCAACTGGATAAAATTCAAGTACTGGCACTTCAGTCAGTATACCTATGACCTTTTAATTATAAACTTTGTTAAAAGATAGAAAGTAAAACAAAGAAACAGCATACCTTGGCTCATATTCCTTTACTTCCACAAGCTCTTTTCCTAACAAATCCATCCATTTAACATTCCCCTTTTTCTCTCCATCTGATTTCTTCAAACAGCTCTTTCGGTTCACTTCCTCTACTCTCAAAGCACCGACCTTATCTTCTTCTCTTGATTTCTCGTCTACTGAAGCTGAAACTGCATCTGACTCCGAGACGGGAATCGGGTTTGCGCTTGAATTTTGGTTCGAGTCTGAGTTTGGGGTAGGAGCAAGATTTGGGGCGTCTTTGGTCCTTACAAAAGAAGGAAGAGAACAACAAAATAGAGACCTCAGGCATTTAAATGGAGCGCAGTAGCTCTCACAAAATGAAATCCTCATGAAACAATCTAGAATTGAAAAGAGCTCAGGTCAGTGTCACCTAAATCCCCTTTCATGACCCAAAAGAAGGAGAAGCCAACACTTAATTTCTGAAAAATAACACAACAATACCCCAATTAACAATTACGAAATTACTGAGCAAGCATACTCTTTTATCCAAAATTGTAGAATCTGAAAAATTAGCGTCGGAATAAGATAATTTTCTTTCGTACCTCTACTTAAGAAAGCAGAAAACAAATAAAAAGGAAAAAAGTAAAGAAAAACAAGGAACACTCACTTGCAAAAGATAATTTTCGATCTGACCAAGAACCCAATGCCAAAGAAGTCTCAAAAGGTCAGATTGTGGTCTCAAAGATTCGACCTTTCACCGCCCAGAAGAAAGGAGAAGCACATCAAAACAGAGAGAAGAGACGGTTGGTCCGACATGAAAGAAAAATAAAAGGTGTGGGGGTGATAAAGCGAAAAGGCAACAACAAAAAAATTGTCCCTATGGCTTGCCTTGTCGTCTATGTCACATAAAAGGCTGTTCGTAGGGATAATTTCATTTTCCAGTGAGGTAAGGAAAGAAATAAAGAGAGCACATCAAGGCAGGAATATGAAAAAAATAGAATTGCTTGGATATTTACCCTATGATGAAGGCACCTCGTTCTCCGGAGAAAATTTTTCAGGCGGAGCCTGCGGTGGTTAATCCGAACCGTCAGATTAAATTATAATAATGATTGTGGATTTTATTATGATGTATAAGAGATTATTATTATTAAATCAAAAACTTTGATCGCTCATTGACGATTCAGATGAAAAAATTATACTCTACAGATTTTTTTTTTCTTTATCTCGGTAGAGGATATCATTCTTATGATGAAGGGTATGGTGGATATAATGTGAGTAAAGTGATTTAGAGGATCAATCATTTATGATGATGCTTTTATTTTATTTTAGATGATTTGTATCATTTTGTTTTTTGAGTTTTAATATTTTATAGATTATTTGAGTTTATGACTTGAATTGTGAAACTCTATAAATGTTATAAAAATTATGAATTGTCTCTAGTCTCATATCATTAGTATGGAAACATTGAATGATAATATGGACTAGTATGTGGATTAATATGTGATCATATTTCACATATCACTGATACATGGTATCTATTTAATCACATAAATATTTATATGTATGGGATACATGATATTGGACCTGACCCACTTTGACTTGCTGTATGGATTGTGTTTGTGTCACCAGCAATGTCATAAATTAGTATTAATTCTATTATCTGAGATATTCATAGTTCTAGATAATTAATGTATATTTTGTGCGATTATCAAATGCTGATTTTAATTGAGAGCTATAAAGATAATTTCCGAATATACATGAATTATGCTATGAATTATGGATAGTCAATATGATATTTTGTTTGCCTCATTTCTTATGAGATTGGTGATATCTCTGGGCCCCTTGATGTAGTGATAATTATTATGCATGAAATTTATAATTATGAGATGATCACATATAAATAATTATGCACTAAGGATCAATAAAATAATTAATGATCAAGGATGACACATTTCAACGCTTGACATTAGTTAATAGATATCACGTGACAAATGAATTAAAGAATCATGATTTATCTGCGTTTGATCGGATGAATGAATTTATTATTGATCAAAACATAGATCCTATTGGGTCACTCTATTTGACAAATCGAAGCATAAAATAATTAATTAATTTTATGAGGTATAATTAATTAAATTAAATTTAGATTAGATCAATTTGAACGAGGTCTAAATTATAGATGAGATATACTTAAGCTCAGAGTGAGTCCAAACCCATAATAATAATAATAATCGACAGAAAAAGAAATTGTGTAACCACCCAGCTACTTGCGCAATTAATATTTGATTTTTGATTGTCAGAGAAGTAACTTCCTTTGTCTTTTCATTTTGCGCAAATTAAGGAGTTAGTTATAACTCTTATTTAATATTTTATTAGCACAAAAAAAGAAGATGGATGAATTTCTGCGGAGATGATATAGAAGTGCAAAAATTAGATAAGTTTTTTTTTAACCGTCTGCCATCTCTCATCCGCAAGAATTTTTTTTTTCTCTCTTCCAATCCAATTATTCATCTATCCCTCTCATGTGTTGAGATCAAAATGGATTTGAGATCTTATTCTATTGGAGGTCTAGTAGCTTATTTCGATGTGTCAAGGAGTGCACATGGTAGATGGTTCACGTTTGGGAAGCTTTTGAGACGAGATCAACCGACGTCCTTGCGGTGATTGATGAAGGCACACACAACCACCATTCAAAGAAAGTCATCGCGCTTGGTTACGATACCAAGTAAGATATATTATTCATAAAAAGAAGGGATTCAATTACCATTTTTTTGGTGTCCATGGTGCCTATTTATTTATTTATGTATAAATTTAAAAATGTGAACCGTTAGATGTATTCTATATCATCTCAACTGTATGTATATGATAAATCAAAATTTTTTAACTTTATTTGAATAGCCATCAAGTAACGTGTCTAAATTGTAAAATTTGGTTCGTTGATTTTATTAACGCTTGATGCCTATATAAATAATATCAAAATGATATAATTTTTTGTATATATATATATATATAAGATGATATTTACAAAATATTTCTTCAATTAGTTTTGTTATTTAAGAATTTAAATAATAGTTATTTGATATTTAATTTTAATGGCACCGATGTGGCACCAAAATGGTGGTAATTGGATCCCTTCTCATTCATAAATTCATTTGTTAGATTTGAATTATATATATATGATCCATGATTTTCAATTGAGTTGCATGAAAAGTTTTAAAATTTCGCATCTTATGCATGTCTCAAATCCAACATATAAAACTTCATAGATTCACATCTTCTGAAATATTTTATGGGACGAAGTGGTCAGTTTGTCGATCTTCAATTTTTCATTCTTGGTGGATAGATATTTACCTCTATGATGAAGGGTATGGTGGATATAAGATTTCATGGTAGAATGCCTCAATCGGAGTTTTCTATCAAAAGTTATGGTATTTTAAAATTGAGATGGTCGGATTTCGATTTTTTATTTCTTTTTTCTCTCTTCTCTCTTCTTGCTCTCTCTCGATCTCTCTTTTTATATATGAAAACAAATGAAAAAGGTTGGTAATTCATGAGATTTGAGTTTTTTAATTTTTATTTTTGGAACGTTGGATTGGAATTAACGAACGGTGAGATGAACAATCCGTGAGAGTAAATGTTATTGATGGGAGCAAAAAAGCAAATGTCAGATCCAAAAAAAATAGCAAACCATTTAGCAACGATTCCTTCAGCATTGAAGATGCTCTTATATATTTTTTTCATGGGACATACTATATTCCATAATGATGAGTTTGTCTGACAACTATGAGAACTAACAACGATTATAAAACATGGATAATGATTTTAATCCTTTGGTATGTCTTGCTCACATTTTGTCTAAGATGGCGCATTCAGAATTCTAAAATTGATTAACTGAAGAATCAAGATAATCTTCAATAAGTAATACCTAAGGCTAATCGTAGATCATCTAATCGCCTAATCGGGACTAATCAGGACTCAGCTCCATCCAACCCATCTGTATGTCCCACCATGCATTCTCTCTTCTTCCGTTCCAACACCGGAGCCGATCTCTCTTTTGAATCAGATCGCATTGACCTTTAATGTTATGCTCTCAAATCGAGGGTGAAATAAAAGATAATTGAATGAAAGTGATGGAGAATGAAGATGATTAAATTTTTAGAAGAGCTAAATTTTTTTTTCAATCAGATTAACTCTTTAATTTAGAGGTGAAAAACTCGACCTGACTTGAAAAATTCATTTGATTCATCCGAATCGAATCGAATTTGAACTAATCCAAAATAAAAAAATAAACTGATCCGACCCTATCCAAATTTGAATTGCTATCCATTGTCGCACAACACGATGCAACACAAAATATAAGTAATTTGATTTTCTTGAGACATCACCAACCTCTAAGGGTCCCGTGATAATTCTCATGTGGTAAACGCGCTGCACGCTAATCGCGTGACATACGATAAACATCCACCCGAACCAATCTAATCTAATCCGATCTGAAATCAAATAACCTAAATTAATTAAAAATAATCTAATATTTAAAAAAATCAACATATAAATTGACTCTATTCAATTTATCTAAATAAATCAAACTGATATGATCCCTCCCAAACCTGAATTCGACGACCCATCTAATTGCCACCTCTGATTTAAATCTCTTGCATCCACCTTAAAAGATTCATTCTTAAAGCTTGCCGGAGGTCATAATGAATCTTCCTCCATCTCACATCTACAACTCGCTCCTACCATTGCCTCGATCTCTCCACAACCACAACCTCCTAAGCCTTTGACTTCTAACACTAGCTTAAAAACAGAACAACACATTTCCAATCTTCACATCATTCCGATAGAAGAGTGTAGCCGTGTGTTTTCGGTGTGGAGTTTGGAATGAGATATGTTGCTCTTCAAATCTCTGCTCTTCTCTCTTTAAGAGTGGATCCCACTTGATTTTGATTTTTAGTTGGACCCACTATCAGAAAGAAAACAACAAGAAAGATGACGGATTTGAAAAATTCCTGCCTTTGAAGGCCTGAGTCATCTAACTCGAGAGTATCAAAACATTATAATTTATTTGAGTGTGATCATCTCGGTCATATATTATTCTCTTCCTAATCTCTCCATCCTTTTTCTTAGCAAAACCCTAAACTTCGATCTACTTAATCGCTTAACCCTAAACCTAGCCATTCGCAACATGTTCTCTCAACCCAACTCCCTAGCCTACTCAACCTCCTCCAAGTCTCTCGGTTAGAAAATTCACTCATAACAAGGCAACTCACAACCTCAAAGAAGCAATCTCTCGTAGCCTTATCTTTTTTTAAGATATAGACTCCATAGTGCAAAGTACATTTAAGCTCACATGGAGAATCTTTTTTCAGTTGAAGGCGTGAGATCGCTATTCAATGAGGAGAGATATAGTTGGGATGTGTTTAATTCGCTATGGAAGCATTTGATCATGACCATCATGGTAGAGGACAAGTCTCGGTTCTTGGGGTGGATTTAGGATTTTAGTCAGTAGGGTAATCGAATTCAGTATTTTATTGAGTTTAAATTTATTAATTAATTGGTTATTAAATAAAAATATTAAATAAAAATATTAAAATAATAAAAAATCAAAACCAAAATAATCATAACGATAAAAATAAATTTTCTTTATGAGACTTAATATTTTGAAATTTTTATATAATTATTTTATTATTTATAATATTAAATATTTTTTTCTTAATTAAAATTAATTAGAGGGTCAGAAATTTAATCAAAGAATCAGATTAATAAAACTTTAGATTAAAAATATTATTTTTTAAAATTCAGAGGGATCAGTTGACCCGTTGGTTGCACTTAAATCTGCACCCGTCCCTCTCTAGATTCAGGTCAGAGGTTTCCCCTTTGATCTTCAACGCCCAGCCAAATTCAAACGCATTGCCGATGAGCTTAGTGGCCGTATCTTAGTAGATGTGGATTCAAGATCGGAGAACCACCTTCATCTTGATGTTCTTTGAATGCAAGTTGGTGTTTTATGCAACGTCATCCCTCTTTCCCGCTGTATGAAATTCAGCAATGATGACCAATACATCTTCTTTCATACCTTAACCTTTACCATTACCACTAGCGGATCCAAAATGGTAATCAAGTCTGGGCACAAACCTACTTCAGCGCAAGACCAAAATTTATTGTCAACATGTTATTTTTAACAAGATTTATATATTTTTTTTCAAATTAATCATGCCACAAAAAAATGAAAATCAATTAGAGACATTATTTGATATAATAGAATGATTCTGTAGTAATTTTAATGTAATTTAAAAATATTCAATAATTATTTCTCTATCAATTACTATATAATTAGAAATTTAAAATGTTGATAAGTAGTAAAGCACATATATAATAATGCAAACAATTAATACACAGTGTAATGATGTTATTGTGGGAATTTTGTTATTATTTTCTTTAATTAACTAATAAACCG
This sequence comes from Schoenoplectus tabernaemontani, assembly GCA_037127355.1. Classification (NCBI taxonomy): domain Eukaryota; kingdom Viridiplantae; phylum Streptophyta; class Magnoliopsida; order Poales; family Cyperaceae; genus Schoenoplectus; species Schoenoplectus tabernaemontani. The sequence continues at coordinate 2,161,421 of CM073758.1, read as the reverse complement.
ACAAAAAGATTTATTCAGTACAAAATAAGGGAATTAACAAATAGTACAACAAGTCAATCCATGATTAATTTATGTACGAACTCAAGATAATTTAGAGATATTTGATCCGAATTTGACTTAACCTAAGATAATTTAAAAACTAAATAGAGGAGGATATAAAAAAAATATTATAACTTCTCTTCAAAATTTCTTAAAATTGCTATCTCTAAATTATCAGAAGTTTTAGCTATTCAAAACTAACTCAAACGTTATTGGGGTTAATTTTCAGATGTTGCATGACGTAAAGGGGAAGCAATCAGAGATGCATCAGATGTTGTGGGGTTAATTTTCACATTCAGCTAGCTCACATATTTATAAAAGAGGATTTATATCCTCTTGAGAAGTAAATATTTGAACTATATATATTTTAAGATCAAAATAGAGAGTTAACTCCAGGCAGCTAACATATTTGAACTATATTTTTTAGATCAAAATAGGGAAAAATGAACGTTTTGATGTTTGTTTTTAAAATTCAAGCGTGGACATGAGCTTATGCTTGCTTATGAAAAGGTCCGTCCTTGATTTTCACCATTGAAGGTGGGATCCCTCAATCTTAAGCGTCTCAAGCTCCATCGCTTCCTGCTCTCCCCTTCTTCAGAGGACTCATGGGACAAAGTTAGCAAGCGCAACTGGCAGGGCGAGGACAAAAGAGATCCTGGATTCAGGAAAAAAAGGAAGAAACTCCGACAATGGGACTACTTATTAAACCATAACATTAGTGTCACATAAGATCAAGGGATTGATTAGTTAGTTGAGAGGTTAGTTAGTTAGCTGCATTAGTTTAGTAACTTGATACATTGTTTCTGGTAAGTTTGGCTTATCAGTATTAGCTATAAATAGCATTGTACAGTCAGATATGATAATGGAATCTTATTCAATTCAATACTAGTTTTTATATGGTATCAGAGCCACATCAAGATTTTTTCAATTAACTATGTCCCATTTATCAAATCAAGGAAACCAAGATCCTTCTTCTTCCCCGATTAATTCAACAGCCACCAATACAATTCATACTAATCCTAATTCTATGGATTCCATAATATCTCTCAATCTACCTATCGCCATCAAATTAAATGAGTCAAATTTTCTGACCTGGAAATCTCAAATTCTTCCAATCATCCAAGGCTACGACTTAGGTCGTTTCTTGATTCTTCACCACCTGACACTACAGTTCGTACTTCCAATGGTGATATTGTGATTAATCCTACTTACCTTCCTTGGCATCGTCAGGACCAACTACTTCTTGGCTGGCTTCGCTCTTCTCTGACTGAGACTCTTCTTGCCCAAGTTGTTTCTTCTAACACCACCAAAGAATTTTGGACTTCCATTGAAGACTATTACTCATCCACTTCCCGAGCACGACTTCATGAGCTCAAGCGACAGGTTCAAACAGCTTCAAAGGGAGATTCTTCTTGTTCTGAATATCTCCTTCGTCTGCGACGACTGACCGATGAATTAGCCTTTATCGGGTCGCCCCTGCCCGACGACGATCTTGTCACTGCCACAATCAATGGTCTGGGGACCGACTATAATTCCTTAGTGGCCGCTCTATCCACTGTTCGCTGTCATGGTTCTCTCACTTTCACCGATCTGCGTGGTTTGCTTCTCAGCCACGAAGCACTTCTTAAAAGTCAAGATGCTCATAATACTTCGACAGTTTCTGCTTTTCATACGGGCCGTGGTGGTGGATGTCCTCGACCTCGTTACAATGGCCCAAATCGATTTCATTCCGCACAGGCTTCTTCTTTCTCTAATTACAACAAGCCTTCTTTCTCTTCTTCTGGGCCATTTCAATCTTCTACCCTTAATTCGGGCCACAGTTCACAGCCATCTCCAATTCAAGCTACTAATTCAAGCACATTTCAATGTCAAATCTGTACCAAGTTTGGTCATAGTGCGAAACTCTGTTACAGACGTTATTCGGCAGATCCGGACTGGAAACCCAACCCTCGTTTTAATGCTTACACAACTCAAGCCTTGCCCTCTACTCAAGATTCCTCTAATTGGATTATCGACTCGGAGCTACGAATCATGTTACAAGTGACATAAATAATTTGTCATCTTTCTTTGCCTATACGGGCCCGGACAAACTTCAAATTGGTAACGGTTTTGGTTTATCTATTTCTCACATTGGTTCTCGAACTCTTCAAATTGCTCATCATTCTATTAAACTTACTAATGTGCTTCATGTTCCTCAATTTTCTACTAATCTTATTAGCTTGTCACAATTACTTCTTGACAATCCTTCTCTTTCTATTATTTTTTTCCTCTTCCTTTTGTACTATAAAGGACCTCCACATCAAGATTCCTCCAATTCACATAGTTAGCTCAAATGGACTATACAATCTCAAGATAGAGTCTTCAACTATTCACCCTCAAGCCTTTCTTGGCACCCGCACTACTATTAGTATTTGGCATGCTCGTCTTGGTCATCCTTCTACTACTACAATAATAAAAGTTATCAATACTAATTCTTTACCTTGTATTAGGGAAAAACTTTCTTTTTGTCAAGATTGTATACAAGCAAAGGCACATGTTTTGCCATTTTCTTCTTCTCTTTCTTCTACTACTTCTCCATTACAATTAGTTCATTCTGATGTATGGGGTCCTTCCCCGGTTGTATTTTCTCAAGGATATAAATATTATATTACTTTTATTGATGATTATTCTAATTTTACTTGGATTTACTTCATGAAGCACAAAAGTGATGTTTGTCAAATTTTCACTATCTTTAAATCTCAAGTTGAGAACCTTCTTAATACTACGATTAAAATTTTACGAACTGATGGTGGAGCCGAATATAAACCAATAACCACCAAATTTCCTACTATTTTACATCAAACAACATGTCCACACACTCCTCAACAAAACGGTTTAGCCGAAAGAAAGCATAGACATATCATTGAATTGTCTCTTGCCACAATGTCTCATGCTTCGATACCAAGTACATATTGGGATGAAATTTTTTCTAGTATAGTATATCTCATAAATAGACTTCCATCCCACACTAATATTCCGTTCAAGGTGCTTTTTGACAAATCACCTGATTATGTCTTTCTAAAAGTCTTAGGTTGTCTTTGTTTCCCATTAACTCGTCCATACAATACTCATAAACTCGAATTAAGGTCTAAACCTTGTGTTTTTATTGGTTATGGTATTCATCAAAAAGGCTATCGTTGTTTACATTTATCTACGAATAAAATTTATGTTTCCCGTAATGTTCAATTTATTGAAACTAATTTTCCTTTTGATCATTTTTCTCCACAGGATCAGGATTTGGATCTTCCTTCATTTAGTTCTACTATTTTACCTATCCTACAGTTTTCTTCAACTGAACCTCTGTTTTGTTCTTCAACAGAACCGCCAACTTCTGTCCCACTTCCCATTTCCGCTGCTAATCAGCCCATTTCAACTTCTTCCTTCCAGCACAATTCACCGCAGCCCACTCCAGTGCCTATTCCTTTATCTCCGGCCCATATTTCCCAACTTCCCGTTGCTTCAAATGCACAGCCCATCCCTCCTTTGGTTCCTTGCATGTCTAACAGTTCTCTTCTTCCAAGTTCTTTGCTTCCTTCAACTGACCGGCTTATTTCCTCCCAGTTACTAACAAGCTCTCCTTCTCTGTCGCCTACTCTGCATTCTTCTTCTCTTGACACTCACCCTATGATTACTAGGTCCAAAGACAATACTCGGAAACTCAAGCATTTTCCTGATTTCATTGCTCTTCACTCCTCTTCCGAAGTTGATCCCACTACCTTCTATCAAGCCGAGAAGTCACCGCATTGGCATGCCGCTATGTCTGATGAACTCACCGCTTTAGCCTTGAATAATACATGGACATTAGTGCCACCTCCCACTGATCACAAAATCATCGGTTGCAAATGGGTTTATAAAACCAAAAGAAAACCTGATGGCACTGTCGATCGTTACAAAGCCAGACTCGTTGCTAAAGGATATAATCAAGAAGCTGACATCGACTTCGAAGAAACCTATAGCCCTGTGGTTCGAGCTACCACAATCCGTGTGATCCTTTCCCTTGCCGTTTCCTCTACTTGGCCGATAAAGCAACTGGATGTTTCAAATGCATTTTTAAACGGTGACTTGTCTGAAAGGGTTTTCATGGCTCAACCTCCAGGTTTTACCGATCTCACTCACCCCGAGTATGTTTGCCTTTTACATAAGTCGTTATATGGCTTGCGTCAAGCGCCGCCGTGCCTGGTTTGACAAATTGAGTACCACTTTGCTTGCTTTCGGTTTCACTTCATCTTGCTATGATCCATCTCTCTTCCTTGCACATTCTCAAGGTCACATTCTTCTTCTCTTGGTCTACGTCGATGATATTATCATTACGGCAAACAATCCACAGAAAGGTTCAAGCATGCATCCATCACTTGCAACAACATTTCTCTATTCGGGATTTAGGTGATTTAAACTATTTTTTGGATATTGAAGCAAACTACACCACAGATGGGTTATGTCTCACTCAAACCAAGTATCTTACCGATTTACTCAACCGTTCGAACATGCTTCATTGCAAGCCGTGTCTCTCACCCATGGCCTCGGATTGTGCATTGTCTCAGGAGGGCAGCACACTTTTCCAGAACTTCAAGCTCTACCGCAGTATTGTAGGTGGCCTTCAATACGACACGTTAACTCGACCCGATATTGCGTTTGCTGTAAATAAGGTTTCACAATTCATGCATCATCCCACCGAGGCTCATTGGAATGCCGTCAAGCGTATCCTCCGTTATGTGGCCGGCACTTTACGCTATGGTCTTCATTTCTACAAAAATTCTCCTCTTCATATTCATTCTTATAGTGACGCTGATTGGGCTGGGAACATCGATGATCGGCGTTCCACTTCTGGTTTTTGTGTTTATCTTGGCCGCAATCTTGTTTCTTGGTGTGCTAAGAAACAACCTACTAGTCTTGCCTTGACTTGCACCGAGGTTATGTGGCTTGAGTATTTACTCAAAGAAATTCAAGTTCCGCTCCAACAACCTCCCATTCTTTGGTGTGACAACATTGGCACCACCTTCCTGGCTTCGAATCCTATGTTTCATGCTCGAACCAAACATATCAAGATCGATTATCATTTTGTTCGTGAGCGTGTTGCTTCCAATCGCCTTAAAGTTCAATTTATATGTTCCAAAGATCAACTTGCAGATTGTCTTACTAAACCCCCGCTGCCTCGCCTCGATTTCAAGTTTTTACGTTTCAAGCTCAATGTGTTTTCCATCTCATTGGCTTGGGGGGGTGTATTAAACCATAACATTAGTGTCACATAAGATCAAGGGATTGATTAGTTAGTTGAGAGGTTAGTTAGTTAGCCGCATTAGTTTAGTAACTTGATACATTGTATCCGGTAAGTTTGGCTTATCAGTATTAGCTATAAATAGCATTGTACAGTCAGATATGATAATGGAATCTTATTCAATTCAATACTAGTTTTTATACTACTGGCAATGGCGGAGCCATATTGAGTTAGGGATGAGTATTTGTCCACCCCTGGTTCAAAAAAATTTCAACAATAACTTTCTATTTATATGTTTTTTGCAGAAAAAAACGTGAAAATATACTAAGGGTTGGTTTGGTAAATTAAGAAATAGATTTGAAAGAATGATAATTTTGAAAGAGTAATAGAATAATGTTTTTTTGAAAGAGTAGTAGAAGAGTGATATTTTTGACTATTCGGAAGAGCGAAAATATCGTTTGACAGTTGTTAATCAGAATAGTTAAAATATGAATAATTATGATATTAACAATGATGATAATAAAAATAATAGTACAATAATAATAATAATAATAATAATATAATAAAAATCATAATCTATAATTATAATCATAATAAATAATAATATTCATAGTTGTAATCATAATAATATAATAAAAATATAAATATAATCATAATATAGTAATATAATAATAAAAATAAAAATATCATAATCATAATAATATAATAATAATAAATAATCATAATTTTAATAATATAATCATAATATAATAATATAATACAACATAATCAAATAATCATAATCATAATCATGATAATCATCATCATCATCATAATCATGATAATATAATATAATAATATAATCATAATCATAATATAATAATATAATAATAAAAATTATAATCATGATAATAATAATAAATAATTATAATTATAATGATATAATAATAATATAATCATAACTATAATCATAATATCATAATATAATACAACATAATAAAATAATAAATAATAATAATCATAGTCATAATCATAATAATATAATAATAATATAACCATAATAATAATAATAATAATAATCATAATAATAATAATAATAAATAATAATAATTAATAATAAATAAATAAAATAATTATTATTATTATAATAATATAAAATAAAAATAAAATAATATAATATAATACTAACAGTTATGATAATGTATAATAATAATCATTATAATAATATAATAATAATCATAATCATAACTTAATAATATAATAATAATAATATTATAATAATATAATAATCATAATATAATAATAATAAATCATAATCTTAATATAATAATATAATACAATATAATCAAACAATAATTGTTATTCCGACAAGAGCTAATCCGGTATACCACCTATAATTTGGTATATCGGATTAACACTATTCCGCACTTTTCTACTTAGTTAAAAATTCATTTGGCAAATGAATTCGTCAGAATAACAATTCTATTATTAATTTTTGTTATTCCATGCATTGCCAAACAAACCCTAATAAATTAAAACAATTGTGAGATTATATTGAATCCTAAAATTTTGCTCTTTCATATTTAATCTCGCGACTCCGCTCTGTCTATTGGAGAAACTTCTAACAGCGACCTTCAAGAAAAGCAAAATAGTGATACGTTTGAAGTAGATGATATCCCGTTTGAGGCCCGACGGAGCGAGTTCACATCCTCTGTGGTGGACATCCACTATAAAATATAAAGTGAGCAGATCTTTTTTTATTACTACAACAGTATCGAACAACATCAAGATTCGTACTAAATGATTTTGAACGATTCATATCACTTCAACTGACCAGTGTACATCCCGACAGAGCACTAGGATTAGGAATCCAGATCCGCTGCTGTGCGGCACAATCAGATAAAGCAAAGACGTGATCCGTTCGATCACTTCGATATTCGATATTCGAGTTAATTTGAATTCAAGTTAGCTAATCGAATCTCGAAGTGATCGAATGGACCACGTGCTGCGCTACACGGTGCTACGCAGCAGCGGATCCACTTCCCCAGGATTAGGGGCAAACCTACTTTGAAGAATTATACACTTTGAATTGTCATTATAAGGGCTATTATTTCCTCTGGTGTGATTTCTGCCATTAACTGTACTAACCGTAACGTGTCAGTTCTACTTGTAGCTTAGAGACTTCCTTCTATGTTCTACATTTTGATAGCTGTTGGATAATCTATCTTACCGTAATTAAGACTCAATTTGGGTACATAGTATGAAAATGGTTAGATTAAGTGGGATTTGGCTGGTAGCTTTTATTCCCTAGACGAGATGGAGAATGAAATTCAGAACACTTGTTTCTCATAGAACAATAGATATTTGAGATTATGTGTGGATGTGTGCAAATAAATTGGTTTAATTGATTTTAAACTGAATAATCAAATTTTAGACTATTTGATTCGGTTTTTTCGGTCTAAAAACTTCATTGATATCGAAAAGTTTAAAATTATTTAAATTGGATAAACTGACTAAATTGGATTTTTAAATTGGATAAACTGACTAAATCAAATAGTTCAAAATTTATCAAATCATTCATTTTACTTAATATAAATAAAGATCATATCAAAGATAATTTAAATATATTTAATATTTATTTTTATAGGTTATGTTTAGTTATTTATTTTATTTTTTAAAATTATTTATTTTCTATTAATTTGTGTAACTATTGATATTTTTTAATCATATTTTAAACTTTGATTCGGTTAATCTTTTATAAGTTTGGTTCGATTAATATTTTATAAGCTTGATAAACCGAATAAATTTATTTTGGTATCAACTGAACTGGCCGATTGCACACCCCTAGACCATAATGCCGGGGGATTTAAAGCATGTAGTTAAATGGGATTGAAACTCATAAGAGCTATTTTACGAACTCCAGGTTGACGTTTGAACTGTTAGTTTAGTTGTGGTCTTGACCTGTATAAAATACGCTTATAAGATGCCATTTCAACCTAAACCAACCTGGACCTGATCAGTCCAATCAGTGTCATAGTTAAGTAATTCGTTGTGACGGAATAGGCAAGTGAGTTGACACCAACGATCGGTTCTTATAAGCGAGATTGTGGGTTGACAGTCCAGCATATCCATCATGTGTGAAGCATTGTCATATATTGATCCCCACACATGATCCATATATTGATCCTGGGTTCTAATGCCATCCTTCCCATTACAGACGTGTTCCTCCAAAAGGATCAATGCAAATGCTCAACTTTTGTTTACCAAATTTAATAACTTATTATTAACATAAAATTTTAATAACCTGAATCTAACAGAAATGGATTTTTGTTGGTACTGAGGCCTGACTCCTGAGTCGTGAGCCTATTATTTCAGAAACATAGAAATTAGCCAGGCCCGCTGGGCTACTGGGCCCACTGTGACTCCCGAGTCCTCAGGCAATCTCCCTTGGTCCGGTATGGAGGTTGGAAATTTGAATCCAATGGAACTAGGGCTGCAAACGAGTCGAGTCGAGCCGAGTTGGGCTGAACTCAAGCTCGGCTCATGAAAATTCGAGTCGAGTCGAGCCGAGCTCGTGAAACGATTCGAGCTGAAAAACCTAGCTCAAACTCGGCTCGTTACTATTCGAGCTAGCTCGCGAGCTGGCTCACGAGCCAATGCATGTGCGTTGACTCAATTTGATATTTAGATTTAATACATCTACAAACTATAAAGTTGGTATATCTAGAAGATTGATATGAGAATTGGTACAAAATTAGTATATCAACAAACTATATTTTCAATGACATCTTCGCTGCATTAATTTGAATGGATGGACCAACAAAAAACTATCGAGTCAGATATACGAATCTAATTATAAGCGAGCAAGAGACGTCTTTAAACCGCTGACATGGTGAGATGGTGAGAGATGATGAGAGAGGAGTTATCAGATTAGAGTTCGGCAAAAAAAAATTGTAAAAAATATTTTTTATTCGAGCTGAGTCGAGCCACGAGCCGAGCCGACCCCAACTCAAACTCGGCTCATTTAACTACCGAGCCAGATTAGCTCGAGCCAAATTAGCTCGAGTCATTTTAGCTCGAGCCAGAATCCAATGGAATTATGGAACCTAAATAAAATTCATGATTTACTCTGACAAGATCGTGGCACGCGCTGTCAATGTCCGTGCATGGTTAGATTTATGAGATTCTTTTTAAAATTGATGATGTATGAATCTCAACGTCAATCTAACAACGTTCATGCCGCTCTGCACAATGACGCACATTAGAGGACGTGAATTCATAAAATTGAGATGTATGCACTTGGTGGAGAACTTCAATCAATGATATCCATAGTAAAAGCTGAAGATAGGGTAGTATATCAAAAGCAAAAGTTTTAAAATATGAATTTTAATGTATGCGCGGATAATCTCTTTATAATGCATATACGGTACGCGGTTGTATATACGGATTTGGATTTTTATGTAGGGTGATATATGCAATTAGGTTATAAAGGATAACAATTTTATATTATATATTTGAAACTAAACATATGAATAACAAACTTGTAGAAGTCACAAATGACGTTGAGGCCTAGTGGTTAAGTGGAAAACATACACTGCAAGAGGCCCCAAGTTGGAATCCTAGCTGCATTCAAGGGGGTTTTCACACGATTTTGCTGGAGTGCTCTCAAAATTACTGGGATCTTCTGTGGCAGCGAAAACAATGGCTGGAGATCATCTGTGGCAGCGAAAACAACTACATATATGCAGCACGCTTTGTTATATGGGCCGTTAATGCTCCTTAGAGGGTCCAAACCGCATATTACAGCCCACATATCACTTGACAGCGGGGACTGGACCGCATGCGCATATACGGACGCATATGTGGTTGTATGGGCCACATTTTTATTCATTGATAAAAAAAGACTGGATCGGTTGACAATGGATTATCTTGACAACTTTAGCAATGAATGTATTAAATAAATACAATTTTTTTTTTTAAAAAAAGTTATAGATATGTTCTTCTACTTGATGATCATTCAATTTTTATGCAATTTCATTATCGTTTGATAGTCTATTAAATACCGTTAAATTAAAACCGTTATAAATTACATAAAACATATGATTTTTGATGGATTATTAAACGATAATAAAATTGCATAGAATTTAGATAACCATCATTTATAAATAAAATAATAATTTATAATTTTTTTCATTTAATTTTTTTTTATTTGAACACAACCGATCCCCACCCATATCAAAATCTGAGCTGATCTTTCACCTCGTGAGTCACGCCAAAAGAAACTTCTTTTATTCTTATAATTTATTAGTGAATGAGAGATTCTTTTCTAACCAAAAGACAACTTGAGTTCAGCTACTGATAATAAACAATTAGTCTAATAAAAAATGATCAATAAATGTGAACTAATACAAAATTAGATGGAGACGTTTTACATTAACTTTTAATGTAAAAATAATATAAAATAAAGTACTCATAAGTGTCATTTAATAATCAGTTTAATCTATCATTCATAATTATAAAGCTTCACTACTTTGATATAAACGTTTATAAAAATTGAAAAATAAATTAAGTTGTATGTTACATTGCTCACTTTAGCACCGTTTTTATGTTTTATTTGTATAAATTTAACTAGAATTTTGTAATCACGAGTTATGCGTATGCCTTTTATAATTTTGAACATATATTAATGACGCTATTTTATTGAACATCTTCTTAGATTTTATTATTTTCTTTATTTCTAGGTGTATAAATTTAAATAATCATCACATTTCTTAAATTTTAGATTAATATATATAGTAAAAAAAATTCGAAATAATATTTTCATAGAAATAATTTTATTGTCAAAAAAATCGAAGTACTAAGCGTATATTTTTATCATCAATAAAATTGTTTTATTATTTTAATTAAATTATAATTGTTGTAAGTTAAATTAGATCAATAACATAAGTACATAACCTTCAAAGTTCAAACAACCACAAAATATCTTCTGTTTAAGATAAACAGTAGCCGTAATATTTTGAAGAGGTATTAAAAGCCCACTAAAAGACAAAATTCATGACACCTTTCTGTTCTCCAAAACACAACTTGAGTTCTCCACCGCGGAATAAGTATATTATCACGTGTATGTATCTAAATTGTGCAGGGTTCCTCCAAATAGTGACGATAGATGTTTTGTAACGTACAATTTCAACTATTTAATTCGGATTGAAAAATATACGAAACAATACAACTTTTAAAAAAACATATATAAATTTTTAAAAATACATAGTAGGTTTTTTTTTCTGCAACCTAAAAATTATGAACAACGGTTAGATAAGTGCTATAATTTAATTAGTAAATTACGACAATGAACATAAAATTTCTATTTGAAAGCTGCGAGATAAGTACTTAAATTGTTGACAAATGGCAGCTGCACTGTCATTTGTCAACAATTAACTAATACAAAAAATTGTGAAAAGACCTTACCATTATAGCCTTTTGTTTTTGGAAATAAATCACCTATTATTAGAGGTTCCACCGTTTCAGAAACAAGACTCCAAAATAGAAAATATACTTAAAAAGTTGTTTGTTCTAAATTTAGACACGCCGTGACCGGAAATGGTACGGAGCGGTACAAACACGGCTGGAAACGAAACAGGTTAAGACACGGCACGGGAACAGATACGGTACTGTTTCGTGTTCGTTTCTTAACCATGTTGTGTCCGGCTTTTAGATTATTTGGCACGACACGACATGGTTAAGGCGTTAGACACGACACAGAACGACACGGGTACCAAGCACGGCACATAACAGAACAGGGGGCACGACACGACACAGAACAGGACACGGTAGCAACGACACGGTGGCACGAATGACACGGGTAGGCACGGGTAGGCAACTGGTAGAAACGGGTAGGCATGGCGCGTCTGTAAAAGACAGTCGGTTTTGATATTTGTCTCCCAAAGTTGCACACAGAAATCTAAAAGACTAAATTTCATAATTAAAGATATTCCTGGACTAACCTAATTTTATCCATCATAGGTGAAAGACAGAGAATATCGCAAATTTTCTTACTATAATTAGGCATAATATGGGTCTTGAAACAGAAAATGCATTTGAAGAGGTGAATACTCTCTTTGAGCATGTATACAAGCATAATATTTGTCTCCCAGGTTAGTGCTAAATCTGAAATCTAAAAGACTAAATTTCATAATTAAAGATATGCATGGACTAACCTAATTTTATCCATCATAGGTGGAAGACAGAGAATATCATAAATTTTCTTACTACAATTAGGCATAATATGGGTCTTGAAACGGGAAATGCATTTGAAGAAGTGAATACTCTCTTTGAGCATGTATACAAAATATATGAACAGCGACATAATGAGGTAGATTATAATTTTCTCAATTATTTTGTAATTCATAATTATTTCTACATAAATGTAATTACTTTCTTTCTCCAACAAGGCTAGGGTGGCTTCAAGTTCGAGTATGCCAGTACCAACCAATCAGTCATCAAGAGGCAACAGGTCTACTATGTCTCATATTCAATCTATCTTTCGTAAAAACTCTGACTCGTCTTCAACATCGACCCCGCGTGCAACAAAGATGCAAATGTTTGCAAACTCCGGGTCTGACTATGGCAACATAAGAATCGATGATGAAAATTTCAATATTATACAATTTTGGCATCAAGTGAAGGGCGTATTTTCAATTTTAGCATCTATGGCTTGCGATATTCTTGTTGTTCCAGTCTCCACAGTAGCATCCGAATCTTATTTTAGTGTAGCTAATAGGGTTCTCACTGACAAAATAACAAGATTATGTGAGAGAGTATTTGAGCCTCTAGTTTTATTGAAGGATTGGTACGATACAGAAAGCAGACTTCAAGATAAGTCGTGGATGTACCAAATTGATCGAGAAGAAACTGATGCATCAAGTTCTAATGTAACTAGTGAAGGGATGCCAGAGGTAGAGGTGAACCAGTCCCATGAGGAACAATAATAGAAGGAGGAGGGATAATTTACAAAACATCATATGTTGAGAAATTTCAGATTTTTATTGACAAATTTTATATTTTTAATGTTCCGAATTTTTAAAATAATTTAAATTTTAATGAACTTTGATTTTTTTTTAACTTTTTGATTTTTGATATAAATTTAATTTTTTGAATATTTTAATGTCGGACACGGTAAGACACGTTTAGCACGATTAAGATACATAGATACGACACAGTTGGTCACGATTCCGATTAGACACAGTAGAATAAAGCACGACACGATTAAGGCATGACATGCTAGACACGGCGTGCCTTATCCATGCCGTGCCTCCTTCTATCATTTTTGGGCACGGCACGGCACAACACGAAAAAAAATAAAATAATAAAAGACACGGCACGGTACAACACGAAAGCACGGCGTACCCGAACACGACACGATCCGGCACGGTACGAATTTAGAACACTAGTTGTTTCTCCCGATTGTCAAAATCAATACAGAAAGCAAAATGTTCTAATTCTATAACCAAGAATATCAGAATAGAGAAAACAAACTCAGTGATTGTTGTTTTATTTGAAAGAACTTTAGTAGGCATTTTACCTACTGCACTTTTAAATGACAACAGAACAAAAATGATGTAATAGTAACTTCAAATATGCTTTTAGATTTGCTAAATAAAATACGTAACTACAAAACACAATAATCGCAGGAGTATTATTTTCTTTCCCTTTATCTCTAATTTAGTCTCTCCGTTCTATTTTTTTTTTGAAAATTTTAATTGACAAAAAAAAGACTTTCACTACAACATAAAGGGGTTAGACAACACTCAACTAATAATGATTATAGGTGAAATTCATTGTTGAAAGGGGTCAGTGATATTATTGAACTATTAAGAACATCTTTAGCAATGATTATTAATAAAAAAAATATTGCTAAAATGGAGGTCAGAAGTCAAAAAGTAGAGATGAGCCTTTAACAATGGTTCTTCATTAAGAATCATTGCTAAATGATTATTTAACAATGATTATTAATTAAAAATTATTGTTAAAGGTTACCTTTAAACAATTTTTAGTTAAGAACCGTTGTTAAAATGTGAAACTCAAATTTTCTCTGACACAAAGGAATTAACAAATAAAAATCCACCTTTTTTGCTCTCACAAATTGTTAGATTTTTTTTTAATCTCATTATTCATTTATCTCAATCCAACAATCCAAAAATTAAAATTAAAAAAAATCCAACGGAATGAACATTTCTTCCTCTTCTATTAACGGCATGGTACACGGTCACGGAAAACATATGATGAGATATACATGGATAACTACTAATGTAATTACGATCATTTTTAGGGTAAAAAAACCTCATCTTCAAACTCAAAAACGCATTTGAAGTTTTAATTTTTATTTTTTTATTTATTTCTTTCGATTTTTTCTTATAAATTGTATAAAATTTTCATATTATTGCATGAGTAAGATGTATGTATTATTGAGTAAATTTTTTAGATGAATAATTATATATTTTTGTTAATTATTGAATGAATAATATATAATAATATTTATTCTTATCTAATCAATCTGACTCCATATTCATTGTTTACTATTAAGCAATATTTATTTATTTGACTCCAATATCAATCTGACTTCATATGTAAAGAACATTATAGCTAAAAAAAATCTTTAGCAATAATTTTTAACTAAGAACCGCTGCTAAAGTACCCTTTAATAACGGGTATTAGTTAAAAATCGTTGCTATAGGATCCTTTAACAATGGTTATTAGTTAAAAACCGTTGTTAAATATCTTTCATGAATAATTTTAACAACGTGATTTAATAATAATTATTTATACTTTTTCTAACACATCCCTTCAATAACGGTTGGAGGACCGTTGTTAAAAGACTTTAAAAATCATTATTAAATCCAAAATGGATTGCAGTGTTTCCAACAAATACTTTATCTAATGATAAAAATAATGTTATTTGTACGAGATTCTTTATGAATATTAAAAATTTAACAGAACTTTCCAATAGAAGTAAATTAGAAAAATAATAAGTCCCGTTTAAAATCTAAGCTACGCCAAGAATTTTGCCCCCCCACATCAAACATTTTTTTTTTTAAAACATTGTAACTTTTTTAATACTCGCTACAATACAAATGTTTAAAAATTTATCACGTTAGATTTCATTGAAAATTTATTAGTGTGATTATTTTAGATTTAATTAGAAAGGATATAATAATTAGAAAAAATGTTTGATGTGTGAAATAAAATTTTTGGTGTAAACAACATCTCAGAAAAAAAGAGAGATAAAGATCTGATCACTATACTGCCTACTATAGTACTATCTAAAAAATGAAGCCCGGACCCCGGATGGGTAAATGAGCAAATAGCACTTTGGAGTTTGGAGGTGGCACCGACAGTTATTGCAGGTGCACGGGGGAATATTCGGATTCCTAGCGTCAAGCAATAATACCACTGGCAGCTATTCATTAGGAATTTCAACCAATGTCATGTCAGATTTTATCTATCCATCCGAAGGGATCTAATTCCTTGATCTATTGAATGTGTGAATTTGTGATCGAGGAAGACTGGAAGAGGCATTTTGGAGCAGTTGCTAAGAAAGAAACTGGCTTTGTGTGGTGAATTATTTGATGTGTAGGGGTGTCATCTTTTCGACGTTTCGACATCACGTTTCGTTTGACAAATTTTTTGTTACGTTGGAACAACAAAACGTGGAACGCAAACGAAATTTCTTACGTTCTAATATAATTTTCACGAAAATGAAATATTTCGCTATGTTTCGCTAGAACAAAATGTGAAACACATTTTTTTTTACGTGAGACAAACGAAACGTGAAACACAACAACCCTGTTTTGTTCCCGTTTCGTACGTTTAACACATCTAGATGTAGGTATTTCTTGTTGAAGAGGAGCTAAAGAAGGATAGTAGCTTATGGGGCCGGTTGGTCAACGTAACATGCATATATCAAATAAAATTGCCAGAGTGTACTTTTTTTCTTTTTAAAAAAACGGAGTTCAAATTATGAAAAAAATGTAGAATGGTCAAATTCAATACTATATCATTTTAATTAATTAGAAAACTAAAATATAATACAAAATATACAATTTCAGAAAGTTTGAAATAAAAACGGAGTCAAATATGAGTTTTTGACTCCCATACTTTACATTTCTATCTGCCCATTTCATTGAAACATCAATTTTAGATATTCAATTATATATATATTTTTTGTTTCTTTCAATTTAGTGGAGTCAAGATGAAAACAATGACAGTTTGTATTAGATCATGTTGCAAAAATAAAACATGATATATAAGCGAGACGTCATGGTAGGCGTACTACTTATTATCTCAATTTGCTGGACGTGTTTTTTTTTAAAAGAAAAATCAGAACAGGTACATCATGACACATTGCACAAGTATTATGCACTTAGTGTATTAAAAATGGGACGGGTCGGGTTGGGTCAGCGGGTATTTGCACGGGTCGGCGGGTTTTGACGGGACGTGTCAACGGATTTTTACGGGACGGATTAGGACGGGTCCATTTTGGGGGTTTGGCCGTGACCCGTCAGGTCGGACTAGTCGGCGGGGCGGGTCGGGTCTAAGGATGGGATGGGTTGGGTCGGTGGATTTTTTTTTCAGAATTCAAAAATAACCCGATAAAATCCAAATAAAATTTCAAAAAATTCAAAAATAATTATTAAGAATATTAAGAATATATAAATATTTATATTTTTTTACCAAAAAAATTAATTTTCTTGGTTCTAAATTCTTCTCCAAAATTTTGCAAAACTTGAGGTACTTTATTAAAAATATTATTCAATCATCGTTTGAAAATCTGTATAAAAGCAAAGAAAGAGAAAAGAACATGGTCGGCATGCTTAATGATATGAGTCATAAATAAACATGATGCCTCTTCTCAACTTTTGTTAGCACATCTTCCCCGGGGGGGGGGGGGGGGGGGGGAGTGTATGCGACTGAGCTGCTTTTTATTTTTTTTGCTAATTAAAATAGAACAATTTTCAAAGTACATATTATTATTATTATTAAATATACTATAATATTATATTTAACATATTATTAAACACAATAATATCATACTTCTAATTATATTTTTTTCTAAACCATTCAACAAATAAATAAACATAATAAAATAACTAAAGAAACTAAAAACTGTAAAAATAATAAAACTATTAACCAAAACATATAAATTTCGTAAAAAAAAAGAAATATGATCGAGTTTCAAATTCAATCCAAGCGCCTGAGATCGAATTTGAAATTCGAACCTGTTCAGGAATTGTAATTTCAGGTGTAATAACGACTGAACTGCTTTTTATTTTTTTGGTAATTAAAATAGAACAATTTTCAAACTACATATTATTATTAAATATACAATAATATTATATTTAACATATTATTAAACACAATAATATCATACTTCTAATTATATTTTTTTTCTAAACCATTCAACAAATAAATAAACATAATAAAATAACTAAAGAAACTAAAAACTGTAAAAATAATAAAACTATTAACCAAAACATATAAATTTTGTAAAAAAAGAATTATGACCGAGTTTCAAATTCAATCCAAGCGTCTGAGATCGAATTTGAAATTTGGATCTATTCAGAAATCGTAATTTCAGGTGTAATAATATTTTTTTGCTATTTTTTTTAATTACCAAAAAAAAAATGTAAATTCGGATCTGTTCAGGAATCGTAATTTCAGGTGTAATAATATTTTTTTGCTATTTTCTTTTTTCTTTTTAATTACCAAAAAAAAAATGCGTGACTGAGTCAATGTATTGTGGTGCGTTATGCCACGTTTTAAACACTAAGAATCAATTTATTCATTCATGCCACATATGTGCCTATGCGACTTTTTAGGATAAGAGTTGAATTGTTTCTCGTGGTTTATGATTTATTGGCATTCAATTTGAATCAGTTCGAGCGCAACCCACTTTCCAAAATTTTCACTGCTCGGGTTTTTATGTTTGATTGCAGTTTCAATTATAAACTGGAAAGACTTGAGTTCGACATGAAAATAATAGAAAGAGGATTCTCCGTCCTGAAGTGTGTGACTGTCCATAGACTTGAGCTGGAAAAAAAAAGTGCTAAATGCCCATAAGAAAGAATAGATTATTTGAAAACAAGGGATACAACATTGAGCTCAATATCTATTTCTTTTTCCAAAAATATATTGCACTTTACGAAGACAAAATAGCAATTATTAATAGCCAAAATCAGGTATCTCCAGCATCATTATCATTATTATTGATAGCCTTTTGGCCCAATATAAAAGATAGAAAACAAAAAGAAGAAAATTGAAGTTTAAAAAGTTCTTTTTGTTAGAAGATGATCATTCCCATCCCCTTAGGAGAGTGGCACGAGAAACACGATTGACGCCTAATGTAAAGGCTCCCATGCGAAGATCACAATTGTGGCTCTTGCACATCAATTTCAAATCCTTGAACGCCCTTATCATGTAAGTTTTTAGTTCATTATTCACTTTGTTTTCGTCCCACATGAATCCCTGTATATTCTGCAATAAAAAGGAACATGCATTGACATATATCGATGTAAGTTCACATTTATTTGCTTTCAAAAATCACAACTTCATCTGCATTCAGCAAAATAATATCATGCAAACCAGTAGAGAAACAAAGAATGTTCATATCGACCAGAATGGACTGCTTCTTTCTCTTTTTTGCTTTCAAAATAACCCACAATACCCCTCCTCACTCAACTTGTATCTCTAAACAACTGAGCATAGCAGTGGTATTTGTGGTAAATATCGTCCTTTTGAGCAGGACAAAACATTTGTCATTTTGCACGAACATGCATGATACTTTATTTTTCATAAGAAATTGTTCCAAGTAAAAGGAGGGGAAAGATTAACCTGGACCCACTCAAAGTAACTAACAGTGACGCCTCCTGCATTTGCATATATGTCGGGCACAATATGAACACCCTTTTTTGATAGTATCTGTTCAGTAGAACAATCAAAATAGCTTAATTTGGAATTTGCTTTGGACTTCCTATAATTATAACTAGCATTAAAAATAGCTCACCTCATCAGCTTCAGGATCAGTTGGATGATTAGCTGCCTCAACAATACATTTGGCTCTTATGGCGTTTGCATTTTCCCTTAAAATGTATTAAAATGTATTTTGGTTATAACACAGCTTGTGGCTAAACAGGAATATTTTTTTAGATCACAATGAAAGAGCATAACAGTGAACATTATCCATTATGGCCGAGTTAACTAAACACAAGCAAATGTAGTTAGATGCAAAAGTAAACTAGCTACAGAGTTACAGCAAACAAAAATTCTGTTATTACTGGAATGACAGTGATGACACGCATTGGTGTCATGTACAAGGAATAGCCACAAACATCATCATATAGGTATCAGGTCATAATGCTGGTGATTTACAATGCCATACTTAGCTTCTACTAGGTTGCCAGTGTACAAATTGACCAACCAAAGGTCCAATTTATTTCAATCAGCAATGGAACCTCAACTAACCCAATTTGCTTCAACTGGCAAAAATTAACTGGAATTGAAGCATTCTCAAACTTTTCAATATGCAATGCCTCAATACTCTAAGTTGAGAGTTCAAGGAAAAGGATCAGGTAAACAAAGTAATACATACTTGTTTATTACACCACCAAGGGCAGCTGGAATAAGAACATCACAATCTTCAACTAACAGAGAATTTGGATCAAGCGCATCACCTCCCTCAAATCCTTTGATGCCACGATTCTTTACAGAGTGTTCAAGTAATTTGGAAACGTCAAGGCCGTCTTTGTTTTTAATTGCTCCAGTAACATCACTTACTGCAACTACTTTTCCACCAGCCTCACTTATCAGCCGGGCTGCCCATGAACCCACATTTCCAAAGCCCTAATAATTTATCATTATGTCAATCTACAAAGTTCCTTTATTTCTTCTTCCAAGTACTTTACAAGTTAATAATAAGAAGGAAAATATCTTGACCTGAATAACAAAGCGTTGACCGGAAATGGATTTACCATACTCAGACAGTAAGGCCTCTGTAGCATAGAGAACTCCCCGTCCTGTTGCTGCTTCTCTCCCCAAAGAACCCCCTAGGTCCTTTTTAAGAAAAAAGTACATATAAGATGATGATATCATGGTAAGAGTAAGAATTAATTACTACAAAATAGAATTATAGAAATCTTAGATTTATGCATTGTGCTGATGGGTTATGTGCTCGAAAGATTGCATTTAAATGCAGATTATTGGGACTGAAATGCCAAATTAAAATTTGCATATTTAACTCACAATTGGCTTTCCGGTCACAACTGCAGGAGAGTACCCATGGAATTTGGAGTATTCATCAAGTATCCAAGCCATTGTCTGCCTCAAATAGAAAGAGAGTTTTGAAAGTGTTTAATAAGATACCGCAAACATATCCCATTAAATAAGTTCTCTCGTTACAAAAAATACATGTTGTCATACCAATAAAAACCAACATCACACTTCCATAATGTAAATGTTCTTTTTTTATCAATAAAATATAGTAGGTAATTGCCTGCTACTTCAAAAAAAGATCACACAACTTAGTAACCTAGTACGAATAAACAAGACAGTACTTGCCAGTACCTGGCACTGTATGGTACTCAAAACACCAGAGGGAATAATTTGACATAATCAGAAGTAAATTAAAAGGGGAAAAAAAGATGACCTGAGAGTTTGTTCCCATGTCGGGTGCAGGTATATCAGTGTGGACACCAATCAAATCATGTATCTTTTGGGTGAAAACCCGAGTCAGCCTCTCCAACTCAGGAGAACTCAGTTCTCCCGGAATGCACCCAATTCCACCTTTGGCACCACCGTAGGGGATGTTTGCAACAGCTGTTTTCCATGTCATCAACTGTGCCAGAGCATTCACCTCATCAGGGTCAACCTGGGACATACAAAAGAAAAATCTCTTAAAGTTGGATGATGTTTTCTTTGTTGATTCTGACTTGCACTCCTCTGTTGGCTTTTCACTTTGAGTCTTTAGAAAATGATTGGTGCATTATGTCAGCATATTACTCTATTGCGTGCATAAAAGGTGCATTATGTCAGCATATTACTCTATTGCTCATATGCTCTTATTTTAGCCTCTGAAGAACTGCAAGACCCAAATAGAAAGTTTTTCCTTTCATACTATATCACTGCATACAACTGAAAGTTTTGCATTTTGGTACAAAATGAATGAAGTTTACAGGTAGATCTAAGGGGTTGAAAGATTCTTTTTTCAGCAATAAGCAGCTTTTTAAAAAGCAGTGTGTTTATAAAGGTCGCTGACTATGCCAGTTACAAACAGAAAACATGAACTTTGCATTTTAGAATGGAAAAGCTAAAATTTACAAATAGGCCCACAAAAATTTGCATAAACAAACATACAATGCAACGGTGACGTTTTGTTTTCTTTGTTCCTTCTTTCGTTAAAGTTACAGAACCTTCTATTTCTATGAGTAAAAGCATAAGAACAGATTCAAATCAACAAGATTACCTCAGGATGGTATCTGATACCACCTTTCATGGGACCCCTCGCATTGTCATGTTGAACCCGAAATCCTACATAGGATGCCAAAGTACCATCATCCTTTGGTATGGTACACTCAACCTGATAATTATGAAATATGAAGAAATGTATTTTTATCAAATATTCGTTAGGGATAATGAAAGGACCAAACTAAAACAAATAATGTTTTCTTTCAGAACAAGAACCGTCTTACTATTAACCTCAAGGATCAACAAGCCGATAAACGTAATAGCATTAACTTCTCTAAGAAGTCTTCGTTTGAAACTAAGAGTCACAATTATGGATCTCTCAACAATAAAGAAACGTCTACAGATAATTCATTCGTAATTAAAATTATAGATCAAGAAAACAAACAAGATGTACTATGTACTATTTCAAAAGAACCCTAGATGAGTGAACAGCATAATCTTCCCAAAAAAAGATATATTTCCAATCAGAATGCTATGTAGCAACTGGAATAACTCGAAACTTTCTTTCAAATAACGAGCAGCTGCTATTACTGTTTTAAATCAACATCGCAATAATAAATCGAAATAATTTCCGATGGAAAGAATGATTTTAGTATCTTTACAAATAAGCAATCAAACACGAAAAAGTAGATTGAATCACTAAAAACTATGTTTAATGCACGAAATATCGCAAAAACCTTGATCTCTCTGAATGGTATAAGCAAGCTCTTCTCTAGCTTCGAATCGAGCCCCAAAATCTTAGCTGCGCGCTTGAAGTTTCTATTGGTCGCTGCCAACGCATTCATCCTGTTCGACGAAACGCCTCACTGAAATCCACGGAGGGAAGCAAACTACAAGTGTTTCTTAGTTCGTGGAGTATTTTACCTGTATATTGGATCAGAAGAGACAAAACATGTGGGACCAACTGGGCACTGCCCGAGGTGATTAATAAAGAAAATGCTTGGCTGAAGTGGATTAACATGTAAGAAAAGGCATTACCAAATTTCTTGTTTTAGTAGTTTGTTTAATCAGAACTTGCTCCCAAAAGGCAACTTTTCTTTCAATATTGATTCTTGACTCTTGACTCTTGAGCAAGTGTCTAAGATTTTTATACAATGGCCCCCGCTTAGTTTTGTTTTAGAAAATGGCTTTGTTTGCTGTAGTCCGGGCTAATTTTCTATAAATATGGAAGAATATTTGGAAGGTATGATCTTTTGATGCTAATAATTTTATTATTCACGTCAAATGAGTATTCTTTATATTAATGAATTTATGATGTAACTTGGTCTTTTATAATATTTTTATTATTCAATTCAAATATCAGTAATTTTAATATTAGCTCATTTAAATTAAATAGCAAAATACTATAATATAAAATAACTTGCATAATAAATCATTAACATGAATGATATTAAATTTGATACGATATCAACCATGTATATCAGCACCATTTTTTTCTTTTCCTATCTATGCTCATGGTAGGATAGATTTTCTTTTAATTAGTCCACCATTTTAGATGCTAATCATTGTGTAGAATAGTTTTAATTCATGTAGCTTTCACACAGAACCATTTGCCATGCCCATATACAAACAAAATTCTGTCTGAAATCCGATTACTGTTTTAACTCATAATTTTTATATTGTTGGAAAAAAATAAATTTTAATATCACAGTTATATATCTGCATATTCAATGGATCCGGCCGATCCATTGAACAAGTCAATAACAGCTTTATTTCAGAAGACCGTGAGTTTCAGTCACGGAGGTGTGAGACAAAAGAAAAAAAAAAGGAAATATATATTGTATTGTACAAAAACGTAAATAAAACCAGACAAATAGAAATATTCATGAAAACAGAAAAGAGAAGGAGATGAGTTACGTTAAATATAGAAAATAGAATTATGGGTATCCGAGATATTTTATCATATGTCTAGATTAGCAAATAGGATATTATAGTTTTTATTATCATTTTTTACCGTTATTATACCATTACTACTAGGGTGTCAGTTATTGAGCTCACCCGACGGGTTAACTCGATCCGATCCGATATGAGCCGAAAATAAATGAGTCGGGTATGAATTTAACCCGAACCGGATCGGGTCGGGTTAAGATCAACCCAACATGACCTGATTAATTATGTTTTTTTGAAGTAATTTTATGATTTAGTACTAATTAAATCTTAAATATATATTAATTATATAATAATTAGGATTAATTATTAATTAATTAATATTTAATTACTTATAGTAATATAAGAATAATTAATAATATATTAAATTATTTTACACGAGTCGGGACGGGTTGGGTATGGATCAAATTTTTTTTGACCCGAATGTAATTATATTGGATCAGGTCGGATAAAAATAATAATAAAATAATGATGATCCGATCCAAACCTGACCCGATGTACAAATAGTGTAAAAAGGTTGATCATATCAATATAAAAAAGCTTTCCAACATAAACTCTCTCAATATCCATAAATTCCCTCATTTGTTTTAATATTTTTCACATGATATCAGGATTATTAATTCCCATATCATCATATACCTATAATTCTCATAACCTGGTAAATAACAAACAACTTACTGCATGGAGCCCTATACCAATCGATACATTTAATTTGCACAATAAATCATAAATAATTATGTAACAATAATAAAGTAAAAGCCAACTTATGCTATGCTGTATTTGACATCTTCAACACTATGGTTTCATAATTAATAGTCACATACTTGTATTGCTGGTAGAAGTTTGTGAGATCAACAACAAGATCCTTGACAACAAACATATGAGGAAGGGGAGTAATCATGGTTGCCTTCAAGAGATTTGTGTTGATTGGCTTGAGGCATGCTACTGTATTGACTCCGTCAATGTTCATCGAGCACGAGCCACATATTCCTTCACTGCATGACCTTCTAAAACACAGAGTCGAATCATGTTCTGTTTTGATTTTGATCAGAACATCTAAAACCTACAAAATGTTCAGAAACTTCAACAAAAACATTCCAATTAAGGCTGCAATAAATTCAATTTTGCATTTGGATAGTCTTTTTTTTTTTTTTCAATCTCAAGTAAAACTCAAAGCACTAAGTTGAACTAGGGATTTTCCCAAAACTAATTGTTGACTTGTCAAGAATTAAATGAGGAAGCAAGTACCAACTTTCAGTTAATTATGAATCAGATTTTATATTCATATAGCAATCATGAGAAACCTCAAAAATGGAATCACCTTACAAATTTTACCCCACTTATTTTGGAACTTGAGACAGCAGAATGCATGAAAATTAGTGAAATAGGGAGTTTCATACCATGGGCCCACAGGTAGATAAGTCAACAAAATAAGACTGGAGGAAAGGCTTGTGCGGCTTATCGGGGTTCCATCGGTATATCTGAAACTCCTTCACAACATTCTTCTTCTTCCCCTCCATTTTCTCTGACAAACCACCAACATTCTCTGATGCCTCCTTGGCATTCACTCTGGCCTTTGGATGCCCCTTCAGTATTGGAAAATCCTTGTCTAGCGTTTCCTCTCCTTTGACAAATTTTGCTGCCTTGTTGAGCCCATCCTTTACCCAGTTCATCAGTGGTCCTCTCCTCTTCAACATTTCTTTTTCTCTAACTTATTTACCTTACTCTTCCGAAATGTTTATTTCCAAGGTAATGACTCTGATGAAAAGAACCTCTTTTCTGGGTTTTGAGTTGGATGCTGGAGGGAAGTACCGCAACCTCTCAGCTTGGCACGTGGAACTGAATTGATAAAACAGGTGTCTTTGGTGACAAATCTATGAGGAGGGATGCCTTTGATTATTTTGATGGCTTAACAATATATTTTTAAATAAATTAAAAATTAAAAATATTTTATTTTATTTTTTAAATTGATAATGCTTTAAATTGTAAGTAAATTCATTATTATCTAATATTTATCAAAATCATTAAATTAGAATCGTTATAATATAAAAAAATATAATTTTTTGATAGTCCATTAAATGATAATAAAATTATATAAATTTTAAATTATCATCAACTTATAAATAAAAAAATATTTTTAATTTTTAATTTTTTATATTTATTTAAAAATTTATTGTCAAAATAATTCATTGTTAAGGATCCTCCCATCTATTTTATCCACCTGTTTTGGGCTAAGTAAAGTATAGTTGGGTTCATAGGCCCATTATGAGATCGCCTCTTTGTGCTAAGCCTTTTAGGTGAAAAAAAGGCACTGACACGGGAAACATCAAAACAACATTTCAAGGCCTTGTAATTTCTTTATACTTTTTGGTTGGAAGGCCTCCAACCATAGCATTTATTTTGGCCCAATAACAGCTTTTAAGTTTTTGTTTTTTTTTCTGATTATACCTTACAAGAGATTCTTCGCACCAATAAGAGATAAGGAGAAGCTTCTAAAAGGATTTACAGGAAACAAAAAAGAAATACCAATGATGTGGACGTGAATTGTCCCTTCGTGTAAAAGCAAGAAAAGTGCAAATTAAGGATTTAAAATAAGAATGGGTATACATAACCCTGTTTGTTTCTTTTGCCCTTTTACATTTTGGGAACAGGTCTTGGGTCAATCAGCATCTAAAGAGAAACAATGTGGACAAAGCCTTATCGTGTAGCTCATGATGAAAACAGTGTCAAAGGCATGTTGCCTAGTAGACAACCTCCAAATTTGCTAAAAGAATGTGTGCATAAAGCTCGAAAAGAAAACATTACGATATTATGTTGATGTTTGCAGGATCCAATTTAGATTGAGCCACTCAACATCCCTTCTTTTGTTTAATCACCTTATGCAAAATTCTCGCCTTTTGGCACTGAAAGGTTGCTGCTTTACTTTGATATAATTCTAGTGCAGACTGTTCATTGCTTAGTCTTTTTCTCAATTGAGAGCTAATCAGATTGCTACATCACAATCAAATTTTAATTTCCTACACTATGGTCTTCAATTCCACACTGGAGGGGGGGCTAGGAATAGGCCATAAGAGCTGAGTCTTTGAATTTAGTCCGGAGAGAAACATAATTCTTACCTGACCTTTCTTCATCTTAGCTCAGCTCTTCTAGGTTTGGTAAGGATCATATCTAATTCTGAAGAAATTAGTCATTTTTAATTCAACTTTTAACAAATCCGATCCGATCCTCTAAAAAATTAGAAAATATTTTATAAAGAAATGCTATTTTTTTTACGTTTGTAGTTATAATTTTGCTTTATTTTTTAAAATATTTTATGTTATATTTTAGTTGTACTTACAAAATCTAAAAAATAAAACTAATTAAAAAAGACCGATCTATCAAGAGTTGGACTCACCCCTCAAAATTCAAACCCTTTGAATTTGTTTCTCTAAAAGCCCTTTTCAAATACAGTGGCTATCCAATCTTCTCATAGGCCCACTAGGTCGGACCTTTGAGAAATCCTATATAACTCTTAATTTTTTTAAAGATGTCTGAGAATCAAACATATAATAGAAAATGAGGACGTTCAAGAATGCTAAATCATGCAAACAATGCTAAATCATGCAAGAGCGCTCAACATCATGATATTCTTATTCTTGGTACATTTTAGGCACGGAGCGCTCAACATCACATTGGATTTATTCTATATAATAAGATTTTAATAGGAAATGTTTTTTTTAGAAACCAAGATGAATGCGTAATAGTTTGCAAAATTTTGTACTTTATTTATACATGAAATGGATTCCGTTGAAATAGGTATGTATTAATTTGCTTGGAACCTCATTTCTAGAGATATCCGTAAATTCATATTCAAGACATTTTGCAAGTTTGCTTAAATCTACTTGGTTTGTAGTTATGCGGCGAATTTCAGTAATGAAATTTATATCGGAATTGTTCGCCTTTTCGATTTGTTCATTGTTTGGTTAATAAATAACTGGACATTGTATTTCCATTTGAAATAATTTTTTGAACTAAATATTGATCTCCTTTGAGTGAAAATTGTAGAAGTGGCAATGAGGCGTGTCAAATCAGCTTGATTTTATGAAAGAAATTAAGTCCGGTCAATTTTATATGTTGATTTTTTTTTCTAGAATTTAGATTGATTTCGATTGGATTACAGATTATTTTTGAGTCGGTTTAGATCAGGTCGAAGTCGAATCAAGTCAGATTAATTTAATTTTTCTTAAAAAAAGATTAAGTCGAATCTGAATAAATCGGACGAATTTATCAAATTGAATTTTGTTTAACCACCTCTACATAATTGACACATTCTTGTTTAGCCTTTTGGGTAAAGACGGTGAATTGATATAACCTACCTACAGTTTAAAAAAAAAAACATCTTTCCGAAAATATACAGAGAAAATTTTCAAATTTTATGTTTTGTTCTATATTTTATATGACGGAGACACGAAACTATGGCGTCATTAGAATATTCTGTTTCTTAATAATCTTCCTCAAGCAACCTCATTTGAAATACATCAGACTATACTCTTCGGGACCAATAAAAAAAGTTTTTCTTGGTGTCCACACAAAAAGTCGTAGATGCCAACTACAGTTGTCTGTGCCATACACATGATTAAAACGATTGTGAGAATAGTTGTTTCAGCGTAATGCATTAACGTTTAATTATTATTAAGCGGCATGATGAGATCTATCTCGGATTATTATCAAAATTTGAATCGCCTTGCATATAATTTCAGATCAAACAAATATCGCATCAGCTACGTACATATGGTGAATATCGGCATCGAAAAAGCCATAGCACCAATCAAGTTATACCGTGCTCCTAAATCACTTGGTCTAAATTTATTGTCAATTGATCTAATAGCTATGTTAGTAATTGGCCTATGCAGTGCAAATACCCCGCAATTTTTAACAAATTTACCTTGTCAATATATAATTCAGCTAACATTTCTTTAAAATTAGGTATAAAATATATGAACGAGTGAGAGATATGTATTTCACTATTTCTTGATAGTTTGAGCATATAAATCCGAGGGCTCGGCGACAAGGATTGAGGCAAGGATTAAAATTGTAATCCATGCTATAAATGCAACACTTGTTCAATAGGGATTGAGAATGAAGTTTTAATATGAATAAAATAAAGTTTTATTGCGAAAAGATTTAATTAACACCCTGGCGCCATGTTTTTTAAATTTCATTTAACGTCATTACTAATTATTCTCCTCAACAGATTTTGACAACAGTTAGTGTAAATAATTAAAGTTAGCTAGAGTTGAAAATTAATTAAGTTCATATAAATTCAATCGGTGTTTTGTTTTCCAATGTCAAGTGGTCAACATGCAAGTAATTCAACAAAAATATATTACTAAAAATATAAATAAATGCTACCGTATTGTAAAGGTAAAAGTAAATGTCATATACAAAAACGGAAAAAAGAACCTGTCCAGATTTCTCTAATTGCTTGAAAAGAGAATTTTTTTACAAAAATGTTTAAAGTTACATGGCAAAACAAGCCTTTCAACTCCCACACTTCTAATCAAGCCTCCCACCATCATTAATAGCGATCAACTACCCTTCCTCCATAATCAAACCCATCACGAAGCCTCGAGCCCTTGTACCTATGAAGAACCTGCAAAAATCATCTTAATAAGTCACCTCAACAGGTGAACATTCAAGATAAATCTCATGATGATGTGAAGATCTGCTACATTAACCCACCGCAAGTGGCACCGGAGTGATAGGTCGTCTCTCCGAGAAAACAAAGGACTCCTAAGCGCACTAGGTGGCCTACATTTCCAATTTCCCAAGTTAGATAGCTCCGATCATTGCTTCCGGTGCTTGTAAGAAGGCTACTTCAAGAGAAATTACAGGAACACTCTTAAATGCTATAATGTCATCAGTGAGGACTAAGGCCATAAACGAATCAAATTCGATTGAATTAGACAACGTGCTAATTCGATTCAAAATTAATTCAAACTAATTCGATTCAAATTAGACATCCAACTGAGTGAATTCAGAATTCGATTCATTACAATTCGATTCATTGCTTCCGGTGCTTGTAAGAAGGCTACTTCAAGAGAAATTACAGGAACACTCTTAAATCTATAATGTCATCAGTGAGGACTAAGACTGTAAACGAACTGAATTAGACATCCAATTTCGAACTGAGGAGTGAATTCAGAATTCGATTCATTACAATTCGAATTAGTTCGATTTGATTCGTAACAATTCGAAATTGATTATAGAAAAAAAAACATTCCTTACTTCAAACTTGCAAATTTCAAATACAATTTAAATAACAATTCTAAAAAGATCTCAATCTCATACAAAAGACTACATAATACAAATTCATAATTTAATAATTAAAAATCCTAAATAACAGCCCGACTTCAAAGTAGTCGCAGTACAAATTTATAGTTTAAAATATAAATCAAAGTTCTATGAATTTGTACAAATTAAGTTCATAGTTGAATTGAGTCTCAAACTCTCAAGAGTACAAATTAAGTTGAAAAATATTAATCAAAGTCCTAACTCCTAAGCATTAAAACCAGCAGTCAACACTCAACAGCTAGCTATTCCTTGCACTTAGAACCGAAAGGCAATAGCAAATTATTTAGCTTAATCATAATATTTATTCTGAAAGAAATAAGTATAAATAGTATATGAAATATAATAACGATAAAGAAATAGATGGTCCTAAGGAAAACATAGGCCTCTAATGTGGTTCCTTGAATTCAGGTATATCTATATCAATACAACTTGAAATTCAATCTCAGAGTTTCAATAAGTTCTGGATCACATTATTATTACTGAAAACCAACGAACAGGTGATAGAAACCAGAAGTCCTTTGGGGGAAGCTCAACCAAAATGTCAAAAAAAGACTCATAACAGTGCAGATTCTGATGTTTTGGCTTAGATTTTGATAAATCTTGCTAGGTTTAGGTACTGAAACATATTCAATCTTGAAAGCTGACATGCAGTAACCAAAGTTTAGCTGAACAACATCATCAAATCCTTAATTAAATATAGACCACCATTAATAACTTATTTACAGCTTAGTTTAACCAATTATGCAAAGTAATCATGTGCAAAGCAATTATTGCCATGGTACCAAACTTGTATATAGGCCTGGTATACGAGCTCTGAACCTTAATTAAAGCAAAAAAAACACTATTTTTTTGTTATGTCAAGGATCCTTTTGTCTGTTAGTAAGTATCAAGCAAATTCCTCGGTGATTTAACTTCTAACTTTTCCTGAAGAAAAGTATAAGTGTACCTTTTAACGACATGTACAATCAGCACCACAAGTACAATCAACACCGCAAATATAATCATATTCATACTACACATACATCCCACAACAAAAAGAACAAATGAAACAAAAATAAGAGTAAGCATTCGGTACTTTGAACCAACTCAGCAAAACTAAATTTGTTAATATGTTAAACCAACTCAGCAAAATCAAATTTGGTACTTTGAACATGTACCAATTGATGCAAATACTGTAAAAAAATTAAATTGGTTCGTGATTACCCGATGCAGTGGTGACTGGCCTAAAGGAGAGAGAGGGCTGTGGTGGTGCTGAGTCGGGGTTGTGCTGACTAGTACAGTGGTGCTGTCGGGGCTGTGGTGGTGCTTAAAGTCGGCGACTGACGGAAAGGAGGTGGTGACTGGCCTAAAGGAGAGAGAGGGTTACGGTGGTGCTGAGTCAGGGCTGTGCTGACTAGTGCAGTGGTGTTGTCGGGGCTGTGGTGGTGCCTGAAGCCGGCGACTGACGAAAAGGAGAGAGGGGTTGACATCTTGACGGAGAGGGGCTGAGGAGGGATAGGAGATCCGTCTCCTGGTGGTCACGGAAGAGGAGTCGACGGGAGGGCGATCCGCCTCCTAACGGAGGAGAAGTCACGATACGTCGAGATCGAGAGACTAAGAGAGAGTTGGTCGGTTATGGTTTGGAGTTGAGCGTGAGAGAGAGAGTAGCGATTAGCGAATTATATATACATTCTCAATATTTCAACTCATCAAACGGATGAGATACCTTGAGATTAGAACTCATTAGATTCGCGAATCTATTTCGATCGAATTGCATTGAATTCGAATTCAATTCGAATTGGTTCTATTCGATTTGAATTAATTTCGATTTGAAATTCAAACGAATTGACTATGAATTTTTACTGAATCGAATACAATCGAATTATGAATCACGAATATTTTTACCACCTAATGAAATGAGAACACAATAAGACGTTTTGCAACCGGAGAAATCTACTTAAGTGTCCAGAACTCAAACCCCTTCACACCCCCAAATCATCACCCAAAATCACCTCGTTTTCCATTCAAGGTAGTGATAAATTAGATATCATTTCTCTATATCCCACTAGTTATCACTCTCCAACCCTCCACCATAGCGCTTTAGACCCTCATGATGGTTTATCTACCTGCCTCTTTGACACCTTCGGTGTTGCCGGTACAAGGTAAGTTCACTCTAAGGAGAAGGCACACGGTACTGTCATCTAAGCAGAATATCCATTTCGTCTCACCCTCGCAAGCTTGCACTTGGGCCAGACATGGATGAGATCTTACCTAATTCAACATTCCCATCATTCAAAACTCGAATCTAGATCATACAAGAAAAGACTCTCACTGTCATCCCCCCCACACGATCAGGAAAAGACTCTCACTGTTGATCAGACTTTGCCTCTATTGCATGCTTCTGATGTTAAACTGGACATTATCCGAAAAGTGGATGTAGCTTTTAAGGAGCACCACCAATTCCGCCATCCACTCCACTAAATGACATTGTCCCCCTGGCAGCCTTCATTAAGGAGGTGGCAACATGAAATACTAATAGTTATTGAGAGGAAATCCTACTCCTAATAGCAGGATGTGGAATTTAATAACATTTTGAGTATTCTGCAGAACCAGATTTATTAGTTGCACTTTGAGTTTAGTTGTCTTAGCAATATGATTAGGATTAGCCTAGATGTTTGCTGTAAGATTAAGATCCGTAAAGTAGAAGGAAGTATTTTATTTCTAATGAACGCAGATGATGCAAGAACTCTTTTACTATTTAGTTGGAATGTTCAGGATCTGAGCTTACAAAATAAGCGTGCAAAAGTTAATAATTTTATATCATCTGAAAACCCTGACATAGTTTCTATACAACAAATACAATTAGCGATAAACTAGTGAGACAAACTGTAGGAAACACATTAGATTCACATATCCATATACTAGCAATTGGATCAGCTGGAGGGTTGCTCTTGGCATGGAAATCACAACACTTTTGAAACGATTCACACTAATACTACAACTTATACTATAATGGCTGATCTTCGACTGAAAGTAGATAACACAGAAGTCAAGGTCATAATAGTATATGACCCATCCAATGCACCGAATAGAGAAACTTTCTTTAGAGAAATGTTGTAAGAAAAATTGCAAACAGGCATGTCAAAGATATAATATTTAGAGATTTTAATTAAACACTACTAATATTGGACAAGTCACTAAGAAGGGCACACCTGGACAAAGCTTTTCAGTAATTGGTGAATAGCATGGGATTAATCAACATGAGACTACATGAGAGACAATCTACATGGAGTCATGGTAGCAAAAATAATCCATCTTTTGCAAGACTAGATCGATTCTTATTCAATAATGCATGGAGCGACACGTTTCCTAATAGCATACAACAAGTCCTGTCAGGTACAGGATCTGTCCATTGCTCGATAACATACAAAACATCTACATCATCCTCATTACCAAACACTTTTAGACTTGAGAACTTTTGGCTCCGTCTCCCGAAGTTCAAAGACTTCGTCATTCAAACGTGGGCAAGTATAGCTACAACAAACTCTCCTCAGGAGCTACATTTGAAATTGACCCATCTTAAAAAGGTAATCAAGGAGTGGAAATAACTACGAGTGGGGGAACATAACCACGTAGAAAAGGTATGCAAAGTGGTTTTGTTATGGCTCGACAATAGGGAAGAACAAAGATATATCATCGAATTAGAAATGTTAACCAGATAATTAATCAAACAAAGACTTAGTGTCATTGTATCCGATGAGGAAAATATATGGAAACGACAAGCCAAGAGAATATGGATGGCCCAAGGAGAAACAAACACTCGATGTTTTCACACAGTCACATCAAATTAGTAGAGACACAATTGGATAGCTCAAATAGAACATAATGAACAATGGCACATAGACCATAGTAGCAAAGCGGACATACTGCGTGCTCACTTCTGCTCACTCATAGGAAGATCTTAGCAATTAAATGTCAATTTTAATTCCTCCACATTATATAGGCAACACACCAAATATATTAGATCAGACAATTGAGACACACTTTCTGCCCCGATCACAACAACAGAAAATCACCAACTGATATCACAATGGTATCATAATAAATCGACAGAGAGATGGATTCATGGCCGGATTTTACCAGCTATTTCTGGAGATCCTCATATCGGACTTGATAGTTGTACTTGTAGTTTTTATTTCGATCACTAGGTGTTCGCTCGGTTTATTAGAACACAACACTCGAATAACATGATATTAAAATAAGTGAATTTTCAATTAACTCTCAAAACTATTTTTCTTAAACTTCAACTGAAATTACAAACATACACAATTATTTTTTCTTTCTTACTTTTTTTATTCTCATAGCATACTACCCCTATTTATACTAATCGGTGTCTTTAATACACCTCATACAAATCTAATATAAAATCCTAAACATTCCTTAACCTATTACATGCCTTATCAATTTAGACATAATATCTCAATAATTCTTTCTTTCAATTGCATGCCTTACCACTTTAGGCAGACAATATTACACTTTCCTTTCTCTCTCTCTGCTCTCTTTCTAGATTTTGTTGATATCTTATAAATTTTATTTATTATTTCCAGATCTCGAGGCTTGGAGATGACCATTTTCAACATCCTCTTTTAATCTCAAGTCTCGAGTACTCATCATTCCGAGCTTCCTTCTGCAATTCTCGAATAGAGGCCTTGAAAGTGCCTTTGTGAAGATATCCGTTGCTTGATCATTACTCGACACGTGAGTAACTCGAACTTCATTTTTCTTGATGTGTTCTCGAATAGAGTGATAGCGCACATCAATGTGCTCTCTCGTGATGTACAGGGTTCTTCGCCAACGCGATTGCCGACTTATTATCCACTCAAATTTCGATTGCCTCCAGTTATGGCAGCTTCAAGTCATAAAGTAAATTCCTTAGCCAAATCACATGATTTATCCATAATGATGTAGCAACATATTCGGCTTCACAGGTCGACAGTGTGACAATTACTTGCTTCTTCGAGAGCCACATGAAGACTTTGTCTCCAACATAGAATGTGAATCCTGAAGTGCTCTTTTTATTATCTATATCTCCGCACCAATCACTGTCTGAGTAACTACAAGCTTAAAACTGTTAGTTTTCGAATAGTGTAGCCCGAGATCAACTATGCCCCGCACATATCTCAGAATCCTCTTCGCCGTCATAAGAGGTCCTCAAGCTCTCCATGTATCGACTTGCCACACTGATAGCAAATATTATATCTGGCCTTGTGCAAGTTAGATATCTCAAACTTCCAATTAGACTTCGGTATAGATTTGCATCCACCTCATCTCTTTCATCTCCTTCATCATATCTCGAAAGCTTTGTACCGAGCTCCATCAGTGTCGCTATTGGATTGCAATTCTCCATCCCGAATCTTTTCAGAATCTCCTTCGCATATGCTTCTTATGAGAAAAAAATGTCTTTCTCGTGCTGCTTCACCTCGAGGCCCAAAAATATTTCATTAACTCGAGATCTGTCATCTTGAATTTCTTCATCATGGCTCCTTTGAACTCTTCCACCATTCTCGAGTTATTTCCCATAAAGATCAGATCATCGACATACAACACCACGATATATGTTTCTCCTTTTCTCGACTTCACATAGATAACATGTTCATACGGACATTGTCTAAAACCATTCTCCTTGAAGTATCCATCAATTCTCGTATTACATGCTTTCAGTGTCTGCTTGAGTCCAAACAACGCCTTCTACAACTTGAGCACCTTTTACTCCTTTCCTGACTTCATGTATCCGAGAGGTTGTTCGACATACATCTCTTCCTCGAGTACTCCATTTAAGAGTGCCGACTTCACGTCCATCTGATAGATCAGTCATTCAAACTGAGCTGCCACTAAGATCAACAACCTGATTGTCTCTATTCGGGCCACTGGTGCAAACACCTCGTCATAGTCAATACCGGCCTTTTGTCGATAACCCTTCACAACTAACGTCGCCTTGTATCTTTTAATCTCACCTTGCAGATTCATCTTCTTCTTGAACACCCATTTTACTCCGATCACTTTTTGTCCCTTAGATAACTCAGCT
This sequence comes from Schoenoplectus tabernaemontani, assembly GCA_037127355.1. Taxonomy (NCBI): domain Eukaryota; kingdom Viridiplantae; phylum Streptophyta; class Magnoliopsida; order Poales; family Cyperaceae; genus Schoenoplectus; species Schoenoplectus tabernaemontani. The sequence continues at coordinate 2,125,353 of CM073758.1, read as the reverse complement.
AGTTCCCAAGTCTCGTTCTTCTTGAATAGCATTGATCTCCTCATCCATCGTTTTTCTCCATTTCTCATCTCAAGATGTTTCTTCATATGTGATATTCTTGACGTCTGCCAATAAACACACCAAATGTACTTCTCCTGTTGTGTTGTAAATGTCATTCAAACTTCGGTACCGAGGTTGTCCAAGCTCATCTTCATTTTCACTTTCTTCCTCGCTTCTCGAGCACCTTGAACTCGAGGCCTCACCATTTCGAGTTGTTTCCACGACTTCTTCATCTCGAGCAGATCTTGAGATCACAATGTTCGAGATCAGGATCACGACTTTGGATTGTTCCTCGACTTCTTCTATCTCGAGCTCTTCTTGCTTCTTCCAGTCCCAACCACTTTGCTCATTTATATAAACATCTCTGCTCGAAATCACCTTCTTCTGGATTGGATTGTACAGTTTATAGGCCTTTGACCTCTCGTCATAGCCTATGAATATCAACTTCATGCTCTTGTCGTCGAGCTTGGCCCTCCTTTGATCCGGAACGTGTGCATATCCCACACTCCCGAAAACTCTAGATGCGCTACATTCGACTTGTATCCAGTCCAGTACTCATGCGGTGTCTTATTCTTGTTGGGTTTTGATCCAACCAAATCCCGTTAAGTCTTAACCTACGGAAAGACCATAAAACAAAAATTTTACTTCTACTTAAGCTAGAGATTAAAGTATGTCGGATGATTACTGAGAGATACATACATTTTAATCCTTTGTAAAAGATCGTAAAATATTATTTTACTTCTAAATTAAGCGAACGGTTAAAGCGATATGTCGGATGATTACCGAGAGATACATACCTCTTTAATCCTTTATAGATCTACTCCATGATTGATTTCTAAAATATTAATGTACTTAACAATCAAATAGATTAATATAAGATTTTATACCTCATTTCTAAATTTTAATTGGAATGCAAATCAGCTTGTCTCGGAGTATCACACGTGTGATACCTTTGTAGGTTATCCACCAGGACTGACTAGAGAACGACTTATTTTTTTTGCCAGAAATATCGTAAACCACATTTTCTCATAAAAATATTATTCATCGAAAAAAAGACGAAATAGTATTATTCATGACTCGCGGTTATTCTGTTTCACACAAAGGTGCAGAAATATCACAACTTTCACAAAAACATTATTCATCGATCCCGTGAATTCTTAAACAACCGTAAACTAAGAAAGAGAGAAAATAAAAACCCAAATTAATCAGTCGTGATATGATAAGAACCGAATTAGTATGTTTTCTCTCTCATCCCAGCCATCCATTTATAGTATTTCAAAAAGTTTACCAAAATTACCAAAATATAATTAAAATTTGGCCAAATTACCAAAATATCATTACTTAGTTGGCAACAATATAAAGTTGGCCAAATTTACTAAAATGTCATTACTTAGTTGACAAGAATATAAAGTTGGTCAAATTTATAAGTTTACCATTGGGCTATTTTGAGCCTTTTTATTTTGGGTTTTTAATTATTAATGGGCTTTCAACCCAAAATTTAAATCCATAATTAACATTTAAAATCCAAATAATATATATATATAGAGTGGAGATAGCGTGAGCTTAAGCTCACGGAGGCTTTCGTGAGCTTAACTAAAAAAAACATATTAAATGATCTTAAAATTTTAATTTATCATTCTCATTAAATTCTTTATATGAAAATCTCATGGGATGCAAAAATTTGGAGCGTTTTGAGCTTTTTAAGTCGCCGTTTTTAATTTTTGAAAATCAGCTCTAAAAATAATAATAATATATTCAATACTTGAACATCATTTTCAAAAATTAAAAAACGGCGACTTAAAAATCTCAAAACGCTCCAAATTTTTGCATCCCATGAGATTTTCATATAAAGAATTTAATGAGAATGATAAATTAAAATTTTAAGATCATTTAATATATTTTTTGAGTTAAGCTCACGGAAGCCTCCGTGAGCATAAGCTCACGCTATCTCCACTCTCTATATATATATATATATATATATATAATTGTCATGTATAATTATATTTCTCTCGGTTGCTATTTCGGTAAATTTATACGACGTGTCAAACACGTTATAAATTCAATCGGTTTTTGCTTCTTATCGTCTCTATGACAAATATAATTTAATTATATCATATATAATTAAATATAACTATCTTATTATTAATTATAAATAATTTATAATTAATCAATAAGATTTTCCGATTAACTCCTATGCGGTATGACCTGACAAGATTTGTGTTATGTTGGTAATAGAGTTAAAATTATTTTAACTTCTATAATCATATGAGGCATGTGACATAATGCACTATGACCATCTAATTACACAGATAATGTTGTATTGTACAATATCATGATCCAATAAACTATTTGTTTGTGTTGATTTTTTCGTCTCATATGTATCAGATCAATTTCAAGGTAGGCGTGTGTCATCCGTGTATCAGATCAATTTTAATGACATGAACATAATTTCATTTAATATTTCATTCGGGGTCTGTCAAATATGATGTTCTTAGAACACCTATCTATGTGATTAAAATGATAATTCTTTATCTATGATCTGTGAAACTTAACCATTATTTAATTCACACACTAACCTGATAGTGATTAATTAGTGTTCATGCTAATTATCTCGGTTAGTGATTTTTCAGAGTATATTTTATATTATAAAGTTTTACAATTCCAGTCATAAATTCGGAATGATTCATAAATTCAATAATAATCAGGGAAAAATAAAATATCATTTAAATATCTAATTCAAGAACAAAACTTTATATAATAAATTTATCATATTATTGACTTCAAGATTATTACAAACTAACAGTTCTCGAGTATCTGGTGAGGACATCGGTTTTGCACATACACTGCGCATTGCATATCTTCTTCCCAGAACTCCTTCGGCATGTTCTTCATCTTCAACATCAAACGAACCATGTCGAGAATGATCTTGTTCTTTCTCTCGGTCATCCCGTTATGTTGCGGAGTGTAAAGAATCATGTAGAACCTTCGGATTACGTGCACCTCGCAAAAATTCTTATAGTTATTTGAGAGGTACTCACCACTCTATTCGATCTCAGAGACTTCATATATGTCCATGTGTTCTTTTTCACCATGACCTTGAACCTTTTGAAAGTCTCAAAGTTCTTTGACTTCTCCTTCAGAAAGTAGACCCAGCACTTTCTCGAATGATCATCAATAAAGGTGATAAAATGCCTTTGTCCTCCAAACGATGCATGTGTGACTGGCCCACAGATGTCGGTGTGGATTAGCTCGAGGGGCTTCTTAGCTTGAAATTTGGCCTTCCCGAATTAATCCCTCATATGCTTCCCGACAACACATCCTTCACAGAAATGTTTCTCAAACTCAAGGCTCGATAGCCTAATCACCGAATTGCTTTCTCACTACCTCCTTTAGTCCTGCATACCCAAGATGACCAAACCTGATGTGCCACAACTCATTCTTATTTTCCAGACTTACTTTCAGGCATCTCTCTTGAACGAAGTTCAGATCCAGCTTGAACATTCTATTCGGCGTCATTTTGACACTTACGACCATTATGCCGGTATTGTCCTCCAGATTCAGAGATATTTCATTTGAGAATACTTTACATCCTTTCTTCATTAATTGTCTAATACTAAGAATATTGCTCTTCATCTCAGGAATAAAATACACATCTTCTATCATTCCAGAACCTCCATTCTTCTGAATAAATGTTACCTTATCTTTGTCTTTCACCTCGACGTTCGAAGCATCACCAAATGAAACTGTCCCAGTAGTCTCCTCCATTTCAATGAATAGGTTCTTGTGTCCTGACATGTGATTGTTATGTGCCATCATCAACACATCATCAACCTTCTCCTCGGTGTAGTTGGCTTTGCCCTCCACCTTCTTCTCGACCTAGCAATCCCAAGCATTGTGCCCATGCTTCCCGCAGTTGTAGCAGTCTACGTCGGGTTTGTCCTCACGACCACCTCATCCTCGGCCGCCTTGACTAGATCCTCCTCTCTCAAAATATCCTTTCTTTGAGGTTTGATTTTGCTTTGTTCTTGAGTTTGCCTCGAGATTAGACTTCTTATTGTTGAGATTTGCTTTTGCTTGCAATGCTTCTTCGAGAGTCTCCTGCTTCTTTTTCGTTCTCCGCTCGTGAACCATCAGAGATCCCGCGAGCTCGTCTATGGTTAGTGTTGAAAGATCCTTTGACTCCTCGATTGCGCAGACAATGTTCTCGAATTCATCTGTCAACGATCTCAACACCTTTTCGACAACTCAATTTTCTGCCAACTTTTCGCCATTTCTTCTAAGTTAACTCGCAATCATCTGAACTCGAGAGATATAGTCGGATACGTTCTCCTTATTCTTCATTTGTACTATCTCTAGTTCGCCTCTTAGATTTTGCAGCTTGATCTTCTTTACTCGGTCGACACTTTTGTGTCCCATGCCTCATTTGTTGTTATCGCAGTCATAATTTTCTCAAAGCCTGCTTCATCTACTATCTAATAGAGCATGTAGAGAGCATTCTTGTCCTTCATCTTCTTTTCTTTGGTTGTCTTGATTTGTACCTTTGTAATCCCTTGCACTGTAAGATCAACTTCTTCATAACCTTCTTTGATTATCTCCCAAACAACTTGCGTATCCATTAGAGCTTTGATTTGTATGCTTCAGTTGTCGTAATTTATCTTTGTTAACTTTGGCACCATCAATTGATCAAGCGAACTTCCCCCGAAATAAGACATGAGCTCTGATACCAATCTATAATTTTTATTTCGATCACTAGGTGTTCTCTCGGTTTATTAGAACACATCACCCGAATAACGCGATATTAGAACAAGTGAATTTTCAATTAACTCTCAAAATTATTTTTCTTAAATTTCAACTGAAATTACAAACACACACAATTATTTTCTCTTTCTTGCTTTTTTTTATTCTCATAGCATACTACCCCTATTTAAACTAATCGGTGTCTTTAATACACCTCATACAAATCTAACATAAAATCCTAAACATTCATTAATCTATTACATGCCTTATCAATTTAGACATAATATCTCAATAATTCCTTCTTTCAATTGCATGTCTTACTATTTTAGATAGACAATATTACACTTTCCTCTCTCTGCTCTCTTTCTAGATTTTGTTGATATCTTATAAATTTTGTTAATTCTTTCCATATCTCGAGACTTGAAGATTATCATTTTCAAGGGTACTCACGAAGGTGGCCACAAATCCCTAGTTAACACTAGACCACTAAACGATTTGTATATCATACTAGTGCCAAAGAAGATAAACACGAGCTTACCTTCTGATTTCAGGTCTATAAGTGTAATTAATGGATTGAATGAATTCTATCAAAAATTCAGGCAACAAGAATACAATCATACATGGGAAACCTACTGACATACAAACAAATAAATTTTATGAAAGGAGGGAGCATAATGCACGGGTTCCACTATGCAAAGGAAGTGATGCAGTCGGCGATAAAAGAAAAATTCTAAATGTCAATATTCAAAGCATATCTCAATTTGACTCTATTGAATGGAGCTTCCTACTCCGGTGTTTACAAGCGCTAAGTTTCTCCCCAATTTGGATAGAGTGGGTTTCATGTCAGATATTATAGGACAAATCACAAGTCATTCTCGATGGATCGAAGTAGCAGGGAGAAAAAATACACTTTAAGGAGAAGTACGTCAGGGGGACCAATTGTCTCTGTATCTTTTCTATTTGGCAATTGACTTCTTTGCCAGATGAGTATCTAGACTAAACCAAATCGATCTCCTTCAATTATCTTTTCCTGGGTGTAGAACATGCTTACTCTATGCGGACGGCACCCTGTTGTTTGTTAAACCAATGCCGTCTCAGCTTCAACTGTTGCAAGTGGTATTACAGATCTTTCAAACGTTGTCCGGCCTCAACGTCAATTTTTGAAACTGCTCATCATAATAGACTCAGAGCAGAAACTCATATGAAAAATCAAGGTGCTACAACAAGTCCAAATCTTCATCTGGCTATCATTGCACAATAAAATACTTATAACAGATAATCCGGTTAAAAGGGGTTGGTATCTACCTAGTATGTGCTACTTGTACAGAGAAACCACCAACAGAAAGGACAATACCTGTTTGAACAATGTACTTATGCAAAACAACATAGAAATTACATACTAGCAACAATGCCGAGTAGAACTTCCCACCATTATGAGTCAGCGCTATCAAAAGAGATAATACTTTCAAACAAGGAAGATATGCTATGAAAGAGATTAGAAGCTACAACCATATTCGTAATTTCAAGAGAAAGGTGCAGGAAGATCTTTGCACAAAGGACACAAGACATTAGACAAACGAGTAAAGTGCTAGCAGAGAGGAAAGATTGGTTTCAATAAGGAAAAAATCTGAACGTCATTGCCTTCTCACTGCTGCAGAATGAGCAAATTTTTTTATTTAATAAGTATAAAAATAATATTATTAAAAATAAGAGTGATAAAAGTATATTTATAAATCTACGAATGACAGCGCGTCATTGGTATCGGCGCGGAGTAAACGCAGTGGCGCCTTTGCTGATTTTTTTAAAATTTTTATTATACTATATTATTGATTTTATTATATAAATTATATTACTAATTTTTGTGTAGTATTTTTATTATTTAAATTGAGAATAATAAATTATTTAAATTATGGTAATATACAAATTTGAGACATTATCAAAATTAGATTTCTTTTCTTTCATTTTTATTTCTTTATAGGAGGTTACATATTATTGATATACAAAATTATTATTTATCGTATTAAAAATAGAATATCAAATAAAGTCATAATAGAGAAGTAAATAATGTCATAAAAAATATAACAATCTAGTCTCATACAAGAGATAATAAAGTACTAAATAAGATATAACAATCAAGTCATAATAAAATACTAAAAAAATAAAACAATAAAATCTCCATAATAGAGTTCTAATACAATAATAATGATAAAAATAAAAGACTACTCCTGCGCTCATTAATTTTTTTTATCATTTGCATTAACTAAGTTATAAAACAAACAACTAACCACACTGCTAGGAGTATATCGACGTGGTGGAATAACGTCACAATGCTCCCGACCAAGAGAAAGTGGGGTGAAATCCTCTATCTGTGTAGGCTTTGTAGCATCCTCCCGAATGTGCGATGACTCTCAGGTCCTGATGGAAAATCATATTAGCGAGGATCGTACCGTTGTCCGTACTGCGAAGGGTATTGCTGCCCATACTTGCGGATCGTACTGCTGGTCGTACTACTGAGGTGGTTGTACAGGATCTATCGGTATGTGCTAGGTCTGCGAGAAATGTTGAGTCCCGAATGGATCTGAGAACTACGTACCCGACAGATCGAGAATATCAGCAGACAACCTAGCAATAACGTCATTCCAATCGTAGTTTTCTGACAGCTGTTAAAATAGTTCAAGTTGTTAGAATTATATTGTTCAAATTTTAAATTAAGTTATAATACTTATGCTGTCGAGGATAGTCATAAAGTCGATATTGTCATAGGGGAAGGGTGGGGGTGTGAGGGATGTGGAGTCGATGGAGCATCTGAATCACTCGTCGAATCCGGGATAACATCAATATTCACCGGTAATCATACCGCTTATAGAAGCTCGTCCATCTTGTGAGACATGTATACATCCTCAAAGTCACTCTTGCACACTAAGAGTATAACCTTGCCAAACTGTCTTCATGCTCTAGTGACCGCCCATCGCACCGCCTTCAGCGCTCTCTAGGTAACCCTAGCGATCTATTTATTACACATTGATTACATATATTATTTATTATTGATTAATGTATATAAATATATAAATTTTATAAGTTTTCACATAAGAGAGCTCTGCTGCCAATGGTACATGAGGTATCGTATCCGTCGACTCAAGTAGTCTGCTAGCGGCTCCATAGACGTCGAACCACCGTCGATACCTCCAGTAGTCCTCCGCATTCCACTCCTCTTCATCTGATTCTTGTGGATGCAGCTCATCCCATCTGACCACATATACATGATGAAATCTATAATTAAACTACAATTAAAAGCTAATTAATCTATTTTACAATTACACAATAAATAACATATATAATTATTCTACACAACTAATCAACAATTAATACCTATTTAATCTATCAAATAATTAATCAATAAAATTAAACTATAATGAATCTATATAATTAATTATCAATTAATCCATAATTTATTCATAATTAATCTATAATTTTTAATTAATCTATATAATCTACAATTCATTCACTAATTAATCTATAATTCTATAATTTATAATTAATCTACAATTCTACAATTTATATTTCAATTCTAATTATCTATATAAATAAAAATTACATTCGATAGCAAAATCCAATAAATTTTCCGCACTCGATCTCGTCCCACATGTCTCTCTCTTCTTTCTCTTTCTTTCTCTCTCTTCTCTTCTTCTCTTCTCTCTCTCTTCTCTCTTTCTCTTCTCTTTCTCTTCTCTTTTTTTTTTTTTTATTTTTTTCGCTCTCTTCATTCAAATGCGCAGCTGGGTATATGGAGGAGTAACTGCACCACTCCCGTTGGCGTGTTTCCTAGAAGACATCACTAGCAGTGATGTTTTGCGCTATCATTCGTAGTTATAAATTAGCAGTTACTCGTACTTATTTTTAATTTAGATCCACAATTTTATGACTATTATTAATAAAATTTGAGGCGTGACTCTCAACTTTTTTCTAAAAAAAATCCGTCTTATTAATCCTAATCGATCGTTCATTTTTTAATTTCCTTTTTGAAGTCCATGAGACAAGAATTGTTATAGACTTTAGAGGACACTCTTGCGACTTTAAAGAAATGATTAGTTCGAGATTTTAAGATTATTTTCTAAATATCAGACTTAGTTTTTGCGGTAATTAAAAGTTAAGAATTTGAAATGTCAAAATTTGTTTAAGGAAGTTTGTAAATCAAGCAAAACGTGCGTAATGATAACTAATACAATTAACCATAGGTTAGCAATAATGTAACATATATCACTACTATACAATCTGTCTTTAATAGCGGTCAAAAATCATATTTTATAGCGGTCCAAGGGGGATGTTATTGAGGGTGCTATAAAAAATCTTGAAAATCGCTATTAAAGAATACCCTTTAATAAATATAACAAATATAACAAATATAACAACCGCTATAAAAGGGTATGTTTTAATAGCGGTTGTTATATAACAACCGCTATTAAAGGGTTATACCGAATTTAAAAAAAATCTGACAGATGTGACAGATGTACAGCTGTCACATCCGTCATCTTTTAATTTTATTTATTTTTTCATTCTAAAACATAAATTTTAAATTCAAAATTTTAAAACTAATTTGAACAAAAAATTTAGAATCAAAAATAATTTAAACAAAAAATTTAGAACATAAAAATAATTTGAGTTTTAAATTTGATCACAATTTGAATATAAAATTTAAAACAGAAAAGTAATTTGAATTCAAAATTTGAAAAAAAATAATTTGAGTTCAAAATTTGAACAAAAAATTAAAAAGAAAGAATAAACAAATAAATTAAAAAAAGAACAAAACAAAAAAATTTGAAATTTTTGTTTGATATTTTGTGTTTGAATTTTGCGAAATTGGGAAGATGAAGAGAAAATAAGAGATGAATGTGGGGTGAAGAGTGGTATATATATTGGTAAGAAAGGGATGAATTCGTGGGAATTTTCTGAGTGATTTCTGAGCGTTGGATCGATTAAAATGAACGCTATAGATTAAAAAAATATATTAGCAATCCGTGGACAATGGTGTATATTCGTAGGACCCATTTTATAGCGGTTGCTATTAAAGGTTGACCTTTAATAGCGGTTTTTTGGAGGAACCGCTATTAAAGGTACTCTTTAATAGAGGCTCTTTAGTAGAACCGCTATAAAAGGCTTAAATAGCGGTTGTTTAATAGAAACCGTTATAAATGCTCAGTTTTAATAGCGGTTGCTATTAAACAACCGCTATTAATGTCTTTTATAACTGTTTTAGTATATAACCGCTATTAAATAGGGCTACAAAAGCCTTTTTCTGTAGTAGTGTATATAGAATCTGATTAAGATAGATATTGACCAGAGAACCAAATTTCATGCATTGAAACACAATGAATTTGGTATAGTTAATTCTTTTTCTTTTCTTGTTGATGACTTAATTAATTAATCATTTGGATATATTATAAATCCAGAAATTAAAACAAAGCTAGCCCCGGTCGGTTACATTTGCAAAATTTTAAAAGAGGATGGAAAAAATGTGAAGCAAGATACTCATACTAATCCAACGGATCGTACTTTAAAACTATTTTAAAATGTTGACTAAATAGATTGGCAGGTCAGGGTTGTCCGGCGAGAAAATCTGGGACCAGAACCAGATTTGAACCAGATACATGCATGGTTCTTTTACTTTGTTTGGGGACCAAGTACCAACCAATTAAGCAATATAATTTTGTGTGTTATAGTTTAATCATCACATATGAATCAGCATGTTATCGTGCTATACTAATGAAAGAGGTCAACTTACTCAACTGATGCATAATAAAGAAATACAGGAGTACGTACAGTACAGTAGCCTGTCTTACGTAGGCCTTTATTTTATACCCGCTATCGTACGTTCATATCACAAATTTATAAGATTAATTCACTCGTTAACTTGCTGTTCTCAAGACTTGTGCTCTCCATTTTATGTAACTAAATTTATCTAGGGATGGCAATAGATCGGTAGGGCTGGTTTATGCTAAATTTGGACTCTGATCGTCCTTCAAAATTCTCGACTTGGTTTATCTGATCTTTATCTCCGAGCCTAAAATTAATGATCCGATATGATCATAATGCTTTATGGACCTACCTGTCGTAGCGGCCTCAGCCCATTTTTGTCAATGATATTTTATCGTTAGATTTTTTAATTAATTATTATTTTCTTTGATTATTGATTTCTCTCATGATGATTATTTTATTTAAACTAAAATATTATCAATATTAGTTAATTCGATCACGAGTTACTTAGTTATATAAAAAGGGAGAAGAGAAATATAAGTTATATTACATAAATAATACAATATAATAATATTATGTTGAGATTTATGAATAAACAAAATAAATTATTGATTCAATATCGCTACTCCTTATTAAACACATAAGTGTTCTGATCCAGCAATGGTCTAGATTTTTTTGTGAAATTTCTAGATCTAATATCAGTCATCGGATTGAGTTATTCATTAAATAATGTTACTATCTCTATGATCATTTGTGTTGAAGTTATAATTTTCTCTTGATTTTGATTGTTACACAAAATACTACATAATTTAGGAGTATAATTGTTCTATTTTATTTTTTGTTGCTTAGATTGCCATTAATTATTAATTTCAAATTTCCTTAAATTATGAATATCAATTTTTCTCTCAATTTTACATTAATTACGTATTCATGATTGTCATTTACAATGGACGTACAATATACTAGTACAATAATATTATACATAACACATAAATATAGAGAATACAAATGACAACACGCCACTGCCAATGGCACCGTGTAAACGTGTCAGTCCCACTAGCGCGTTTGTATAAAGACGCCATTGGGAGTGGTCTCTTTCAATTTTTTTAAACTCGCCTTAGCGCTGACAGGGTTTCATTTGTGGTAACGCCAGTGGAAAAAATGTCACTCCCACTGGCGCTGATCTTTTTCCCACACCTACTGGCGTTGATCATTTTTTTAAGAGGACAATGGCACTTTGCAAAGCGCCACTGACAATGACGCGCTGCCATTCGTATTCTTAAAATTTTAATTTTATCGCTCTTATTATTAAAATTAAGATTATTTAAATAATTGTAGTAAAAAAATCACTGAACTTTTACCTGATATCTCTCAGTCAGTAATCAGTTAAATGATTAAACACTTTTTAATACTGATTGTCTTCTTAATAAAATTCTAGACGTGATCTTCAAAGAAAAACTTTTTAGGTGGGCGCCTCAATCATCTTCTTAATTACTTTTTAATGGTAAGTGTCCTCTAAAATTTGTCTCTTCGTTCAACTTTTTAATTATTTTCCGTCCGTTTTTTTTGTTCATTCTTCATTTTAGATGTTGTGCCATGAATTAAGAGAAGATGAGTTTATTTCGATTTCAACAAACTCAAATGGTGATTAAAAAATTAACGTTAAAGTTTATACAGAGTGCTCAACAAAAAACCTGATCTTGACAACTTTAAGAAAGTTTTTTTTTACTTCATCATTTTTTTCTTTTTATGTGCAATGAAGACAAAATCTTTAAAATAATTAAGATAGAAAACTCGACTTAAAAATTCATTTCATTAGTTTGTTTTAGATCGAACAGTTTTATTTTTATTTTTATTTTTTTTTTAGGGATGTAATAATCATTTCATTAGTTTGATATTCAAAGAACATATTGGTTAGCTTTTAGCATCTTATTTATTTAGTTCGACTACTACATCCACTACATTCGAATTATATTAATTATAATCGTCAATGGATGATACTATCCTCAGAAGAAATCTTAATTATTTTTTGTTAAAAATGGATATACAATCGATTACATAGAAATCGTAAAGTCTTATATTTTTTTTATTGAAAAGATGGAGGTCAATGCCTCCAAATTCTGTGAATCTGTTAAGTTACATTGGTCATGAGCATGTGAGCTTTGTATAATAGATTTAAAAAGTAAAATAAAAAAAGAGAAGAAGAAAAAAGAAAAACAAAACACAAAAAAACAACATCCTAAATCCTAAGTGTTACTAACTCTAACTCCAGTTACTCCTTGAACTAATTTTGATATTCTAGTAATATCTCCTTTACTATTATTAAAGACGCCATATTCTCTTCATGAAATTCTCTCATACATCTCTCATGCCAAATGACAAAGCAAGTGACGACTTCCATTCTTTTCCAATGCTTGTCTTGAGTTTTGTCTAGTATAAATTGGCACCGACCGTTTCTGTAATTGGTGGAAATATTTTTGTTGTTTTGGTTCACAACATATATATAGCAACATATTTCTTTGATGTATTGGCAATCGTGAATAGATGATGCATAATTTCTTCCACATTGTAGCACATATGACAAACATTAGCCAATTATCATCCTCTTTTCTTTAAATTGTCAACTATTAGTATTGTATTTCTAAGCATCAACCAAGTGAAGATTGCCACCCTAGGTTGTGATTTTATCGTCGAGAGATTTGGCAGTGAAGTTTTAATGCTTGGATAGTTTTGTATGAATTCATAATAAGAATTAGCTGTGAACTTTGTACTGCGATTCCACCATATCGCGTCTTTCTGATTTTATAAGTATGTGCCAGTCAACCTTGTTCTGAGATACTATATTTGATCTTGGATCTCCGAGGAGTCTGTATGAAATAATAATTGACATTGTCCTCCATAATATATTTCCTCCACATTGTAGTTTTGTTGTGTTGATTGTCTATATAACATAGGATATAGTTGTTGTAGGAGGTATTCCAGCCAACAATCATCCCAGAATATTGTTCTTTTGCCATTACTGACCTGAAATTCAATGGAACAATGAAATGAGCTTTCAACTTCGCCATATTTTTCCAGAAAAGGAGGCGTGTTTGTTTTTCCAAGGCCGAAATGCTTTATCATTTGTGTTAGTGACTTTTTTCCACCATTTATCCTGTGTTAACCATTACCATATCCATTTGACTGTAAGAAATTAGTTCATTATGTGTAAGACACTAATACTTAGTCCCCCTTCTTTTTACTCATTTCAATTATACTCCAACTGACCAAGCACATTGATTTTTTGTCATCCTACTTGTGTCCATGCCAAATGAACCTTCTCCTTACGTTATCAATGGCCTTGATTACCCATTTTGGCAGTCAGATACAAGGACGTGAAATATACTAGTTTTGTTGATATAACAGCATTGACCAGAACCCCTATGCTAGCTATAGATAGATGTGTAGCCGATATCCTGACAAGGCATCATGTGTGCTATCTATTAACTGTTTGTAGTATTGGTTGGATATCTCTTTATCTGATAATGGCAAACCTAAGTACTTCAGTGGGAATGCAGCAGATTTACACTAAATTATATTTGCCAATTGTTGTACATAGTGTGCTGCCATTGAAAGCTCGGACTTCTGCATGTTGATCTTCAACCCTGATGTGCTGCCAAATATGTCTAATATCAATTTCAAGACATTGAGTTGCTGTGCAGTAGGTTTGATGAATATCAGTGTATCATCTACATATAGCAATCAACTTCTATATCATGTGTAGATAGGTTTGAGAATGTAATTCTCATTAAGTTCTTGTATCCACACAGTAAGTACATACATGGCTATGTTAAATAGATATGGTGATAAGGGTTCTCCTTGCCTTACTCCTCTCCTTAGGCGTATAATTTTTCCAGCCACTGAGTTTAAGATCACCTATGAGTGACCTTGGAGTATTAATTTCTGGATCCATGTGATCCATGTCACGGAGAAGCCTCTTGCTGCTAAACATTTCTTCATGAATGCCCAATTGAGTGAGTCGAATGCTTTGTAGATATTAGCATTGAATAATGTAATTTGTTTGGATTTTTTTAGTTACAACCATTATGATTTCCTGCACGCATAGTAAAAACCCTCCAAGATGTGTCTTTCTTTGAGAAAAAAAATTATTTGTGTGGGTTGTAATAGATTTGACATGTGCGTCTGGAGACGTGTTGCCAAGATTTTAGAGAATATTCTCTGCACCGCACTGATCACACTGATGACTCTGTAATCTTTGGGTTCAATAGAATCATTCTTTTTTAGTATCATAACTATGTATGACCCATTTAGGGGCTCGAGTGTCTTTTGAGGATGTTGTAGGACTGAGTTGTATGTTGTTAGTAAGTCTGGCACAATAAGTTCTTAAAACGCCTTGTAAAATTAGCATATGAATCCATTTAGTCCCGGAGCCTTATGGGATGGCCAATCCTGAATGACTTGCTTTATTTCGTGAGCTGTTATGGGTTGTGAGGCCCTCAATTGGTGAAGCAGCACCATATATCTGATTGCTTCTATATGCCTAATAGATCTCTGAAATAATGAATTAGTACGCATGTTTTTTTCCTTGTGGTTAAAATGTTGTCCTTTTTTATCTTGTAATTTATGAATATAATTTTATCTTTTTTGCACCGACGCCACTTTATGGAAATAAGACGTATTCTTATCTCCTTCCTTAATCAACTGCCTTTTAACCCTTTATCTCCAAATAATTTATTTTGTAAGTGATATTAAAGTCTTATATCTTAAAACGTCAAAGTACAAAACATTTGATACTAAGACAATCAATGTCTAAATAGCCTCGGTACAATGTCATTCACATACCCATATAAACTGACTAAAAATTAAAGTAACAATTATATCAATCCGTCCTTCATAATTAACAAATTACCACTTGCCCTACCAAAATATGCCCATAATATTTAAGGAAACATGTGAATACCAGTATCGTTAAGTCACATAAAATACAAACATCAATATCATCAGTTTTAAAAAGCCCTATTACAACCAAAATATTATGCAAAACAAAAAAGTTCGGAGAGCAGTAACAAAGCAATATTTCATTCTTTGAGCCAGACCATAGATCGACCTCCAGATCCTCAACCATCAAAACCATCACTTGACCATTTTCCTATGAAAATAGATTTCTCACCAGTGATGTTAACATTGTATGATTCACGATTCGAATCGTACGATTCGATATGATTCAATATATTTTCGATACGAATGATGAAGATATATCGGAGACGTTGTGAATCGCGTGAATCGTCACGTATCGTTTGCGATTCACGATTTAAAAATAATTCACGATTCAGAATTTTATACTATTAAATGCTAACAATGAAAATCAAAACTAGCTCTTTCGTACCCAGTCCCCCCCCCCCACACACACAAAGTTTTTTTATAGTCTTCACTCTTTTGATAGCAAACTCTACATCGCCGAGCGAGGGAGAACGAGCAGGATTGATAAAAAAATAAGAACCAAACTGATGGAGGTAGAAAATGAACAAGAAAAAAATCATGCAATTGAATAAGAAAGAAAGTAATCTAAAATCATGTGCATGGATAGATTTGGTTCATAAATTTCTAATAAAAATAATTTAAACCATTAATATGGTTCATGGTGAATCAGAGTGGATCTAGGACTCTCACAAAGTGTCATTCGAGTTGACTATTTAACATTTTAGTTAGAAATTAGTAATACTTTATTTGACTTTTTATCCAGCATATTTTCAAGGATGTGGTCAACAACAATTAAACTCTTTATTGTAACTATACAAAATATTGCACATTGATGCAACTAAAAATATTTTTCATCTATGATAAATAATTAATCACTGATATTTGAGATCTTTGATCTTATGTTTTCCGATTGAGTTTCATTTCTAGCCTACCCCAATTTATTTGGGATTAAAGGCTTTGTTGTTGTTGTTGTTGTTGTGGTTGTTGTTGTTGTTGTATGATAAATAATTAGTAACACCAGAGAAAATATTGAATAAAAATAAAATAATTTATTTAATATATTAATTAAAAAAATATCTTTGTTGAATTTATATATTACTATATGTGATTTAATTTTTATGATGGCTCAAATAATAAAGTACTATTCATTAGTATTTAAGTTATCATTGTTAGTTGACTTATTATATGAGTTATATATTTATATATTATTCACATAGTGCACATTATGTTATTGTACAATATAAATATGATATAAAGTTATATTATAATAAATTTTGAATAAACTAATTTTAATAGTTTAATATTTTTTATGATAAATTTAGCGTATCTTAACGATACGATATTGTTTACCTTTGCAAAATTTTAAGGATGAAGCAGCTGGACGATTAAGGATAAATATCAATTATCAGTAAATAATCATAAGAAAGAGGAGAAAAAGGCAAGAAGAGAGGGTCCACCAGTCAGGAGAAGTCGCTGCTGAGCCCCGAAAAAAGTTTATTTGTCCCACAAGGAAATCCTGGATAAAGGGTCGAAGATATAAAAGCCCTGCCACCTCTTATTCATTCGAGGTGATGACTCTCAGGAGATTCAGAAGAGAAGATCTCCTGAGGGGTCATCCATTTGATTATTATTCACTGACAGATGGGTCCCACACCTAAGTGATAAACATTAAAGAAATCAAGATCAAACCCTGAAAATTAATTCTCAAAGCAAACCCTAAGAGCTGAAGCAATACAATCCCTATACAACAAAGAACCGTGTCAATGCCAAGCCAGTATTTTGATACAGCCAATCACAAGAAATCTCAATGTGATTTTGCTTTCAAGGCTGATCAGGTGCCAAAGCTGTGAGCAACCACCTGATCAAGCCAAGGTTTGTGTCAATTGTTGATAAGTAATCAGTTGTTGACCAAATCACCTTCATGAATATGGATTGGAAGTCAATTTCACAAAGACTGATCAGGTACCAAAGCTGTGAGCAACCATCTGATCAAGTCTAGATTTGTATCAATTGTTGACAAGTAATCAGCTTTTGATCAAATCAAACCCTAATGAACATCAATACAAGTCTAATTGGTGTTTAATTGGGGGGAGTTTCTGCAAGGAAAGTTTATTTGGCTGAGCTATAATTGAAATCTGAGATTAATTTAGAAAGGGAAATAGGGTTTTCTTGGCAAATGAATTTTTAATGCAAGGAGGCAGAGGCAAAAGTGGAATTTAAAATTATATGGGTGATCATCATGAATTTAGGGATTTTTGATGAATCGTTGTAACGATTACTTAAATCGTTATACGATTAATCAAATCGTTATAACACTTCACAAGACGTTAGCAACGCTTTGACCATTCTCTGACAAGTCAACATATGTTAAAGAATCGTTGTAATGATTCCTTGAATCGTTGTAACGATTTTCTAAAACGTTGAACGATATACATAGCGTTAGCAACGTTTTGACCCCTATTGACCAATTCTCTGACAAGTTTGATACCTTCTGGAAGCGTTATAACGGTTTGTGAAAACGTTATAACGATTTGTTGAATCGTGTAATTACACGATTTCTAGAATGTGAATGATCAATAAAGTGATGATACACCTTGTTGACTGATGAGACATAACAATATGATAGTTTTTGAGTTCATCATCTGATAAACCTGTCTCAATGTTAAACCAGCCAAGAGCCCCGAGTCTAATATTGTGCACAAGTTAACCCTGAATCTGTGAATCGGTTTAGGTGCTCAGGACTCATGATTTAGTGGTGATCAAATATGCTCACACAAAAGGGTGTGAAGTAATACAGTGATTTTTACACAAATAATGCAATATTCAGAACAGCCAGTCGAGACAAGAACATCTTGACGTCCGTCGAAGAATGACCAAGACTTTGACATCAGCATGAGCAAATATGTTAATTTCAAAATAGAAGAACATCACGATGTCCAAAGAGGTGACATCATGATGACTCTGTGTCATGAACAAGTAATTCATGACCAATCAAGCTAGTAAGACTAAACTAATCTGTTGATAAGTTTGTCTTCTAGTTCAGGGGATTGAACTGATCTGTAGTAAGTTCATCTCCCGAGATTGTAGGATTGAATCGTTCTGTAGTAGATTCATTCTCAAAATAGTGAATTTGAACCGTTCTGTAGTAGGTTCTTTCACTGACACACGCCTCAACGTCAAACTGGCTCAGTGCTTCAGGTTTGACTTTGTGTGTAGTTGTGTTCCTAGGTTTATGAATCCGCTTAGTGCTTGAAATTCATGATCTAGAAGATCAGTGAGAAGAAATATGTGGGCCAAATCCACCCTTCTCCTGATTCACCAACCTCAAGATCAACCGGCTAAGTGCTTCTAGTTGTATTTTGTGTGATTGGTCGTTGACTAGTAAAGATTGAATCGTTCTGTAGTAGGTTCATCTTCTAGGTCAACTAAGGTCGAGTCGTTCTGTAGTAGACTCACATTCCATCCCTCCGCAAATGTCGATCTGATTTGTAGTAAGATTACCTCTCAGAGCGGTAAAGATTGAACTGATCTGTAGTAAGTTCATCTTTTTCACCACCCTATCTCACTGGATTGACCTGTCAGTAAGTCCATGGTGCTTCAGTGATCCCGATCATCGAAGCACGTGACCATTTGATTATCATTTAGCTATACTATTTGCTTTTCCCTTTCAAGATCCAGAGGTGCCTCGAGGTTAATAGCACAGGGTAATTAACGGTGGGGGTTTGCGCCCATCGGAATCTATAAGTACTCACAATCACTAAAAAAAAACCCTAAATATGCATTCCAATGAGTCTAAGACGGCGGGATTAACCGGCGTCAACTAAAATGCACGCTCAGGAGGGATGTCCGTGTCTTTCTTCCGCATCCCATCGCCACCAGCGGCGATGCGGAGCGCGCGAAAAAGAGTCACACATATACGAAATACAATGATTCTACGATTCAACAACATTGCTTCGCACATCTTGGGACATAATAAAATAGTACGTTAAAGCAAAATGACTCGGCTCGAGTTTTGCACCAAAATAAAACCAAGTTCAATATTTGAACACTAATGATCTTAACGTACTTGATTAAAGCACAACATATTTCTCTTATTAAAATCAATTCTAATTATCTCTACGTAATGAATATACTTAAGTGGAATTAAAGCATCCAAAAAATATAAATTATCAAAAATATTACCATCAAGTATATAATAATTTTTAAGTATATATTAATTATATAACAAAGTTTATTACATTTTAAAAGAGAAAGTCGTAAATTCATCATCATTGTCACGCTTAATTACGACAAACAAAGCAAATAAAAAATAGAATAGAGCATCCCCTCAAAAAAGAAACACACCTCTTCAGCGGAAGTGAATATGCTATTCGTAATTTTAGTGAGCAACATCTTGATCATAAAATCAGACAATCTAAAAATATAGAAGAGGAGGTGACTGTAGCACAAAGTCAATGATGCTCTTCGATGTCTTGCGAATAAGATGATGCACAGTGATGAAATCAGAAATATATCTCAGTGATATTATTTAATATAATTAAATTATTTTTTTGTTCTTTATTAGTTTAAAATATGAATGATATCATAATATGAATGAAATATTTGTCAGTTCAAATTGATAGAAAGATAATAAAAATAAAAATAAATTATTATCATTAAATATTAAATATAAAATAATTAAAAATAATAATAATATCAGTTGCACCCACAATTTTCAATTTTCTTGGTGCCTCACGTTGGCAACGGATTTTATCGCCTCTTCAGCTACACACTGGAGATGAAAGACCCCGTTCATCAGATCCTCTCAAGTCTCAACCAACCCCTTCTTTCCTTTTAACACTTTTCACTTGTCTCCTTCCTCTGCTTTATTTCAAGATTAAACCCATCTCCTAAACCTCTTTCACACGTAAATAACAAAAGAACCTCTACAAAACCATCACAAACCTCTGAAGTCTTGAACTTTCCACCCTTGACCGGCTACATCCGGTTTTCCCCCTTGCGGGTCCCACCATCTTTGCAATCTCTGCGGATCTTTTAGTGGAAACGGGAGCAGAAGCCGCCCCCTTCTCAGCCTTCTCTTTCTCTCTCTTTTATACCCCCAGCCTCCATTAAGTATCTTCCCTTCTCTTTCCCCTCTCGCTTTCTTCTCTCCACTCCTCTCTTTCTTTCCCTTACGGCGCCTCACCTGATCTTATTACAGATTCCACTCCACCTTTTCACAGTTAGAACAAAAGCTTCAACGCTTTTCTTCATCTTACCATGGTCAGCTGTTAATTAATTACTCATCTCTCTCTCCCTCCCTCGGCATGGATTCAGCAAACAGCGGCAGCATCCAATCGTCGAGCGGTGGAGATGATGAGTTCGACTCCCGACCCGGAAGCAGTGACCCGCTCTTCTCTTTCTTTCAGTCAAACACCACTGGCTCTGCCGCCCCTTTTTACTCGTTCCCTGATTTCTCCTCTCATCTTCTCCCCTATGATCAAGCTGCCGCAACAACCGCTGCTGCTGTGTCGACAGCGCCAAATCCTCGCCCCTTTATCTCTCCTTCCTCATCTTTCTCACTCAATACCTCTCAAGTGCATACTAACACAACTCCCTCCCCCTCTTCCTCATCTGCTGTGGCTGCTACAACAGCAAACACCCCTACGGCTACGCCAAGAGGTTCTAGGAAGCGAACACGGGCATCACGCCGTGCACCAACTACCGTGCTTACGACTGACACGTCCAATTTTCGAGCCATGGTGCAAGAGTTCACCGGCATCCCTGCACCTCCCTTTGCACCATCGCCTCTGACCCGGTCAACCCGTTTTGATCACCATCTCTTCTCCTCTGCATCTCCTTCCTCATCCCTGCCGCCTTACCTCCTCAGACCCTTTGCTCAGAAGCTCAATACCAGTATGATGCCAGGTTCTTCGTCCTCTATTGAAACCACCATTGCTGGGACGAGCAGTTCAATACCAGTGACCAGTGGCTTAACAGGCGGTGCGGGTGTTGGTGCGCTACAAACTAACGATCAAGCACAGCATGCACAAACGCTTCTTAACATGCCAAACTCCCTCCTGACCTTTCAGTCTCTTCTTCAATCTCAGCTCCAACCGAGGTATGACCCGAGGAGTATGCTTAACTTTGGCTCAAGAGCTGCTCCATCCATAGGTATCTCTAGCGAATATGCAGGGTCGACGATTGCACATGGTTTGCACCAAAGCAGTTGGCTGGGTACGGGGGCAGGGTCGGTGTCCGGGTCTGGACCAGGGCCGAGCTTGCCAGAGTCAGTACAGCTGAATCCGGTTGTCAATGCAGAGTATGCGGCCTCTACTTCACACCAGAGAGTGTCAACTAGCTGCAAATTGAACTACTCGACTGCTGGCTCGTCAGAATTTGTCAATGCATCAAGGGAACCGGATACAACAGTTGCGGCTACGCGAGGCGAAGGTATGGTGGATTCATGGCTTTGCTCTTCTTCTTCTGATCGTTAGTAGTTAAAGAAGAAGGGATTTTAGATTTGTTTTTAATTAGTCACAGGTTAGGATGTTGCAAAAATATGATATTGAGATCGATGCTAGCCGTTGCTTTTTTGTTTGCTGGTCTGAGAGCTAGAGGCTATGTTCATGAAGACTAGCTGTTCAGAGATCATACTTTGCACACCTCGGATTTGTTTCTTTTTTTGTCCCTTTTTTATGATTTGAATTTTCGTGTACATTACATTACATTACATTACAAACTTCAATTCTTCTTAGTTAATCCTTTTCCACAAACATGGCTCCGCGATGATGGCATGCTTCTTTTGTGTGTTGTGCCTATCCCTCGTGTGCTTGTCTCCATTTAGTTCCATGTCATTTGACCTTTAGATAGGAACAGGCTCCATGTAGAGAGAGAAAGAGGTGCAATTTCATGCTTTCAGAGATGTTTGTATTATCTGGGTGTACCATTCCAATGGTATTAATTGCACCACTTGTTTTCTCATGGGCATGGGAGTGATTGGAGGCGTGATTTCAGGAATCGTTAGCCGCCAAATTTCTTTAAAAAATTGTTAGGGACGTGTTTAGCTTCAATATGAAAACACCTCTCCAAAATCAAATTACCCATGAAAAATAGAACGAAAGAATGGAAGACGAGAAAAAAATAATTTGTCTTGTTCGGGGTAGCTAACTGCTCCACATGGAACTATCCCAGGAGTTGCACTTGACCAATAAACAAAACAGAGTACCACCAACCATGTATCTCTCTTGACAAGCACCATTAAATTAAATTAGCATAAAAGCGATCGGCATGTTGACATCTGCTTTCATTCATTCATTCATTAAATAAATTAAAAGCTTTCATTCATTAAATAAATACGTGTGGTTTGGCAAGGTACATGTGTCCCAATGCTTTAGTTGCTTACGCCTCTGAAATAATTATGATAATTCATCCTACAATTCCCATGCCTTTTCAAACTAACATTTGTGCTTTGCCACTTTTCCTGTTACTCATTTTTTTCATCTTTATACTGGATTTCTTCTTTCCCTTTTGTTCTGCCAAAAACTAATAGAAAGAAAGAAAACCAGGGGTTTATCTACTGATGTGCTCTACTTTTTAGAATGATTCTTTGAGATGATTAACAATGGTTCATGGGGAAATGAGTTTGGACTATAATAATTTGTTCTTTCCAAATGAACTTGATTGACATTACAAAAGGGAAGGCTGATTAGGTGTAAGGATTTTTCTGGAGCAGTGTGTGTTGTGTGAGTGTGTAGGGGTGTGACATCTGACATGTGAGGAGTATTGAGAAATTGGAATCATGATTAACCATGGCAGGGAATAATCTGGTCTTTTGCAATGATGGCAGAACCCCATCCCGCTCAGAAACATGTGATGAGATGAGATGAGAGGTCTCTTTAGCCCTCTTAGGTGGTTTGATTGGAGTAGCTGCTGCTCTTTGTTTGTTTATTTCTTTTTCGTACATCTTTTTCCCAGCTAAAATCAAACTAATGTCATCAGGGATGTTACATTTGATATAAAAAAAAATATTTATTGTACATCCCTAAGCGCTTTAAAAGATGACCAAATTTCCTGCTCCGTTTTGCAGCGTATTCCAACCTGACACAGCTGAGGTTGATTTCAAGTTTACACATTAGGTTGCCACTGATTAGTGTAGATTTTATTTAGTAAATATTTATTTTTTGTTTAAACCCAACTAACTAAATTGACAAGCTCCATGTATTTTGTTGTTTTTTGTTTAAATATATTCTTCTAAGTGATATTTATCATATTAACAAATGAATGTTGTATTTGCAGTTGGACTTTTAAAGATGAAACCTTTGCCAGTAGAAAATTTTAGCGGAATAATCAAACATAGGAAAAAACTCTGTTTTGAACACGTAGATACTCTGCTGTATATAATACAGTAACTGATCCGTGTTGCACATCTCTGCTCCGTGGAACCCAAAGAAAAAGAATAAAAAAGAGTTGAATGGATGAATTGCACATCTCAGTTACCCGCAATACCATAACATGTAACATACCCAGTACACACAGGATCCTTCTTTAGATTTAGAGCGAGTTTCGTTGGCTTTTCTTGTTCCTTCCTTTCCCATCTCTTTCCTTCTAGTAGGATATATTTTTGCACAACTGACCTATAAGTTCGCAGCAAACACAAAAGATGCAAAGCTTTTCAGGATCAAAAAGCCTGTCACTCTTGCACCGCTGCCCTCTTTAGCAAAGAAAAGCGCATATATTCTTTGTGCTAACTGGAAAATCCTTTGGATGGCGTATCAAGGCAAGTATTTCCTAAAGAGAAAAATAAAGGACATAGTAAAGACAAATACTCGGTTGGGACTTGAGAAATTGGAAGGTGCGAGAGAACAGCAAAACTTGTATAAGTTTTGTTCAGCTTCCGTGCAGGGTGAAATATGCAGCTCAACTAGTAGTATGGGTGTGCAAATGGATTAGTTTAATTGATTTTGAACAAATATTTAGTTTGATTTTTCATTTTAAATTTTTTAGCTAATTTAGTTTATTTTTTTCTCAAGCGAATAAATCAAATAATCTAAAATTTATCAAGTAAATTTATTTTACTTATATCAAAGATAATTTGAACATATTTATTTTCTTTATGTTTTATTTAGTTATTTATTTTATTTTTAAACTATATTTTTAGCTTTTATAATTATTAATATTTTTTATTATCTTTAACTAATATAAATTCAGTTTAATTGATTATAGTTTTGGTTTATTTGATTTTTAATTTATTTTATAGATATTTTTATCAATTTAATTCGATTAATAATGATGAACCGAATAAAATTTTATATACATATATTTATTTTAGTTTGAATCCAACTCATTGATTGTACACTCCTAACTAGTAGTGCAACCTGACAAACAAATGTAATGCTTTTGGTAATGTAGGAGATAGGGGACTAGGGGAGGCTTGATCCCCTCATAATTTAACAAAATGTACGGATAGGTTAATAAAATTATTTATATTTATATAGAAGTTATTATTCCCTTTATAATTTATTTCAGTCATTTAATATTTTGAATCCCGTTGATTCTTTCTTTTATATTTTAATTCTGGCTCCGCCCTTAAATATAGTATGTATTTTTTTTACTATTATTTAAACTGAATTTATTTGTACCAAAAGAAATTTAGGAAATATGAGATCAAAATTTAAAAAGTTGATAGTCTTCTTTCTAGCATTTGGAATGATATTAGATTGCGTCTCCTCTTTTTCCGAAAAGGTCTCATATATTTGAAATTTGAAAGCATGATGAGTCCAAAAGTATAATTTTGAATTTTGGATGTATTTGATATTTATCCGCTAGTTAAAACTCTCCATCAAGTGGTGAGGGGGAATGATGAAAGGAAACAGGCTAACAAGCTAGCTGATGACGGGTTGTCCCTTCTCTTGTCCCTTTTCGCTTTGTGCTATAAACTTTCGCAAAAGAAAATAATAATAATAGCAGTTGTAATAGTTGACGGTCTTTTGTAACATTTTTTCAACTACTTTTCAAACAAAAAATGTTATTTTTCATGAAACTGTCCGTCCTAATATAGGTGACGAAAACGTAGAATTTTTGAGAATTTTGTGCTATTTTTTATTCCTAAAACTTGGTGATATTTTGAGTTATTTGTACCATCTCTTATCTCGCTTATTTTGCATATTATCAGACAACTCAAAAAAATTTCGTGGCCAGTGTTACCGTGCAGTTTTAATCTTGAATTATGTCATTCCCTTCTCTTGAATTATTTAAGGTACGTATTTTGATTTTGTGTAATGTTAAAGTTTTAGATGATGGAATGAGAGCATATCTGACTTTTTTTTTCTTTTTGAAAAAAAAAATAAGGTACACATGCTTAATTATTTTCCCCTTTTCTTTTCATTTCCAAGGTTTTACAAACTGCATGCATGACTAAATAATAGTTTTTTTCTAGATGGTATTTGGGAGCATAACAATATTTTAATTTTTCAAGCAAATAATTAATGGCGGATTGATGGATGGATGGCTGTGACTGAGCTTCAATCAATTCCACGTACTGTGCATTTCCAAATATTAACATGCTACAAACGATGGGGTAAAAATTAGACCATGCATAAAAGCTACTTGCTTTTTATAATTGAACAAGATCATTAAATATGAATCTGACGGTGTTAATGGCTATGCTATTCTATATTCTCTTCCCATGTGTCCGTTGCACCGTTGCTATCTGCGACTGTCACATATACACTAATTTTTTTTTAGCATAGAAGTATCTTATCAAGTTGAGAATCATATGTCTAACTTAATAATCTATATCTCCTCAGTACCTGACACGATCATCGGTTGATTCATTTGTTTAGAATTGGATGGTGACCCCAATTTTGATTTTTCTAATTTTCAACAGCTGACATTCAATCAAGACCACTAAATTTATTACTTAATACAGGTGGCCTTATGATACCATGTCTCTGCTTCTCTACAGCAGTTTGTGTACAATGGCTTTTAATTTTCTTCACATAAAGAAACTTGACATTTTTCCTTCCATTCTCTTGCGGCTTCGTATTGGTTCATTCTAAAATAATAATAATAATAATAATAATAATAATAATAATAATAATACCACAAATATTATTATATTATCATAATTGTAATAGCAATTATTATGGTTATATTATTATTATTATTATTTGAATAATTCTAGTACAAATCTAACTTTACGTATATCCAATGCTTATGATATTTATCGCTCAAATGAATTAAAAAATTACAGATATGAATGTTTCTAATAATTTAAACAGAATATGTACTAAATTTTAATCAATTTGAAAGAGATTTTGTCTTTATCATATAATTTTAAAATTTTAACAGTATAGTTTCAATGATATTATGATGTATAACCAAATAATCTCTTTATTATTTTAAATTTGATATACATTCTATGTACGCCATTAAAAACACATAATTTATAACTTTTCATTTGAAAACTATTTTTTTTAAAAAGAAAATGATAAGATTGGATAGACCACAAAAACTCGATATACATTAGAACTACTTCTATTATGTTAGAAAGAATGCTGATGTTTTATTCCGACCTGGATATAACAAATCTAGAATGAAAATAACTAATATACATATTAAAATCATTAATTATCGTGAACCAGATTTTCGCTGCATCGTTAGATCTTGCCCCCCATGATACACCACGAGGGAGACGTAATCAAAATGAATAATATTGTACGGTAACAAAAAAGAAAGAAAACTATATACCAGTATCTAGATTCTAGAAAAGTCAAGTGCGTCAGCTATGATGTTATTACAACGCAAGATGACGCGCAGGTCTCGTGAGAAAGTTCGTGCCACTGATATGGGTTGTGTTTGACGAGCAGTAATGCATTGACCAGACTAAATTGAAAGGCTTTTTGACTGGTAAAACATATCAGATTGTTTAATACTGTAGTATAATAATCCCCGATCAGAGAATACTTTGTGTTGTTGTCTTGGGCTTATTTAATCTCCAAGATGTAGTAGATTAGTGTTAGGTCGTTTTGTCCTTTCAGACCGATTTTTTGCTGTTTTTGTCATCAAATGTTAGGCATAACAGCTTAGGCCAACTAATTAAACTGGCTTTATTAGATGCCGAAGGTTCTGTGATAATTTTGAAATCGATATAAATTCAATGCAGTTGTCCGTTCTTTTAAAACGCGACTGTATTTATGGTTCTTCTATACGGTGCGATACCGTACGAATAAAAAAATACATTTATGTATTTAAAGTGCACGATATCTTTTTAACTTTTTATCGTACCTATAAAATTAATTATATAATATATTTTATGTAAAAAATTAAAATAATATTAATATCTTATAATATTTTTTGTTTTATATTATTTTTTTAAAATAAATAATAAATTTAAATATTTAAAAAAAAAGTTTAGAATACACAGTCGTATATATAATCTGCAAATACACTAGTATATTGTAAATATACTATGCAATAGCCAACCACATGCATCTTGAAATTTATATTTTAAGACCATTTGATGAGATTTTAAAACCTTCATTTGATGAGATAGAGATTTTTCATTAGAGATGGCAAGCAAAATAAAGAGGGAAAAGAAAAAGAGCGAGTCGCTAGATGAAAAAAGTGAAGCAAACCCTAAACAGAGAGGTCGCGACGCCAACCTCTCCCGCCTCTCCCCCACCTCTCCGACCTCCTCGCTCTGTCTTCTCCTCTCCTCTTTACTTTCTCTCTCTTCTCCCCAGTTTGAAATACAAGTAAAACTAAGCCTCTACCTCAAATATGAGTCTATAATCACTCCTCAGCACAAGGTGACAACAATGATGATCGCGACAATGAATCTAATGTATGGGTCTATCCTCCAGCGAGTACAAGTTGCTCCTCCACCGGGAACAAATCTAGGGTATGGATTTGGCCCTCTTCTCCATCGACGATCGCAACAGCTACGGGTCGCTCCTCCACCGAGTAGGGATCCGATCCTCTCCTCCACCGAATAAGGGCCTCTCCACTTAGTGAACCTGACATGAAGTGCTCTCTCTCTCCTTCTCTTTCTTTCTCTCTGGGTTTATCTATCAACGGATTTGGTCTTGACGCACTAAGATCTGACCCAAACAGTTTAAGGTTGTGGCGGTCGGTTAATCATTGTTAGTATTATTATTATATGATTAATTTTATTATTATTTATTATTATTATCTTATAATTATAATGATTTTAATATTATATTATTATATTATGATTATAAATATGATTATATTATTATTATTATATTATCATTATGATTATATTTTTTCTTATTACATTATAATATCATTATGATTACAACTATGATTATTATTATCATGATTATGATTATTGTTTTATTATTATTTGATTATATGATATTGTATTATTATATTATGATTATATAATTATTGTATTATTATAATTTTAATTATTTATTATTATATTATTATGATTATAATTATAATTTTTATTTTTATTATTCTATTACTATATTATGATTGTGTTTATATTTTTATTTTATTATTATGATTACAACTATGAATATTATATTATTATTATTATTATTATTATTATTATTACTACTACTACTATTATTATCACTCTTCTATTACTCTTTCAAATATACACTATTCTATCACTCTTCCAAAATTATCACTCTTTCAAAACTATTCCTTGATTTGCCAAATAAACCCATAGAGAATTATAATGGACCGCTGATCAATGAGCTGCACCAAGACTATTTTTTTCATTTTTCTTTTAATTTTTTTTTATGGTTAGACTTGTATTCCATTTCAATTTATCTTCTTAGTTTATGTGTAAATACTTTTCAATTTGATTTAATAAAAATATATAATAAACTATTTATCTGCTATTTTAAGATGAGATAAAAACATCAAATGCGAGATGGATAATGTTTTGAAGCTACAATATTTATTTAAGGTTTGTTTGACACTTGGTGGAATAGCAAAAAGTAGGAATATTATAGCTATTCCAATGAATTAATTTGCCAAATGCATTTTAGACTAAGTAGAAGAGTGCTAATCCGGTATATCAAGTTATAGGTGGTATATACTAGATTAGCTCTCGTCAGAATAGCGATTATTGTTTGATTATGTTGTATTATATTATTATATTATGATTATAATTATGATAATAATTTATTATTATATTATTATTATTATCATGATTATTATTATATTAATATTATATGATGATGATTATTATATAATTATAATAATAATTATTATATTATAATAATTATGATTTTAATATTATATTATTGTATTATGATTATAAATATGATTATATTATTATGATTATGACTATGATTATTATTACTTATTATTATTATTATTTTATTATTATATTATATTACATTATAGTATATTATTATATTATGATTATAACTATGATTATATTATAATTATATTATTATCATTAAAATTATTTATTATTATTATATTATGATTATGATTATCATTTTATTATTATTTGATTATGTTGTATTGTATTATTATATTATGATTATATTATTATTATATTATTATTATGATTATGATTAGAATAATAATTGTAATTATAATTGTAATTCTTTATTATTATGTTATTATATTTTGATTATGTTTATATTCTTTTATATTATTATGATTACAACTATGAATTTTATTATTTATTATGATTATGATTATGGATTACGATTATTATTATTATTATTATTATTATTATATTATTATTATTATTATTATTATTATGACTATTATTATTATTTTATTATTACTATTAACTTCATCATCATTGTTAGTATCATAATTATTCATATTTTAATTATTCTGATTAACAACTGCCAAATGATATTTTCGCTCTTTCGAATAGTCAAGAATACCAATACTCTTCTACCCACTCTTCCAAAAACACAGTATTCTATCACTCTTTGAAAATTACCACTCTTCCAAATCTATTTCTTGATTTGCCAAACGAATCCTTATTCTTTTTTTTTTACACTTTTTTGAGTTGTAAAATGTAATAAAGTTTCAGTCTCGTTCAAGGGACCAAAATTTTATCTCGGCTCCTTCTAGTTTGTGTAAAAAAAACCTATTATTCTAGAATCCATAAAATTAATTTTATCTTTTCTAAAAATAAAAAAATTGCAGATCGAAATGCATTTTTGCAACTGTCAGCAATTCTTAATACATAAAGAGAGTTAACCTTTCAAGGTTTTTAATCATGCCACATCATCATTTTTTTATCATTGATTTTGTTTAAGTCCTTTCATCTACTTAAATCCAATGGTTCATATAAAATAGTTTATCTCTCCTAATTTAAAGTAATGTGTGTAATATACTTAAGGTGATATTAACTCTTAAAATGAGTCAACTTTTATATATGATCTTTTATAGATTATTATGTATTTAATTATATTTTTATTAAAATATTAATTATTATTATTTTCATTATTATTTAATATTTAAAAATATTATCCCTAATGTGAAATTTTATTAAATACAAAAAACATACTAATTATCGTAAACACAATATTAATTATTAAAATTCTGTAACTTTTGTGAATGTAGGTACTTGATAATATTCCCGCAAAATATACGGTGTAATGTGCTATCTTACTTTTATATATATATATATATATATATTGGGTTTTATACGCTTTACTTAAAAAAAAGAGATATAACTTTGTATGTTATAAGAATTACTAAGATAATTCTGAATTATACATGGAAAAAAAAGGCATTACATCATATAAAATTCTTATAAATTTAAAGTGGACTATCAAAATTTGATAAAAGGAAATATTCAAACAAAATTTATCAAGCTACGTAGTATAATTATTTCATATTTAAAGCTGAGCTTTACACAATAAATTGATTACCAAGAGTTGTTAGACATTTGATTTCATAGTTCAGGAGATAATAGATGGGCGGGGTGGGGTGGGGTGAGGCATTAATCAAGCATATTATCAAAAATAAGAGTTTATGGCTAATTTGTCACGAATAACAAATTTAATGGCCTGTCATAACATTACCTCTTACGACATTGATGATCTAAATAATATTGTAAATTTTTAATAAGGATGTGTATTTAATAAAAGAAATAAATAAAAACGCCAATACAGCGCTTCTCAAACCAAAAGTTCTGACCAGGTGCGATATTTCTTTTTACGTAATAATTACATTCAATGTTACAATAGTGGTTGCAATTGTACAGAAATTGTCATGAATTAAAAGAAGGTAGACTCTCACTCTAGAACATACTCTTCTAATAGTTGCAGTATTATATGAAGAGATTACTACTACTTTTTGGATATCGTCTTGAATTAAATTAAAAAAATGTCGAAAAAAGGATTTACCTTTTAAATTATATATATATGGCTGATATTGTCAGATATTAGATTAATTAGTTTCTTACATTAAATTATGTGCATCCCATGTATTCACAGATAAACCTAAGTACAAATAAAGGACATTGAATGACATTTTTGTATCATACAGTGAAAGAAGTTTTTACCGTTTTTCAAAATACTTTTCTTCTTCCACTAAACTCTAAAGAGATGGGCGACTTCATTTCACTGATATCTGATAATTTTCTTGTGAAAGTTTTCTAATTATTTCACATTATCGCTAAAAAAAGTTGAGTACAAAACATCGCTTCTTGTTAATTATTTCGATTGGACTTCATGTATTTCTCATTTTTGATAAATCAGGGTTTATAATTGAAAGTTTCGGGTTTTACATCTATTGTAAAATATAATTAGGTTCGCTTAATTTCGTGAAACATTTGCACATAAATTACTTTGATGGTTCAATACTATTGACATGAATTAGAGAAATTGTTATTGAGTTTACATTACGCAGATAGTACTACCGTAATGTTTGTATATGTGTAACATACAATTTATATATCTGAGTTTACAAACAACTTTCTTATATATATTTATCAAATGTCAGAATTAACTTGTTTGTTTGCAGGTTGATTCAATGTCCATTTGGTACTTGTCTAAAAAAGATCCGTTTTTGTCTTGAACTTTATTGGTGGAAAATCATTTCTATTACTGGTTCTGTACTACTCGCATAGGAATATATTATATTCTTGGATCCCCAAAAAACAATTTGAACTTTTCTAAAGAACTTGTTAATTCAACGAATAATTTCTCTCTGGGCTGGGGCGCAAGAGCCCAAAATGGTTGCATCTGAGAGGAATTTTAACCAGCAAAATTGTTTGCAAAAGAACAAAAATGAATAAAATCGAGTACTATGTCACGAAGAAAACACCAAGCATGTTTGTTTTGCAAGAAAAGTTGATGGCCTAACCAATAAAGACGAAACATCACCATCTCCATTGTCAGTAATATTGCAACCAATTTCCTCTGTTTTTCTTTATTCATGTTACGGATATAAGTTTTGAAGTTTATTGGTAGCGGTACAAAATTTGAGGCTGCGACGGGTCAAAATGAAACAGCCCATGTGACCTTACCTTTATTCCATCTGGTGTGTATATATACCAATTTCTATTTGACCAAATAGCTCCTCTCCTATTAGTTGTTATGAAGCTGCCTAGTGCCTACCAATCCAGGGACAAGGACTTGTGTACCCCTTGTTTCTCTCCAATGCAACTAAAATTGAACGCATCCATTTCTGTAATTAAATTATACTTTTTTTAATCATTTATAGAGGTAAGACAAGTGTAAGTACGACTCTGTTCATGCATATAAACAGAGGCATTTTTTTGTGCGGACGAGGGGAATTGGAAGATGAGGTGGTCCAAACTTTTAAACGATGAACACTGAAATAAATGTTCTCATCAACTGTTGGGATATGCTAATTGCTAGAGGCAACCCCACTCTACATATAAAATTTGGGTTCGTTTGGCAAATTAAAAAATTATTTCGGAAGAGTGATAGAATAATGTCTTTTTAAAAGAGTAATAGAAAAGTAATATTTTTGACTCTTCGAAAAAGTGAAAATATTATTTAACAGTTGTTAATTAGAATATTTAAAATATGAATAATTATGATACTAACAATGACGATGATAATAAAAATAATAGTAACAATAATAATAATAAAATAATCATAATCCATAATCATAATCATAATAAATAATAATATTCATAGTTGTAATTAAAATAATATAATAAAAATATAATATAATATAATATAATAATATAATAAAAAAATATAATAATAATCACAAATAATCATAATTTTAATAATATAATAATAAAATAATCATAATATAATAATATAATACAACATAATTAAATAATAATCATAGTTGTAATCATAATAATATAATAATATAATAATAAAATAACCATATTTATATTCATAATATAATAATATAATACTAAAATCATATTTATTATAATATAATAATAATAATAAATAATAATAAATAAT
This sequence comes from Schoenoplectus tabernaemontani, assembly GCA_037127355.1. Taxonomy (NCBI): domain Eukaryota; kingdom Viridiplantae; phylum Streptophyta; class Magnoliopsida; order Poales; family Cyperaceae; genus Schoenoplectus; species Schoenoplectus tabernaemontani. Next base: position 2,091,454 of record CM073758.1, on the reverse strand, counting down.
AATATTATAATACTAATAATAATAACAATCATTATAATAATATAATAATATAATAATAATACTAATAATGATGATAATATATTAATCATAATTATAATTTAATAATAAATAATAATCATAATATTAATATAATACTAAATTATAATCTTAATCATAATATAATAATAAATTATAAGCATAATCATAATATAATAATATAATATAACATAATCAAACAATAATCGTTATTCCGACGATAGCAAATCCGATATACCATCTATAACTTGATAAACTAAAATTAGGATTTTCCGCACTCTTCTACTTAATTGAAAATTCGTTTGGCAAATTAATTCGTCGGAATAGCAATTATATTTTTACGTTTTGCTATTCCATGGAGTGTCAAACAAACCATATTAATGATTGTACATTAGCTCCAAATAATAATAATAATAATAATAATAATAATAATAATAATAATAATAATAATAATAATAATAATAATAATAATAACTAAAACAACAATAACAATAACTACAACAATAATAATACAGATTAACTAGGAAGAAGGAGAAAAAAGACAATACTGTATGTTACCTTTTTTTCTATTGGAAATGAAAATACGCATGTCATTGTGATTTTACGTACTGACATTACAAGAAAGAGGCAACTTAGTTCTCTTATGACTTTTGAGTGGCACCTGGCCTAACAGTTCTTTCTGACATTGGATAAATATACACTGCTTAAAAGGTATCTACGTTTCTTCACAAAAGTATGCACCTCGTCGCTCTCAATGTGAAGTTAGGCAACAAGGCAGTGACGTATTATTCGAGCGATTCGAATTTTGACCTTATCATTTTAGGTAGCTATTACTTAGTCTATTAGATTATTTATAATATATAGAGCACGGCTATATTTCTATACATTAATATAGATGATGATTCGTGTGCTATGAATATTTTTTTTTTCATTTTCAAAATTTAAATAATCGATTCGACCGCTGAAAATAATTTTCATATAAAAATCTAGTTGTAAATCAAATTTAATAGTTTTAACTTTTTATATTTTTGTTAGATAGTAAGATAATCACTTGATCTAATTATTATGAGTTATTCAAAAGAAGTAATTTTCTAATTATCTAAAAAATCTAATAAAAAGATTTAAAAAAAATATATAAAATTTAGTCTACAACTAGAAATATGAAATATTTTGACTATCGGATAGATCATTTAAACTTTAAATATGAAAAATCTTTCCACTAATAATAATAACAAAGGCACCAGTGCCAATAATAATAACAAAAAAACAGAGAGAGCAACATGAGCTAATTGGGTCAGTATCAGTTCCAGTTTAGATACCAGAGGCACAGAGTCCAGTCAACATAGCACAGAGGGATGGTTGTTACCAGCATAGGGGTACCAGCAAAGAGTCCAAGGCAACATCCAAACTAAACACATTCACCACCCACATATTTCACACAGACCATAAAATCACAACATTCATATCATCAACCCAAAAAAGGCCAATAGAAACCAGTATAACAGAAAGATCGTAACACGAGTCGCATCACTGGTACTATCGGTACCAGTGTACTAGGGACCATAATTGCACCTACACCAAGCCAAATCGACAAGCAAACAGACAAGAACATAAATCAAAACCCACAGCATACACAACCATTAACAAGCAACACACAAGCCTCGCAGAAAATTAAATAAACTGCAAAAGAAAAGGGGCTTCAGATAAACAACAAGAACTAGGGATTACTAGTACCAAGGCAGCAAGGACAAGAGTCGGCGCCTTAAGAGAACTCCCGGCTACCACCTCCTCCCCCGATTCAAAAGACTGTTCTTATCGAGTTTAAATTTTCTGACTTTGATTGGGAAAAGCGAAAATTGCTCAGCACATGAGAGCAACAGGGAGAAGAAGGAGACACCTGCGTGGGATTTTATATAGGGCGACAAGTGGGGGGGGGGGGGGTAAGGCCTATACAGTAAGGGTCATCGGCCCACGACCGTTAGGTGAAATTTCAGAGGGGAGGTGAGTGCGAGAGATCAAAGAGAGGACAGTGGCACAGTGCGACGAGGGGTGCGGGTGAGGTCACTCAGTAGAGAGAGAGAGTGTGTGGCGATTTCGTGGGTGGATGAGAGCGAAAAGGAGAAAGGGGTAGGCGGTGTCGTCGAGTGAGGAGAGACAAAAACAAGGAGAGAGCGGAAAGAGAGAGAGAGAGTGATAGATGAGATAAGTATTAAATGAGAGATAGTGGGTTGAGGATTTTTTGTGGTATTTCGGTGTGGGTAATGGTGTAGCTAGTCGAATTTATTGAATAAATTATTTTATTTCATATGTTACAATTAGTTATTTATTCATTAGTTTTTAATAAAAATTTATTCAAATTAAATGTTAAGTATATTATCTCATAGTCGTTATCTTCATATTTTAATTTGATTGTCTATTGTGTTTATTTTATTGTCTCGTTAGATTTGATTTTTATTTCTATATTATTAGTGAAAAACTATTTATTGAAATAGATTTAAGTAATTTTAATTTTTTTTATATTTTAATTTAATTATATATATAAATTTTTTTGTTTATTTGTTATTATTATATTATCATTATACTATGCCAAATTTATTTAGTTTTAAATTTGCTTGATTTATTATTTATTTTAAATTTAAATGTTAAATTTATTGTTATTATATATATATATATATATATATATATATATATTGCGGGTTTATGTTATTTACTAATTTTTTTTAAATCATTTTATTTATTATCTTAACTATCATTATTTCTTAATTAAATTTCACGGTTTGACAATCGGGGCGGTGAAGGGCGGAAAGCCCGAGCACTCTATTTATTTGGGTTGTTATTATAAGAGTGGGATGATTAAAATCTAGTACAGAATGAACACTAATGAGTAATTGAGTTAGTCAGTACCGCATTGGGAGGAACATATGGATGAGTTGACATACATACCACACTCATCAGAATGTCCGAGCGATTAGAATTTTAAATAAAATATGATTTCTAATTTAATTTATTTAAATAACTAACCACATAAAATTAAATATATATATATATATATATATATATATATATATATGTAGATGTTTCATTTAGTCAGGAATACAACCATCACTATGGGTTGGCTTACGATGTTTGGACATATATGGTTTGATAAGCATGAATTGAGACAAATTAAGAATTTGATGACTGATTTAGGACATCCTCATATTTTCACGATAATGCTTGCATTCACATGTCAATTTAACTTTTTGCCTATTTTAACTTGTAAATATTTTATATTGAATTGACGTTACTTAATTTAATTCATATAAATGTCTAATTTAATTACACATGTCTTCTGACGAATCTTGAGGATATTGACGTCTCTGTTGATGTCCCTCCGATGGACGGCCCACCTGACCAAGCGTCGGAGCCGACTGCCGACGAGTTTGTCATATTTCTGGGAGATGTCCAGTCATACTCTCAATTTATGAGTCAGATGACCATCGGTCTGAGTATCGATACCTTTGGTACACAATATGAGGCTCCTCACGCCTCGTCGTATGATACTCCCGACATCTCCACCTGAGTTCCAGAGACCCAAGCATCTGTCGATGCAAGGCACAAGCGCCCTCACCGTGAAACCCGATTAAGAGACACATACAATCAATCTCTCATTAGGAGAATGTTCCATCAACATTAACAATTTATTTTTTTATTTAAAATCGAACTTATTTCTATTACTTATGGTTTGAAATTGAGTTGCTACAAATGTTTAAAAATACTAAATCATTAAATAAATATTATAAAATTAGCTCGCCCAATATAATTTATAAAATAATAAAACATAATAAAATATTAAATCATGAAACAAATAATAATACATAATAAATTAACTAAACAAACTATTTCATTCTATTCATTAATATACTAAATCTAAACAGAAAAAAAACAGCATCTAGAACCGAGTTTAAATTCGATCCAAACAACTTAAAAACTCGGTCTAAATTACAAATGCAAAAATACAGCTAAATCGTACCATTTCCCTTCTTTCTTTTATTTTATTTACTAAAAAATGGATGTAGATTGTATGATCCCAAAACAACGATTGACATGAGAATTAATATTCTTTTGTCCTTTCATGTCAACATGTATATATAAGTATTATTTGTATTATGACATAGATACTCTTTTTCAGTTTTTGAGAGGGGAGAGGGGAGTGCCTCAGTGACTGTGTGGCTGTGTGGGGGTATACCCTGTCTAGAGTCATATATGCCGGCTGCCTCAGAATCTCACCTCGCTCAATTCTTAAATGATTCAGCCCCCCACCAAATACCATGTTCCCATGTTGCAACTACTATGGGAATATGCCAGAAGATGAGGGGCCCATGTGCTAATCTACCTGCCATACAAGCCCGCACGCCTCTTCACCAATTCGCGCGCCCGATCAAGTAATGCAGTCTTATCTTGTCTATGCAAAGGAGCCTCTCCTTTAGATTTATATCTTCCATAAATTGAAACCAGATCGTGCGGTGTCTCCAAAGTTAACTGCCAGATGGTCAAATCGCACTAGCTTTGTCTTTCTTCCTCTTATCCCGTCTGTATTCTGCCTAAATGGGGCTTGTTTGAAACCGGTGTGTTTGTTGTCAGGGTTTATATCAAACCAGCTTTGTTAAATGCGGCCGCATATGTATATGTGGTATGCAATCCGTTGTTAAATGTCATGTAATTTAAAATATATTATTTTTATTTATATGCGGGTTTATGCGGTTAATATGTAGATTCATACGGTTAATATGCGAGTTCATGTGGTCAATATGCGAGTTTATGCGGTTTATAATGTTATAGTTGAGTGTTTTTTTATTATTCTCTATTTAAAAATAAGAAAAATCACATATATAAGTTCGCATGAAAATCCGCATATACGGTATGCAGTCGCATACTGTATATGCGGTATGCGATGACCTTCCGCCCGCATGTATGAAAAAATTTGCATTTAAAAACCGTTATATTCAAAGTAACTTACAAAAGAAATATGACGCATGTATTTGACCATGCATGAGTTATCAATGACTGACACGGTAAATTTTAAACCAGATGTCATTTGTGAGATTATCGGCAAATATGATGATATCCAAGCAAAATGCATAGAGGGCTTAGCTTCTTTTTGCAAAAGTACATGCAGGATTACCCAGTTTGGTTCATTAAATTGCAAATAGGACGTATTTTTTTATCAACAAACTGCATATGAATAGTACCAGTATCGTAGACCAGATAATAATAGGGATCAGGGGACCAGCGAGGACCCCTATATGTACATTGATGTTGGAGTTGGAATAGGTCAGACAGGAGGTTAATTGTTAATAGATCAAACAGCCAAACGATGTTGGAGTTGGAATAGGTCAGACAGGAGGTTAATTGTTAATAGATCAAACAGCCAAACATTAAATTTTCACTGTATTTATCAACCTTGACCAATTCTATTTTAATGAAAAAACAGGGTCAAAACTGATGGGTCATTTTTTATATTACATTTGTTAGCCATATGGACCAACCCATCAATTGAAGCACAAGTTCAAGCACTGACAATGTGAATGCATCTGGGTTTCTCTATGTGCCTCCATTTTTTATTATGACTATCATATTACTCATCTTGTTTGTTCTTTTTGGGACAAGCATCTCATGCGTCCAGGATCGGAATCAGAATTGAAATTTGAAGCGCCAAGTAATAACTGAACAATGATTACAGAGGATGTCCAATCCTTAAATATCTATAAATACAATTAATTTTTCATACATCCCTAATGCAGTATTAAATTTTGTTATACATCTATTTGAATTGTTCTGATGCTAATCCTCAATCCATCAGCAAGGCCCCAGTCCGACTGTGACTGTACCAGGTAACCGGTTCAATTCAAGAAGCTTTTTGTTTGGTATTAAATAGTGAAATTCATGTCTTTGATGGGCTGGGCTATAATAACTCATCCGACAACGTCAGCAAAGCATAAGGCTGGCGTGCAAAGCTCAAGCGGAGAGGAAACCGAAGGTGGGGTCCACTTGGGAGTACGGATGGGCCCGTCGGTCAATCCTGTCAGCTTCTCCCGTGGGGCCCGCTCAGAACGGCGATAATTAAGGCCGAAAGTTGCACGTGTATTTCGCCATTTATTGAGGGATGATGTGCTGCGACGGCCTGAAAGATTTCTGATTTGTTAATTAATGACCTTTTGGTTTTTGAGTTTGCACTTTCCTGTTTCAACAAGAAGCTTTATAATTTTTTTTATAATAATTGTTATTTGTATATAAGAATTATTGCAAATAGTAGACAGCACAAAAAGTATATCAATATAGTTAGCACAGTTCTTTTACACAACTATTTGCAACATATCAGAAGTAACAACAGTTCATATATATTAAATTATATACTTTTTGAAAGATAAATAGCATTTTACATTTTTTGCATTGAGTGTCTCCCAAAGAAGGACAATAAAATATAACATTGCTACAAGTTATTATAAACGATAATTAGTGATGTAACTACGGAAAGATAACGTTTGCTTTAGTACTGCTCACCAAACTTATTCAAAGTTCAGCACAGCAGGTAAAACCGTAAAAGGAGGAAAAGGCCCCATCTTGTCAGTGACATGCTCAACCAAATACGGAATACCCCAAAAGAGACCACAAAATCATTATCCACAATGAATCCGGGTTTAAATGGTCCATGACAGAGACGTCCGGTCAAATGCGCTCAGATCATAAAAGGCCCGTGGGGGTGGGGCGGTGCAGCATGCTGCATGCCAAATACAAATCCAATCCAATTCCCAATGTGTAAAAAGAGAGCGCACAGAGCAGCATAAAAGTGGGGCCCCTGTAACCCTTCTGCCTTCCGTACGCAGCTACAATCAATGTTCAAAGTCTGTGGGTTGATTATCCATCAAGCCCTTCTCTTATTTGTAAGAGATGATAATTGTTGGGTTTCAGGATGGGCCTTCAATCAATTCGCTTCGTAGCCTATTGAACTGGATTAGATAACTAAGTTTGTTGCTGGTTGAGCGCACAAGAGCGAAAAACTGATCCGAAAAATAATGTGGCCCATACATACAATTACAATCCTAATAACTGGAAGTAATATCCGCCTGAATAAAATTTATGTTATGTTTGACATACTACAGTTTGAGACTTTTAAGTGACTAACTGTTGATAATAATTAACTAACATACGAGAAGACATGATTTTGGAGTTGTGAGGGGGAAATAAAAGCGTAAAAAAAAAAGTTAATTAATCATCATGAATTATTATTAAGACGTTAAAACGATTTGATCTACCACTGTTCTGCATAGTCATATATGTGATTCGTTTATGTTTATGCAGTGCGATGTAGCATACAAAAAAATATACATCAGCATATTCAATATTGTGTGATATTTTTCAAAATTTTACCGTATTAACCCTATAAAAATAATCATATAATATATTCATGTAAAAAAAATCAAAATTTATTATGATCTTATTATATATTTTTTATTTTTTATTTTTATTAAAAAATAAATGATCAATTTAAATATTTTATGAACTTTTTAGAATACATATTCACATATATGTACCGTATACCGCATGTAAGATATGCAATAACCAACCGAACGCACATTTTAAAACCTAATACATTTAATATTATTTTTCTCAACATGTACAACAGCAACAGGTAGGTTCTCTTATCTAAACTACACAAAATTGACCCCCAATAATACAACTATGACATCATGAGAAACAATAGCCTGATTTACAAACATCTACTTGGGTTCGCATTCACCTAAACCAACAAAGAAAAAATAAATAAAAAATAAGAAGAAAGATTGTCTTGCTCATTTTGTCAAAAACATAAACATCCCTGTTTCTTTACCAGTACCAATTTCAACATAATTAGATTCATGCGCAGGTGACAGAGCTCTCTTTAATTTTAGTCTTCCCTACAATATTCATCAATAATTTCTTCAAACCTTTTGCGCCATCTTTCTGGGAGTCACCAGAGAACATCAGGGGCCTTTCTGGTATGCCCCATTTCTTTCTTTCTCTGCCAACATTCTGTGCCTCCATGAGCTCCTCATTCGAAGAAGAATAGGCCGACTCTGATCCACTAGAAGTACTACTTAGTACCAGGAACTCACTCAGTGATCCCTGGCTAGAGGTCAAATGGCCACTATTAAAGATGTCTGTATCTCTTTGTTCCTTACCTATGCTGCTTCTCTGCTTTATTACCGCTGCACCAGCACCAGGTCCGATGCCACTTCCTTTCCTGAGAAATGGCTTTAAAGTATGGCTCTTTCTTGGGCTAAAATCGTCCGGATAAAAATTCTTATCCAGTTCTAAGCCCCTGAACTCAGCAGTACCGGCTAAGGTGTTTCTTCGATGATGTGCTTTTACTGGTTTGCCTTTCTTTTGTTCTTCGGTAATGGTTCTGCTTCGAGATAAGCTCCTCGAAGAAGACATAGAGCTTGATACATTAAGGCCATCTTTTGACATTGGTGCTCTATTTTCCTTTGTTGTAAGAGGCATAGAAAAAGTGCTTCGGTCTAAACCGCTTCTTTTCATGCTATTATTCCTTGAAGCCGGAGCTTTCTTCTTTTTCTCATCCTGAATTGATTTTGTCACCTGAGAACATAATTAAATTTAATTTTAGCATTAATTAAAGTTCTGTTCCAACTTTCTAGTCAAAGTTTATGGTTAATTAGGATCCGACCAGGGCTTTAAGCTTCTGGAAGGACTTTCAGGAAATTCACACCATGGTGATCTGGCACGGTGTAAAATGCTTATCCTTCTAACTTTAGGGAATAAAAATCGACAATGAACAAAGCCAAGTAAAACTAATAACCCCACAATTTTCATGCTATCAACAGTGTATAATATCTGGGTTACCTTATCATGTAAATGCAACTTTCTTAAAAAAAGGATGTAAACCAACCTTTTGTCTGGTATGTGAATCTGATTGAACATCAGAAAGCCGTGATGTTTGCTGATGAGAGCTCGGGGTTTTTGCTCTTTTGAGGCGGTCCCACATGACCTGCATCTCTGCCTCCTTCTCTGCCATCCTGACAAGCCACTCCTCTCTCAGCTTGGCTTCTCTCTTCTCATGGTATATCTCATACATCCTTCCTCTTTGAAGAACCTCTTCCTTGTCTGCAAAATTAATCTCCATCTCCTGTTCAGTTGAGAACTTAATCATAGAGCTTATGTATGGGAGAAAGGTTCTATAGGTGTTAATTAAAAGTAGGAATGAAAGAAGAAAGGATGGTCTTTGAGCCTACCACAAGACATAAATACTGACAGTTAGAAGAATGGAATTTTACGTATATGCCATCGCATTTTTAGTTTTCACAAGATGGAGATCAATATCTAATATTATTTATTATTATTTTATTAGTGACTCGTGCTTATTGAACTGTAATAATAAGAAATATGAAAAAAATATGCCCTAACGATAATTGCAAGAAATCTTCTGGCAAGGAAAAAAAAAAGCTATAGAATATTTACTCGCCATATAATGTTACACCTTAATTGGGTTGATATGTGTTGAGAATTTAAATGCAAAAATGAAAAAAAAATAACAACATCCTCATTAAAATTTTATAATTAATTTGTTTAAAAAAGAAATAATGATAAAATGATAGTTTAAGAGACTACTTTGTTTTTAATGAAGCGTATGATTAAGAGGTAAGATGTCAATATGTCATGTTGTTGGTATGTCTCTAAAAATATATATGGTTTGAACTTTGATGGGGTCCAATGGATAAGGAGGAGATTCTGATAATAATTTATTAACAAAGACTTCGAAAATGGCGGGCAGGTAGGTTGGCCATTTTGAAGAAGCGGCAGCTAAACTCGGACTTCTTTTGCGACTATTTTTTTATTTTTGAAATCCCTTTTACAAATATGTTTACATTACATGTTTATGTTGTACTGAAAATAATTTCTTTTTGAAAAGTTACAGTTGTGGACTTCTTCTCCGTCTATTGCGCGGACCGCTGGGTCTCCCCTTTTATTCAAGAGTCGCTTATTCAGACAACATTAGGGATTGATGGCTTAGTTTAAGCATCCGTATCACACTATTAAATTGATTATCACAACTCATTTGATAATTATCATTTTAATTTTAAAAATGCAGAAGCTAGATAAAATTACACAATTACTTAAATTTGAAAGTCTATTTGATATAAGTCACATCAGCGGAGGGAGTGAAAAAATAATTATGAAAATATCATTTTAAAATTTTCATTCTATTTAAAAATATCACTCTTAATTTAGTTTTAAAAAATTTATCAATTTAATATGAAATTTTAATTTTAATAATCAGCACAAATACGGATGCAAAGAGTAGTCGTCTAGCTTATATTAAAAAAAATTTTGAACTGGTCGCAAAATCTCTTTTTCCGACGTGTTGTGTGTTGATTTGTTATCTGTATTTTGTCGCTGCAAAGAAGATACAGATTTCTTTTGTGGCGTTTTTGTGTAGCAATCGATGAACACGAGTCATAATCCATGACAAATTGACAACCATCGTGGTAGGGATTTAAATATAGGGAGGGACGACAATTTTAACAATAGATTTTTAAATAAATATCAAAATAGTTTTATAAATTTTCTCTATAGATATATTCTTTCATCTATAAATTAATAGTATTTTAAATTTTATGTAATTTCATTCAACAATAACAACAAAGCCTTTAATTCTAAATAAATTGGATAGACTAGAAATGAAAACCTAATCCAAAAATATAGAGAGCAGAGATCTCAAATATAAAAATTAATGATAGTAATAATGATGATGAGAATAAAAAAGATAATGAGAATGAGCATAATGATGATGATAATATGATAATAATAATAATAGTAATAATAATAATGTAGATATCCATACTAATAATAAAAGCAATAGTAATAATAGTTTAATAATAATCATGTAATTTCATTATATATATATATAGTTTGAAAATTTTATATAATTTATAATGATTTTAATTTAATGATCTTTGATGGACTATCAAACGATAATGAAATTATATGAAATTTAAAATACTGTCAATCTATAAGTAAAAAAACATTTAAGTTTGAATTATTATTTAAGTAATTAATAATTTAGCTCAGGAATATAATTAATTAACTAAGGAGCGCCACAAACTACGCTATACGTATACCAGAAAATGTAAAGATGTGCAAGCAAAAGATTATTGCTATAACAGCAATCTATTAACAGGAGTTATAATTCATGAAAAATATCGTGATAAGATTTTCAAATAATATCTCAATTATGTTTGAACTATTATTTTCCTAACATGTTCTCAATTATTGTTCTCGTAATATACAATAATGCTTAACTCACATTATTAATAAAGTTTATAGAGTTTTCTATTATTTAAATTATAGGAATACTAATTATATCCGTGAGCCACAAGTTTTGTGCTTCGATAAATTATTTTATAATTTTGAACTTATTACTTTGATCATGAATACAAAATTTGAAAGCTGAACTCACTGTTTTTTTTCTCTCGGAACAATTTTTTTTTATCATGAATGAATTATGTCTTTAGGGTCCGTATTCTTTTTTCTATTAATTACACTATTATTTCATAATAATTTTGATGGAATGACCAGTTCAAACAATGAACCGCGTTATGCTATATACTAGACAATTTTGTTAGCACAAACTGACATAATTAAAATTCCTGCTGCAAATTCAAATTTTTATGGTATTAAGATGTGAACTCCAGTTGTACCGTTGTTCTAGTACTAGTAGGTATAAACCTGGTGCACCCTGCAGGTTAAAGTATGGGTGTCAATGGGTCGGATCGGATCAGATCATTATTATTTTATTATTTTTTTGATCTGATTTGAATCCGATTCGATTATATTCAGGTCAAAAAATTTTGATCCATATCTGACTTGATCGGATTACGAATCGATCTGATCAGATCTGTGTAAAATAAATAATTTTTTTATATTATTTTAAATAATTAAATATTAATTAATTTATAATTAATCTTAATTAATATATAATTAATGTATGTATGTTTAAGATTTAATTAGTACTAAATCATAAAATTACTTTAAAAACATAATTAATCTGATTGGGTTTGATTAATCCAAATCCAACCCGACCCGATTCAAATTAAAAAAAAAATAAATTCATATTCAATTCAATTATCTTCAGATTATATTAGATTGGATTGGATCAATAATAAACACCATTAACTTAAAAGTCCAAACTGTCAACCGTGGAACCCGGATCAATCGCCTATCCGTGGAATATTCTACCGCGCAGACTATATAGCCGATCTCCGGTTGAGTCAACCAATGGAGATATTTGCAATCCAATTAGCATGGGTGTAGTTTAGTCAAACGATATCACTATTCCCACCACTTTTTTTAAATTAACTTCTGATTAACAACTACTGTTAAATTATATTTTCACTCTTTCAAATAATAAAAAATATCATTTTCTATCATCTTCCAAATAACACTATTTTACCTCTCTTCCAATAATACTATCCTTTCAAAATTATTATTTAATTTACCAAACAGACTCATGGGATTTCAATTGTATAAATTATAATGTTACAATTATTGGTTTTAGTGACCATAAATTTACTAAAATAGGTCAGCAACCATAGTTGAACATGTAAATTATTTAAGTTTTTTTAATAAAGAAATTTTAAGTTACTTAACTTTTAAATATCCATCAAATTTTTCTCAACTTGCGGCCTTAATTATTTATAATTTTTAGTCGATGTATTATAATTTACCAAATCAATCGTTCTATCTGCATTCTCGCTTATTAATGAATTGTAAATATTGACGTGACAATTATACTTTTACTTATAGATCATAAATGAAACACCTGCGAATTTATTAATATTTTAATTAGAAAATTATCTAAATGGGTCACATATAGGGCTGCAAACGAGTCGAGTAGAGCTGAGCCGGGCTTACCTCAAGTTCGGCTCATAAAAATTCGAGTTGAGTCGAGCTGAGTTCATGAAACGCTTTGAACCGAAAAACCTAACTCAAACTCGACTCGTTACTATTTGAGCTAGTTCAAGCCCAAACTGAGCCACGAGCCCGAGTTTTTTTGTGCATCTCTAGTCACATAAGTTTTATTATTATATTATCAATTAAAAAATATAAGGAAATTTATTTTTACAATTGCATAATATTATTGTGTGTATTAACTCTGAAAAATGAAAAATTGTCATCTTAAGGGAATATTACAAATTATTAATGTGATAAATAAATTTGCTATGGACCAAAATATTATCGGTTATTATTTTTAGATAAATTACAATAATTAATCTCAACTTTATCTTTTCTTCTTGTGGTCGACAGAGAATTAGCCGTATAAACATCAAGATGTTTTGACTTTTAGAACTAATCCGAAGAGTAAGTGTTCTAAAACGCAGTATAAACAAATGGAGAGGAAACAAATATCCAATGGAACAATGAAACGAAAAATCAGAAATTCACAACTCATCAAAAAGATTCAAAACAAAAGGGAAGAGAAAAAGAAAACCTACTGGATTCATAGCCTCGCCTCCTTTTCTAACAAATCAGATCAATGGGGACAGGGGAGGAGAAGCGAACGCTTTTCCTGGTGAACCTGGCGTCGATCATGGAGAAGGCCGACGAGGCGCTACTCCCTGCGCTGTACAAGGAGGTCGGAGCGGCGTTGCACACCAGTCCTATCGGGCTTGGCTCCTTAACCCTCTTCCGATCCTTCGTTCAAGCATCGTGCTATCCCTTAGCGGCGTACATGGCTGTGAGGTACAATCGAACTCGTGTCATAGCTCTTGGAGCTTTCCTCTGGGCAGTCGCCACATTTTTAGTCGCTGTTTCAGACTCATTCGGCCAGGTAGAATAATTGTGAATTTAGTCTATCCGATTAAGCCTGTATTTATGGATTTGTGGGCACATGTTTTAATGTTTTCTGTTTTTTATGTGGCGTTATTTCCCGGTAAGATTTGGCAGCAAAATTAAGTACTGTGTTGTGTACATTCAACTATATTTCAAAAGAACTAGGATGCCACCACTGCATAGCGCAGATGGTAATGGCATAAGCCTCCAAGGGGGAGGCTGGGATCAAATCCGCTGGGCCGGGTAAAAGGGGTGGTGTGAGTGTGTGGCTTATGGGCATTGTTAAAAAAAAAGAACTAGGATGATTAGAATTTATGCCTTAATTTTTAGAATAAGTTCTAGAGAGCGTCAGTTCAATTCTATCTAGTGATGCAATTTATTGCTAACCAGTTCGACTGGCAGGTGGCTGCTGCTTTTTATTACTTTGATGATTAGTTGCTTAACTTCATTGTTTCCTTGTTAGTACAAATACTTTAGATGCACCCTGCTTTGCTTTGTACATGAAGTTGTCATAATATCTTACTGTCTAGCTAAAAGAACTGCCTAAGATAGTTTCTGTAATTAGCTTGTTAACGATATTATAGGTAGCGTTGCGAGAGCCCTGAATGGTGTTGGCCTTGCTCTTGTGACGCCAGCTATTCAATCACTCGTCGCAGATTCAACTGATGATGCCACACGTGGGACAGCATTTGGTTGGTTACAACTAACTAGCAATTTAGGCTCATTGTTTGGTGGCTTTTTTGCGTTGCTACTTGCCTCCACTACTGTCATGGGTATAGATGGTTGGCGTATTGCCTTCCATTTTGTTGCTATTGTTAGTGTAGTTGTTGGGATTCTCGTGCGTCTCTTTGCGAAAGACCCACGTTTTTCAATGAAAGAGGGTTCTATACTTGATCATGCTTCCCAAAGGAGTGCTTGGACAGAACTCAAGGAGTTGGTATTGGAAGCCATGGCAGTAGTGAAGATACCATCTTTTCAGATTATTGTGGCACAAGGTGTCACTGGCTCATTCCCATGGTCAGCACTGGCATTTGCTCCTATGTGGCTGGAGTTGACAGGGTTTTCTCACCAGAAGACTGCAGTTATCATGACCATATTTGCTATTGCAAGCTCGATTGGGGGTCTATTGGGTGGGAAAATGGGGGACTATCTATCGATCAAATACCCAAATTCAGGAAGGATAATTCTGGCACAAATAAGCTCAGGTTCTGCTGTTCCTCTTGCGGCTCTGCTCTTGCTGGCTTTGCCAGATGACTCAAATTCAGGGATTAGCCATGGATTAGTTATATTTATTATGGGTCTCAGCATTTCCTGGAATGGACCAGCGACTAACAAGTAAGATTTTTCATTCTGGCACCATTTCTATTTTAAGTTATAGTTTCTGAGAGCAAATTTTGTCATTTTTACTGGACATGAATCTCTATTTTTTTTTTGCCTTCTTCATCCTCTTGGTTCTGGCACATAATACCTAACAAATCTTCAATTCATTTATATTGTTTTCCCTTCATAATTTCATTTCTAATATGGCTAAAGGGGTTATTTACATGCACATTTAAAAATATGGCTAGAAGAGTTGTTTACATGCACATTTTAGATGAATCACAGTTTTTACAGTTACTGATGTTGTTATGTATCTGTTTTTCAACTGTAGTCCTATATTTGCTGAAATTGTACCTGAGAAATCAAGGACCAGCATTTATGCACTGGACAGGTCCTTTGAGTCGGTTCTTGCCTCTTTTGCTGCACCTGTTGTTGGTTACCTTGCGCAGCATATCTATGGCTACAAGCCGATCAATGATGGGATTTCGGAGAACACCATTACGGATAGAGAAAACGCTATCTCCTTAGCGAAGGCTTTGTACACAGCCATTTCAATCCCAATGGTGCTTTGTTGTGTGATCTACTTGTTTTTGTACAAAACATACCCAAGGGACCGAGATAGGGCAAAGATGGATTGCCTGATTGCATCTGAATTGGAAGATATCGAGTTGGTGGGTAAAGCGCAAAGAGAGATGTACAGCACGGAGAGGAGTGTGATTGATGTAGATTATGGAGATGATGAGTTGTTTGTTGAAGAGGAGGATGAAAAGACTTCTGTGCCTTACCAAGTTGGATCAAGTAAGCACAGATAGTTTGCATTTGTATGTACATGTTTTCCTTTTTTTTAGATTTAATATTCTTTTACGCTTTTTTTTTGTTAGATGAAAACAGCCATACAGGGTAGGTTTGCAACCTACCATTTTGTAAAATTTACACAATGAGAATGAGCAACTCTCATTCTTTAATAGCATTCTACGCTTTTTCATCAACTCATCTGCAAGTTTGCAACTGAGAACTAGAAAATGTTTTCATGCAAAGCAAATTGTTTGAGTAAACAAACAATTTTGCAATAGCATCTCACAAAGGATAACACATCAGGGCTAGGCTGATGCAGAATTTTAATCGATGATTAATAATCATATTGTTATAGCTTATCGAGTTCAAATCTATTAGCTAATTGAGTACTAAATAAAAAAAATCAACATTCAACATACATAATTATCTAATAAAAACTATCAAAATATTTATTTATATATTAGAAATAACAAAAAGAATAAAGCTTAAAATAGTAAATAATCAAGTTGATGAAGAAACTTTTCTTTACGGAACTTAATATTTAAATTTTTTGTATATTTTTTCATTATTTATGCTATTAAATAATTTTTTCAATAAAAATAATCAAATATTTTAGAAGGGTTAAAAATTAAATACAGAGAGGTCAGAATAGAAAAAATTTAGTCCAATAGTATTATTTTTCAAAATTCAAGAGGACAGCTGACTCTTGTGGATTACACTAGATCCGCCCATAGATAACATCAACGGTTTGAACTTGTAGTTACAGCTAATCCAAATGTAATTGAAGTTAACCTTGCAAAACTCCCTGGCGAGCTTAAAGAACATATTAGTTTACTTCATTAGTGATTTGAGACTTTTCATAAACATTCTTTTTAGCAAGAAAGAGAGTAACTTCATTAAAATTATAACACAATCAGGGATTCTCTCATACAAGAGAATCAATTTTAATGGATTGCTCAGAGCACCAGAACACGTGCTGCTTCTAGATTTTCCATCTCCAATATATTTAACAAAGAAGAGAATCCTCATGAGATCCATCTGCTTGACTGCAGGATAAATTCCGTTATTTTTTGGTTTCTCAACTTGCCAACTGAGTCTGGTCAAATTTTCCTGATATGTGATGTGGTCGTTTTTCCTTTGACATTTAATACTTCATGAAATTGCACCGGCAGAATTGACCTGGTATTGCTGTACTTACTTGTAGAAGAGTAGAAGATTCCAGAATCCCCTATCTAACCTAGTATATGACTTGTCTTTAGTCCTGAAATTCATTCCGGTCGATTTCAGACACAATTGTATGCAAATCTTGTGTTATTTTATTCCGCAAAATAGATCGACCGTAGTAAATGAGCCGGTCTACCATAGTTCCAACAAACTTGAAAGGCTTCGGATTAGCTTTAAGCCCAATTGTTGTCTCAATGATGCATGCTCCTAGAAATATTGATGCATGAACTCGTTACAAAACTCGGTAGACCAAAAACAGGGCCTAAAGCTCGTTATAAAAGAAACAATAAAATATTAAATATGCATGCTCCTAGTCCTAGGAATAACAAAATCTCTCTTATTGCTATTTTAGTATTTGTTTTGGACGATATGATAATATCCCTCGCTACTTTTTTCAGTTATTTTGCATTAAATAATCTCCATGAATAGCAATATGAATAAGGGAAAATTAGTTGTGCGTTAGATGCTCAAATGGGAACCGAAAAAACAAGGGGCATTCTAAGTCTGCAACGGACAAAAATCACTTCAGCATTTAATACCTAGGAGACCTATATGCTTCCCACTTGAAAAGAAAAGGGTCCCTAGTTTTGTATAGAAGATATTATTAAAGATAATTAGTGGAGGTAATTAACAAATTTGAATGTTAGATGGGATAATTATCTTATAAATACCTACTTCTCATTGTAATCTTGGTATGTTGAGAAATGAAATAAAAATTATTGTTAGTTGTTAATTGTCCTGGTTAAATCAGTAGTTATCCTTTTTATTGCATTCAATTATCTTCTTTATCCACAAAACATCAAAAATTTCCATTTCGGCCAAATAATTCATCCAATGTCCCCAAATTACACTCTAATTCCAATTAGGAGTGTGACAGTATCAGAGCCCAAAGATCACAGCTGGCTCAAATTCTGACAACAAAAAATCAAGATCAGACCCTTATTAGTTCGTACCAGCACCGTCGCTGAATCAGTTGGCCACAGTCAAGCTCCTCCTTCCACGGGTTAAGCCAGCAATACAAGTCAACAATATCTTCCACAAACTCACATCTCAATCACCTATTGCCACGTTTCCTCGCACCGACAGCGGTTCCAGCATTCGTTGCTGGTCTCACCTTGGACCGGATAGGTAAGCTAGGGCGAGTTGGGACTTCACGTTCCATTTGCCTCCTTCTGGCATCAGATTGGCGATACCGTTCCCCTACCCTGTCTTACGTACCGACTCAAGAAGAACACCCATTTTTCTTTTCGCTATCCTTCTGGGTTTTTCTCACCACCGTGCGGATTGAGATTTCACGAAGCAAGAGACCAATGAGTAAGGAGTGACACGGATAATCAACCCACAGTGACTTCACACGACTCGGCTTTGGCGACATCACTCGAGCCTTCAAGATCACGCAGGAAGGATCACTTCTTGGCTGAAACTCCTGACTGGGCCTCATACAAGTAATTGTTTTTTGCAATTGGGCCGGATGCAAGAAATTTTCTTTCACATTTGGGTCTAAGAGCTGGCGATTTTGATTATTAGGCCACGCAAAACTTGGGTTCTTGCTGAAGCTTCTCATTGTGTTCCTTATTGGCCAGTAATTAATATTCAAAAGAATTAATTCAAAATGTATGGAGAAAAGACCTTACAATATCTTGAGGATATTATGAACCCAAATACAATTAAAGATCGACATATATATCATAGATGCATGGTTTTGTGGAATTTTGGTGATTTATACACTTGTGAAGATACGGGTCTTTATCACGTGTGTAATGATTCGTGCAAACAACTAATGATACTTGATGAATATCGAGCCATTTGTGGAGTGAGTTATCGGATATATGGCTTAACATCAAGAGAAATCGAGGTGGTACAAGCATTTCTTCATAAGGAATGACTTCAAAAAATTAGAGTCTTTGAATAAATTGATTGTGATATATGATCCCCAAAAAAATATAAATTTAGAAGACAAACCAATTGAGAAACTTGGAGTCGAGACATATGCTAATTGTAAATTAGAGCACGAATATCAAGATTCTATTCATCAAGACAACCAAGATCCGATTAACAATGATTACACATTTGAGCAAGAGATTCAAGACTCAACTCATCAAAATTATCAAGACTCAATTGACAAAAATTTCACACTCAAGCAAGAAGACCAAGACTCAACTCACCTAGACGATCCAAATTCTACTCACCATGATGATCAAGACTCGCTCAATATCTTGCCACACTCAATCCAATATGAGGCTTCAATAATAAATTCCCTACAAAAAAATTCATACAAAGACCCATTTCAATTCGTATGTCATTCCTCAAGCCTACACTCCTCTATGGTAGTACAAAAAAATTAATTCATATGACGACATCTTTCCTTCGAGACGGGATGAACATTTTTGGGCCACATTCTTCTTTGGCCAAGAAGATCGCCTCCAAAACCAAATTTATTGATTGTTCATTTTCTTTGGGCAAGGAGATCACCTCTAAAGCCTAATATTTTCATTGTTCATCTTCTTTTTTCTTGGGCTAGGAGACCACCTCCAAAACCTAATATTTTATTTTATTTTTTTTCATAATCCTTGAGGACAAGGATTGTTTGAAGGGGAAAGGAATGTTACAATCTAGAATAATTGTATAGGAGATATTATTAAAGGCAATTAGTGGGGGTAATTAGTAAATTTGGATGTTAGATGGGATAATTGTCTTATAAATACCCACTCTCCATTGTAATCTTGGTATGTTGAGAAATGAAATAAAAATTGTTGTTAGTTGTTAATTGTCCTGGTTAAACCAGTAGTTATCCTTTTTATTGCATTCAATTATCCCCTTTATCCACAAAACACAAAAAATTCCATTTCCATCAAATAATTCACCCAATTTTCTCAAATCACACTCTAATTCCAATTAGGAGTGTAACAGCAACGTTATGAAAACATAACATACAAAAGGGATGAACTCGGACAAGACCCATAACCACTTAGTATCATGGCCCACCAAGATATCTTTCAAAGTCACCAAGAGGAAGAAGTCATTTCGGCCCCATTCACATTGGTCAAAAATAAAAGCCCAAAAATCGGACTAACAAACCTCCAAGAAGAAGCCCAAGGCTCAACCTGAAGCATAAAGGCCCATATGAGTCGGTACAAAAAGAAAGCCAGAAAATGTTACATGGCAGACTTCGTCACACCCATTGCACAGAGAGTGACACAGAAGAAGAACAGCAAATTTCAAATCAAGGAGAGGGCGGCACCATTTGATGAGGAGTTTGCGCTAATAGCTCTAGTGCCACAGGAGTCAACTGAACCTCAGAGATGGAAGAGCAGATTAAACTGGCATCAAAAGATGACAGTCTAGATAACCATGGTAAATGAAAACTCAAAACAAGGTGGGAAAGAGAATTTGCTGGCAGAGGGGCATAACAGTCTAGATAACCATGGGACAGGAAGGGTGACTCACATATGAGTCAAGTTGGACCGTGCTCGCAGAAAATGGGTTATTTTTGTATTATGATGAGGAACAAATTGGAGTCCAGGTTAAATAAGTAAGTTATTCCATGTAGTAGCAGTTTTTAGTTGTCCTAAGTAGTAGCAGGTACTTATATCAGCCGCATTAAGACAAAGTAGGTGTGGTGATGGAATGCAGGGGCGGATTTAAATTATATTAGGGAAGTCAACAAACTCTCTGAATTTTAAAAAATTATATTTTTAGACTAAAATTTTGTTAATTTGACATCTTTAAATCAAATTTCTGATCCTCTGAATTGTCTGATTATTTTTTATTGAGAAAAAAAATATTTAATATCATGGATAATGAAAGAATTATGTAAAAAATTTAAAATATGAATTCTCGTAGAGGAAATTTTTTTTTATCGCTATGATTATTTGTTATTTTAACTTTTATTTTGTTATTTTTAATATATAAAAGATATTATTTTAATATTTTTATTTAATACCCAATTAATTAATGGGTTTGAATCCAATAAACTACTGAATCCGATTACTGACCCATCTGACCAAAATTCTGCATCCACCCTGATGGAATGGTTAGCATAGGTACAAGCCTTTTGTTGTATGAAAGTGAAAGTGAAGGAAACAATATGCAAGAAGTAGAAGAATGGATGTATCATGCAAAAGTAATGTTTCAGTTTCAAAAAATCTTCTCTTCACTGGATGCATACCAAAAGAAGCAATGAACAGCAAAAAATGAATCAAAAAAGAAAACTGAACCTACTAACTTGGAATGTCCGTGGACTTAATGAAAGAAATAAAAGAACCGTAATTAGAAAACACTACTCCAATACAAATCACATAAACTAATCCTACAGGAGACCAAACTACTAGTTGTAGATAAAAGATTCATAAGGGAATTTGCGGGTCGGAAATACGATCAAGCAATTCATATACCGGCTGAAGGTACGGCGGGGGATTTCATGCTTTTATGGGATGCACATGAATACACCAAACTAGCACAAATAGAAGGGAGATTCACAATCACAGTAGATTTAACATGCAACCTCCATGATACAATTGTCAGGATCACAGGGATCTATGGCCCTCGATGATACAATTGATTTTTGTCTCGAGCTAAGGGCAGAATAGCTGCAACAAAACATACCGTGGATGATATCAGAGATTTCAATGTTACGCTAAATCAACAAGACAGATCAAACCAGCATCACACACAACATGATATGTTGCAATTCAGACAACTGGTGGACTCTTTAGAACTCGTAGATTTTCACTTGCAAGGAAGAAATTACACATAGAGTAATGACAGAGAAATACCAACTTTTGTTAGGTTAGATAGATTCCTCATGTCAATACACTAGGCTCATAAGTTCCCAAACACAATGCAGAAAGCACTGCCAAACACATCTTCTGATCAGTCCCATACTATGTTCGTGCAAAACAAAATTCCCATGCTCAAGCATCTTTAGAACTGAGAATTACTGGCTAAGAAACTCAGATTTCAAAAACCTGGTGAACAATTACTGGCAACAAGCACCAAAGGCAGAAAACCTGAAACAGTTACAAGATAAACTAATGAAATTGAGAAAAGAAATTATCAGATGGAAAAAATAAAAAAGAGAAAAAGATGGAGAGTATATACAAGCATGCCTAGAATTTCTATACTGATTATATCAGCAAGCGAAAAGGTGAACACTTAATGCCATCGAGAAATGCATAAAGATAATCATCAAAAACAGATTACAGGAATTGGCAAACCAAGAAGAACAAAGATGGAAGTAAAGAGCGAAGAAAGCATGGGTTAAATTGGGAGGCCGAAACACCAGGTATTTCCATCAATTGGCTGACATCAATGCAAAAATATTTCTCCAAAATTCTTGTCAACAGATTGCAAATGGTGATGGCGAATTTGGTATCTAATGCACAAGCAAGCTTTCTTAGAAACAGACATGAGGGATTTCTATATGAACAAGAGGTGGTCACCGTAGCTACAAAACAAAACACAAAAATTATCTTTGTTCAAAGCTGATATAACAAAAGTTTTTGACACATTATCGTGGGAATTCCTTTTAAAGTGGCAGCCAAAGGTTTCCCCAACAAACTGGATACAATGGATTGCGATTGTATTGCAAGACACGTTGCAAGTCTTGCTGAACTCAATGGTGGGTAAAGCAATAAAATTAAAAAGGGGAGTAAGGCAGAGAGACCCCTTATCTCCCTATTTATTTATCCTAGCAACAGATTTCCTGCCCAGATGGTTAGAAGCACTAACACAACAAGATCTACTGATAAAGCATTTTCCGCATTGCTGACACGCTATTTATCATATAACCAGAAGAACAACAACTTAGGGCTCAGGACTCAAGTTTAATCTTCAAAAGTCTGAAATGTTGGTCACATCGGCAGCCCCAGAAACAACACAGACATTGGCGGATATCATGGAATGTAAAGCATCGACCTTCCCATTAATATATCTTGGTATGCCAGTATCGGACAGAATAATTAAAGAATATTACTGAGCATTAATAAATAAACTCGCAGGTTGGGAGGCGACATTACTATCGAACAGAGGGAGGCTCACAGTATTAAATGCCACACTCAATACAATTCCAATTTTCTTCATGTTCACATTTATGCTTCCAAATTGGATTATCAAGGAAATTGACAAAATAAGAAAATGATTCCTTTGGCACAGCCATAAAGAAACTATGATTCCCCGTTCAAGCGTTGACAAAAATATATTTCCCCGTTCATAATTTAGTAAATGCTGTTATATCGAGCACTAATTTAGTAATATCAGAAACAATTTAGTGCTCGATATTACTGGACAACAAAATTAGTTTATCGAGAGTTCATTAACTTTGGATGTATGTTAGTAATGAAAATTTCAAAAATGAAATATATTTTCAAAAAAGATGTTGATTATGTATTTTCAATAAATGAAATACAAAGTCTAAACATTTGGTAACAAAATTTGCAAAACAATTGAAAGCTTGTGCTGGTGCAATAGCGAAGCTGAAAGTAAGAGGGGGCCGGAAATTTTAGTTAAATGTATCTTTCTTCTTTCTAAATAATTAACACAAATCTCAATTAATAATTATATCAATAATCATTGTCAAGATGTGGGGTGGTCATTTCACCATTTGAACTGAATTTAACCTAAAATTTTAACCAATCCTTAAGAACAAATAGCTTTAATTAGTTTTAATATGGCTATTTTTTGGGTGGGGGGATTGCTATCTTATGCCGCGCGGCATGCGAGCAGCACGGCCGATAACCATTGGATTCACGGGGTCCTTTTAAGATTGATGAAGCACAAATCTTCATGCACATCGAACGACGTCAAAACCTCACTATACGGTATAGCGCGACAGACAATACAAATTCAAGAGGAGGGGGGCATGGCCCCGGGAAGCTCTGCGTCTGTGTGAGGCTACTCTATTGTGACAAACTATTCGAGCAAAACTCGATGTGGAAGTTTGCGTTGTAATCCTATCTACATTATACTGGTGAAAAAGCAATTTCGAGGGTTCTTTATGAAAATTTGATCTTCATGCTAAGTGAAAGTATTCGTATCCACTGCGATAATTTCTCAATTCCACCGTTAATCATCGAAAATATTTTGTCCACGTAAGAATTAAGTTGTCCCATATAAGCAGTGTAAAAACTAAATAGTTGACATAATCATTTAAAGAGAATATATATTTCTTAAATGAAATATGTATATTTATTAAATATATATATATATATTAATTATAATTTGTCTAGTTCAAAAATAATTATAACATTTTCATCCGTGTACAACATTAAAGTTGAATAACTGATATAATTATTAATAATAGCTATATATTAAATGGAACATATATATTTGTTAAATTTAAATACATAATTATTATATTTAATCTTTTAATAAATAAGTTGAATTTAAAAATACGCTAAACTTTTGCATGCATGTAGAGTTGTTTAGAAATTGTAGCAATGAATCTTTTATTTAATGCCGTTTATTGATACCGGCCCCCTCTCCAAAATATATACTTTTTAGAGGTTTGGTACTAATGCATAGTTCGGATGATTTATATATTATAAATTATTTTTTATTTTTAAAATTTAAATTATTGATTTCACTATTCAAAATGATTTTCATATGAAAATTTAGTAGACCAAATTTTATGAATTTTATATTTTTTTACTATCTTTTAGATATTTAGAAATTTACTTTTTTAAATGATTCATAATAATTAAATAAGTAAGAACATCTACATCGGTGTCAATTGTCAAAATTAAATGTTTATATCACATTATCAAATTAATAATTCATTTTTAGAGTGGCATACCTTAATAGAATGAAATTATCAAAATTATACTTTCATTATTAATTTTTTACTCTTGTACTGATGTGACTTGTCAAATGAACTATTAAATTTAGATAATTGTTTAATTTTACATAATATCTGCATCCATGAAATTTAAATAACAATTATCAAATGAAATTTGATAGTCAATTTATCAATGAAATATGGATGATTTAATTTTCTAACTATCTAAAAGAAATAAAAATTCTGAAAAATATAAAATTCAATCCTCAACTATATTTTCATATAAAAATCATTTTGAATGATCAAACCAACCATTAAACTTTAAAATGAAGAAACCATCACGAATTATTCGGCCCAACTCTACTTTTTATGCCGTTTCACGCACGTCAACTGAGAAATAAATGATTAATTAAACAATCAGTCTCATAATGGATGCTAATTTCTAAATTTCAAGACGAGAAAAATTAATTATATAACTACAAAGAGATACAGATCATGGAGTCCTAAAAGACTCAACCAAATAAAAAGTTCCCATTGCATTATATTTGACAACAAAGCAATGCGCGAGTTGCTCTATTTTTTCCTTATATTGAAATCAGTACAGATGCTGCAAAGCTAGCAAGAAACCTTACAAAAAAGGCAAATGCAAGTCCATGACTAGTTTTATTTAAAACCTGCAGGGCATGATATTCATCGGTTAAAGATATTCCAAAGTGTCCATTACGGCAATCATTTCCCCTCTTTCTTCTTCTCTCTATCCCTCTCAGAAGTGAAAATGAGGATTGAACAGAAGAAAATAACCCTTATGTTAGTCAACATTGCCTCCATCATGGATAGCGCTGATAACACATTGCTACCAGCAGTGTACAAGGAGGTTGGAGCCACATTACATACCACTCCTGTCGGGCTTGGTTCACTGACTCTATTCCGATTGATTGTACAAGCTTTGTGCTACCCGCTATCTGCCTACATGGCATCCCGATACAATCGGGCCCACATTATCTCCTTAGGTGCTTTCCTCTGGGCCGGTGCCACTTTTCTTGTTGCCATTTCCACTACTTTTCTTCAGGTCTTGTCAATTGACTCTCTTTTCCTTATATTAGCTATTTATGGATGATTATACCAGACATATATTTCTTCTGATATACCTACCTAATCTATTTGGTGAGATTATACAAAATAAATTCAATATAATTATAAATGTGCTCTGCATTATTTGAATAGTGTTTATAAAATTTGGGCCTATTCAAAAGTTCTTCAATCACCTATTACAGATATTTGAGATTTGCATTGGTCGAGTTTCAGCTGTCTTTCAATGAATAACATTTTTGGTGGCACTAAATGTCAAAAAGTATCGAATGCATGGATTTAGATAAATGCATTCTAGAACTGAACTTAATTTATATTTATAGATTGCAATCACTTTTTATTATCTACTGTCAAATTATACAAAAAAATTGATGGACAGGTCGCAATATCCAGAGGTTTAAATGGTATTGGGTTGGCGATAGCAATACCAGCACTCCAGTCACTGGTTGCTGATTTAGTAGATGAACAAAACCGCGGAGCAGCATTTGGATGGCTGCAATTCACGGGATCTATGGGATGTGTGGTAGGAGCTTCAGTTGCCCTTCTATTAGCACCCACTACTTTCATGGGTATAGCTGGCTGAGTTGCTTTTCATCTAGTTGCAATTATTAGCATAATTGTTGGGTTGCTCATCTGGTTTTATGCTGTAGACCCATGTCATCAAACTAATCCTGTTTATTTATCAAGAAGATCTGCATTTGAAGAGGTGGAGGAGTTTATAAAAGAAGCAAAGGCTGTTATAAAAATACCTACCTTTTTAGTTATCATTGCACAAGGTGTTCCCGGCAATTTTGCTGGAGCTGCTTTTAATTTTCTACCAATGTGGTTAGAGTTGATTGGATTTTCTCATCTCTACACTGCTTTTCTTTTGAACCTCTCCACAATTGGGATTGCAATAGGGGGAGTTCTTGGGGGCATGATGGGGGATTTTCTTGCTCAGCGCCTTCCAAATGCTGGGCGAATAATTTTGTCACAGATCAGCTCAGGTTCTGAAGTTCCACTCGCCGCGATCTTATTTCTGGTGTTACCAATAGATCCTTCTACCAGAGTTTCACATGCTATCATACTATTCATCATGGGTCTGTTGACCTCTTGGGATGCACCAGCTACAAATAAGTATGTTCTACGTAAATTTCTTGTTATTGTTACTATTTTTTTTTCAGTTTCATAATGAACAAAAATTTTGAGCAATTAACAGGTCATTCGTGCTGGATATGAAATGTTTACAGAATTCAAATTTTGTTAATATCTGCACCTACATTTGTAAGGTTATGAATTCTTATATTGAAATACTCATTAGATTAATTCTATGTGTGACCTTGGGGTCAGAATCATTTCATATTAATAGATGCATTAGAACTAATGTGATGAAGCTAATATTTTCGGTTACATAGATTACATGAGAGGGTGTGAAAAAAAACTCATACTTCTTTTTTCTTAGTTAACTAAATTAGTAAATTGCAGTTGTTTTCTTTCTTGAACTGCTGCTTGTGTGCAGTCCAATTTTTGCAGAGATTGTACCAGAGAAATCAAGAACAAGCATCTATGCACTTGATAGATCACTTGAGACGATACTAGCATCTTTTGGCCCTCCAACTGTTGGCTTCTTGGCTGAAAAGGTATATGGATTCAGAGTTCAAGATAGTTACAAGAGTGATGATCCTAAAACTAATCAAGAAAATGCCTCCTCGTTAGCTAAGGCAATTTACACAGCTGTTGCGATTTCCATGTCACTTTGCTGCTCCATTTATTCATTACTGTACTGAACATATCCTAGAGACCAAAAACGGGCCAAAATGCATAATTTGATAGCTTCAGAAATAGAAAACAGAGAGTTGAAGGTTTCAGTTGTGATGAGAAATCCTTCCTCATCTCAAGATTTTGAATCAGAACATGAATACAAAATGGGTGTTGTTAATTTGGGTTTTGAAGATGAAGAGGGAGAATATGATGGTGATACTAGCACTAAAAGCTTGATACCACGCACATAAACTGTAACACTGGAGAAAGGAAAAGGTTCTCCATCATTACACACATAAGGAGACAGCTTTAGATTGAGGCTTCCACAATTAACCCTAACTTGAGGCTCAATTAAATTTAGTTGAACTAAATTTATTATTTTATTGAGACTCAGATGAATGCTAAAAAATGCACATGTATCAGGACATGATCATACCAGAATTCAATTGTAAAGGTCAAAACAAAAGATATGAAAGGCCTACTATATCATCCAAGTGAGTTCCATTATAGTACCATGCCTTAATTTCTGTTCCTTAATTATTATTTTTCATTTTTCTATTTTATTGCGGGTGCTTTTATTGTTGTTTGTGACATGCTGATTTTTCAGCCTCTTTAATTAACGTTCTTATTAGATTTCCGTAAAGAAATGGAAAATGGCAGGTTTCTTTGCCTGCTTTTGTCAAAAAAAAAAAAAAAAAATGTTCTAGGCCAAAAAATTTATTGGTGGAAATGAAAAAGGAACCAAAATACTGTCAAATGATGTGTAAAACTTTTTGCTTAGATGATTTATGCAATATGTTGATTGTTCTTTTAAGCTAAGCATGGCTAGTCTAGATTTGACTGGTTGCTGCCTTGCTGGTTACTGGATAACTTATCCAACCATGATGAAAATATAACAGAGTCTACTGGAGGGTGGAGGAGAAAAATAAAAAGTCAAACAACCGCCGCATGTATCAAGGAATGCAAATGCAGCGCAGCTGCTTATACAACTAGCAAGTTACTGTTACAAAAACCTTAATTAAGACAGTTGTGGAATTGGGGCTCAATATTTAACCCTTAATAAAAATTGCAAAACAATTCAAATTTAACTTGTAGTCCAGGATAGCAAGAAACGAGAATTTGGAATTTTATGAATGGCGCCGCAAAAAGGTGGGGAAAGGAACTTTGATAAGAACAATTTTGCGATAACAAAAGACCAACCTACATAATGGCGAGCATAATTTGACCACGAGTTTGAGCTGGTGCAATAGCCTCCTCCGCTGGTTGAGGACCTTGAGGTTGCTCTACTAGCCCTAGTGTGACGAACCATTCGAGACGAACTCGATGTGAAAGTTTGCGTTGTAGACTTGTAGTACCATCTACAATATACTCGGGAAAAAGAATGTACTATGGGAATAAAATCTTGTCAAAACATATTTGTGTAATTTAGAGGGTTCTTTGTGAAAATCAGATTTTCATGCTTAGTTTGGAGATGGCAAGATCCGATATTATCCGAGAATTTATGTCTGATCTGATTTTTCAAAAAATCAAATTGATTTGATTTGATCTAGATTATATGATCTAAAATTAATCAAAATTGATTTGAAATAAAAAAAAATGATCTGACCTAATTGTGGCATAACTCAATTTTTTTTTAAATGATCAAACTGATCCGATATAACTTGTCTATACCGAACTCAACCCGACTTATCTGATTAACACACATTTGCTTTCATAATTTCTCAATTGCACTATTAACTGTCGAAAATATTTTGCATCCCCTAAAAAAGTGTTATAATTTTTTCACCCACGTAAAATGTAAAAAATTGATAGCTAACATAATTGCTAGTGGCAGTAGGGATGGATAAAAAACTCGTCGCTCGTCACTGCTCATAACTAGCTCAAAATTTAGCTCGCTATCAACTCGAGCTATCTAACTCGTAGAATTTATGAGCCGAGTACGAGTTGCGTATAACTCGCTCGTATACTCATTTGATTGCCAAAATTCGAAGATTGCATTAAGTGAGACAGCGACTAGTGATGATAACTAAATACCCAATTACCCAACCCAACACTTTAGTAGTTAGTTCTTATTCAACTGTAACCTGAACCTTTATCTCTCCTCTTTAGCTGCGGCAGATGCCGCTATATATTTGGTAAATAAAATACGAGTGGAGATAGCGTGATGATGCTTAATAGCTCATAGGAGTAATAAAAATAATCCTTAGATATTAACATAATCATAAAAAACATATTAAATCATCTCGAAATTTTAATTTATCATTCTCATTAAATTCTTTATATGAAAATCTCATGGGATGCAAAAATTTGGAGCGTTTTGAATAATTATAATTATTTTTTAAGTCATAAATATAATTTTAATTTTTGAAAATGATGTTCAAGTATTGAATATATTATTATTATTTTTAGAGCTGATTTTCAAAAATTAAAAACGGTGACTTAAAAAGCTCAAAACGCTCCAAATTTTTGCATCCCATGAGATTTTCATATAAAGAATTTAATGAGAATGATAAATTATAATATTTTATAATGATAATAATAATAAATAATATAATAATACTAATGATAACAATAATATTAACAATAATGATTAGCACTATTCTGCACTCTTCTACTTATCTAAAATTCGTTTGGCAAATTAATTTATGGAAATAGCTATTCTATTCCATTGAGTGCCAAACACTCCCTTAGTTCTTATTCAATGATAATCTGAACCTTTATCTCTCCTCTTTAGCTGCGGCAGATGCCGCTATATATTTGGTAAATAAAATACATATTAAATGTAATTTGACCACTTCAAAAATAATTTAAAAAAATCATTATAACGTTAAAGTTGAACATATGACATAATTATTAATAGTATTTATATATTTATCAAATGGACACATAATTATTACATATAAAAGTTGAACAATCTTTTATTAAATATAAGTTATATTTAATCTTAAACAAATATAAATTTCATTTAACAAATGGGGAGGGATCTTTTGACAATGAATTATTTTTTAACAATCTTCATAATGTACTTTTAAATAAATAAAAAAAATCTTAAAAATAGAAAAATATCTTTAGATATGTTCTTTATTTATAGAATTATTGTGTTTCAATTTTCATACAATTTCATTGTCGTTTGACAGTTCATCAAAGACCGTTAAATTAAAATCGTTATAAATTGTATAAAAAGTTAATGGTTTTAATAGACTATCAAATGATAATAAATTATATAAAAAATAAAATACTATTGATCTATAAATAAAAGAATAAGTCTAAAAATATTTTTCTATTTTTAATTTTTTAAATATTTATTTTAAAGTTCATTGTTAAATTTGTCATGACAATCCCTCCCCTTAATAAATATGCCAATTTTTGCGTATAGAAGAACATTTAGAAATTATAGCAGCGAATCTTCCATAGTTTTTGTTTTGTTTTTTTTTTTATGTAAGTGGATATCAATCTTTGTATTGCATGCATATATGCGCAATTTTATAGGGTTTTTTGGACGACAATTTGAGCGGACACGTTAGAATTTATTTTCGCTCCTGACATTTAAAAAAAATTAAATTGATTTCTAAATTTTTTATTTCCATGAAGTTGGTTGTTATTTATTTTATCAAATCAATATAATTCTTAAAAATTAACACTACACAAAATAAGTATCTGAACTGCGAAAATAAAATAATTTGATCCTGGAAAGGAAAATCCAAAAAAAAAATTGTTCTTTTAAAAAAGTTTGATAATCAAATTAGTTTTTTTTTCAAAACTTCAAGAACTTATTTAGTATACTTTTAAAGTTTAAGAACCAATTTGATTCATTTAAAAGGAGTTGAAAGACTAATTTGATAATTTTAAAAAATTCAAAATTCTGAATTGAAAATTCAGGATAGATTTCATATTGTTTACAAAGTTCAGGACTAAAATATAAATTTCCCCATTTAGACTAATAATCCATAAGTTTTACGATTTTGCCAATAATCTGTTAGACAGATGCACACTTCGACAGTTCCTAACTTTTCTCTCTACAATTGATACCGATCTCTCACAGCGGCACCCAAGCATCTCTCTCACTGACAAGTGACAACCCCTCCCCACCCCACCCCCTCCGGGATCTCTGGACAGAATGGGTTCTGGGGAGCACAGAACAACTCTCGTCTTAGTCAACCTCGCCTCGATCATGGAGAGCGCCGACGAAGCATTGCTTCCGGCAGTGTACAAGGAGCTCGGTGCAGCTTTACACGCAACTCCTACTGCTCTTGGATCGCTTACATTGTTTCGCTCAGTTGTACAATCGTTGTGCTATCCCCTGGCCGCCTACATGGCATCTCGGTACAACCGGACTCATGTCATTGCTCTAGGCGCCTTCCTCTGGGCTGCCGCTACCTTCCTTGTAGCTATTTCCACCAATTTTATTCAGGTTATTTGGACTTGCATAATTTTTTTTATTAGATCTATTGGGTTTTCTTCCATGTTTGATTATTTATTGTGAAAATTGAACAAAATCGATAAAACCAGGTTGCAATTTCTAGAGGTCTGAATGGCATTAGTGATACCAGCGATCCAATCATTGGTGGCTGATCTGACTGAAGAAAACTCGCGTGGTTCAGCATTTGGATGGTTGCAGTTCACTGGAAGCATGGGCTCCATAATTGGAACCATCTTCGGCCTTCTCCTCGCATCCACCACATTTATGGGAATAGCCGGCTGGAGAATTGCTTTCCATCTCGTTGCGTCTATAAGCACCGTTGTTGGATTCCTCGTCTGGTTCTATGCAGTGGACCCGTATTTTTCAGCTGTTTTGTCAAAGAAATGGATCCGCACAGAACTCTACACTGGAAGAAGTGAAAGAATTTCTGAAAGAAGCAAAGGGTGTTATGCAGATACCAACGTTTCAAATAATCATTGCGCAAGGTATTGCTGGTTCGTTTGCAGGGTCTGGTCTTTCTTTTGTCCCAATGTGGTTTGAACTCATTGGGTTTTCTCATGGTTACACTGGTTTTCTGACGGGTGTTTTCTCGGTTTCCACTGCAATTGGGGGACTTTTTGGAGGGAAGTTGGGGGATTTTCTTGCTCAGCATTTCCCTGATTCTGGGAGGATAGTTTTATCACAGATCAGCGCGGCCTCAGCAATTCCTTCTGCAGCCGTGTTGTTGTTGGTGTTACCATATGACCCGTCGACAGGCGTTTTGCATGCTATTATAATTTTTGTAGTGGGAGTACTTGTCTCTTGGAATGCCCCTGCTACTAATAAGTAAGCCTCTTATTTTTGTTGAGTCAATTTATGCTTATTTTGGAAGAAATGTATTTACATCGTTGTCAGTCTTCCCAAATTAATATGTGCAATCCAGAGCCGATTTTTTTTTGAAGTATCCCACAATTAATATGCTGAAACTCTATGAAACCTTTTGGGTTTGGTAGTAAATTCTCAGATGCTCAATTTAGCTCCATTTTAACCCAAGTTAGTTCATTATATGGTTTGTTAATAAACACAATGCAAACCACAGTGGAAAATGGGAAAAAGAAGTATACTATACATACAAACAAACTGTGTTCTAAATTTCTATTCTGTCCCCTATATTTTTTTGTTTATTAAACTACTTCAACATTATATATATGCAGTCCAATCTTTGCTGAGATTGTGCCGGTGAAATTAAGAACAAGTATCTATGCTCTGGACAGTTCTTGTGAGTCAATACTAGCTTCTTTTGCTCCACCAGTTGTCGGAGCTTTAGCTGAACATATCTACGGTTACAAAATAGGAGATTACGGCAAAAGCGATGATCCTAAGATCAATCAAGAAAATGCAGCGTCTTTAGCCAAGGCACTTTACACATCCATGTCCATTTCAATGCTACTTTGCTGCTCCATCTATTCCTTCCTTTACTGCAGTTACCCAAGAGACAGAGACCGAGCCCAAATGGATTCTCTAATAGCTTCCGAAATTGAGCAGATAGAGTTAGAGAGTTCAGAACAAGTGAGAGTTCATTCTGGCCTCCAAAATTTTGTTTCAGAGTACGACAATGAGATGAGTACTATCGATTTATATCATGGAGGAGATGTTTTTCAGAGTGATATTAGCAAGGAGAAATTGCTTGGACATCAATTATCATGATAGAGAAAAAATTGATATTTCTTTATTGATTGATATCAGTTCTCCAAGTACCAACACAAATAATCAATAGATAGATAAATCGTAGTATAGCAGTTTTTTTTTTTTTTTTTTTTTTTTTTTTTTTTTTTTGTGTGGAGAAAGGGGGTTCTTGATTAATTTATTTCCAATTGACATGTCTTATGTTTTATTTTGTTTAATCGCAAAGAAGAAAAATGTTAGATGAGGCCAGCTTGAATTTAAATCTCACAGCCTTTATATTTATATATACTTGACAATATTGACTATAAATTATGATCTATTTTGTCTTCCAAAAAGAACAATTAAGTCTATATGTTTGGTCTAACAGCTATTGGTAAAACTCTAGATACGCATTTTTTAGTTAAACACGTCAATTAGTTTTGTACTCGACAAAATGTTTTTGACGTTAACACTTCATAAAAACATGCGTTTAGTCAGGGTCGGAGCCTAAGAAAACAAATATCAACGCGAAAAATAATTGAAGATCGATCCCAAGAAAGGAATCCAACCAAACAAAAAATGGTATACACGTGTGATGTACACGACCGTATACCGAATCAAATTAATGGATCAACTTAAAACTTGACCCAATTCAAAAAATAACAAAGCCTCTAAATGATTCCTTTCTAAATAATCGGAAATAATATCTCCTACCCCCAATTAGCAGCGGCTAATTTGACCTGATTTTACTTGACCCTAACCTTAACCTCACCCTTGATCCAAAATCATCCATCCACTTGGCCAGTTGGTCTCTTCAACGTGCTCTCACATCCAGCCTTCTGTTAAAATAATTAAAATAATTAATTAATAAAACAAATTAAAGTAAACCCAAGAAAAGTTGCAAGTGCTTGGAGTGTGCTTGGCTTCTGTTTCTATAGTTTCTTTATTCTGAACTTGCCAGTACAATGAAGTCTTTTTTATGCATTCGGATCGAAAACTTTAGGAAACTTTCCAAAGTCCCTTGTATAAAATATCATGCTTCCATAGCATATCCATACTATATTTCTTGCCCTTTCACAAATGTATCCGTTTTCCTGCTTGTAGGTCTGACTCAATTACTTTCATCAACCACCTCTCTGGACAGACGAAAAAATTGGGATGGATAAAATGAAGGTGAAGATAACCCTTGTATTAGTCAACCTAGCCTCCATCATGGAGGAGGCAGATGAAGCACTGCTTCCAGCAGTGTACAAAGAAGTTGGTGCGGCACTACACACCACGCCAACTGGTCTTGGATCGTTGACTTTGTTCAGATCAATCATACAAGCATCTTGTTATCCTCTTGCTGCCTACATGGCATCACGGTACAACCGGATCCATGTCATTGCTTTGGGTGCATTCTTGTGGGCTGGGGCCACCTTCCTCGTCGGCATTTCCAGTTCATTCCTTCAGGTACTTTGTAATTATTATTTTTTTTTTTTGCTCTCTAGTTTGCTTGGCTTTTCCTGCTCTAACTGTTGGCACTAGTATACACTAGGTTGCAATATCAAGAGGACTAAATGGCATTGGGTTAGCTTTAGTAACACCAGCTGTCACTTCATTGGTTGCCGACTGTGCTGAGGCTGAATCATGTGGTACAGCATTTGGATGGTTACAATTCACTGGATGCATGGGTGCCGTATTAGGAGGCTTCTTTGGCCTCCTCCTAGCACCGACTACATTCATGGGTATAGCCGGCTGGCGACTTTCTTTCCATATAATAGCAATTATAAGTATAATAGTCGGTTCACTCGTCCGGGCCTTTGCCATAGACCCACATTTCCCTTCTAATGCTGCTTCCAGAAAGAAAGAGACTGAAGGGGAGTCTGTACTTGACGGTGTGAAGGATTTTCTAACAGAGGCAAAGTCAGTCATGCGAATATCTACTTTCCAAATTATCGTTGCTCAAGGTGTCATGGGCTGTTTCCCATGGTACGCCCTCTCTTTTCTGTCGATGTGGTTCGAGCTAATTGGATTCTCTCATGGGTACACCGCATTTCTTGTGACTCTATTTTCAGTTGCGACTTCACTTGGCGGACTTTTTGGGGGGAGGATGGGGGATTTTCTTGCTCGGCATTTCCCCAATGGTGGGAGAATAATTTTGTCTCAAATCAGTGCAGGTTCTGCAGTTCCGTTAGGAGCAGTGTTGCTATTGGCACTACCATATGATCCATCCGTAGGAATTTGGCATGCTGTTGTTATTTTCATTATGGGTTTGATCATCTCTTGGAACGGGCCTGCTACAAACAAGTATATTGCTCGAACTGATCATTTTATCTATTTGTTCTACAACTTCTGCTGGTCCTGTGTTGTTTCTGGAACATTAAAATTGTATCTTTCTTTCTCATTGTTTTCTTTCTTTTTCTTTGATGCTTTTCTATTATTCTGTGCAGTCCAATTTTTTCAGAGATTGTACCAGTGAGATCAAGAACTTGCATTTATGCACTAGACTCTGCAATGGAGTCAATACTTGCATCTTTTGCTCCTCCTATAGTTGGCATTCTTGCTGAGAAAATGTATGGTTACAAAATCAGAGATGACAACATGAGCGATGATCCATCCATCAATCGAGAAAATGCAGCCTCATTGGCTAAGGCGCTTTACACTGCTGTGGCAATTCCAATGGTATTTTGTTCCTCCATCTACTCTTTCTTGTACTGCAGTTACCCAAAAGACAGGGACCGGGCCCGGACCCAGGCGTACTCTCTTATGTCTCTTGAAGATGAGCAGATTGAGATGGAGACTCCTAGATTGGTTGATAATAAGATTCAACTTTAGCACAGAATTTGGGATGGACCTAAAAAATGACATGGAGAAATCGTCAACACACAAGTAGCAACATTAAAAGTTCATGCGCCATAGGCCTTCCTCGGCTCTGAGGATTTTTGTAATATCATTAGCTTGCAAAGAGTTATAGAAAATAAAAAAAGATAAGATTTTTTTAAGAATCTCTATGATGAGGCTATTACTCGCGGAAAAGTAAAATAAAGTTTATGGAATTAGACGATGAGGTCACTTGAAGTAAAATATGTAACAGTACATTTTGCTTCCCATGTTAAAAGAATTTACCAGATCAACGTACATTACATACAAAAATTACTTCTGTTACTGCGTATCAATTTAATACATACAAAAATTACTTTTGTTATTGCATGTCAGCAGTTGTATATACTACGTACAGAATTTACTTCTGTTATTGCATAACCAGCTGTATTTACTAATTTACACGAAGAATTAAATGGGAGACAAAAATATAAGATAAACATTATCTGGGTTTAGTGGCAGATATCATTACAAAGAGCCCATTCCTTACACATGTAAAACCAACCAGTCCACATCCTCTACATAGGTCCTCAAGTTCTGTTTC
This sequence comes from Schoenoplectus tabernaemontani, assembly GCA_037127355.1. NCBI lineage: Eukaryota > Viridiplantae > Streptophyta > Magnoliopsida > Poales > Cyperaceae > Schoenoplectus > Schoenoplectus tabernaemontani. Next base: position 2,054,158 of record CM073758.1, on the reverse strand, counting down.
CGACACATAGATCGTGTTGCTTGTCAACTGAACATAATACTGCATGCATTATACAACCAAAATCACAAACTTACCAAGAAAAAACACATAATTTTAGCAGAAGATTACTCAATAGTGTTTATTGTTTAACCGTAGTATTTTACCTGGCGAGTTAATCTCAAGACCGGAACTGCTGGGGGAACAAGATCAACAATGAAAGTTGTTGCAACAAACACACCTCCTGCCCGAAGAACTCGACTTATTTCGGCCACCTGGCAAAAAAGGCAAAGCAAACGACTGATGGCTGAAACAATTATGCATTGCTCAAATTAGTTCATAAATTAGTCCTACGGGGGATTTGGTCAGATTAATCTTTCTGTTCTCTTCACTCTTATATCAAAATGACTTGGTATAATCCAGTATTATGAGCTCCACACGATTCTTTCCACCATCCCCTCCTCCTATCTTTCTTGAAAATCCTAATGCTTTGGAATTCAAGGATTAAAAATCATTTTGAATTTGCTAAAGAAGCGTGTAGAGGGAAAGAAAGTATCTAACCATGTGCAGCCCACTGTCCAATGCATATCATAACATATCTTAAACCAACTTGAACAATCAAAAGGAAGCTTTAGGAAGCAGATCAGAATAGCAAAAATGTTATGTCCTGATTTGAATGATGCTTTCTTTGTTTGGGCCCATATTGGAACAAAACAGAAGTTCATATTTAACTTTAATTAAACAAGATAATTTCAGAACCAGATGCACGACTTGGTCTAAAAAGACATTATTAAATAACAACAGTATCAACTTGAATGATTAATTAGTTTAGGAAAGAAACATTTTTTTTTCTGCACACCTTTACTTTAAAATAGAAAAAAAAACTTAACAATACAAAATAGTCTGTGAATCAGGACCAACTGGAAGAAAAACAGAAGTTATTGCAATTTGGAAAATCCAAAATTTTAATAACCATTGTGCAGATGAGCCTAAAGAAAATAAACTAAACTCAATACAAAGTTTAAGATGATTGAATTGAAGAACAAAGCTTACAGCGGAAGCTGGCGATGGCCAGCAATGGAGGGCTGCTCCAGCATGGATAGCATCAATGGAGCCTGACACAAATGGTAACCGTGATATATCTGCCCTTACCAAGACTAAATTCCTAAAAAGAAGTAAACAATTCAAAAAATTAGAAACATAAGAGGACACTGTACACAAAATTAACAAATAGCAGGGCGGTCAACGTATACTCATTTGGGATGTTCTCATTCTCAACAAACTCACTGCATTGACGCAACATATTTTCTGAGAAATCCAAGGCAATGACTTGAGAAAATAGCCCGCTTTTGACAAAAAGCCTCGAAAACAGCCCACTTCCACAGCTGGCATCCACAATAATTCCTCCTATAGTCGGCTTTAGGTACTCCTTCGCCATTTCAAACTGTATATCCCCAGGATAATGTCATAATATGTTGTTGTTAAAAAATGTTTAGAAAATTAGACAATCTTCAAGACATGATATGTAAACCTCTTTTTCAGGGCCAGGAAAACCACCCCATACGAAATTTTGGCGCCAGCCTCTCTCATAAAGAAAAGATACCAAGGGGGTCCTGTTGCAACAAACAATACACAAGCAAAAATTGTTTCAGCAGGTTGAATGCAAGTAACTAATTCTTTATCCTATCTAATTTTCACTGAGCCAAAAGTTTTTCTGTAAGGCACTAAAATTTTTGGTTTATTTCCTTGATGTCATGAATTTAGAAAGCTTATCAATTTGTGGAATTTCCGAACCTAAAGAGCTCTGTTGATGCAGGCATGGATTCAGTATAATCCCCAGAACTAGCTGTTACAGTCAAATCAAGATATGTTCCATTATTTGGGTAATCTTTCTTGCATCTATCACACTTGAGAAGAGAACCATATGTCGAACTCCTATCATAAGTTTCAAGAAAATGAAGTGGTATCAGATAAGACAAGGACAAGAATCTTTTAAGAAAAATTACTTACTAAGCAAGGTCAGTCACTTACAAAGATTCAGCAGATTTCTGCACAAGAGAGTAGTAACAGATGGGGCAGGCTAGTTTACCTGCTCTTGGACCAGTTTTGGCATCCAATTCAAGATCTTGTTGAACCTGCTTCTATAAGAAAAAGATATAAAAGTTTATGACATGCCATTGAGAAAGGACTAACGTAAATATTAAGAAAGTAAATTCAGTAAAATGTTGTGAATTGAACTAGTATAGGATAAGTGTTTTCTTCTTCCTTTTTATAGAGTTTTCCCTATCCCAATGGGTCCTGCAATGATTGCATCTCTTGAGGTTGGTCCAGCAATTCAACACATTGAAAGTACTGTTCATTTATTAGTGTTTTCCTTGATTTACAATGTGCTCCACAAAAGAGGTGGGAGAGGAAAGGAAGGGGATGGAAACTAAATGGATGAGAGGGAGAGTATATTATGAAGTTTGTATAGAAGACTTATCATCCTCTCCCACTCTTTTTTCCCTTCAAATTGTTCAGTTGTGGAGCAAGTAAATTTAAATTTAATTGAGCAAAGAAAGTTTTGTCCAGACACCCTTTGTTGGACTCAACAAAAAATCGAAAGAAATAAAGACAGGGAGATAGGCTAACAAAATTAATCCAAGTAGCTGAGGATTTCAGCCATTTCTACTTAACAACCACTCACCGTTCTCCAATCAAAATTATCCTGAATTGGAATAACTTGAACACTGGTAGTTTCATTGTTGTTTCAACCTCAGCGCAGTTGAGGATGAACCGATGCATAATTTTCTGCCATAATGGCAAACACTTATGGCAAAGATGCAAATCTAAGCTCACCCTCCAAAACTGACATCAAAGTAGCATACAAGGGGAAATGATATTGGCTACTCAAAAGACAAGACAAGAAGTGAAATTAAAAATGAGGAAGCAATGAGTGGATGAGCATACTTCATTTGTTTCCTCAATGGTGGAAGAAGCAGATGCAGAAGCAGATGTTGCACCTCGAAGCCTGGCTGGTGCTAATAATACAAAAGGCCTGGTGGCGCGCTGTACGCCTCTCATTTCCTTCAACCCAAGCCATCCCCGAGGGAGGATCGAACCGATGCTCCCAATCGCTCCCGCCATTGCAGCAGTCTTCACACTTCCCCCTTCTGTTTGTCACTTCTTTTATTTCACTTTTTCTTTCCTTCTCATTTTATGCAAAATTGAGTATATACCCTCAACATTTTAATTTAAATATTTATCCCTTCAAATTTAAAAATTAGATATTTATCTCTCAAAATATCAAAATTTTAAATATTTATACATAATTATTATTAACCTCATAGAAATTAAATTATAATTAATTAAAATTTTAATAGGACAAAAATATCCTTCATTTTATTCCCGCTATTTACTTAAATCTACAACAATCTCTGTAAATAGTCTTGTCATTTATTTTCTCATGGATTCCATGAGCTCAAAAAAGGATAATCAACAACTTTCGGCATAACCATTAGCCTTCCTGAAAGACTAATTGAGCTCAACAATCTCCCGAAGACACATGTGGCTGAATCTTCTAGATCTTGACCGTGAAAAAAAAAATGTGTTTATTGAGAGTTTCATATTTGATAGGTGGAAGAAATTAAACTTGATCATATAATTAAGATAAAATTAGCGCTTCTTAATTTGCCTCAACGAAATTGAGACAAGTTTGTTGACTGATGGAGAGATATTTTTATCTTTTATAATTTTAATTAATTATTAATTTGAGTTTTATAAGGATAATAATAATTTTGGGTAAATATCAAGATTTTGATATTTTGAGAAATAAATATCAATTTTTAAATTTGAAGGGATAAATATTCAAATTGGAATGTGTTGAGGGGTATATACCTAATTTTAGAGAATCTCTTGTACACCCTTCAAAACGTGAAATTTATAAAATCTTACTCTAGATGCATAATAATTACTAGTATATTTATATGCGTTGCAACGAAAGCTACTAAATAAAATTTTCTCAAAAAATGACATAATTTCTACAAAGAATGAAACCAATTAAAAATAAATAAATAGAATAACAAACGAAAAAATAACTAATAGTTGTCCATGATATCAAAATAATAGGTTCCAGACCCAAATTACAAATGAAAAAAATGAAAAAAAATATTATAATAAAGTCCAATGAGAAACATTATCAGACTTAATTTCAATTGGAGATATTACAATTGTAGCTCCATTATCAAAATAATTATACTTCATAAAGAGGATGAAGTGAATATCATCAAGACTTTTTCATTATTAGTTTTGTTTAAATATTTTTATCTACTTAAATCCAATGATTCATATATATTTTTTCTCTCTCCTCATTTTAAGTAATGCAATGTTATATATTATGATGAAACTTAACTATTAAAATGATATATTTTTTAAGGATTCTTTATAGATTATCATGTGTTTAATATATTTTTATAAAATAATAATATACATATTTAGCACTTAAAAAATTATTTTAAAATTTCTTTAATTTAAAATTTTATTAAATAATTTATCTTTTAATTAGTTATTTAAGGACTGTTGGGGGAATACTCAATTTGATATGGATTTATATCCGATCGCTAAATTTCAAATTATTCATTTTTAATCACTGAATTTCAACATGTCTCAAGTTGTAGTCACTTTTGTCATGTTTTTCATTCCTAATAGTAATGACATCGCATTTTATATGGACTCTATATTTTACAGTTAGACTATAATAAAAGTCTTGAAAATTCTACCTCCTTTACATGCCTTTGGCTTTATCACCTACTTTTCGTATTTTTATGATACATCAAATATTTTAAAACCCAAAGCAAGAATTTCAAATAATATCACATGATTACTATATCTTTGGTTTTTTTCTACTTTATATTGCCATTCAATGATCTTTCAGGAATTAAAACATATGCAATTTCAAAGTTTTAAAAATGCATATATGAAATTCTGCCTTGAGTTTTTGTTTTGAGTCGCTTAGCTGATGGGCATTATTTGTCCACGACAGGGGATTGCGGAACACGGATTAGTTGTTGTCGTTGTGTCAAACTGGGCTGAATGTTTTAAATGGGTCTGGTACCTTCTAGGCCTAATTTAGGCCCCAGTTCAAGTTTCAAATAACATTGTTCAGAAAATTGGTGGGGTAGTTGACAACTAATAATTTTGATAATTTGACAACTAATTTTATATAAATTTATAAAAGTCCTTAAAATGAAAAAAACTTAACAAATATATTTTTGATCTTATATATTGATCGTGATTTAATTTTCATGTATTTTAAGTGACATTTGATATTCCATCTAAAACTTCTATGTTGTTGTGTTGTAGTTTTCAAGTCTCAGGTGTTCATGTATTTGCTTATTTCTGTTATTGATCGAACTAATCTAATATCTCACTGACTATTTTCTACCTCTTTTCTATGTGCAGGTTAAGGATGTGAATTATAGCAACGTCAAGTTTCATCATTAGTTTACTTCAATAACTTCTAATCTTTTATCTATGTCCATGAATTCAGTTTTTTTACTAATTATACATGTGAAGTAGGTTAATTGTGAATTATTTTAAATTTAAGATTTTTGGTAGTTAATAATTGTTATGATAATTATAATTATAATTATTTTATGACGTGATGGATGACTCAAATTGTTAGATATTATGTCTTTTTATGTTCTTTTTTTTTGAAAGAGTAAAAAAACTATTGAAGATTAATATAAATATTATTATTTATGACTAAAAATGGATTGAGTGGTTTTTTTAGTTACTAGTATAACTAGTTCAATTAGTATAAGTAAGGCTATCGGCAACTATAAATAGCTTCCAATCAAGCTTAATTCATAATTTATATATATCATTGTGGAGAAGTTAATAATTAGTTCAATTAATGTAAATAGACACTTAAGCATGGGAGCAGATCTGGGAGTAATTATCTTCCTATAATCATATGTAAATTTGCGCAAGTTCTTGATGCCCACAAAAGAGATTCAAGAAATACATTAGGGAACTAGCATGTGCTACAAAATCAACATGACAACATCCAAACTATCAACTAGTCTCTACGCTCTATCATCTACATACTTCAATTATTGGTGGGTACTGGGATCTGCGTACAGGAATGATGATGACGTGGACGTATGTATGTACAAAAGCTCTCACTTTCTCATCAAGGCCACACAACTCGCCAAGATTTTATTTTTATGTTCGCTTTTACTCAATATTAAGATTTTTTTTTTCAAAAAAATGACACAAAATCCAAATTCCAGCTAGATTCGGTTGAAATTTCCACATCTATGCCTTTTATAATGGCAAGTATGTGATTCAAATATATATATATATATATATATATTACGAAAGTAAGAATTCTTGTCAATTGCCACAACTTCAACTTTTTCGCTTGAATATAATGAAATCTTAGATTCATGATAATTTTCTCAATTATACAGACATCTATATCTATGAAAGTTCGTTCTATTTCAATACATATATTGGGTTTTTTTCCACAACGGATAATAGAACCTTTTTTAGCATTTTTTCCATTTGATAAACAGTTTTAATTACGTTACTTATAAGTCCCAAGAATTTCAATGTAACTCTATTTTCTAGTTATGGTAAGAAAGAAAATTATTTGAATCGAATTCTTGGGAGATATAATACAGTGCTTTCTTAAATAACAATTAACTATATGATATTTAATTCTCAAAGGCTAGGATTTTTTCCCCTGAAGTAATTAGATTCTTTTTTTTTAGATAAAAGATGGATCTAAGACGACCAACTTCAAAAGTCCAAAAAGTAATTAGATTTTTATACTCCTCTATTAGAAAAATTACAATTGTTGATCCGGGAGCGATAATTCTGATGACATTAGGCATAGTTCTTACAAATCTCTAAATAAATTCCAGGAAAAATATAGAATTATTATATTGCTTCAACGTTTATGAAATATGTTTCTATTATCATGACAATTTTAAACAGAAATAAATGTTTTTTGGAAACTCTAAAACCATTTATAAAAAATAAACACAATTAATTGCATTGAATTTTCTATATAACAATAGGAAAAAAATCATTGATTTCTTTTTATTTATATTGTTTAGCGTCACATTTCATAGTTCCAAATAAATAAATTATGATTATCCAAAATTATGCAGTTGATTCATCAGAAAACGATTGTGCATGTGGTTGGTCTTGACCGTCTTCATATGATATAAAATAATAGTTAAATTCAAATAATGGTTTTAATCAGGGGGCTAGCTGCATAAATAGAAATCAACATAGATAAAGACTTTATTATTCATATTAAGAAGAGCATTCAGCTTGAATAATTGAAATATAGTATAAAATAAGTTGCACATATAATAAAATCATTAACATCAATAATAAAGTTATTAACATATAATAGTCATTAACATCAACAATAAGTTTGTATTGATTTTGGTATCAATTTTAGCGTCACGATGACATTTTTCTTTTAATCATTGTGTGGGCACTTAAACTTTCTATCGGAATTAAATCTTATTTCACTTTAATTAGGTGGAAAAAAATTGAAAAAAGTTAGATCTCAAACTGATGTTCTTCTTTTGGGTCCTATTTGGCGAACTCACGGGAATGGGCAAGAATATGGGTTTTAAACTAAAAAAATATTATTGTTCGCAGGGAAAAAAAATTCAATTCAACTAATTTTTTTTTCCACGAAAACAATGAGAAGGCCAAATAGACCCTTAGAGCATATCATCAATATATGATTGTCAAAAATAAAATTTTGTATCACGTTATAAAAATAAAATTGATAATCAAAAGAGTGAAATTTCTGAATAAAATAAAATTATCAAAATGACACCGTCGTAATTAATTTTCTGTTTCTCCGCTGACATGGCTTGTCTAATGAACTGTCAAATTTAAATAATTATCTAATTTTACTTAGTCTTTACATCTCTGAAATTCAAATGATAATTATCAAATGATATTTAATAATCAATTTGACAATGAAATACAAATGCTCTTATATTATACATAAGTAGTGTTTTTAGGAAATATATTTATAATAACTTCCAGAAAAATGTGAATTCCGTTCAACTATTGAGTATTGACCTTGAGGATTAAAAGTCATAATTTCAATCTGAATTACTACAATGAACTTAATACTGTTAAAAACCAGTTTTCCTCTATCCACAATTTGAGGGAAGTAATTGGGGTTAGTTCGTTCATTTAATCAAATCATACACATCTTCTATATTCGACAAACGAGCACACGGACTATGTAATGTTGGCCACAGAAATATACTTGGTTACTTGTCCCTTCGGGATCACTTGACAATGGTTATCAATATTGATAATAGATTTATAAAAAAATTAAAAAATAGAAAAAAATTATAAATATGTTCTTCTGATGGTGATTCAAATTTCATATAATGTCATTATCGTTTGATAGTTCATCAAATACCATTAAATTAGAATCGTTATAAATTACATAATGTTTTGATAGTCTTTGATGCATTATCAGACGATAATAAAATTGTATGAAATTTAAATTACTATTAACTATAAGTAGAAGAATATATTTATAATTTTTTTCTATTTTTTTAAATATTATATTTATTTGAACACCCATTGTTAAAAATTTCAAGACCATTATCCCTTTCGTCTAGAGGTGTCAATGGGTCGGGTCGGGTCGGGTCGGGATATATTATTTTTAGGATTGTAAATGGGTAGGATAGCGTACGGGCGGAGGTATTTTCATATCCATATCCATTAAAAAAATTTTATCCATACCCTACCCATACTCATTAAAATTTTCTTTACCCATACTCTACCCTTACCCATTAAAAATTTCGGATAAAGAACGGATAACGGTAGATAAAGGGTAAAAATAAAAATAATTCAATGAAAAAAATTATATGATTTAGACAAATAAATAGCATTAAATAAATATACTAATAAAGTGCAATAATAATTAACATTTTAGATATAACAAAAAACATATAATTTTTTCATGTCAATTGTCATAAAAAACATATACTAATAACTATATATAATTTAACTATATATATTAAAAATATAAAATAATTTATTTTTATATATATATAACTATATATATTTATATAATTTACCCAATGGATAACGGGTAACGAAAACCTCTTATCCATATCCATACCCGATAAGTTAACGAAATTTTTTTCTTACCCATACCCATACCCGATGACTTAACGAAAATAAAATCTTACCCATACCCGTCTTATCGGGTACGATACGGGTCGGGTAAACGGCCAAAATGGTGCCATTGATAGCCCTAATTATTTTATTATTTTTTTATCTAAACCGATCCGTTTGAATTTGGATCAAAATATCTTGACCCATACCCGACCCGACAGGGTCATGGGTCGATCCGACCCGGACTGTATAAAATAATTAAATATTTACTGATTTTTAATATAATTTTAAGTAATTAAATATTAATTTATTTATAAGTAATCTTAATTAGTGTATATTTAAGTCTTAATTAGTATTAAATTATAAAATTTTGGGTCAATAAAAATTAAACTCATATTCGATTCATTTATTTTCAGATCGGATTCGGATCTGATCGGATTAACCTATCGGATCAGACCAATAATTTACATCCTTTCTTCCGTCCTTTAAAAGACTTGACTATAGTATTATATTAAATAATTTTGCAGTATTATATTAAATAATTTTGCAATAGACTGCAGATAATGAGATAAATCACAATCTAGCAGGACTAGGAGCGTAAGAGCTTTTCCGGATGTCAATTTCTTTGAAAACTAGAACCAATCCAGAACAAGCTTTTTACGACCTTCATAATTGGATCCAAATAATAGAAAAAAGAACAAGGAAAAAATACTTTCATTATTGTTAATATTTCTTTTGGTTAAACTTTTTTTGTCCTTTTTCTTCTAATTTAAATGTCCTTGTCTACGACGTTGGTAGTAGTGTTATAAAATCGGGACGGAACGGATCGGAATATGACGGGTCGGCAAGTTTTGACGGGACGGATCAATGCGTTACGGCGGGACGGGTTACCACGGATCCACTTTGGGGGGTTTGACCGCGACCCGTCCTAGACCCGTCGGGTTGGACGGGTCGGTTGGTCGGGACGGGTGAGACGGATTGGCGGGTCCAATTTTTTTTTCTAAAATTCTCAAAAATCCAAATAAATTCTCAAAAATAATTATTAAAAATATTAAAAATATATAAATACTTATATTCTTGATCAACAAAATTTATTTTATTTTTTTGTCATTTTGTACAAAGTTTAAAAATAATCAAAAAAATTCAAATAAATTATAAAAAATTATAAAAAACCGAAAATAATTATTTAAAAATTAAATAAAATCTTAAATCTAACTTTTTTTTTTATTAGTAAAGTTTATTGAAAAAAAATCAAATAAGGATTGTAAATACTAGAAAAATATTAAAAATGGGGAAAAAAATAAAGAATATAAGTGTTTAAAAATACCATCTAAAAATTCGAGTTCATATACCATAGCTCATTTTCTAGCATACAATCTGAGTCTCCATCCGCTTCTGTCATAAATTCATCGGATGATTGTTCTACGAGTGCATGTTGATTACGTTGTTCTGCATCAAACCAATCTTTCAAGTATACGTCGTTCAAATATTTTTGCACCCAATCTGCTGTGTTTATCTGTTAGTATTTTGTTTGCTAAACTAAAATAGAATTCGAAAGGGACAGTTGACACAGGCACATCAAATATATCACGTGTCATCATGGAGAGAATTGGATATGCAATTTCATTCCCCTTCCAATAGCCGAGGATGTCAATACCGTCGGGTTCCATACTTCCTAAACAATAGCTAATTAATTAATTCATATTTATTTGTATTTATGAGTCGTCATGTTCCTCCAAGTCTCGCAATAATACAGACCGACTATTGCTCTTGATATATTTCAAAAAATAAAAATATTAGTCTCATAATATTATAATAATATAACGGGTTCGAATATTGTAAATATGTTAGATTTTAGTACCTAATATTACGAGTATTCGAAGAAGATGGTTGATTAATTTGGTTCGCATGAAGTTGCGTGTTGTATAGGTTGAACATTTCTTCCAATGCGGATGTCACACGTTGTTCCTCCCCGATATGTGGTAAATTTAGATTCTTCTTATACCGTTCAAGCAATCTTATAGTATACTTCTTCTTGTATGAAGGATGAAGATAATTGACAAGAATTATAATGAGAGGAACTTCGTCCCACTATTTCAGGAATTTCTCTCTCATGACTTCTATAATCGGTGACAGAGACGAGTCACCGTGCACATTCTCCGTGATTCGACGAAGATCTATATCCTTAAAATCATGATATACCTTAAAAAAAAATAAAATAAATTAGTAATGAAATAACTTAAAATTTATAACGAAATAAATACAAGATGAAAAGAAAATAAACCTTGGATATCAAATAGGGATGTTGAAGTAATTGATGCGCAGATGATATGTACGAGCATGGTAGTTGGACGGTTGCGTTGAAGAAAACTTCTAAAAATGTGTGAAGTTGTTCGAGTTGGTTTCATTCTCTCATGGAGCATAATAAGGGTAATCTCTCGGGCGAGTTACGTAGGATCTCACTTATAGCATGTTTGTATGGAAGGACACGGTGTAGCATTCTATATGTTGAATTCCAACGTGTATCTATGTCCCACGGTACTCTTAACTTGCTCAAATTTAATCATCCACACAAGACATGAAAATCTTGTTTTCTTATATTGTTAGAATAAATATGATGAATACCATCTTTAAATTTCTAAATTAAATTATTGACGGAAGTTATCTTCAAACCCTCCTTCACAGTTAAACTAAGAATATGACATGCACATTTTTGGTGAAACATTCTACCATCCATAATTGGGTTTAGTGCACGTGTAAAATAATCAATAGAATTAATATTGTTACTTGCATTATCAAAAGAAAATTAAAAATATTTTGTTCTCTAAATCTCTTTTCAAATTATACTCATGCAATACATTTATAATGGCTTGATAAATAATTTGTGCGGTGTGCGGATAATTCATGGTTTAAAAACTTAATATTCTTTTTTACAAAATCCAATCATGATTAATATACTGGGTGGTAACACAACTATAACTAAGACCATGTATACAGGCGGTCCATATATCGGATGTAATTGATATTTTATTTGTTGCAACTGTAAATATGGCTAAGAATACACTTTTTCGTTCAACATATTATTTTTTAACTCAGATATCATTTTGTTATGATGGAACATTTTGTATAATGGTTGACCACAACCTCTAATTACCAATCGGGCAAAATCAGTACAATATGTCATACTTATTGGTTGTTGTTTTTTCGCTATGTATCGAGCAAACTCATTTAACATTTTTTTTCATCATATTTGACAAGGGTTCTAGTACCATTCGAGTTCAAACAACTTTGTACCATACGGGTATCAGGTTTATCGGCATATTTTTTAAATTAACTTAAATATTTTTTTATTACATAATTGTACGAAGTTTTACAATTACTTACCTTACATCGTGCATTGATTAGAACACCGTCGGAACCTAAAGTTTATTCGTAATAGCGCCACAAAAGTGCATCATAAGTTGGGGGAGCTCTCTTCCTTCTTTTGTAAGCTCCGAATTCGACCAGGGATTCCGGGACGTTGAGTCGGTTGTTGGTGTGGAATATCCCGCACTCATTGGATGTAGCGGTGGAAGTCCACTACTAGTTGTTGTATCGGTATTATATTCGGAACTTGAGGGATATTGGGAACTTGACGGATATTGATTAGAACTTGACGGATATTGGAAACTTGACTGAAATGAGGACGAACCTTGTCCGGCACTAAAGAAAGTGATTTGCGGGTTGTAATTAGGATCAATATGCGGATATGATGGATAATATTGTTGTAATGGAATTTGTTGACAATAAGGATGCAGAGGGTTATGATTTTGTTGATAGTATGGGTTCAGAGGATTAGAACATTGCATTTCTTTACCAAAAAATTCATCGGCATGAGAGGGATTGGGAGATGCCATTTGATATTGCTAAAAAATATTAAAAACTATAATGAACGTTATAAATATAAAAAAGAATTAATTATTGTAAATTAAAATACAACTAATGAAATAAATAATGTAACAAAAAATAAAGAATATAACAAAAAACTAATTAAAAGAAACTAAAGATAAAAAAATTAAAGAATATAAATATTTATTTAAAAAATTAATTATTAAAGATTCCATAAAGAAAAACTAATTATTATAAATTAAAAATATAACTAATTATAAAAAATAAAGAATCTGATAAAAACTAATTAAAAGAAATGAATGGCAAAAAAATGTAAATATATATTTAAAAAACTAATTACTAAAAAAATATAAACTAATTATAAAATATAATATATACTTATAATTAACCTTTTTTGTAGGAATTGAAAGATTATCGAAAGCCCGAAATTTTAAAATGAATTAACGACAGATAATATAACGAACGCTAAATTGACAATAATAACTAAATAACACCAATATAAAAAATTTTTATTTTTTTTTCTGGATAATGTAACAAAATTACTATAATAATATAATTAGAAAATTCTAATATCTAACGATTAACGAATTAACGAGAGAGAGTTTGGTTTAGAGAATTGATAAGAGAGATAGAGTGAAGTTGTTTGTGGGAGGATATGAGATGAAATGTAGTGGTATTTATAGAAAAAAAAAATTTGAATTATGATTTTTAATTTTTTCAATTTTTTTTGATTTTTTTTTTGATTTTTTTTGAATTTTGGCGGGTTTAACGGGTAAAGTGGGTCGGGTCAGACGGGTTGGATTCTCGGGTTTCCCGGGTCGGGTCGGGACGGGTCGGGCATGGGTTATCACGGGTTGGACGGATCGGGTCGAGTCGGGACGGGTCTAAAACGGGTCGGGTCTAGCACGGGTGTGATAGCGCCCGTGCTAGACCCGCCGGTTCTAAGGGGTCACGGGTCTGACAGGTTTGAGTACGGGTCGGATCGGGGCGGATCGCGGTCACGGGTCGGACGGATCAGGTTTGACCCGGACGTGTTATTTTAACACTCTAGTTGGTAGCAATTCCTTGTCAAATCGGTACTCTGTCCCACTGATTGTGAGGTGCGATGGGTCTGAAACTCGAAACACATAGATCGAGGTTACTTTAGGATATGATAGGACTCTCCTCTATCGGCTCCAGCTCCAAATCTGTTGTTATTCTGGAGAAGAATAGAGTCATGTTATTTATTCTGAAAAAATAGAAAAAAAAATCTGAAAAACAAAAAATATTTATAGATATGTTCTTTTATTTGTAGATTAATAGCCCGTTAAATTTCATATATTTTCATTAATGTTTGATACTTCATCAAAGATTAACAAATTTAACGGTCTTTCACTAATATTTATAACGGTTTCAAATTAACAGTCTTTGATGGACTATCAAACGTTAATGAAATTATATACAATTTGACAGATTATCGATCTATAAGTAAAGAAATATATCTATAAATTTTTTCTATTTTTTATATTTTTTTCTATTTTTTTGAAATAAATAACAAAATCCTATTCTTCTCCAAAAATAACAGCAGATTTGGAGCCGCCTCTATCACTGATCACTCTACGTGGGCTTTAATCACACCAAAATTTGTTAAAAAATTGCGTTGCTATCTAAGTAGTATATTATATATATATATATATATATATATATATATATATATATATATATATATATATATATATGGTAATTTATCATACTCATTAAATTCTTTATATGAAAATCTTGTGGGATGCAAAAAATTGGAGTGTTTTGAGTTTTTTAAGTTACCTTTTTTTAATTTTTGAAAATCGGCTCTAAAAATAATAATAAAATATTCAATGTTTGAATATCATTTTTAAAATTTAGAGATGATTTAATATTCTTTTTGATATACTTTTAGAGATGATATACTTTTTGATTTGATAAAAAATATTTTAGTTGTAGAAAAAGTGTTAGATAGGGTGATCTTTTATTGCTTTTTTTTAGTTGCATATGTACTGCGTAGGATACTTCACAAAACTCAAGAGCATGGTTACTTTTCAGACATTCAAATTAATATTAATTGTCTTAGAATTTTAAACCTATATTTTGCTGATAATACTTTACTTATAATCCAATATTGAGGTGCTTCAATTGATTTTTATAGATTTTGAAGAGCCGTCGGGCATTTAAATCAATTTTTTTTTTCAAATGTGAGCCCGTACCATTTAATATTTCCAATGATTTCCAGTGATGTAGGCCTTACATTTGTTTAAAGTTTGGAATTCAGAATTTAGAAAATATGGAAATTAACTGCAGAAATGAAGATAGTTATAAAAGCTAAACTATGGTTACTGGAACTATTAAGAGACATCACATCACTGTCACATTACATTAATCACAATGGAACTATCAACTCGGTTCAAATCTGTTATAGCATAGCACTCTTTGGATGATGACATGAAATTCCACGATTAATTAAAATGTTACAATTAATGCTGATCCAATATCAAAATAATACTCCGCTATTCCGGCAAAATATTTCAATGTTAATTAATTGATCCATTGTACTTAAATTGGATTGGTTAGATCAGATCCGATAATGACTCACCTACAAATCGTACTGTTGAAATAATTGCACCGTCAATTAATTAAGAACCTGAATAATTGCATCATGCAACGCAAATAACTGCCTCATCACAAATTAAATGGCAGGCAGCAAGCGAGACCTATATATATTGTAAAATGTCGTGCATCCTCATCACAAAATGCCACGAGTGCAACGCACATTTCTGAATTCTGACAAAACCAAATATGGCACCTCAGGCTTTTGTGTTTGCAACTGTGCATGTCATGGCAGCAGCGAGCACCAATCGTAACTACTCTTTAACTTACGAGTAATATCTGACTCATCATCCAAATTAAATTTTAGACCGTTTACTTTTAAGTACCAAATTATTAAAATATTTTTTGATATAAATAGAGAAGAGATTGATGAATAAAAATCCTACTTCTGGATAGCAAATTATCCCTTATTTTTGTGATTTATTATTTCAATATAAATTTGGCTCGCACACCCCTCTTAAGTTTAATTAAGACAAACTTGACTGGTACGCAATAGTAAAAAAGAGTGAATTTGAGAGAATCGAGTCTAATTGTAACTTAATTTGATTTTAAGTCAAATTCAGCTAAGAAAATGCAACAAGAATAGGGCTGTAAATGAGCAATAATGAATCATGAAATTGTCAATACTTTTTTAAAATTCTATTTATATAATACAATTATTCTTTTAAAATTTTCATGAAGCATGAAATTTGATGCACATGCAATGAAATGCGACAAAGATAGGGTTGCATTTAGAAATTTGAGAGCGTTAATTTAATGAGCAAAAAGTGTTAGTTTCATATTAACTCGTTAAATTAATGAGCGAGCCGAACTGAATCATTAACAACTTATTTAATAATTAATAATATTTTATATAAATATTTATATCAAAATTTTAAAACAATAATGAAAATCAATGACAATAATTTTTATATTTATTTCATATAATAATTTAATATATATTGAATTATGACTTATATAATACACTAAAAGTCTACAACAAAATAATGAGTGACCCAAATTTGACTAGATCCTGAGTGAGCCATAAGCAATCCACGAGCTATGAATTTTTTTGAGAGCCTTAAGTAAGAGATCACACTTCCTCTCATAATTTCTTGTAGCATAATAACTATTAACATCAACTACATTAATTGACAGTCCAATCAATATAGTTGAATAATGAAGCCTTCTGATTTAAAAACAAAACAGAAAATAAATCCTTTAAATGAAAAATGTTTAAAATAATTGATTCAGTGTATCAATCGTCAAAATATTGACAGCTTGATTGGAACTTAAAATTATTTGTATCAGCGTTACTTACTGTTTTAGAGAGATTTTTTTTAGTAATAAGTATGAGAAACAATTCTAGTTAATACATTATATTATCGCTAGCACGCTTTGTGATGAATAAATGGCGCAATCACCCTGCAGTAATCTCTGAACAATATAACGAGGAGGAAAATAAATAATAATCTTAAGGGTCCGTTTGGCAAATCAAGGAATAGGTTTGGAAGAGTGGTAATTTTGGAAGAGTGATAGAATAGTATTTTTTTTTGGAAGAGTGGTAGAAGAGTGGTATTCTTGACTATTCGGAAGAGCGAAAATATCGTTTGGCAGTTGTTACTCAGAATAGTTAAAATATGAATAATTATGATACTAATAATGATGATGATGATAATAATAATAGTAAAATAATAATCATAATAGTAAGATAATAATAATAATAAAGTAATAAAAAATAATCATAATAAATAATAATATTATAATAGTAATATAATAAAAATATAAACATAATCATAATATAATAATAAAAAATTATAATTACAATCATAATTATAATAATATAATAATCATAATCATGATAATAATAATTATAGTCATAATCATAATAATATAATCATAATCATAATCATAATAATATAATAATAAAAATATAATCATAATCATAAAAATAATTATAAATAATAATAATAATAATAATAATAATATTAAATTAATCATAACTATAATCAACATATAATAATATAATACAACATAATAAAATAATAATAAAGTAATAAAAAATAATCATAATAAATAATAATATTATAATAATAATATAATAAAAATATAAACATAATCATAATATAGTAATATAATAATAAAAAAAATTATAATTACAATCATAATTATAATAATATAATAATAATAAGTAATCATAATTTTAATAATATAATTATAATATAATAATCATAATCATAATAATATAATAATAAAAATATAATCATAATCATAAAAATAATTATAATTATAATAATATAATAATAAATTAATCATCACTATAATGAATATATAATAATAGAATACAACATAATAAAATAATAATAAATAATAAATAATAATAATCATAATCATAATCATCATAATATAATAATATAATAATAAATAATCTTGATCATAATAATGTAATAAGAAAATAATTATATTTATATTCATAATATAATAATATAATATTAAAATTATATTTATAATAATAATAATAAATAATATAATAATACTAATGGTAACGATAATATAATAACAATAATGATAATAATAATTTAATAATAATAATATAATGATAATAATAATAATAAATAATAATCATAATATTAATATAATAATAAATTATAATCATAAATATAATATAATAATATAATAATACTAAATCTTAATCTTAATCATAATATAATAATATAATATAATCAAACAATAATCGCTATTCGACGAAAGCTAATTCGGTATTCCACCTATAAGTTGGTATATCTGGGATTAGCACTATTCTCGCACTCTTCTACTTAGTCTAAAATTCGTTTGGCAAATTAATTCATCGAAATAGCTATTTTATTCTAACTTTTTACTATTCCATTGGATGCCAAACGCACCCTTAGATGGCAAGACATTCACACGCTGGGCGCTGGCGCGAAAGGAAGTGGAGGCGAAGCAGGGAAGGCAAAACACCTGTAATTGAAAAAGGCTTACATTCTTTTTCCTGCCCCCTTTCATACTTTGTATTTCTCTTTTAAATGTGAACACTCTTTGACTTTATTTATAAAATTAGTCATATTCCGAGTGACATCCTTTTTCATTCTCAATCTGTTTTTCTTTATTCATTCATTTTTTTTAACAATTCCGGAACTATAATTTTTACAAAGTTGAGACTACTGTCTTTTAGAAAATAAAATTTGGAATTCATTCTACAGTAGTAATAGTTAATATATTGGTCATCACAATATAAAATTTCTCTTTAATTTTAATATATAGAGTATTAAATTTGGTCCGTTTGGACAAAAAATGTTTAGTTTAATTTTCAATAAAAATGAATTACATTTCTTCTTGAAATCCACCAACTTCCATACTCAATCTAAACAAATTTTTAATATTCATTATTTCTATCAGAAATTACAAGTTTTTATTTTTTATTTGATTGTCGTTTGTCGTCCTTTTATTTTTAATAAATTGCCAAATAAATTTATAACTTGTTGCTTGTTTGTTAGCTTAATAGCTTCCCTCATGTCAACAGTCATCCAAGTGCGGGGTTGGCGACATCACAATATCACACCACTTCATACTCTTTAGTCTCTCACTCACCGAAGTCTCCATAAATGCGGAATTCATTCACAGCTTAGATCCTTCGTCTCCCTTTCAAAGTTCACAGAATCGAAACTTTTGGATCTCTAAAGAAATATTCAGATCCCAAAATGGTTTTTTTATCTCATCAGGCCACAATTATTTTCATTTTGCTTCTTTCTTTCCACATTGGTCTCTCTCTATCTTCTTCAGCAACCACCTTCAAATCCTCTTCTCTCTTGCAATCCCAAAAGACTAAAACTTCAACCAGAAAAGTCCTCCTCTCGTCTATTGACAAAGAGGAAACATTTCCAGGTCCAAAGTCTCCGAAGAAGAACTCAATTTCAGACGAGAAAGAAGAGAATTTTGTGACGAGCTCCAAGCCATTGAAGAAAAAACTCGTTTTTGAGGAGAAATTTCAGAAGCCAATCTCAAGATCGAAACCTCGAAAGAAACTCTCTTTGGAGGAGGGAACTGAGGAGCTAATAAAAAATTCGAAACTTGCCAAGAAGAAACCCATCTTGGAAGAGAAGTTGGATAAGGTAACAAAAAGTTCTAAGAAAAAACTCAATTTGAAGGAGGAAGTAGAGAAGTTACTCTCAGGTTCAGACCCAAAACCTCTCAAGAAAAAAACCATTGTTGAATTGAAAGACCAAACAGATGAAATCAAGCCCGTTAAACCCACAAAGGCAAATTCGATAACATCTGAAGTTCCTACAAAAATCAAGCTCTCGAAACTTGACACCAACAAATTTTCCAAATCTGTCAACTCTAAAAAAACACCCACCTCCGAAACCAAAACCAAACAACCGAAAAATCAAGCCACAGAAGATATCACAAAGCAAAAGAAATTGGACCCAATATCATTGCTAGAGGAAACCGACAGCGATGATATGATCGCTGATCTGCCAGACCTGTTCGAGCATCTCTCGATCACCTCAAAGGCCTACATTACAGCCGCCAATTCTGGAATTGCCAAGGGCGTGAGGCCATTTCTGGGAAGCAAATTTGCACAGATAGTAGCCCCTATTGCCTCTGCTTTGTTCTTGGTCGTACCGCTGCTTCTGTTAATTTCTTTGCTGAAGCATCTCGGTTCGTGCCTCTCCCTTGTTCGTCACCTACTTGTGTTTTTCCAGGCATATCTTGCGATTTATTTTGCCACTCTTGCTGTCACGGCATTGGTAACGGATCTTGAGCCATTGCGGTTTTTCTATGCAACATCACCTTCTTCTTACACATGGACTCAGGTTTTATGCTATACTTTTACATGCAATTGTTTGCAACCAGTTTAGTACACTTCAGTTTTGCAATAATATTTCCAACGCATGGCTTACTTATTTTGCCCCACATTAAAATTCTCTTTTGAACCCAAAAGAATTTGCTAATGTTCTAGTGTTGTGTTAAATTTGCAAAAATATATCAGGATGATTAATGAACAGTACATCAGACGCGGCAATTTGGCAAGCACTTGAGCTTCTAGTTTGGTACCTAATCATTAGACTTGATAGTTGATACTTCTATTCAAATGGACTAAATTCACATATAAGCCCCTGTACGTTGTAAAATCAATTACTGGTATAAAGTCTGACTATATTTCTACATCACAGATGGCACAGTCACTCGGCTACGTGGTGTACTTGGTGCTACAGCTTGTAGACCTTTTATCTGTATTCTCTTCCTCAACCAGTGAAGGGAGCAGAGCATTGGCTCTGGCGCAGATGCTAGTAGGTTTAGCAGTGGGGCTACATTACTATGCGGCCATATTCCACAGGGCAGTGATGAGAGAGCCGCCTCGAGCCAATTGGCACGTGCACGGTGTATATGCCATTTGTTTCATGCTTATTTGTGCATGTGCACGTGCTGAGAGAAGAAAGAAGGCCTACGTCGGCATTGAAGGCACTGAGGAATGGAAGAAGAGCTGATAATTGGGACAATTTGGGGGAGGATACGGAGGAATCCCTGTCTCAGGGGTCATTGAAGAATATAGAAATCTTTTGAGGGGCCAAAGGGAAAATTAAGTGTTTTGTGTTTGTTTTTTCAAGGTGGGTGATTGGAAAAGTTAATAAAGCTTTGACATTGAAGGATAACGGACCTGACGGGAGAATCCATCTGAGGGTTTTAGAAATGGTAGCATGATGATAGAGATTTGGAGGTGTTTTATTAGTTTTCACTATTCTTTTTGTATATTTAATATGTGGAAAAATATAGTAAGGGAAGTATAGAACTTTGTAATAAAGCAAAATGGAATGACAAATAATGAAATGACAATGTATTTTGAATTTTTTTTTTGTCGGCTGAAATCTACATTAGGTTGTGTTTGATACACTGGGAATAGCAGAATAATTTATTTTTTAGAATAAAAATAATAGTGGTGTATTTAAATATAAATTTATTTTCTAATATAATAAAAATATTTATTATTCTGCTATTTCGGATAGGAGATGAAATAGCCGTTCTAAAATTTTCACCATTTAAAACAACTGATATTCTAAACATATAATTTAAATAATATTTTTATCATTTCACATAACTTTTTTTATCATTATCCTCATACTTATCTAAAAATTACTATTTTTTACTATTTTTATTTGTTATTTCTCAATTCCTAATTATTTTTTGCATGCACCAAACGTATCGCGCTGCTTGGTTGGTACATTACATAATTTGCATTGGGTGTTTTTGGGGAGCTACGCATGTTTGTTTGTAGCTAAGTGGATGGGAATGTGAGGAGGCTAGAGAGCTAAGCAGTTGCCGAGAGGTTGGTGCATTATTTTTGGATGTATACGGAAGCAGATCATGAAGTTCTTGTATGTACTAAAAAGAACAAAAAATAATGGTGAAAGGAAGAATCTACAATGTTTTTTTTTTTTTTTTGTGAACAGCATATATAGCACGTTTCTACATAAAAGAGTATTGATATGCAGTATTTCTTAGTTTTATTATGCCTGTCCATGTGTTTATTAATTTATTTCTTTATTTTTTTAAGAAGGGAAAATTTTGAAATATCTTCTTCTAGAAGTCTTACCTGTAAAGTTTCTACTAGGGGTATCTTCTTCGGGTCGACGGGTCGGGTCGGTTTGATTTTTAGAATAAATCGGGTTACCTGTCGGATCAATTTATATGTTGTGTTTTTTCGGATCGTTGATAGATTTCGATTGGATTAAAGGTCATTTGATCTCATTACTAAGTTGACTTTCTTAAAAAATTAGATCGGATTCGGATCGGGTTCAGAATTTCTGCCACCTCTAGTTTCTACTTTACCACACATTACTAAGTCGCATATTAAATTTCTGTCAATGGTGTGACAATTGTGGGTGCGCCTCCACTATATAACTCTGCGCTACATTAATTGTTGGAAAACATAATGACCGTTGGATTTAAATCTAGGACATGATAGTCATAATGATGTGCTAAAATTTATGAGGCGGATAACTTGATTGATTGCTTTACATATACATTGCAGACGATGTAAATTCGATAATGGATCTCATGTGACATGAACAAATGATTAATTTTTGAACTTGAAATTATTTTCTTAAAAAGAATAATTAAGTGTAGATATGCTATCAGGCAGGTGCGGATGTAGTAACGATGAGCGGGTCAACTTATTCCTTCTGCATTTTTAAAAATAGTATTTTAGACTAATATTTTATTAATATGACCCTCTCTGAATTATCTGATTCTTTTGATTAAGAAAAAAATAATATTATGGATAATAAAGTAATTATGTAAATGTTCTAAAATTTTAAGTTCCGTAGAGAAAAGTTTTCGTAATCGACATAATTATATATTATTTTGAGCTTTATTTTTATTATTTTTAATATATAAAAAGATATTATTCTGAGTTTTATTTTTAATATATAAAAAATATTATTTTAATATATTTTTATTAGGTAATAATATATTTTGAATTATTAATTTTTAGTACCCGCTTAATTAATGAATATAAATCTGATAAATTATTACAATCCGATTAATGACTCTTTGATCGAAATCCTGCATCCAACTATGCTATCTGAAATTCAAAGAATCTTTTTGATGAAGTTTTTCTTACTTAATGATTTTATTGATAAAAAACAAAAATGATGTTCATTTACAATGTGAGTTGGCCATACAATCCTGAAACATATCTGTGAATGGAATACGATTCTTGTACGCATGCCCTGATTAGCTATACATTGTCTTTCCACCTCAGCGCCTCATCTTCAATCAAGTGTTTGAGATCTTGTATTGGCATATCCCTAGCTTTTAAAGTTAGTTTGTTTATATTTTCCTTGAGTTTGATCTTCAAATGTATTTCCCCCGTGCTCAGTGCTCTAATTTCTTGGATTCTATCTAGCAGCTGCAGCTGCACGTAGTGTTTATTGCTTTCTAATTTTTTATTTTGTAAACTTTTCTCCCGCCCATTTGCGCAAAGCTTATCTAACCCTATTAAGTTTATGCAGGAAAGTGGAAGCTATATATGTTTGATGTTTCCCTAACAGAACTTCATGCATCAGCTATGAGTTCATGAACTTCCTCAAATGACATCCAATATTTCTCGAATTTGAAGCGTCTCCTAATTCTCTGTTGCTTGGATATGGTAAGTTTGAGTGGTACATGATCAGAAGTATTGATGGGCATGTCTATGAGGCATGATGTTAACAATGTATCATTTCAATCATGGGACCAAAATATTCGGTCCAATTTAGAAAATGTAGGAGTAGGTCTGTCATTTGAGTATGTGAATTTTCTCTCCATTAATGGAATTTCTGTGAGCTGTAATTCATGAATTAGGTGGTTGAATTCCAGCATGTGTCCGAGATTTACATTAGTACTAGTCGTATCAGTGGTTGATCTAATTAGATTAAGTAGACAGATTAAATCAGCTTTGGAGTTTCTAATCGTGTCTTTCACAAGAGCTAATTTTCTATTATCACCCAATCCTCGTACATTTCAAGAGAACAAAGTAATTTTTGGTAAGCAATTCATTAAAGACAAAGTAAAGCCCTATCTAAATGCTAAAGCAAAATACTCGATCAGATAAACAGTTACTGTCCATACTTCATGCGAAGAATTCAAAGTATTTTGAATTGCGTTTATTATGTCTGCATTTGTCGGATTAAAAAGATTGTTTTTCTGCCAGATTTTTCCAAAACCGTTTCTATGATTTCACTTTATCCTCCTAACTTCAACAGTAAAACATTGTTTTTTCACAAACCAAACTCGAAACCTATTTTTAAATCTACTGATAAAATAATGCAAAAGATTGTAAACTTGAATCTTGAATTTGACATATTGATATATAAATTTTTATAGCTTGATCCCTACTTATGTCTAAAAAAAGAAATCAAACTTGTGATATCCATTTCATTTTAATCGGAATCTCCATTCCGTCATTTCGTCAAAGAAGAAAAACAAAGGCAAGTGGCATTATGGGATAAAATAATTTTTGATTTAATAATCAACAAAATATTATTCATGCGAAAGATCGAAGATTTAAAATCGAAAAAGAGATTATTTCATGAATATGTAAGGTTGGGTGGTATCAAAGATTCCAATTGATATAGTACAGATAAATGTGTTTTCGTACATATATCTATTTAAAACTAGCGTTATAAATATTTCATCTTTAATTAACCATTTAGTTTGTTTATATACTACTCTTATCCATTCAATTAGTGTTTGACAAATGAATAATGAATTATTTTCAAATAAATTGGTATGAAAATTGAAATAAAATAATATTGAATTCAGAAATATCGTACATATAATAATATAAAATATCAAAATTATAATCATTGGTCCCGTTATCTTTAGAATATAAATTATTAACAAAATAAATTTAGGAAAAAAATGTTGCATACATAATGGCATTGTCAACCAAAATAAAATTCAATGTTGTTGTTAAAATTGGTAGGAATATCCAAAATTGATTGTTGTGGCAAGTTTCTCTATTCCATGGAAAAGTCTTAAAAATCTTTTTACTATTCATAAAATTTGAAACCTTAAAAATTCAACATCCCACTAACACAGATAGTAATTAAGAACAAAGCATTATTTTTATGAAGAATTACTTTGAAAAAGAATCGGTTGGGTTAAAAAATGATTGAAATTTGTAAAAATTCCAAACGATAAAAAAAACAGCACTAATTATATTTGGGAATTGCAGTTCTTATATCATCGGAAATCTCAAAATTAATATTTAAGTTTAAATAAAGAAATTATAATCCGAAAAGCAAAGAATGCAGGATACATCAGACTAATAAGATTTATCATGCGTCAGTGAATTAATTAATTATTTGTTCCCAAAATGTCCTTTTTTCATACACATGATAATTTGTCAATCAAACTATGGCAGTCAGCTAATTTGTTAAATTCGATGATTGTTCTACACCACTTGTTAATTGTCGTCGCGTTCAATATTAAACAAGAAAAAGACCTTGTGGTAATACTAATATATATAATACAACGTGCCCACTTGTATTAATAACGCAGTCATAATTTTGTCCGGATTTCATTTCTGATAAAAGGACCTCTGACTTAAGGTAATATTAATATATACAAAAAAGGAAACGAAAAGAAAACTACGCTGTGGGCACTCCGAATGTGTTACCGATTTCCTTCTTACTATTGAAAAAAACACCAGACTAATAATAATCTTTCTAAATTTACGAAAATAATAAGTTCTTCTTTATTATTTCTGTCCGGGCGCATCGCTCCCTCGGCTCGCGTGCATTAATTCTTCCTTTTCTTATTCCAAATGCTTCACACGTTAATGTTCCTTATTAATGAAGGAATAATATTAAATGGAATGATAATTTATGTAACATCTCTAAAGAAAATATAAACATCAAATGAATAAATATTTTAAAGCGCATCATATACAAAATAACACAATTTATTAAAATTAGTATCTTGTCGTACGTTACAAAATTATACAATTTAGTAATTAATATAAAAATTTATATCTTCATGTGAAAAATAAGAAAATAAAAATAATTTAATAATTAATATAAATTTCAATTATGAATACATAATTGATGCAAAATAAATGTAAATTGAGAAGAAAGTTAACATTCAATATTTAAAGAAAGTTAAAATTCATAATTAATGATAATTTAAGAAAAAAAGGCAATAAAATTCAATTGTACACCTAAATTATATGACATTTTGTGTAACAAACAAAATTGAGAGAAAATTCTAACTTCAACACAAATGGTTATAGAGATAGTAACATTATTTAATAAATAACTCAATCCGATAAAGTTATTAGTTCTAAACATTTAATAAAAAATCTGAACAGTTGAAGGATCATAACATATGCGTGTTTAATAAAGAGTAGAGATAGAGATACATATAATATTAGTACCATTACTTCTACATAAATAACAGATTAAAATTTATTATTATTTTTGTATGATAGCAATCGTTGTGCAATTTAGGATATATAATTGTATAGGACTTATGATTTGAGATGATATTTAGTTCCCAATTTTTGAATGCATGTAATTCGTAAATTGCTATATAGATTTGCATGCATTAATATTGTAATCGTTAAAATTTTAAATTCACAGTAAAATTAATTTCTGCATGCGTATTAATTGTTGTGAAGATATTAAAGTTTTAGGGAAATAATTATGTCCCTTATTATCTTTTAGCAATTATTATATAAATTTTATATGAATGAAGTATGTGTATAATAATAATAATTATTATAAAATTATATACGTTGTTATTGCACGGTCTTGGCGACCCGATGATGGTTGGTCACAACTCACAAGTCACAACCTGGGCCACATGATGCGATGCGACGCCCACTCGACATATTGTTGGCAGCCACGGCCCTGGCCATACAGCGCTGCTCTTAAGCGGTTTCTAAGATAGCTAATTGGTGTCCGTCCCTTAATTAGTCCAACAATTAATTCAAAGAGGTTTATAAGATAGCTAATTGGTGTTTATCAAATTAGCATAATATAAAAGAGAAGATACACTGCAGATTAATTGAAGATAAAGACGCGTGCAACGCAACAACATAGAAAAATATCAGTTTACTAAGTAAATTTTTAAAAATAAATCGGATATGCACATGGTATTGTAAATAAAATTTTCGTTAGGAGGATGAAATTGAGAGATTCTATTTATGTCACTCTAAGTAATTCCATTTAATATTTTAAAAAAAATTAGTGCAGGTCCACTCGAACAGAGAGAAAATCACGCACGCACATGATACAATTAGTGTTCTAAATTTAGATAAATATAATAAAAATAGTACGAAATGGTACGAACAAATTTTGATTTTGATACGGCGACGACACGGTATGGTTAAGGCGTTAGACACGGCACAGAACGGAATAGAGGGCACAGTACAGAACGGGACACGGTAGCAACAACATGGGTGGCACGGATGACACGGGTAGGCATGGTTAGGCAACGGGTAGAAACAGATAGGCATGACGCGTCTACAAAAGACAGCTGGTTTTGATATTTGTCTCCCAAAGTTGCACACAAAAATATTTATTCCCCTAAAAATTGCACCCATAATCGTATATTTCACAATTTAAATTTAAAATCATAAAATAAAAAGACCAAAACACCCTCAAATACCCTCATTCAACGGTACATTGAAGGGTAAATTCATAAAATTTTATGAAATTACCAAAATACCTAGTCCCATGAGGAACAATGATAGAAGGAAGAGGGATAATTTATAAAATATCATATGTTGAGAAATTTGAGATTTTCGTTGACAAATTTCATATTTTAATGTTCCGAATTTTGAAAATAATTTAAATTTTAGCGAACTTTGATTTTTGATATAAATTTAATTTTTTGAATTTTCTAAATTTTTTAATGTCGGACACGGTAAGACACGTTTAGCACAATTAAGACACATAGATACGATACGGTTGGTCACGATTCTGATTAAACACAGCACGAATACAACACGACACGATTAAGGCACGACACGCTAAACACGACGTGCCTTATCCGTGCCGTGCCTCCTTCTATTATTTTTGGGCACGGCACGGTTCGACACGAAAAAAATAAAATAATAAAAGACACGACACGGTACAGCATGAAAGCACAGCGTGCTCAAACACGACACGGTCCAGCACAACACAAATTTAGAACACTAGTCACAATGGCGCAAAGCGGAAGAAAATGGATTTTGATGGGGATGGAAATGTGTTCCTTTGGGAAATGGAAATGTTAAAGTAAATCAATAGACGGAAATAATAAATATGTGCTTCTTATTTTCATAAATTTCGAAAGGTTATTTTTAGTCTTGTGATTTTTTTATTATTAATACAAAAATCGGAAAGTGTTAGGCGAGCTAACTTGATTGATCTGACAATATTATCCTCCATTCCAATTCTTACACCGTCGTTTTTCAATGGAACGGAAAAATCTGCCCACAACAATCAATTAAAAAAGGTTTTCAGAGTCAAGTAAGGCATGAAGAGGAAATAATTAAGACTTAAGAGCGTTGTCAGTGTTTACCCTACTAATTCAACTTTACATCAGACATGGTCTCTCGAGCGTTTCGACCAAACTTCTTTTAGGTCAAATCAGCTAGAATTAATTTACACTTTTATAACTGCGGACATAGGATATTTAGCTATTGCCTGTTGTTTACGTCTAGTATTTTCATTGAAACCATGCGACAGTTTTTATTTTAATTAGCTGAATGGGTTGACAACCCAAGGGACATGGGCTGCCAATGCCATAGAAACAATTATGACAGCAAATGCCAGTCTTTCCACCGTCTGATATATTATTATTCAGTGGACCCGCTAATGTAAATACAAATTTTTATGGTATCAGCCTGCCATAGAAAAATATGGTTCGGGAATTAACTTACTAACACTAACACATGACTTTGGAACAGTATGTACTCATTACCAAATTCGATGAAAGCGCATTTATATCTTTCCCAAATTTCCATGTTGTAGGCCCAGCCCCATTTAACGCGTCTATTTTTGGCACCGTCTTCTTTGCTAATCACCGACACAACTTAATCGGGCTTGGGACCTAATTATGTTAAAAAAACATAGGCGGAGTTATAACTTTTTTTTTGTTAGTAATGTTCTTTAAAAAATAATTGAAATATTTAAAAATAAATAAAAAGATTGATATGGTAAGAAATACCAAACTCTAGAAGTCATTATGCATATACCATAAATCGTTGTCTTGAATGTCAATTGGGTCGTCGGAATCATCTTCCAAAGAGATATCGGGGATATTGGTACCGCTTTCTTGAGTTTCTATAGCGGATGTTCTTTGTCTCAAATGTGGTATCATGTTGCATGCGACTTTCAAAGCATCAATCCAATCTTTATTGCACACAAGTTGTTCGAAAAGTTTTGAACCCAATTTTGTACGCTTATCGTTAGGATCTGTTTTAGAACTAAAACATGATTCGGAAGGGACGGTTGACACGAGCACGCAAATACATCACGCGCCATCATCGCCGATGTTGGATAGGCGGTTGCATTCCTCTTCCGGTACTCCGGGATATCAATTTGATCATCTTCCATGCTTCCCAAACAATAACTCGGTAATTCGTTATTGTTTATTTGTTGATCTTCAAAACAATCATCATCTCGCAACTCATTTAGCAATCCGGATGAACTATTACTTCTATACGATTAAAAATGAACACAATATAAGTGAATAAATTATGTAATAGATAGAATGATGATTAAAATTCATACCTAATGTTGCGATCGGTAGTAGAAGGATTATTAGTATTTCGTCGGGAGTTATAAATGTTGAACATCTCCTCCAATAAGCTATTTACGCGATTATCTTCTTCATTAGTGCGTAGATGTAGATTTTGTTTGTACCTTTGAAGAAGCCTTACGGTATATTTTTCTTGAATGATGGATGAAGACAATTTGCGATAATTGTCACGGCGGGTACTTCCTCCCAATATTTGAGAAATTTTTCTTTCATTGCTTCTACGATTGGAGAAAGAGAGGAGTCGAGACTTTCTATATTTTCCATCTCACGATAAACCTTTTGAGAAAAAGAATATATAAAAAAAAAGATTAGATAAAAAAAGAATATAGAACAAAATGTGATAGAAAAAATAATATAGAAAGACAAAAAGATAAAAAGTTAAAAAAGATGAAGTTTAAAATGAATCAAATTAAAAAAAAAATAATTCACCTTCGATATACGATAAAGATGATGAAGTAACTCATGTGTAGACGGTGTATACGAGCACGATAGTTTGACGGTTGCCGTGAAGAAGACACGAGGAAGGATTTTAACATCTCAAGTTGGTCCCATTCTCCCTCGGAGATAAGCAAATGAATTCCCTCGGTTGAGTTATTTAAGGTTTCGGTTATAGCATGCTTGTAAGGAAAACAACGATGAAACATTCTATAGGTCGAGTTCCAACGGGTATCTACATCCCATGGTACTCTTAACTTGCTCAAACCCAATAGGACACATAAGGCGTGAAATTCTTGTTTTCTTATATTATTTGAAAAAATATGGTGAAAACTATTTTTAAATTTCACAATTAATGCATTAACACCTTGTGTTTTAATACCCGCCTTAACGGTAAGGTGAAGAATATGACAAGCACATTTTTGATGAAACATCTTGCCATTCATGATAGGGTTTAATGACCGAGTAAAATAATCAATTGACTTTATATTATTACTAGCATTATCGAATGAAATCGAAAAAATTTTATTTTCTAAATCTCTTTTTAAATTAAATTCTTGTAAAACACTAATAATAGATTGATAAATAATTTGTGCAGTATGCGGAAATTCCATGATACGAAAACTTAAAACTCTTTTTTGTAATATCCAATTTTCATCAATATAATGGGCGTAACACAAGAGTATCCAAGGCGTGTTTACCGTAGTCCAAATATCGAGAGGTAATTGAAACCTTATAGTTGGCATATCCAAATGTTGCTAATAAATCATTTTTACGTTCGTTATATTGTCTTTTAATCTCGGCTACCATTTTTCTATGGTGAAATCTCTTATACAATGGTTGACCACAACCTCGGATAATCAACCGGGCAAAACTTAAGCAATTACCCATACTTATTGGTTGTTCTTTTTGGGCAATATACGGGCAAACTCACTCAACATTCTTTTTTCATCATATCTTTGGTGAGTTCTACTACCATCCGTGTTTATAACGCTTTGGACTAAATGAGGATCTGGTTGATCTTGTGGTTCCTCATTTTTTGCCACATGTTTATCAGCATGTTTTTTAAATGCACTTAGACCGTTTGCCTTAGAATATCTATAAAAAGCTTTGCAATTTTTTACCTTGCACCTTCCGCTGAGCATGACACCGCTCGCATCCTTTGTTTGTTCATAAAAACGCCACCAAGGTGCATCGTAGGAGGGACCAGTTGTCTTCCTTTTCTTTTCGATGGTCTCGCTTCCATTGGTGATGGTGGTACACTTGAGGTTGGAGTTTGCGGCGAGAGGAAGGTGCGGTCGGATCTTGCGATGGGGATTCTTCAGTTATTTCATGGGAACTTGAGGCGTATTGAGGATGATGCGGTGTAGTAAATATAGGGGTTTGTTGAGGTTGATAGTTAAGATCTTGCGGTATATAATTTGATTGAGGGTGGAGTGGGAGGTTCGCATGTCGTGGATAATATGGAGCGTTAGTTTGTGGTTGCTGATAGTATTGTGAGGGGTTTGTATTATCAACCACATCTTCACCAAAAATATCCACACTCAACTAGGTGCATAAAATCATCTACGGGATTAGGAGGATTTGCCATTTCTATAAAAAAAAGAATATAAAAATCCCTACTTAAAAAATAAATTTAACATTCTAAAAAATATTCTAACAAAAAAATGAATTTAACACAATAAATAAATTTACAAAAGAAAACAACAATCTAAATAAATCCCTACTTAAAAAATAAATTTAACATTCTAAAAAATGTTCTAACAAAAAAATGAATTTAACACAATAAATAAATTTACAAAAGAAAACAACAATCTAAATAAATCCCTACTTAAAAAATAAATTTAACATTCTAAAAAATGTTCTAACAAAAAAATGAATTTAACACAATAAATAAATTTACAAAAGAAAACAACAATCTAAATAAATCCCTACTTAAAAAATAAATTTAACATTCTAAAATAAATTCTAACCAAAAAATAAATTTAACATTAAATCTAATATTCTAAATCAATTAATCTAGCAACATAAAACTAAAATGTAATATTCTAAGGAAAAAATAAATTTCTACAATTAAAAAATTATAAATAAAAAATTAGATTTTATAAATAAACTAATTTCTACAAATTTCAAATAAAAAATTATGAATAAAATCTAACAACATAACTAATTTCTATAAATAAAAATTACAACTAATTAAAATTAAAAACTAACCTTGAAGGAAAAATATTATCGCAACGATGAAATTGAGAAATGGCGAATACCGAATATTATCCTTCTAATCTTATATATTTTCGATTAGTTAATTTTTTCAATGGACTAATAACAAATTAATAAGACACAACTGATTTTTCTATGGAAAGGGATCACTTCGCAAGGGTTATGTTGACAATTTTGATAAGAAATGAGATCGGTTTTCAATGGGTTATTTTGAGAATTTTGTTAATGAATTTTTAAATAAATACAAATTTTTTTAAAAATGATAAAGAGTTTATAAATGTGTTCATCTATTTATGGATTGATGGTCATTCAAATTTCATGCAATTTTATTATCGTTTGATAGTTCATCAAAGACCGTTAAATTGGAACCGTTGTAAATTATATGAAAATTTGATGGTCTTTGATGGACTATCAAACGATAATGAAATTGCATTAAAATTTGAATGACCATCAATTCATAAGTAGAAAAATACATTTATAATTTTTTTTCTATTTTTAAGAAATTTTTTGTATTTATTTAGAAATCCATTGTCAAGGTTGTCAAAATAACCTATCGTCAACCGATCTCCCTCTCTTTTGATAATGCATCTTCAAATAAATACAAATAAATATTAAAAATAAAAAAAATATAAATATATTCTTCTACTTATAGATTGACAGTGATTCATATTTCATACATTTCAATATCGTTTGATGATCAATTAAAAACTATTAAATTATAACCATTACAAATTATATTTTAACAGTCTTTGATGGACTAACAAATGATGATGAAATTATATAAAATTTAAATCATCATCAATTTATAAATAAAAATATATATCTATAAGGTTTTTTCTACTTTAAAATTTTTCACATTTAATTAAAAATTCATTATTAAAATTTTCAAAATAATCTATTGTCAAGGATCCTTCCTTTTTTCTATCCCCATATTGGATAGATTAGAATAATTATGATAAGTATGGCGATGTTTGTTCGCTGCTTACTCAAAAAAAAAATCATATTCATAATATTCATATTAGTACCGCATCGTTATTTGGTTGGTTGTCTTTTTTCATTTTAAAATATTTTAAGTGTTCTCGAAGATTTCTACTCGTATCATAATGTGTAGGATGTATAATCTAACCCGTTTAATCCATCTGATATGATCTATATTTTGCCGGGTTGAAAAGTTACGAGATTAAGTATGGATTGTGATTTTATCTAACTCTATTTATTGATTGAGTTGAATTATGATTTACTTTTAAAAACCTATCTAATTCGGACCCGACTGTATAATTATATACTATATATATATATATATATATTTAAATATTATATATATAATATGTTAGTAATCAATAAAATAATCATTTAAGAGTTAAAATTCTACATTATATTTTAATTATTATCATGTAGTTTTTATTATATTTTTATTTTTTAGATGTCATATATTATTTTCTTTATAATATTAGTTATTTTTTATATTTATCTTTTTTAAAACATGAAAAAATTTAATTTTTAATCATTATTCATAATATGAAGTTATCATTATTTTTCATATTTTTTGATTTTTTTCATCCTTGAGTTATCATATCATAATTAAATATATTATCTAATAATAATAAAAAAAATATAATATATCATTTAGTTAAGATATGAACCTGTTTAACCCTTATAACCCATAAAAAATATATGTAAAGAATTATATGGGTTGGATTATGGCCTTAAGGGGGAGTTAGATAATTTTTTTTAACCCGGTATAACCAGATTGAGTTTAAATTTTCATAAATTAATCATTAATCCGGTGTTCGCACCCTTATTAATTGATAATAATTTCCGTCCAATTTATTAAATCATCTCCAGAAAAAATCAATAATTTTCTATTATATATAAAAAAGTAATAGAAATTTTATATTAATATCGAATTCTAATTTAAATGAATCGTATTGTTACACTAAAATTGGTTCGGTGGGTGGCACAAACTCTCAATAGAAACGCGACAAAATTGGTTCGAAAATGTGGGCACAAAATTAATTATGCCTGCTAAAGAAAGTACAAAAAAAAGTTGGCTTATTTAAATTCAGATAAAAACAATTAAAATAATATAATTCATAATAGAGTAAATTGTATCCTTGGTCCTTACAGTATTAGTTATTTATTATCTAGTCAAGTTTTTGAAGTAGAATGTTGATTTTAGATTATCACTCCGTCTGTCATCTTCATTATTAAAATTTCAAAAGTGTTTGCTTTCGTCCGGAAAAAGAAATATTTATACTATAGTCCTGAGTTTGATTTTCACTGAAAATTAGGATATTGTCTGCTATCATGACATTTTTAGCATTAAAATTGAGTAGTAGTTGATCCAAAATGATTCTATGATATGAAACGATATGGATCAATTTTTTTAATACGTCTTGAGTTGAGTTGACCCATTTGTTTATGCTTTTTTTATTTGTTTTGAGATTAAACATTAATCAAAACTTATATACGCAACTAATTAATATTAATTAGAATTGACATAAGTTGCTTTAAAATATATAAAAATAGTTAATAAATATTTAATGATTTTATTCAGTCGGATCAATTTGTGATCCAATCAGATTGGTCAAAGAAATCTAATCGGATCAACTCAGGAGAAGACAATATTAATATAGCGAAGATCAGAGCACGGAAATAAATATAATTATTCATGAAATCAATTGAAAGTTGATATTAATTCTGGCACTAACATTGTGCCCTACTGCCATTGTAAAGAAGTTAAAAGTAACAACATTTTCGTATATTATGTACCTCTCCATAAGTACCACTAAAATATCGAATGTGAATGTAGATTTTCATTTAGCTTTTTTTTTAATCTTTTCTTATCAGTGACAGTGATAAGTCCATCTTTGTTACTAGTAGAATCTGATAAACATCAAATGATGAATTAAAATTATGTGAAGACAGCTTATAGATTATCCAATTTAAAATTATGAAAATCATTTTGCCAGAACATAGAAACACAAAAGGGAAAATGCATTTCTATAACTCAGGTAGAGATTGATAGAATTTTTATTCCTGTTCCACAAATTACGTTAACGCCAATATTCCATTACATTTTTCTATTAATTATTGCAACCAGCAGGCCCCCCATAATAGAAATGATAACCTATGCCATGATTATATCTAAAACGATCTGTTGTGAAACAATCGACTCTGTCTGTTAATTCTTTTACCATGTATTCATCTGGATCTATAGTCTGACCGAATTGATCAAAGATCTTAATGTTGCTGATATACGCTGCCTTGTTTGCACCATTGGAGGACTCGTTTCATTTTTCAGATAGAAAACACCGGCCGCCCATGCTATCTTAGTTGCATAGTCGAATGTGTTGTTAAACAGTGTTTTGGGCCACCATCCGATCAGTATCGGGTGACCGTTATCATCACGGTACAATGACCAGTCTTGAGTTCTTTGATCCTACCAAAAAGAAGAAAAAAAAAAAAAAAATAAAGAGTCGCTTAATTTTATGAAATCCATGGTTGCTCCAGTTACTGCATGATGATTCTGGGCCTTCTGAATACTAATTTTCTCCTTGAGGCATGAATAACAGCACAAGGACCGAAGTCTTATTGGATTTGGGGAATAGCGGGTTGAATTTTTGGGATCAGATTTTGTGACTGTCACCTCAACACCAATGAAGCAACGTGACAAGAAATTTTAATGCCAAGCAAGAAGAAATTTGTAACTAAAACAAACCTTCTTTATACTCAGTGTAACAAAGTAATCTTTGCCATTAAAGGTTGAGAGCGGTGCAACTGTTCCTCCTGGAACTGGTGCCCCATAGACATTTGAAAGAACAAAACCTTAGCAGTTGATGCTATAGCAACCCACGTTTTCCTCTGTCTGTATAAACAGCAATAAAATTTTTAGGAGATCATATTTAGGGATTCTGATATATATAGTGTTGATGTATATACTTACTGTCCATCCAGCAAAAAGCCGTAAATCTCTGCTGCCAGAATATAATTAAGTTTCGATATACCTGCATATATTTATATTGTAGTTGTAAAAAATAATGAAGCCTATTTGTGAGAAATAGATTGTAAAAAGTGATTTCTTTTTATTTGGACAAAACAAGCAAATAGAACCTATATAAAAGATGGCCCAATTTATTAAATCAGGCTTTGCATATAGAAACAAATATATAATCTGTTGGATATTAAAAATTTCTAAATTAAATCTCTTGTTTTTCTTAATAGCACTTAGAAATTAATCTCTTGTAGCAGAGAAAATCATATGTTTTTGAATTGAGAGGAAATTAAATACGTACATGAAATCCAGCAATCATTGAATAGCTCTTTCGATCTTCATTCAAAACAGCTATGTAAACTGCACTCTGTGAATTGTAATTCACATTCGGTATGCCCCAAACTGATATTCTCGCTCGGGTACCCTGATACATGTAGCTTGGAGTAAACCAGCCAGCATGCTTAGAAAATCGATCAACACCAAAAAAGAAAAAAAAATAGTTTGATGGTCGTCACTTATAAAGTATATTAATGGCGTAAATACAAGATTGAAACTGAAAGTGTTTACCACCACTTACATGAAAGTGATACTGAGGACTGGCCATTAGTTAGATTTGAAAACAAATTTGAAATAATTCTTAAATGATGGGCTTCGTCAGATCTTCCTTCCTGTGACAAAATAAAGATAAAATGCACGCTATGACAATTTGTCAATGGATAATTTTTGTACAATTTGAGTTTGTCAAATAACATATTCCGAATTGAGTATTCTATTTACCTTAGCTCCAGTTTGTATGCCTTCAACTTTTGTGAATTGCGTACCTTCAATGCGATTATCGTATAAAACAGAGATACATATGAAAATCAATGCAGGTACTTGCTCGAAATAAGCCATGTAATAATTTCTATGAACTATATGTTGAGAACAAATACACGGCCATAGATGGTCTTTATATACTATTCTTTATGCCAATTTTAATATCTGAGTGTCAACACTGAATTGATTCATTTATTACAGCAATTATTTACTAAATCCAATCATTTGATTTCGTGAGATTTGGATTTTGGAGAAAGCCTTTTGGTAAAGTGATCTCACCATTTTGGTGTGCCTTTTCTACCCAATCCTTAAACACCCAGCATTCTTCAATTGTATGCCCTAGAACTCTGTGATACGGGCAGAAATTAGGTTCATCGGATTTATCAGCATCTTCTGGGCGCTTTGTTTGGCAGAGCTAGTCCGTTCTTCACTGCTCCTTTAAATATTTGGAGCACCTTATCTTTACGGAAAGAGTAAGGTTTGCTCTTTTTCTGTTTTAGGGTCTCGAGAACCTGTGAATTCCCTCCTCCGGCCGGCCTAGCATTCCTATTAGTATTGTTTCCGCCATTGTTTGAAGCGTTGGTGTTAGCGACCATTTTATCCTTCAGTCGAGTGAAGGCGACCTTAGCATCTGCCTTTCCTCCTCTTTGCGGTCTATTTCCCAGAAAACTTGGAACCGAAGCGGGAGACATCCTTTCCATATTGGAGACGGATCGTAAAAGATCTTTGAAAGTATTAACTTTAGTTACCCCTAGGAGCATCCCCATCCATTCGTCGATATTTTTTAAAATCAAGTTAACCGCTTCATCTTCAGTTAGCATTCTATCACATTTGATGCTGAGATTTCTCCAGCGGTTAATAAAGTCTGTCATAGATTCACCTTTCTTAGGCTTCGTGTTGGCCAGATCGGCTATGTTGATTTTGTCAGACATCATAGCAAACCTTGCCCTGAAAGAATTCGCCATTTCATCCCAGGTATCTATACTATTATTCTCTAATGAATAGTACCACTGAAAAGCAGTACCCACCAGACTCTGAGGAAATTGTCTGAGTAAAAGGGCATCGTTGCCACCAGTGTTCCCGCATGAGGCTATGAAATGTGCCAAGTGTTGTTCGGGGTTCAAATCTTTATTGCCTTCACCTGAGAAGGTCCTAAATCTCGGGATTACATATCCTTTTGGATATTCTTCTAGGTCATATATGGCGGGATAGGGGTGCCCACAATTCTTTGCCGGCGGGATAGCATATCGCCTCCGGCGATTTGCATCCGCGAGCAATCATTGCTGTATCTCTTTACGTGAGAGGCCTTAGGGTTCGGATTCGGATCCACTCGGCTTTCAAAGGTCACCTTAGTTTGTCGAAAGTTAGAGTTTTGGACTCCTTTGCCTTTTAGTTCTTTACGTTCGTCTTTGGCAGCTTGTGTGCTCCCTCGTGTCGGGAATTGCTCGTCTTATGATTAGAAGCGGTGTCTTGTGACTCTTGCAGTGCCTTGATTGTCTTCACTAACTCTTCATTCTGTTTCAGTATTGCGGTGATCATTTCTCGTTGTCTGATCAGCTCTTCATCCTGCATCTCTATATGGGACTTCAACATTCCCATTTCATCAGCCGGATCTTCTATGCGGATGTCATCTTCATCCTCATTTTTGGGGTGACATTTTCATCGCCTTCTTCTCTAACCTTACTACTTTCAGCATCTATTTTCTTGGATGCCCTTCCCTTTCTATTGGTATTTGTAACATTAGTTTGAATTGGGGAGGACTGATCGTCAGTGTGTGCCATATTGACTTCTACCGGTTCATCGGGTTCGAATGTCACACTGATCGTGTAACAAGAAAAGTGCTCTTCTTGGCACTGAGCAGTTCGTCTTTTCTTCCTTCTTTGGTCAGATGTTGTGACCCTTAGATTATTGGGTTGTACCTTAGGGCCCAAGCGACTGAACACGCTTTCTTGACCCAATCGGTTGAACACACTATCCTGGCGAGATGTGGCTTCTTCAGTTGCCAAGTTGGGTCGAAGTTTTAGAGGGTTGATTAGAGAACCTTTTGGGACCCATACTTGTTTTGTCTTGGGGGCTATTTCCCTTACGGGTTTCTTACCCCGAGTTTCATAACCGGACCACTTTGGGTTGCATTCAGCAAGGGTAGGAGTAGTTGCTCTGGGCCCAGCTGGTGCCCGAGATAGTGTTTGGTCTTGGGCTTGATATTTTCTCCCCTTATTGCGGAAATGCTTTCTCTCCTTTAGTGCCTTGTGAGCCTTATAGATGGCTTCGGCGGGAGCTTGAGGTCTGCACTGATTTGAGAAAGCGGTCCTCCTTTGAGGTTCTGGCTGCGGGACTTCCCAGGCTCGACGGAGTTGGCCGGTGGCAGAGTTCTTGGCCACTATCCTAAGAGGAGTAAATGAGTTGGAGACCGGAACAGCTGGCTTAGCCACCAGCTGATTCTGATAGGCATCGAGAGCCTTTTTCCTTGAGACATTAGAAGCTGAACTTGCCATGAGTTGTGCTACCTTCCTTGTTGCGCGTCTTCTCCTCCTGGGAGAACTAGGAGGAGAGTTCAAGATACCATTGTCAATGCCCTTCTGAGTCAGGGCAAATCCTTCTTCTTCTCCTTCCTCGATTAGAGAAAAGGTTGAGGAGGTCAAGGGAGCGGGAGACGCCATTATAGAGGCCATGGTCATTGGGGATTGGAGAACCACTTCTTGGGGAATGGTTCCGAAGAAAATGAAGTGTTTGCCTTGGGGCCCTTGAGAAGGAGTCACGGTGCAAGGAGCGAGCATCATGTTGCCGAAAAATGCCATTCTGCAAAACAAAGCAATAACTTCATGTTCATTAGTCATTTTTAGAATATGAACAGCCATATAAATTACTTGACTATTATTTCTATTTTCCCCTTTCTAAGATATGAGGAGAATCTAGGTCCCACCGGGCGTGCCAGATCCTGTGCGACCCTTTTTCGCGCCTTCCTCACTCGGGAAAAGATTTAAGGGTGAGAATTGCGGAAGAAGGACACGGAGATCCCTCTAATTGTGCATTATAGGTGTTTATATGGATATGGAATGCACATTTAAAGGTTTTTAGAGATTGCGGGGTCTTTTAGATTCCAATGGGCGCAAGCCCCCATTGTTAATTACCCTAGGCTACGAACCTCGAGGCACCTCTGGATCCAGAAAGGGGAATATAAATATAATAGTCAAGCATTAATTAAGTGGTCGTGACAAATTAAAGGTACGGGAAAGGAATGCGCACGTAAGTTTATCATAGAACCCTATATGTGCCTGGAGTTATGATATACGGGCTTATATGAGGTAGCCTACACCTTAATGCCTTTTAGTTCGAGGGTGGCAAGTACCCATCTAAGCGTATGATGTCGAACATAAAATATTATATTAGTTCAACATCAAGACTTAGTTTATCAGCGGATGGACGGAAAAAGTGTAATCATCTTAGCGATCTTCTAGATTATGAATGCGAAACCCCTGGGCCAATTCATCAACCTAGGTGTGCTCTTTATTTCAAAGGCGCACAACCTATCCAAACGTACAAAATTAAACTTGAATCGCTCTACCG
The DNA here is from genome assembly GCA_037127355.1 of Schoenoplectus tabernaemontani. Classification (NCBI taxonomy): domain Eukaryota; kingdom Viridiplantae; phylum Streptophyta; class Magnoliopsida; order Poales; family Cyperaceae; genus Schoenoplectus; species Schoenoplectus tabernaemontani. Next base: position 2,013,195 of record CM073758.1, on the reverse strand, counting down.
GTTTAATCATTGAGGTTGGTATATCGAAGGTGGGGTATTTTGATTTGCTTGATCACCTTGCGATCTTCTAGACTATGGATACGAAACACTGAGTCAATCCATAAATCTAGGCGTGTCCTTTATTTTGAGGCGACACGACCCATCTAGACACACAAGGTCAAACATGAAGCACCGAGGCCAGGTTCGACATTGAGGCTAGTTCATCGAGAAAATGGACAGAAACTGTATATTCATCTTAATTGATCTTTCAAGTTATGAATTTAGACACTGTGCCAGCTCATAAACTTGAGTTATATATTATCATATCATAACACACTACATAATGTGTGCTTATCATTTTCATACTATATCATGCCATATTATATTATATTTGAATGTGCTATTATTTACACCATTTATCGTATCATTATATCATATTATCATGTTATCATAGTGTATCATTAGATTATCATGTTATCATATTATATCATTCATGTTTTTGTCATATTATCACATCATGTAAAATTATTTTATATTATGACTTACGTAACATAATACTATTATATCATGTTCATGTTATATTATATCATGTTATATTAGATTATATTATATCATTATATCATATTATATCATATTTTCATATTATATTAACATATTGTTACATTATCATGCTATTATATAGTATTATATCATATCATATCATATTATTTTGAGTTATATCATCTTGTTATATTATATTATATCATGATATATTGTATTATGTTATGTCGTAACAAATTATATATATCATATTGTATTATATATCATATGCTATTATCATATTATATATTACTATCATATCATATATCATATTATTATATTATTATATCATGGCATATTATTTATTATATCATCATGTTATATTGTATCAATACATTATATCATTTTATCATATCGTACTATATTGTGTCATATTATCATATTATGTTATGTTTTTATTATATTATATCATAATCATATATCATGTCATATTATATTATATTCATATTATATCTTGTTATTCATCATTATATTATTATTGTATATCATATATTTATATATTTTAATTTCATGAAAGGGTATCATATGTTTATGTTTCATTTTTTTAAAAATGAAATGTTCATAATATTATTATATATATATATATTACTTCTTATTGATATGCATATTAATATATTGGATATATGCATAAAATATTATTTAACATATTATAATTTCCATATAATTATATCAAAGCATGGTAAAAAAAATAAAAAATAAATATGTAAATATTATTTTGGTTTTGAATTATGCTTTTCAAAAATAAAGTATTTTCTTATGTTTAAAAAAAAAGTATGAAAAATATAGGATTTTTAGAAAGAAATTTGGGTTAATTTGGACTAGGGAAGGCATCCAAATAAATTATTTTTCTTGTTGTTATATCAATTCCGAAATTTTTCTGTCATGGGTCATGTTCATTTCTCCATATTTTGTCCTGGGCAGATGTTTATATTTTACTTCATTTGAGCCGGTCAGATCATAATTGAGTCCTATTTGGGTTCTTTATTCTTTGGGCCAGGCTCGAATACACTAAGTTCATATTTTATTAGATGTTGGGCTTGGACCTGGAGCTAAAGTCACTTGGGCTGGTTTGTCCTCATATTCATTCATTCATTCTCAGGCCTAGATGTTAATTTCAATATGTCATTTTAGTATGCGTGTATGAAGCTTCTTCCAGCTCACTTCTACAACAACCCTTGAGATTTGCGTCGGAGCTTGATCGAGGCTTTCCAGATGTTAGATCGTCGATCGGGTGGTACCTATAGCATCGTCGAGCACGGGGAACCCAATGATGTTATTATCATGTTCATCTGTACGGTGGGTCGTCAGGACCACCCATACCGTTTCGTATAGTTTGGTACCAAAGTGAATTTAATCTAATCCTCATTTAATTCTCTGCTTCAATTACCATAGTTTTGGCATTTAAACCATGTTTACGAACTTTATTTACTTCAAGGCATATCCTATGTTTACGTATTACTTGGTACCAATCTGTAAGCCTTGGTACCGCTGGTTGGTTATGGTACAGGGTGCACATAATCACCAGTTTTGGATTTTTTCCCTTCCATGATTGAGGCCTGCCTTATGCTTATTTTGTATCTGGCATTAACTTTGCATATCCACTTGCTTGAGACCATTATGCAATCTGGTATTACTCATGAGAATAGGTCTATATTCTTATAGAATCGGAGGATCAACATGGGACATATGTCAGCATATCCCATTGATCCATTTCAGTGAGGGTAGACCAAGTGTATCTCCACTCATGAATATTTTGACTCAATTAATTGGATACGCAAGTTAATACCAGGAGAATTACGAAAACCCTTCGACTGGTTTGCTTGTTGTAATTATATCTTTGTGATGTTTAAGTGAAAGCTAGGAGAATTACACAAACCCTTCAACTAGCCCTTTTATTAGTTAGGTTTCGACATTCTTTTTTATTAATTGCAGTCTCATGGCAAAGAAAAATGAAATAATAATAATAATAATAATAAAACATAATAATAATAAGAATAATAAAAAGGTTGAATTCAAATGTCAATATTGAACCAGATAGCACTTATGTAAATACCAGATTCAAAATATTAGTGCAAATGCGATAAGTGACTGATACTGATATCATCTGATTTACTGAGCTTCAAATACTAGGTATAGAAGTTGCCTAAGCTTATCGCTGACTCATGATCTTGTGTCAGACCTAGCTTCATTGGCTAAAACAAAAGACTTTTATGAACTAGTTTGAAATTTATTGGGATATGTTCCCTTCGGACACTTCATACTGGTTTGAACTTTCATGCAAATGATTATGCGAGCAAGCTTCAGGTATAAAAGAAGAAATACAAAAGGGGAGAAATTGTTCATGGTTGGCTTCGTATTGCAATGAGTGTCAACTACTTCAATAATCAATTTTGAATAGTGTTGACAATGCATGAGAATTCATAAACCCCCCCCTTTTCTTTGAACAGTATATATCGATTTGCAAACAGAATATAAAAAAGAAAGGAATATTTGGTCTCATCCTTTTCATTACTAATAACTAAATAAAGGACTCATAGACCCTCTGTCTCTTACTAATTATAATCATTTAGACTTACAAAATATTTGAATCTACAGTAAATCGAAATTAGAAACCAGACTCAAGAAAAAAAGAAGAAAAGGGAGCAAATAAAAAAAAAACTCAACGTATCAGATTTGCAATAACAGAAAAGTTTTTTTTTTTGAAACTTCATTCATCTTAATCCAGCAGCAAAAATAAATGAATATATATCTATCAGAGTCACATCGCATATTAAGAACATCTACCTATCCTATTTCGCTATTGGTATGCCTTGATTCAGTAGAGAGGGGGAGTTGGTGTATCTGACCGAGAGATCGAAACTTGGATCTAATCAGATCTCAAGCTGATACTACTATCAGTCAATTGGTTTTCTCTGTGGAGCCTCCTTGCTATAGGGTTGATCTTCAGAGCCTTTCTATGGGGGCCTCTCTTTTTTGTTTGATCCTGGGGTGCGTTTTATAACCACCAGAGGCGGTGGAGGTTGTAGTGCATATGTGTAAACCAGCCCTGCACCATGTGAAGGTGTTCATCTTTGGTCCATAGAAGATTCTTTTGTTCATACTCTCACTAATTCGATCACGACACGTGCCTTTGGGCACCAGACGCTCCCCTCAATGCTGGAGGTTACCGTAGTAAAATCACATTCAGCACTGCCCCTTTTTCATTGGCCAACAAGAGTTTCTAGAGGCCCATTAATTAAGCCGAGACACCACCCAATTTCTCAAAGCATACACTTTGGCCTCTCCATTAAACCCTAGACATTGTGCGGTGTCATTGATTGTAAACCCTCTTTTGCTTTTATTCGAACTTGGACTTGGCCATATGCTCCATACCCAAGCGTCATCAAATATCACTCATACTGAATTGAAAGAGTGAGGAAAACATCCCTGTGTCATCAATTTTGATTATGAGTTATAGAACGATGGGATCTCATCTTTGATATGAGGCAGTGATTTCCCTCGTATATTGTTTTTTTTTTATATTTCCTGCAATTGTGCACTCATGTATCTTCTCATATTTATGGTGTGGCCCTGGTAAGGAGCGAGTAGTGAGGCTATAGAGGGCTACCGTGCTCCAATGGCGCCTCATTTGTCAAGTAGTGCGGGAGGAGAAGAAAACGGGGTAGAAGGGAAAGAGGGGAGAGCTCAATCCAGAATTTGGGCTTGGTGCACATGGGCCGAGAGAGAGAAGGGCCCGGCGTCGAGAGAGCGGTGCCCATGAGCGGTACACATTTTCCCTTTCTCTTCTTAATTCAAAACATTCCCTTCTTTTGCATAGGCTAGGCACACCATATTTCTCGTACACCACTACGATGGGACCGCATGTTGATATGGCACCGGTCACTATGTGCCACGTGTATCACCTTGGCCGATAATAAGGCTTAGTGTGGCAAACTCGGAGTCAACATAGACTTTGACCTATCTCCATTTGATACCTCCAATTTGCACCCAATTGTGCTCTTTACCCCAAGTTGCACCCAAGAGGTTCTATGGACCAATCAGAAAATTCTATCCCTGAATATTCTTTCTCTATTTCATTTTTAATACTCGCGTGGTCTAAAAAATTATAAAATTTTCACTCTTAAAATCTAAGGTCATGTTTCATCACAAATAATAAGTCTCAACACTAGAAATTATAAGTCTCAATAGAACAAATTATTGAATCTTAAAAAAATATAACAAACTATTCTTAATATTGTAAAATATAATTTTTAATAGCACAAATGAGAATTCCTAATACCACATATTATAAGCCTCGCTACTAGACAATCAACTAACATAAATTACAAGTCTAATTTCCCACATAATAAGTCAGAATCTCATCACAAAATAATGGGTCTTCATGTTAGAAATAATAAGTTTTCAAAATCCAAGTTGATACTCTGAATAGAATATATTATAGTACTCATGCTTGATCAATTATCTCGTGTGTAAAAATCTTATAGCTAAGAATGAGTCTCTCGTTTCTTATATTATCTAAAAAAATAAATAAAAATATTTTCACTATCAAGACATTCAATAGAATTTAAGATTTTATTTTTGACATTTTTTTATTTTTATGGCTTATTAGTGTCCTCTATTTGTAAGTTGAAGAAGACTAAAACTTAGAGACCTCATCTGATTGTCATCAAGTTCATCGTCTTCATCCTTTTTGGATTGTTTCTTCGTTGGAGCCCTATCATCCTTTCGTGTCTTAATTGTGTAAGAAAGTCTCCTCTTCTCAAGAGAGCTAGTTGGAGTTTTCTTGGTCTTCTTAATAGCGGATTGGCCTGCTTTCTATTGTGCATCAATATCTTGAACATCTGCATTTATCATTAAAATGAGTTAATCTTAATACCTGTATTCGAAAGACTTAATATAGTCCGAAATCTTAATAGTTGCAGTCTAAAGTCTTAACATTGAAGTCTTAAATTTTTATAATAGTTATTAAAAGTCTTAATATTTGTAAGTTATAGTATTTAAATATACACTTCACTGAATTCTTATTACTTGAAATATAATCTCTTAATAGTTATATATAAATTCAGAATTCAATTTTATAAATTAAATTTGAATATGAAATTTTATACATTCCAAATTAACGACTCAGATGACACTTCCGAAAACTCTAAGTCATACACTCAAATAAACATTCACTCAAATCAGTTATTAAAATTATTTCGTAACATCATGCATCATGACACTTATATTTTTCATGGTATTAGATGATATCAATTTTAGTTTATAATTTCGGGAAAACATTTACGTAGTAGTAGCAATCAATTTACATTAAGCGTCTTCAATATTAATTAAAAAAGAGAGAAATATATAAAATATTTAGAAGACATTTTGATAAAATATTTTCTCACTTTATATATCAAGTGCTTCATAAAATTCATAATTACCATTAGCTATCACCCATGTCTGTGTATAAAAAAAAGGTAAAGACATGATTAATAATTATAAGGATAAATAATAACCATGAGAAAGTCATATATATAGAGAGAATAAAGATATCATGAGCTTAACTCAAAAAGTATATCAAATTATCTCCAAATTTTAATTTATCATGCTCATTAAATTTTTTTATATGAAAATCTTGTGGGATGCAAAAATTTAGAGTGTTTTGAGCTTTTTAAGTCATCATTTTTAATTTTTTAAAATGATGTTCAAGTATTGAATATTATTATTATAGCTGATTTTAAAAAAATAAAAATCATGACTTAAAAAACTCAAAACACTCCAAATTTTTGTATCCCATAAGATTTTCATATAAAGAATTTAATGAGCATGATAAATTAAAATTTGAAGATAATTTGATATACTTTTTGAGTTAAGCTCATGATATCTTTATTCTCTCTATATATATTACTTTCTCATGGTTAATATTTATCCTTATAATTATTAATCATGTCTTTACCTTTTTTTTTATACACATTCAATACATGAAAAAGGTGATAGCATTAATGGTAATTATGAAGTGCTTTTTATGAAGCATTTATAGAATTTTTGATATATAAAGTGAGAAAATATTTTATCAAAATGTCTTCTAAATATTTTATATATTTCTCTCTTTTTTAAATAATACTCTTTAGGTAACTATTTAATGGAAACAGGCAGCAATTAGTAGAGAAATTAATTACTTAATTTATGTATAATGTAGAATATTTTTTTGTTTAAAATAATTATTCTTTTAAAATTCATGAATATATGCTAACTAGATATAGTCAAATTGAACTAATAAATGACGCAATAAATGAAATTTTATCGAGATAAGCATTATACTAAGTCATCTATAGTTATAACTCCCACTGCCCACATCCACTCTCTCTCTATCTAACCAAATCAGTGAAAATCTTTTCAGCATAAGTATTTTCAAATTAATTGGACATGTTGCATGATCAACGCAGGACCCGCCAATACAGAAGATGTTCCACCAGAACTAGAATTTGCAAATGAAGAACAGCCGTGGTATGATAACCCTGAGCTTCGTATGTGGAACGCGATCGGTGAAATCAGGCAACAAGTCGAGAATAATGAAACAGAGATCGCCGAACAGTGGGAGGTGATGCAGGAGATCAAGACGCAAAATAATGAAATTATGGTCATGCTTGACAACTTACGAGATAACCATCTACAATTACGGTATGCTACAAAAGAACAAGCGAGTTCTAAGCACGAATTCAAGACGACCAGATCCCAGATATGCATAAAATCATCATAAATAATGATGAAAAAGATGAAGAACCGGCACTAACTGTAACAGATGCTCGAAAAATTATAAAAGCGAAAAGAAGCAAGCCGTACTCTTTCAAAAGAGAAAAGGTAGCCCGAATCTTCAAGCAAGCTCTAGAACATGGGTTAGAGTTGCCAAGATGCAAGCGCGCCAGGCGACGTGAAAAGGTCGTCTGACGCAAATTACTGCCTCTATCATCGTGTTGTAGGACACGCGATTGAGGACTGTTGGGACTTCAAAGACTGGGTAGAGGAAGGATTCCGATCCGGAGAGATCCAGCTTCCCCAAAGCTTTCAGCAAGACCCGGCTCCACACATGCCAAACAACAAGGGAAAAGGAGTACAATTTAGGGTTTATACCATATCACATACCTCAGTGCCCAACAATTCCAGAAGAACAATACGAAGACAGGCTTCAACGAAGGAAATTCATCGTTCTAATCCAATCTTGAATGTTAATGTAAAGGAAGGAGCAATGTCGCTGGCCTTCACAACTGTCCCTGACAATCACTTCAAAGACCTTATCCCAAGAGAGGTACATCAGGTCCAGATACTGGAAACCTTCATAGTGCCTGCAAGGATAACATATTTAAAAGGAAAACCCATAGTCCACAAGGCCATAACATTTTATAAGAGTGATTCAACTCACTCCCCGAAAATCTCTAATCACGATTCTTGGAAGCAATGGATAATGGAGCACAATGAACCTGAAGGTGAAAGTGATGACGATGTTATTCCCTATTATTATGGAAGGAAGGTTCAGATGTTAGCCGAAAAAGCTAGATGTTTTAGAAACATATCAAGGGCAGAAGCCAGGCAGTTTGATGATTTGTGGAACGGCAACCAGAACAAAGTACTAGGCGCAGATGGCAAAATCAAATATACCCAAGGTTTGGGTTATGATCCAAATGATGCCATATATCTTGAGAGATTCTTTGATAAATACAGTTCGCACTGTATCGATGTGAATTGTTGTATGGCGAGCATCGAAGTACAAGAAAACAAACTAGAAGAAGACGATCAAGCTCCAATTCTACAGAATGCCCTGAAACAACTGGAGAAGGTGCCAAACACAGTGGATGAATTGATCGAAATTAATCTCGGGACCGAAGATGATCCGCGGCCCACCTTTATCAGCGCTTCCCTACCAGAAGAGGTGGCTGAAAGATTAAAGGAATTCCTTAAAAAATATATCGATTGCTTCGCCTGGAGTTATAAAGAGATGCCTGGACTGGACCCTAATGTAGCGGTCCACCACCTAAAAATCGATCCGGCATTCAAACCAATCAAACAAGCGCCGAGACGGATGAGAATTGAACTAGAAGAAAAGGTGGTCGAAGAAACCAAGAAGCTTATAGATGCAGGATTTATCCGAGAAGAAGAGACGCCAGAATGGGTGGCTAGTATTGTCCCGGTGAAGAAAAAGAATGGACAAATCCGTATCTGCGTTGATTTTCGAGATCTCAACAAAGCATGTCCCAAGGATGACTTCCCGCTACCGGTAACGGAGATTATCATTGATCACACATCCTCTTACAAAGTATTCTCATTCATGGATGGGTATACGGGGTATAACAGATTAAGATGGCCCGGAAGATGAAAAACATACCGCATTTCGTACTCAATTGGCATATCTTGCTATAAAGTCATGCGTTCGGACTCAAAAATGCGGGTGCTACATATCAAAGAGCGATGACCAAGATATTTGACGATCTAATACACAAAATCGTCGAGTGCTATGTGGATGATCTAGTCATTAAAGCCATGTCCTATGAAGAGCATTTATGCCATTTAGAAGTAGTTTTAAAAGTGAAAGACCACGCGCTGAAATTGAACCCTCTCAAGTGCGCATTTATGGTATCATCGGGTAAATTTTTGGGGTTCATAGTACGTCACGGAGGTATTGAAATAGACCCAGGCAAAATCAAGGCAATTATGGAGCTTCCTCCGTAGAAAAATCGAAACAACTCCGATCCTTGCAAGGACGGTGGCCTACATTAGACGTTTCATAGCTAACCTATCCAAGCAAAATCTAACCCTTTACCAGTGACCAAGAAGGACATCCCATTTAAATGGGACAATAAATGCCAACGAGGCCTTTGAGGATATCAAGATGTATCTCGCTCAACCCGCTTGATCCCTAGCGCGCCAATCCCGGAAGGAGCTTATATTATACACAACGGCTCTAGATGGATCCTTAGGAGCCTTACTAGCGCAAGAGAATCATCAAGGCAAACAAAATGCGTTGTACTATCTAAGCCGCATGATGGTGGGGGCAGAACATGCATATTCCCCGATAGAGAAACACTGCTTGGCACTTATTTTTGCGGCAAAGAAGTTAAGACATTACATGTTGGCTCACAAAATCATTCTCATATCCAAGGTGGATCCCTTTGAAGTATCTAATGACCGGCCCATGCTCACGGGTAGATTGGCAAAGTGGGCAATCACCCTTACGAGAATTTGATATAACTTGTATGCCACAAAAAGCAATCAAAGGACAAGTGTTGGCAGATTTCTTAGCTGCACATCCAATCTCAGATAACTCTCCCTTGACGTGTGACTTCCCAGATGAAGAAACGCTCAACATAGATGAAGAGAATCCTGTTTGGGAGTTATATTTCGACGGGGCATCATCAATCAGACCTATCGCAGGTCCCGGTATTCCTGTCATCCGATCTGGCATTGGCTTAGTATTTGTTACCCCGGAAGGGGGAATTATAAGACAATCATTGGCCTTGACCGAACCATGCACAAATAATAAGGCTGAATATGAGGCACTGATTGTCGGGCTAGAACTCTCGCTCGAGTTAGAAATCAAATCTCTGCGTATCTTTGGAGATTCCCAGTTGATAATAAACCAAGTTACTGGCAAATATAAAGTTCTAAAGCCAGAACTAATTCAATATCATCAGAAGGTTATGGAGCTTATGAAGAAGATACCGATGATATCAATTGAAAAGGTTACAAGGGCTATCAATGGCAAAGCAGACGCCCTAGCTAAGATTGCTAAAGAGTTGAGCGAACCGGACGAACCCGAAATTCATGTGACTATTCGGAATAGGCGACTGTTATCTTTGTGCTTCACCGAAAACACTAAAGAGGTGTATGATAAAATAATAGGTGTGAAACAGAACCTTGTGAAACCCTAATGAGCGAGGAAGGTGATTGGAGGCAGACGACCTTTCATTGAATATTATGAACACGGCACTCTCCGAAAGTGAAAGGGTCGGCCGATCAATTGAAGAAAAGGGTCTTACGATACGCATATGTCAATGGCACATTATACGAGAAGATCTTATGATCAATTGTGGCTCGGATGTGTGTCAAAGTCGGAAAATTTGAGCGAGATAATGAAAGAAGTCCATTCGGGATATGTGGAGCCCTGATACTGGGCCAAAAATGTGCCTAAAAATTAAACGCGTGGGATATTACGGCGACCATGGTGGGCGATTGCGAAAGTCATGCCAAGAAATGCCACATGTGCCAAATACATGGTCCTTTTATTCATCAATGCGCCGAATCCCTTGCATCCGATTGTAGCCTCGTGGCGTTCAATATGTGGGGCACGCGATATAGTGGGCCCTATAGACCGCCGACATCAAGAGGTCACCGATTCATTACGGCGCTCTGATTATTTCACTAAATGGTGAAGCCATCCCACTTAAGGAAGTCAAAGCGACGGATGTAGTGAAATTCTTCAAGACGCATGTCTCTCTGCGATTTGGTACTCCACGAAGGATAATATCAGATAATGGAACCGCGTTCAAGAGCTCCAAGGTTTATGTATTAGCGAGAACAATTCAATATTGATTGGAGATTCTCGTCCATCTATAACCGAGAGCCGATGGATTAGGCGAGGCCTTGACAAAAGCGATTAATATTATGAAAAAGACGAAGTAGAGGGCAATCGGCGTATTTGGGATAACCGGTTGCAAGAAGCGCTATGGGCCTATAGAACCACGTATAGAACTCCTACACAAGCCACACCATATTCTTTGGTTTTTGGGGTCGAAAGTTTGTCCTCCCACTCGAAATAGAATTACCATCCTTTGCGGGTGGCTATGCAAAACGATATGACGGTGGAAGAATGTAAGCAACTCAGGCTGGATGAGATGGATGCTATGGATGAGAAAAGACTAATAGCCCAGCAAAACTTAGAGGTATACCAAGCAAAGATGGCGCGAGCTTATGATAAGATGGCCCGGATTAGGGCGTTCCAAGAAGGAGAACTTGTACTTGTGTTGAAAAGACCGATTATTGGCCGGCATATCGGCCCGAAATTCTCACCTAATTGGGAAGGACCTTATGTGATCGAAAAGACTTTTGAGGGTGGTGCTTACCAGCTAATAGACCATGAAGGCGAGAGACCCATGCCTCCTATCAACGGACGATACCTCAAGAAGTACCACGCATAATCCTGATCGAGGTCTGAACAGAGGTTGCATACTGATGTAGATAAATAAGTACACATACACGTACACGATACACAAAACCCAAAATATATATATATATAACCTATGTACATATATACATATATATATATATATAAAAAAAAAAAAAAAAATCCACCCATATGTATATCCACAATAAAACCTAAAACCACACATACACATATTAGCTCCCATAAAAAATATATATATACATTGATCAAAGCCAAAACCACGCGGAGGCAAATGCGATAGCTTTGGTGTTTGGGCTCATAGTACAAATATCACTGGGTTCGTCTATTTGATCCAGAATAAATATAAAAAATAGACAGGGTTTACAGTTTGTCCCTTAAACTATCTGTATTGCCCGATGATGAAAGTCGCTCGTATGTGATCGCCTGCGGCATAAAAAGCCAAAGGATAGGTTGAGCGAATTGGTGGCTTTATAGCTGCTTCTGAGGGCACTAAATGACACTTTCCACATATTGAACTGAGCGGAGATGAGCGATGGTGAGTTTCCACTTTAGCACTTTAAGATGCATAATGAGGGGAGTGTATGTGATCTTCCACTTATAAATGATACATATCCAAGACGTTGGTGTTGTCAATTACATCCATAATATAATTGACACTGGCAAGTCTATCCGTCAGTAATAAAAGGATAGACGGGCTTAACCTGTGCCTGGTCTAATGATCAATACAGGTGGGTTCGATATTATTAAATGCAAGTACACCATATAAAAGAAGCATTCAAAGGAACAGTATGACCCGATTCGGGATCGGCTATGGTAAAGATGAGATTTCCTCGCAGTGCAGAGGAAAGCGAAAGATGGGATAGAAATGAGATACCCCGCATTGCTGAGGGATGAGTGCCATAAGTTATTCTTCGTATTGTCGAGGGATGAACATTTTTCACATTGCTGGCAAGAGAAATATGTATGCATCACAAGCAAACAAACAGGTACATAGAATAGACAAGCAACAAGCATCCAAAGCAAGTAATAAGTACCTAGAACAAACAAACAACGTGCAGACAAACAACGAGTATACATCCATGACATGCAACATAAAAGTAATGACAAAATAAAGGGATACAGAACTAGAGACTATCAGACTCCTGCTCAAACTGTGACAACATATCACTAATGGCCTCCAGATACTCAAATACTGCTGCACGATCCTCCTCCTCGGTTGCAGTAAGATCATCCCAACGAGCAAAGGCCTCGTCGCGCGCTATAATATACGCCTGAGCTATAGGAGATAGCTCTGCAATGCGTCTCCCAAGGCTCTCTACCAATAGTCTCCTACTGTCAGACTCCTGCGCAAGTCGCTCGGCTAGCTCACCACGCACTCCTAAGGCCCTCATAGCAGCACATAAGGATAGATGCTGCAAGAAACTGAACCTAGCCGCATCAAAATGGCGGCGTAACTCGAACATCTGTAACTCTACCGCATACACACGAGATGCGAGAGCACGATAGGTCTCAATCATCTCTCTGTACCTGTCAGAGAGATATGTACCTGAGAGGCGAGAAAGACCCTCCACAGCAGGAATGATAGCATCTCGCATGATAGTACTCCAGTCATACTGAATGTGCTCAGGGAGAAAATCCATGACCTCCATATCAAGAGGGTAGTCTCGGAAGCAGGTACCCTCGAGCATAGCAATCAGCTCTGTCATAGCCAGTCTCACCTCATCGACAGATATATCTGCAAAATACAAAATAAGATTTGGTGAGCTGAAGATTAGATACAGATGTTAAGGGAAACAATAAGGAGAATCTGAACCTGGATGCTCGACCGGTGAGTGTGGAAGTGCCCTACCAGCATCTACCTCCTCTATCCAACCATCAGAAGGTGCCTCATAAGATCCCTCAACCGACGGATCTATGTCTGAGCTATAATCCGCATGCTCAGGTGTCGGCTCATAATCCACCTCGTCCTCAAAAGGCTCTACATCAGCTAGCTCTACCTCAGCTGACTCTACCCCAGCTGGCTCCGCTACGACCAGCTCCATCCCAATGGGCTCGACCTCAATAGGCTCCTCTATGATGGGCTCAATGTCTAAATAACTCAGGTGTCAGAACAAATCATGATGCATACAAGTCAGAATGAATAGAAAGTACAAATAATTTACCTAGAAGAAGAGGGCCGGAGTATGGCACAAGCACCAGGGATCCTAATGCAGGCAAATCCTCAAAGAGATCAAAATCATCTGATCGGACAGGAGGAAGTACAGCTGCCTCAGGAGAAAGAAGAATGACAACATCTCCAGAACGCGGAGTCGCTGAAGGGAGAGGGGTAGGCGGAAGGTCATCATCCTCAAGACTCGGAGTCGGCGGGACGCGAAGAACAGATGGGTAATCATCAACCATAGGACTCGATGCCTGTGAAGCATAAGAATCATGAAGGGGAGTGGCATCCCTAGAATGAGTCGGACTGTCTGGAAAGTCACCCGCCGAGCCTAACAAAAGGAATAATAAAGCACGACTAACCCATAAAAGAGTAAGGTAATAATGTATGTTAAATATTTGATATTAAGTACCTGGTGGTATGTCAGCTCTAGAAAACATAGGCGACACAGTGTCAGACTGACCACAAACCCCTCGAGCAAAGGAATGAGGTACAGAAAAACCAGGCTCAGCAAAGTCGCTCTCATAAGCTGAATCTGGAATCGTGACAAAGTAAGTGATTAAGATGCTCCTAAGATGATGAGAGAAAGAACTATAGGGACATGTATGTGTACCTGTCAGAAGAGTCCTGGCAGGGAGACGCGAGAAGCGACTATCCAGACCCTGAAAATCTACGGGTCCCATGGTAATAGCAGGGAAAAGTATGAGATCATCCAATACAAGAACCTTTGCCTCATGAGAATCCCCAATCTCCCGCGGACAAGTACTGCTAATCACCACGGGGGGTGTATATGACTGGTATGAATGGATGGCATCATAATACCATTGATGATAACGCAGTGAAAATGTAACCTGCCGAGTGATGGATACTCTCTGAAATCTGGCACCGGTACCCATACGGAATAGATGGGCGTAGCACCATCCAAGCCCCTCTAGATCAACGGCCATGGTCCCAGGACGAATGAGTGGTGCAGGGATGTCCTGGTCAAATCCAAACTGATGAGTACACCGGTGCGGTGAATAAGGCTCAATAAATCCATAACTGCCCAAACGAAGGGGCAAGAAACCCTGACGGATGCTGATCATGTACTCTAGATCATCAGGACTGCTCCGAATACTAGGAACATCTGGTGAAGGGACTCTAACATCAGATACTAATCTATGAGTAGTCTGGACTGTATGATGAATGGCCAACCTAGCGTGAGCAAATCTCAGATGGTCCTGACTCCTATAAAATCGATATCGGGCATCCTCAGCTGTCATAGAAGATGGCTGAACACCAGCCAGATCACTCAACAATGGAAGCTCATCCCATAGATCTGATGCTAAAGAAGGATGGTATAAACCTGACCAGTGCATATGAAGCCATCCGCTGATCAAATGCCAAGGAATGATCTCTCTACAATGTGAAGGGCTGCGGGAGGAAGCCAAACCACGTAGAACTCTATATATGTTGGCTAGCACTGGCACGGCCAATGAGATCCTGTCGCCACGAGCTATCCTACTAGCCATCACAAAGACTGAAGGTCGAATAGAATATATGGGAGAGCTCGGAAGAAGGAAGTAACAGATCCACCAAGCAAGAAAGGCAGTCAAGTAAGTCTCTCTGTCAACATCATGAGAGCAGAGTGAATCCTGAGGAAGTGCAGTGTCCTCATGGTAAATGCAAGGCTGACCGGTGCCAAATGGATCTCTGAGAGAAGCAGAACTCCCTGGCCGACCATGTAGTCTGTCCGTAAAATATGAGATCCAATGCCTGAAAGGTACTGTAGGATGACGCCTCCCCAGCCAATAGTAGATCTCATAAACCCTCCGCAAGGAAGCTGGGAAACGAGTCTCGTCCTGTAAGTCATCCTCTGACACCACGTACTCATCATAGTAATAGCCAAAAATCGGCAATCCAAGCAGCTGACGAATCTCCCAAAGGGTGGGGGTCATCTCGCGATCATCAATGAAGAGAGTGTTGGTGGAATAGTTCCACCGCTCGCAAAACGCCCACAACCATGTGGTGTCAATATGATAGCTGAACATCGAGAGAAAGATGGAATCATATATCCCAGTGCTGCGTAGTACTCCTCTCTCGCGCATGAGTATATATCTCGTCCACTCCAGCTGATAACTATGTCGCCTAAGTGGGACAAATAAAGAAATGGCGGCCCACCTAGAAGCCTCCGCATCAATCATCTCTCTACCCAGTAGGTGAGTGAGTGGAGCAACTGATGCAGAACCACGAGGAAGTAAAGGAGTGATGTCATGAGACTGCTCATCCCGAAAAATCAGACCACCAGTCCGCATACGCACAGGAGTGCCTCTGATGACTCTAACAAGGAGGGTCCAATCATCAGGATCCTCGTATATGGAATAATAATGATCCCGAGGACGACGAGGAATCGAATCATGTAGAGAAATAAGAGCACCTAAAGGAGAGATGAGAAAGTATATAAAAAAAAGGAAGAAGGAAGAAAGAGAAAGAAAATAATAGATACACCAAAACACGTTTTTTCTCAAGGATTCATAAGGATGCAAAACATGCTTTGGTGGGTGGCTCTTTGTTGACCTCTGAAATATTCAAAAGAATAAAAAGAGAGTGGGGTACCCACACGTCATTCATGCAAGAAAGGAACATAAAGAAACCCTAACAGATAATGATAATACTTCCGTATCACGCTAAAATTCAGTATTATGATACAAACTGGATATAATTGCTATTATATTCCTGGCTTCATGGTATAATGCAGAGTCCCCATGAATGTCAAAAGTATATGATTAAATAAACACTAAAGATGAGTAGTGTTTATTTAATTAATGCTAATATTTTGATTTAAGTATTGATATGTTAGATCAATACTCAATCAAATATATTATTGGATTTAATTAAGCATTAAAATAATTAAAGATGCTTGATTAAGGATAATATTAAAGATATCACATTATTGGCATAGATATGGAGTCACTATTTGGGGTACAATATTTAAAAGAAGGAGGTCATATTGAAAGATGAATTTTTGACCTATGAATCTAGGGGCAAAATAAGAATTAAAAATATTCATAATATTGAGCCCGAATTTTAGGATTTTTTGGTGAAAATTTTATAATTTTTTAGACCACGCGGAGTATTAAAAATGAAATAGAGAAAGAATATTCAGGGGATAGAATTTTCTGATTGGTCCATAGAACCTCTTGGGTGCAACTTGGGGTAAAGAGCACAATTGGGTGCAAATTGGAGGTATCAAATGGAGATAGGTCAAAGTCTATGTTGACCTGAGTTTGCCACACGGCAGCTTATTATTGGCCAAGGTGATACACGTGGCACATAGTGACTGGTGCCATATCAACATGCGGGTCCCATCAGAGTGGTGTACGAGAAATATGGTGTGCCTAGCCTATGCAAAAGAAGGGAATGTTTTGAATTAAGAAGAGAAAGGGAAAACGTGTACCTGGCTCATGGGCACCGCCTCTCTGACGCTGGGCCCTTCTCTCCCGCGGTCCATGTGCACCAAGCCCAGCTGCTTGATTGGAGCTCTCCCCTCTTTCCCTTCTACCCCGTTTTCTTCTCCTCCCAGGACTACTTGACAAATGAGGCGCCATTGGAGCACAGTAGCCCTCTATAGCCTCACTACTCAGTTTCTCCTTACCAGGGCCACACCATAAATATGAGAAGATACATGAGTGCACAATTGCAGGAAATAAAAAAAAAAAACAATATACGAGGGAAATCACTGCCTCATATCAAAGATGAGATCCCATCGTTCTATAACTCATAATCAAAATTGATGACACAGGGATGTTTTCCTCACTCTTTCAATTCAGTATGAGTGATATTTGATGACGCTTGGGTATGGAGCATATGGCCAAGTCCAAGTTCAGAATAAAAGCAAAAGAGGGTTTACAATCAATGACACCGCACAATGTCTAGGGTTTAATGGAGAGGCCAGTGTATGCTTTGAGAAATTGGGTGGTGTCTCGGGCTTAATTAATGGGCCTCTAGAAACTCTTGTTGGCCAATGAAAAAGGGGCAGTGCAGAATGTGATTTTACTACAGTAACCTCCAGCATTGAGGGGAGCGTCTGGTGCCCAAAGGCACGTGTCGTGATCGAATTAGTGAGAGTATGAACAAAAGAATCTTCTATGGACCAAAGATGAACACCTTCACATGGTGCAGGGCTGGTTTACACATATGCACTACAACCTCCACCGCCTCTGGTGGTTATAAAACGCACCCCAGGATCAAACAAAAAAGAGAGGCCCCCATAGAAAGGCTCTGAAGATCAACCCTATAGCAAGGAGGCTCCACAGAGAAAACCAATTGACTGATAGTAGTATCAGCTTGAGATCTGATTAGATCCAAGTTTCGATCTCTCAGTCAGATACACCAACTCCCCCTCTCTACTGAATCAAGGCATACCAATAGCGAAATAGGATAGGTAGATGTTCTTAATATGCGATGTGACTACGATAGATATATATTCATTTATTTTTTTTCTTTGGATTAAGATGAATGAAGTTTCAAAAAAAAAAAGCTTTTGTTATTGCAAATCGATACGTTGAGTTTTTTTTTTATTTGCTCCCTTTTCTTCTTTTTTTCTTGAGTCCGGTTTCTAATTTCGATTTTCTTGTAGATTCAAATATTTTGTAAGTCTAAATGATTATAATTAGTAAGAGACAGAGGGTCTATGAGTCCTTTATTTAGTTATTAGTAATGAAAAGGATGAGACCAAATATTCCTTTCTTTTTTATATTCTCGTTTGCAAATCGATATATCTTGTTCAAAGAAAAGGGGGGGGTTTATGAATTCTCATGCATTGTCAACACTATTCAAAATTGATTATTGAAGTAGTTGACACTCATTGCAATACGAAGCCAACCATGAACAATTTCTCCCCTTTTGTATTTCTTCTTTTTATACCGAAGCTTGCTCGCATAATCATTTGCATGAAAGTTCAAACCAAGTATGAAGTGTCCGAAGGAACATATCCCAATAAATCTCAAACTGGTTCATAAAAGTCTTTTGTTTTAGCCAATGAAGCTAGGTCTGACACAAGATCATGAGTCAGCGATAAGCTTAGGCAACTTCTATACCTAGTATTTGAAGCTCAGTAAATCTGATGATATCAGTATCAGTCACTTATCGCATTTGCACTAATATTTTGAATCTGGTATTTACATAAGTGCTATCTGGTTCAATATTGACATTTGAATTCAACCTTTTTATTATTCTTATTATTATTATGTTTTATTATTATTATTATTATTATTATTTCATTTTTCTTTGCCATGAGACTGCAATTAATAAAAAGGAATGTCGAAACCTAACTAATAAAAGGGCTAGTTGAAGGGTTTGTGTAATTCTCCTAGCTTTCACTTAAACATCACAAAGATATAATTACAACAAGCAAACCAGTCGAAGGGTTTTCGTAATTCTCCTGGTATTAACTTGCGTATCCAATTAATTGAGTCAAAATATTCATGAGTGGAGATACACTTGGTCTACCCTCACTGAAATGGATCAATGGGATATGCTGACATATGTCCCATGTTGATCCTCCGATTCTATAAGAATATAGACCTATTCTCATGAGTAATACCAGATTGCATAATGGTCTCAAGCAAGTGGATATGCAAAGTTAATGCGGATACAAAATAAGCATAAGGTGAGGCCTCAATCATGGAAGGAAAAAATCCAAAGCTGGTGATTATGTGCACCCTGTACCATAACCAACCAGCGGTACCAAGGCTTACAGATTGGTACCAAGTAATACGTAAACATAGGATATGCCTTGAAGTAAATAAAGTTCGTAAACATGGTTTAAATGCCAAAACTATGGTAATTGAAGCAGAGAATTAAATGAGGATTAGATTAAATTCACTTTGGTACCAAACTATACGAAACGGTATGGGTGGTCCTGACGACCCACCGTACAGATGAACATGATAATAACATCATTGGGTTCCCTGTGCTCAGACGATGCTATAGGTACCACCCGATCGACGATCTAACATCTGGAAAGCCTCGATCAAGCTCCGACGCAAATCTCAAGGGTTGTTGTAGAAGTGAGCTGGAAGAAGCTTCATACACGCATACTAAAATGACATATTGAAATTAACATCTAGGCCTGAGAATGAATGAATGAATATGAGGACAAACCAGCCCAAGTGACTTTAGCTCCAGGTCCAAGCCCAACATCTAATAAAATATGAACTTAGTGTATTCGAGCCTGGCCCAAAGAATAGAAGAACCCAGCTAGGACTCAATTATGATCGGACCGGTTCAAATGAAGTAAAATATAAACATCTGGCCCAGGACAAAATATGGAGAAATGAACATGACCCATGACAGAAAATTTCGGAATTGATATAACAACAGTAAAAATAATTTATTTGGATGCCTTCCCTAGGTCCAAATTAACCCAAATTTCTTTCTAAAAATCCTATATTTTTCATACTTTTTTTTTAAACATAAGAAAATACTTTATTTTTGAAAAGCATAATTCAAAACCAAAATAATATTTACATATTTATTTTTTATTTTTTTTACCATGCTTTGATATAATTATATGGAAATTATAATATGTTAAATAATATTTTATGCATATATCCAATATATTAATATGCATATCAATAAGAAGTAATATATATATATATATAATAATATTATGAACATTTCATTTTTAAAAAAATGAAACATAAACATATGATACCCTTTCATGAAATTAAAATATATAAATATATGATATACAATAATAATATAATGATGAATAACAGTATATAATATGAATATAATATAATATGACATGATATATGATTATGATATAATATAATAAAAACATAACATAATATGATAATATGACACAATATAGTACGATATGATAAAATGATATAATGTATTGATACAATATAACATGATGATATAATAAATAATATGCCATGATATAATAATATAATAATATGATATATGATATGATAGTAATATATAATATGATAATAGCATATGATATATAATACAATATGATATATATAATTTGTTACGACATAACATAATACAATATATCATGATATAATATAATATAACAAGATGATATAACTCAAAATAATATGATATGATATGATATAATACTATATAATAGCATGATAATGTAACAATATGTTAATATAATATGAAAATATGATATAATATGATATAATGATATAATATAATCTAATATAACATGATATAATATAACATGAACATGATATAATAGTATTATGTTACGTAAGTCATAATATAAAATAATTTTACATGATGTGATAATATGACAAAAACATGAATGATATAATATGATAACATGATAATCTAATGATACACTATGATAACATGATAATATGATATAATGATACGATAAATGGTGTAAATAATAGCACATTTAAATATAATATAATATGGCATGATATAGTATGAAAATGATAAGCACACATTATGTAGTGTGTTATGATATGATAATATATAACTCAAGTTTATGAGCTGGCACAGTGTCTAAATTCATAACTTGAAAGATCAATTAAGATGAATATACAGTTTCTGTCCATTTTCTGATGAACTAGCCTCAATGTCGAACTGGGTCGGTGCTTCATGTTTGACCTTGTGTGTCTAGATGGGTCGTGTCGCCCTCAAAATAAAGGACACGCCTAGATTTATGGATTGACTCAGTGTTTCAGATCCATAGTCTAGAAGATCAGTAAGGTGATCAAGCAAATCAAAATACCCCACCTTCTGATATACCAACCTCAATGATTAAACTGGTAGAGCGATTCAAGTTTAATTTTGTGCGTTTGGATAGGTTGTGCCGCCTTTGAAATAAAGAGCACACCTAGGTTGATGAATTGGCCCAGGGTTTCAGATTCATAATCTAGAAGATCAGTTAAGATGATTACACGGTTTTCCGTCCATCCGCTGATAAACTAAGTCTTGATGCTGAACTAATATAATATTTTATGTTCGACATCATACGCTTAGATGGGTACTTGTCACCCTCGGACTAAAAGGCATTAAGGTGTAGGCTACCTCATATAAGCCCGTATATCATAACTCCAGGCACATATAGGGTTCTATGATAAACTTACGTGCGCATTCCTTTCCCGTACCTTTAATTTGTCACGACCACTTAATTAATGCTTGACTATTATATTTATATTCCCTTTTCTGGATCCAGAGGTGCCTCGAGGTTCGTAGCCTAGGGTAATTAACAATGGGGGCTTGCGCCCATTGGAATCTAAAAGACCCCGCAATCTCTAAAAACCTTTGATGATCTTAGATTTTAAGAGTCAGGGGTACAACCCGTAGGGCGGTCATCAGTTCATCTTCATGAACGTGGTCAACGGGGACAAATAATTTTTCAATTAGGGTACAATTAGATTTGAAATACAGTTAGTCAACTTTAAATATAAATTGTAATGGTATGAATTATGTTTGATTCAGATTCTCTAAGATTGTAACAACATAAATCCAAATCGTAATGGTATTAATTTGTTCAAATAAAAATTGAATAAAAAAAACTTACAAAAATCATACCATTTTCTAATTCCTCCCATACCTCAGTGACATTTGCTATCGATATCTAAACCCAAGGCTATACAAGTCCATATCGCCTCTGAAATTAACAGAAACTAATATAAGCACAAGTAAAAACTGTACGTATTATTTGCTCGTAACGTGGAAAGAAAATTATAATTTAAGAGCTATATTTCTTTACCACAGAAGATGCTTAATTCACGAGAGAAGACCTAGGTAATTCAAACTTCAAAACTCGATTACTAAATTTCAAAGTATGATTGATCGCCCCAGAAAGTGCGAAGTTGATCAGGTTTTTCAGAAACTGGATAGACGTAAAAAATAGAAGGGTGGGAGAGTGAGAATGTGAGATCTAGGGTTTCCCCTTGAAGACTAAAAAAGCACTTTAACCTGTATGATTGATGGACTTTCAATATGTAAATCTCAGCAACTGGATTAATAATACAAAGTACCAAGTGATTATGCAATATTCATTTGAAATCAGGACTTGAGTGATTGTTATCTTTATTTTTCTTGAAGAAAATTAAATTTGTATAAACTTCAAAAACTAATCACAAACAACTAGCTCGATAACTAGAATTCGAAAGTTTGATTGGTGGCCGCGGACTTAAGTGATTGTTATCTTTATTGATTTTACTAATTCGAAATCTTTATTTGTCAACCCATCTTTTGAAGCTTATCACTTATTCAATAGATATACATAGATTGTCACTACGAAAGAACAAAAACAGTGAATATCAAAAAACATTTTCCAGTGTCCAATTGATAATCAAAATGAAGGATTCAAGAAGAATGAAACACAAGATTGGAAATATTCCCTACATTCAAGTTCAAGACAGATTAATTCATTCTGAATTTCAATTTATATTCATGCCAAGAAAATTTGAAGTTCTTTTTTCCCCTTTTGAAGGCCATTCTATCAATTTCTGCAACCGGCAGGTCCACCGTAATAGAAATTATAGTGTTTCCCATGAGAATATTTAAAACCATCTGTTCTGAAACAGTCATATTTGTCTGTTAATTCTTTCACTGCAGATTCATCTGGATCTACAACCCCGCCAAATTGGTCATAGAGCTTAATGTGGCTGATATACGCCGCCTTGTTCGCACCCTCTGCAGCCATGTGTCCACTACCCATCGGAGGACTCGTTTCATTCTTTGGATAGAGAACACTGCCCACCCATGCTATCTTTGTTGCATAGGAGAATGTATTGTTAAAGAGAGTTTTCGGCCACCATCCGATCAATATAGGTTTGCTGTTATCATCTCGGTACAGTGACCAGTCTTGAGTTTTCTCATCCTGAAAAGAAAGAAACAGAATAGTGACACGTCTAATTCAATCCATAGCTAATATGGGGCTACAACTTATCGTACTGTTTGCTACTTGCTTCTGGCATGCAGTTGTAAGTGAGCTAATCCAGATCTCCCAAACCATCCTTGCATATGGGCTTATTTTCCTATTGTATTCGTGATAGCTTTTGGGTTTATAGATTCCATGATCACATCACTGATGAATGCAATTATGCAAATCATGATAATTTTTTTAAATAAACACAAACCTTCTTTATAGTCAGTGTAACAAAGTAATCTTTTCCATCATAGGTTGAGAGTGGACCAAAAGTCTCTCCGGGAACTGGTGCCCCAGGTATATTTGAAAGAACAAAGCCTTGGCAGTCAGTGCTATAGCACCCCATGCCATCCGGCGATGTCTGTATAAGCGACAATATAAATTTTACTAGGTTTTGAAATATATATGTAGATTATAGTTCTAAGTGGATTATTTAGGAATCACACTTTTGTTTAGAAAATTGTACATACCGCTGTCCTCCACCCTGCAAAAAGTCTCAACTCAGGGCTGCCAGAATATAAACTTGGATATACCTGTATTTTTTTTTTTTGAATAATAAAATGTTAATGCATGTATAATAATTATTGAGCTAAACATTCTTATCCAAGATGGAGTTTTAGAATAGCACTTTGTAGAAGGAAAAAAATTGTAAAAAAAAAAAATGAATAATTTTTTCTTTATGTATCAAGAAAAATCGGATAATGTGTTGAAATCAGAGATTTCAAACAAAAGTAATTCATTTTTGTTGAAAGAATCTAAAAATGTTTAATTGACAAGAAATTAAATAGGTACATGAAATCCAGCAACCATAGAAGAATTCCCCACGATTGCATTTTCGTTCAGAACAGCTATGAAAACTGCACTTTCTGAATTGTAACTGACATTTTGTATGCCCCAGACTGAGATTCTTGCTCGTGTACCCTCAAACATGTTGCTAGGCATAAAGAATCCAGCACGCTTAGATCGCCAACATAGAGAAACGTTTTATCAGTCCTTTAAAATTGTATAATTCTGATGAGTTAATCACATGAAAAGTAAAATTAAAATCAATGGTATTTACATGTATGTTGTTATCTGCTGGCAGATCACTCGTCAGATAGGATAACAGGCTTGAAAAAGTTCCCAAGTGATGGTGAGATTCCATCGATCTTCCATCCTGTTGAAAGTAAGTTGTTAAATACTGACTAATATTATACAACTTTAGTTCCTCAAATAACATAAGTATTCTGTACCTTAGTTCTTGTTTGTCTGCCTTCAACTTCTACAAATTTCATTCCTTCAATACGATTATTCAAGAAAACAGAGAGACATATCAAAATCAATGCAGGCTTGTAATGAGCCATGTTGGAGCAAAGAGAAGGATCTCTATGAATAGTATATCAATGTCGAATATATGGACAATGGACAAATACATAGACATAATAGAATTATATATACATACATTTCCAATTTAATTTCCGATGGTCAACGGTTCGAATTGACTCATTTATTATGTAAAGCAGAGAGTGGAAAGGGAAGTTGCCTTCTTTTACGGGATTTTCTGTTATAGTTACCGTATATAATTTACTAAATCCAATCATTTATTAAGTTGAGGGCAAAAAAAAAAAAATTGCCGAAGAGGTGTTGAATTTGACTATAAAACTAGAGAGAGATACTGTGGCTCCCCTGAGTTCACATTTTCTGGTGGGCAGATTTTCTGCAATTGCTACAGTTCGGACAACATCAAGATCCGCATTAAGTATTTTGAACGGCTCATATTAATTGAACTGACCATTGTATTTTTTATATCTATATCTATATCTATACTATTATATAAAGCATCTAAGAATTGGAGAATCCATTTTTTATCATGGTAATTTTTTATTATACCCATTTTATCCCTCAATTAGACGGCTAATATTTATTTTTGATTGATCGAACGTATGTGATCGTGTACATTGATCCCCTCTTTCTCTCCATTTCTTTTTCTTAAATACTATTATTTTCTTTTATTTAGAAACCTTTTGCATATTTGGTAAGAAATTAATGGTGATAATATATATTAGAATAATTTATTTTTCTTGCCATAAAAATCATGAATCATTAACTCATATTGTGCAAAAATCTCATTCAAGATTAAATATAGTCTTTATTATAAGTTTTCTTTATAATTTGGTGAATTTATAATTTAATATTAAATAAATATAAATTTTTTTTTATTTTATAATATTTTAATGTTTAAATAAAAGAGTCTGTTGCAACGCGCGGGTATATAGCTAGTATAGACGATATGGTTCCAACTCTGCCGACCTGAGGAGCCGAGGGGAATTAATACTATATACAGAAGATTTTATATGCTTTTCTTTACGCTTATTAAAATCTCATTAAACATGTCGTTTATTAATTAATTAGGACTGTATCTTAGTATATTTTTAAAAATAAGATGAGAAAAAAATTAGGAAGAAACAAAGCGTCTACATTTATGAACAGGGATGAAAACTGAGCGGATTGATTCTCTATAATTAGTAGTAATTGTATTTGTACTTAAAAGACAGGATGCCAATTTATTTTTAGCTACTTCCAAAAAAAAGGATCAGGTTTGCTACTTCAAAAAAGAAAAGAAAAGAAAAGTGGATTTGAAAAAGATAGTGCTAAAATTATGTGTATATCTATTTTTTAGGGAAAAAATATTTTTTATTAGACGGATATAAATATAAGTATGGATGTTAAAATTCAAAATCATGTCATTTTAAACGGACACAAATGCAATTATGTAACCAATGCGCTCCGCTCTCTCCAAGGAAAATCAAAACGTCAAGCTATCTAAAGAAACTTCACCGAAGACTGCATGTTCAAATATCATTGCTACTTAAAGGCATTTAATTTATTTCAGTTTTATATTTCCAAATAAGATACTTATAAATGTTATATTTTAATTTCAAGTATATTTATATATGCCTTATTTCATGGTTCTTAAAAACTAAAAAAAAAATCAAACATTTATATTTAAGAAGTAGGTGTTACATTTCAAGTCAGATATTTATATTTTCATTCTAAGTGTTTATATCTTATTTCAGGATTCTTAAAGCTGAAAATTTAAGAATTTATATTTCAATTTTAGTTGTTTATATTTTAATTTTAAGTGTTTACATATTATTTCAAGATTTTTAAAGGCCGAAAATTCAAGTGTTTATATTTCAAATTTAGGTATATATTTTTAAGTGTTTATATTAATTCATGTTTCTTAGAAGTTGAAAATTTTGAATGATAATTTCGTATATTTTTTTTTTTTGCAAAATGAGATCATAAAGAGATTTGAAGGAATGAAATATAAGAATAGTCAAATAGTAAGAAGAGGAAGAGGTCGATCGAGACTGACATGGGAGGAAACAATAAAAAGAGATTTGAAGGAATGAAATATACCCAAAGAGCTTGCTTTGGATAGGAGTGAGTGGAAGATAACGATTCATATACCCGAACCATGATTTAAGAGTTAGAGTCTAATAGTAGAGTTGTAGACTTCATATTCTTAGATTTTTTAGGATTTTAGGATTTAAAATTTAGAAATAGATTTCAGAAATAGAGGTTTAGATAGGATTTTAGAATTTAGAATTTAGAATTATGTTTTAAAATAGAATTTTAGGATTTAGAAATAGATTTTATAATAGAGGTTTATTGTACTATTATTATTATTATTATTATTATTATTGCTACTATTATTAGCATATTATCATTATCATTATCATCTTTATTATTATATTATTATTATTATTATTATTATTTTATTTATTTTCTTTTTTTTCATCATATTCATTATTATCACTGATATTTGTTATTATCACTGATATTTGAGATTTTTAATCTTATGCTTTCTGATTGGGTTTCATTTCTAGCCTACCCTAATTTATTTGGGATTAAAGACTTTGTTGTTGTTGTTGTTGTTGTTGAGATCATAAGTTACCCAATTTTTATACATTTGTACATTTTAAAATTTTAAAATTAGGTGTTTATATTTTTGAATAATTTATTTCTCAATAATGAGCATAAAAAGGTGCAATTGCGGATCAAGGAATGATTATGGTAGGAATGACAATTATTGTTCCGATCTGACAGGTTAATCCGATCGATTCGAACCCGATCCAACCCGATATAATTCAAAGATAAAATGGGTCGAGTGTGAGTCTAATTTTTTGACCTAGATTAAATGGGTCGGGTTCAAGTGAATCCAATCCAACCCGATTAATTATATTTTTTTGAATAATTTATGATTTAGTACTAATTAAATCTTAAATATACACTAATTAAAATTAATTATAAATTAATTCGTCCGGGATAAGGAATGGGGGAATTAAAGATTTCCTCTTGATATAAATATAAAATGAAAAACTATTTAGAATAATAAAATCTTTTAATGAAAATAAATGTTAGGAATACATATAATATATTCATAGAAAAATAATATTATACACAAATATAACTTTTATTAACTTACACTATTAATATAAATTATTTTGCTAAATATTTTTTTGAATTTATTGATTTGTAAAATATTAAATTTGAATTTTATATTCTCTATTTTAAGCTAAGTTTGCATGTATAAACTGAAGATTATTGAAGCTTGAAAAGTATAAAAATAATCTTAAAATAATCAAAATTATTTTATTTTTTAATTTTAATGTAAATTGACTTAAAAAGTTGATGGAAATGAACAAATCAACTTTCCGCGACCTAAACCGTCACTAATGACTTCAACCGTTACTCCGTTAGAGACGAGTTACTTCAAATATTGAAAAATGGAATAATATTACAATCCCTAATCAGTTGTCCCCAACCATTGTCCCCAAATTATTATTTGACCGATATGGTGACATCCGCAATTATTTTCTATTAGTGGATAACGGACAGTTAGACACATGCACCTCTTCAAATGTAATTAACCGACCTATTTTGAATTTAAAATTTCTTTCAAATACCATATCATGAACGGTTCCTCACTTTTTAAACTTCTCCTAAGCTAATAAGAAACATGAGAGAAAATTGAAAATTATGTATTCATTTTCATTATGAAATAACATCTTCTTACAAAGTTATAATCCTCTTCTCTCTCACCCTTATGTTCATGAAATTCTTGTTTACAGTCTATCTTTTTTTTTTAATTTCTTGTTGTTATCTTTTCATTAGATGTTTGGTTCTTAATTCATAATTTATCTAATTTTTATAATCTGATCATCATTTTTTCCTCTTACAAAATATTGAATTTCAGTATTGAAACCTAGTTTATAAAAAAATTATTGATAAGAATTTATCACATAACACTTAGTCACGATTTGATTGATCATAACACATACAAAAATGATTGATTAGGATTTATTACATACACTTTTAGTTAATATTATTTTTCTTTTAAAATCAACAAAGTGGTAGTTGCTTCATGATTGATTTTTACTCTTTTTTCTGGGAAATTGAATCCAAATTGAATATGAGTTCACATTTTTTTTTCAGATTTTATTTTGGGATGTAACTTCTAACCATCGTTTTTTAGATTTTATTTCTTTTGAGATCTATAAGATGAATTTCTTAATTATTAAATTTTGAACTTTCATGAGTACGAACGATATCACTAGATTTTTATGATAAAACAAATATAATTATTTTATTTAGACTAATTTTGTCTATTTTATTTCAAAGCGGAAAATAATGAATGAAAGCAAATTGACATTGAAGAAGAATATGTTATTTCTTATATTATGATCTCAAATAATTGAAAATGACAACATAGTGAACAAGTGTTTCAATAGATCATGAGCTGTGCCGCTGACTATTGTATAGGCATCTAATGATTATCATAATATATTTTACATAGCTGATGTAGATGACTCATTTATGAAATATAAATAATTCAAATAATTGATATAAATAGCACCGCAGCAAGTATGTAAGACACAAGCTACTGTATACATATGAAAGTTACAAGTGTACACATAATTGATACAAATAATTTATTTATAAAATATAAATAATCCACATAATTGATATAAATAATACAGAGCAAAAGAGCAGTTGGCGAGATATGCTATTTAATACTAGCATATGAGTATCATCATAATAGGTTCATATAGTCAATGTAAATAATTTATTTGTGAAATATAAATAATCCATTTAATTGATATAAATAATATCAAAGAAAAATAGCATGTGACGTAGACACATTATTTATAAAAATATTGGTATATGATAATTATCATAATGTGTTACATATTAGATGTAAATAATTTATTTGTGAACAAATAATACACATAATTCGTACAAATAACATTTTTAAAGAATTTTAGACATTATTTTGTACTAGATATTAACAATTAAATGGTTTGATGTAAATAATAAGAAAATTTTAGTGTAAACATATTATCGGGTCTACTACTTTTAAAAGTGGTATTATAGTCAAATTGTTCTAAATGAAATGTTGTCCGAGTGTGGTCAACTTTGGAAATTTACTTGGGGACAAGTGTTTGGAGATATTTATCAGCCTCTTTGAAAAATTTCATGTGAATGTACGAAAGAGAACGAGTTGGAATTTTATGAGGGATGAAAGAATGAATTTGGAGAACATTTTTAAAGAATTTTAGACATTATTTTGTACTAGATGTTAACAATTAAATGGTTTGATGTAAATAATAAGAAAATTTTAGTGTAAACAATACATATCGGGTCTGTTACTTTTAAAAGTGGTATTATAGTTAAATTGTCGCTAAATGAAATGTTGACCGAGTGTGGTCAACTTTGGAAATTTACTTGGCTCCTTGAAAAATTTCATGTGAATGTATGAAAGAGAACAAATTGGAATTTTATGAGGGATGAAATAATGAATTTGGATAACATTTTTAAAGAATTTTAGATATTATTTTGTACTAGATGTTAACAATTAAATGGTTTGATGTAAATAATAAGAAAATTTTAGTGTAAACAGTACATATCGGGTCTGCTACTTTTAAAAGTGGTATTATAGTCAAATTATCGCTAAATGAAATGTTGTTGGAGTGTGGTCAACTTGGGAGATTTTATTTGGGGGTAAGTGTTTGGAGATATTTATGAGCCTCCATGAAAAATTTCTGACACAAAAGAGAACGAGTTGGAATTTTATGAGGGATGAAAGAATAAATTTGGATAGCAGACAAGTAAATAAAAAAACGCTACGACTCCACTGGGGATCGAACCCAGAATCTCTGGTTCCGTAGACCAGCGCCTTATCCATTGGGCCATGGAATCTGATGTTAGAAGTAAATATGACCAATTAATTTCTTCCTTTAGTACTCGTCGACACAAGACGCAGATACGCTCGAGGCTCGACCCTCCAATTTCTCACTTCCGAGAATGGAAACGATTGGAAATAAGCGCCGCCATCCCCCTTCCGACGACGACGACGACGATGACGAATCCCGACGTCCTTCTGAGTACTAATCCTCCTTCTGTTGCCTTTTAAAACATGTCTGGCAAATTTTCAGAAATAAGAATAAGAAGAAAATAATATTTTGCTAATTTGTAAATACTTTATTGTGGTGGGTAGCACTTTATATTTAGAATATCAACAAAAGTAATTAAACAGTTTGTCATCTCTACAATTGCAGATTATACAGGCTCTCAAAAGGCTGAAAGGCAGAACTAATAACAAAACAAAGATGTCAGAAGAAACAAAAGAAGTATTTGTTCAATTGACAGATTCAGCCATAAAACTGATGGAGAATGGAGAATACAGTTGAGTATTACAGTCTTTTTCTTTTATTTTTTAATATGCTTATCCATACCATGCATTTCATTAAAGTTCACCATATCCAGACTTGCTTGGGGAATAAATTGGTATTTTCTTATGGAAGATGTTTACCATGAAGAAAATGAGACTTTTGAAAGGGAGGCAGGTCAGTTTTTCATTTTTTTTTTCAACTTTAGAAATTGAAGCACAGATGTTTACCATAGGTATTGCATGTTTACAAGTAGCAACGCCTCTCACCACATAATTTTTTTCTGGTTATTTTATATAATAGCTTCAAAATTGTCTAAACATAGTTTAAGTACCTAATCCCCCTAATTATTATGAACTTAACCAAGCATTTAACAGCAGAGCTTATACCAGTAGTTGTTTGTCTATACTGTCACATGCTGGTTAGTGGTTACTGCCCTTATAGGGGAGAAAAAGCAGCAATTTTCTCAAATTGATTTTTTTTTTTAGTTGACGCATTTTCCAAGGCAGCATTCTTGATTCAGTATGCCGCTCACAAAATCTTTGTTGCAACAATTTTCAAACTTCTGTTCAATGTATCAATTATTCAAAATCATAAGTTCAATATTTTAATTATATATAGAAATATATTTTATGAAATCTTAATAATGAGTGAGGGAGGATATATATGTAGAGTGAGGCTATGGTGATTCGTGAAGTACAAAACCTCTCATTCTTCGCGCCGTATTTCGAATTTGAAAGTTTAAATGGCCAATCCAAATCGTTGAACATGATCTTCATATTGAAATATCTTTAGATATCAAATTTTATATATATTTTTTAAATTTTTTGCAGTGTTAGTTTTGGATGATTCAGAAATCATTAGATCAATAAAATTTGTACCCATTTAAAAAATAGTAAAAATTTTCAAAAAAAATATAAAATTTGATCTCCAAAGATATTTCAATATGAAAATCATGTTCAATGGTTTGGATCGGCCGTTTGAACTTTCAAATTCGAGATACGGACGCGAAGCACAGGAGGTTTTTTGTTTCGGGAAGCATCATAGCCCCTCTCTCTCTCTCTCTCTCTATATATATATATATAATTAGGGATATTTATTGTGGAGTAGAGCAATCTGGTAGCTCACACAACTCATAACATTTTTTGAATAAGGAAACCTGAAAATGAAGTAAACATAAGAATAATAATTTTTTCAAGAAAAATCCCCTTTGTGAAGGGATTTAATTCACTCTTTCTTAGTAATAGTAAGAAAAAATTTGGATCAATATTATGCTTATGTTGGCCAATGAGCGAATTATTAACAAAAACTTAATAATTTAGAATATTAAGAATTCAGAAATCAAATCTATAACATATTTCTTTCTGAACTATCAAATTTTTTTCCATAACCACAACTATTTCAAGATTTTGGTTCAGTTTTAGGAACTCCTAATTAAGTTTTAGGAGTTCTTGGTTTAGTTCTGACAATTTTTTTCTATCAATACTTTTGATATATTTTTTTTTCACTTTTAGGAACTTTCAGTTATCGAAGTTTCTGTTTCAGTTTTAGGAACTCCTAATTCAGTTTTAGGAGGAATTTTTAGTTTAGTTTTAGAAACTTCTAATTTAGTTTTAGGAATTCTTGGGTTAATTGTAACATATTTCTTTCTATAACCATAATTACTTTGAGATTTTGTTTCATTTTTAGAAACTCTTAATTCATTTTTTGGAGTTTCTGGTTTAGTTTTAGAAACTCCTAAGTTTTAGAAGAAATTTCTGATTTAATTGTAACATATTTTTTTTCCATAACTAGTTTGAGAGTTTGGTTCAGTTTTAGAAACTTCTAATTCAATTTTAGGAGTTTCTAGTTCAGTTTTAAGGACTCCTATTTTAGTTTTAGGAGTTCTTGGATTAATTGTAACATATTTCTTTCCATAACTACCAATTTTTTTTCCATAACCATAACTATTTCGAGATTTTAATTTAGTTTTAGGAACTCCTAATTCAGTTTTCGGAGGAGTTCCTGGTTAATTGTAACATATTTATTTCCATAACTATCAATTTTTTTTCCATAACCATTACTTCGAGATTTTGATTCTGTTTTAGAAAATCCTAATTAGTTTTCGGAGTTTTTGGTTCGGTTTTAGGAAGAACTAATTTGGAACTCCTAATTAGTTTTAAGAGTTTTTAGTTTAATTCTAACATATTTCTTTCCATAACTATCAAATATTTTTTCATAAGCGTAATCACTTCGAGATTTTTGTGCAATTTTAAGAGTAGTTTCTGGTTCAGTTTTTGGAATTCCTAATTCAGTTTCCGTTTAAGTTTCAGATAAAATTTCCTAAAAATCATATGTATAAGAACCAACATCTCTATATCTTGGTTCAGTTTCAGGAACTTCTAATTCAGTTTTAAGAGAAGTTTTTCTGAATTTGTTTTTATTTTCACGATTACGTTTTAAGATTTGGCGCCATTTTTTTTAAATGTCTCTTATTTTCAGGAAAAAGTAGTAAACATAAAATATGAGTTTTTTATAGCAACAATCATTAATCGTTTTTTCTCAAGGTTATTTTAGTAAATCATATATGTATTATTTTTTTTCTTGGAAACCTATAAATCCACTAATTAAACTTAAATTCTTATAATGAATGTGATTTCTTAATGGAATAAAAAACCATTTTTTACGGAAAAATTGTTTACGAAATGAATACGGTATTTATAGCTAGAATTTTTACTACAATGAAATTCAAATTCACGACGAGCATAAAGGTATTGACGAAGAGGAATATATTGACATATTTTTTTCTTAAATGAGATTGAGGAAAAATTTTGTTTGAATTTATGAAAAAGGTATTGAATTTACTAAGAGGTTACTTGAGTTTATGAATACGGAGAGGTTGCTTGGGTTTAAGAATACGAAAAAGATTGATGTTTATGAATACAAAGAGATTGCATGAGTTTATGTATACAAATAGATTGCTTGGGTTTATAAATACAAGAATGTTGTTTAAATTTATTCATGGATTATTCCTTATTTTTAAAATCCAATTTTTTTATTCATTTAAGATCCAACCAAAATGGTTTTGATTCACATATTATTTTATTACTTCATTTATATAAATTAAATATATATACACAAGATATAATCTCCACACTAAAATGAGATTAGGTTTTACTTATATATATTTTTTAAATTATATATAGAAAGAAATATAGGAAGTTCAATATATCAAGTCTGCACAAACTTTTGACTATAAATTCACAAGTTTCTTCTTTGAGTAGTTATCCCTGAGTTTTAGTTTAGGAATTGCTTTCCCTTCACATTAGAAAGCATAAGCACCAAGCGCTATATCTTGTTGATCGTTCTATGGTTGATGATGTGTGTTTCAGACAGAGAACTGGGCCATCCTCTGAAACTAGTTTTCAAGGAAGGGGAAAACATGAAACAATATGCCAATATTAGTTAAAGTTGGCATAGGCATCTTCCTCACGAAGACTCCCCGGTATTTTGAAAAAGGAAATGTAGCTGATAAACATGGAAGCTGACCAAGGACCTGAGTGTAGAAAAGAGTCGTTATGGAATAAATTTTTGTTACAACTAAAAATTAGTTTTACTTGAAAATGCTGTGACTAGTTTTGTTATAATTGGATACAGACTAAATTTATCTTTCTTTTTTTTTCAATACTCTTCATAGTTCAATTTGAGTTAAAATGAAGTGAATGTGCAGATGATATTTATATTCAATGACACTTCTTTTAAATCTTTCCAGAAGGATATGAACGGCTAGGTCGTGCACGAGGAGGTTCATCAGGCAGTGCCACAGAAGATATATTTTGAAGATGGTGATGTTGACAAAAACGGGTCATCTATCTGGGATGTGGATTCTGGTCTGTCAGTCTCCAATGCATCTGTTCCACAATCTTCTGTCAATAATGATTACGGGGAGTTGGATATTTTTGGGGATGAAGATGAAAATACTGATCCTAGTGGAGCTCAAACTGGTACAATATCAGCACATCTACTTATTCTCAACTCGTCTTGTTTGGCAATATGTTTAATGTGCTTAGTAATTAACTGATGGCAACATATAATTGCATTTAGATAGTTGTCTCTTTAGTCTTACTCTTAACCAATTTGTCTGATATACTTACAATGCATGGTAGCATGTGCACGCTTCACTCTCTTGTGGATCTTAATGCTCAGAACTTGTATAATTTTGTACAATGTTGTACCAATTTACCTTGTCATATCTTTATTGTTGCAAACATTTTACAAAAAATGGAAACTATTCTTTGGAGAAATCAATTGCCATTTGCGTATCTAGAATATCTCCTACATCAGATTGCTCATAGCATTGATTACAGTTTACTTGTATTGCAGTTATAATATTATGGGAATTAACTGTTTTTGTTTCTTGGTGCAGAAAATGCTGAAGGATCAAAATACTCAGATTATGTTTATGATCCATCATCTGGGTAGGGTCCTTACTCTTCTGTTGATTTATGTATTCTCTGATTTTAGCTTTTAAACTTATTGCTAATTCCATCAATTAATGTTGTATCTGCATGATTAATTGAGTTTATGGTGGTTACAATATATATATTACTACAGCAGCGGTCTGGGCTATTACTTTGATGCTGCTTCTGGGCTCTACTGCAATGCTTCAACCGGGACATGGTAAT
The DNA here is from genome assembly GCA_037127355.1 of Schoenoplectus tabernaemontani. NCBI lineage: Eukaryota > Viridiplantae > Streptophyta > Magnoliopsida > Poales > Cyperaceae > Schoenoplectus > Schoenoplectus tabernaemontani. Next base: position 1,977,050 of record CM073758.1, on the reverse strand, counting down.
TTGACATGGCCATTGTCTTTTTATATTTCCATCCATCTATGGTTCTTTGTAATTGTGAACCAGTTACTGGTAAATGTTTATACTGTCTTTATCATCTTTGATTGTTGGCATTAATTTTTCTGTCGTCATCATTGTTACCAGTGCAGTTATTGCTTGTTACTATAAATGTTTATCTTGGGTTAAGGGATCTCTCCAGTACTGCCTATATAACATTCGCTCTTTGTACCGACAGCTTCAGTTTCTTCCTTCACTCTGTCTCCAATTTGTAGTTGAAGATTAAAGAATTGTTTTCTCTGATTTCCGTCTCTAACTAAAAGACCATGCATTTTATTCAACTCGTAGGTACTCATTTGATGAACAAACAGGTGCATACAAAGAAGTTGAATCTGCTACAGCTCCATCAGGTGAAAGCTAAAATTTTGTCAACTGTTTCACTTGGAGGTCTTAGTGAAATCATAAGATCGTATGTCACTTCACTTGAACAATGAGACTGCGATGTTCATGATCTGAAAGCATGTAGTTTAGACATCATATGACATACTTGTAACTGGTTTGTAAATTATAAATAAACGAAGGTTATTTTTTTAATGAAAAGATCATTTTGAGAGTAGATTTCTTGGGATGTCATGTCACTAATCTTTGTTCCAGTCTATTCACTTTGTCGATTTCCAGTCCAATCTTATCAACAGGATAGCAAAATGTCAACCAATGAAGGTCAAAAGTACATTGGCATTTTATTTTTCATTTTTTGGCTGAGAATATCATAAGGGTGTAAGCGGCGGAACGGTTAATTGTGGGGATAGTTTCACGGATAAGGATCCGAATAGTTGTATAGAATGGTGAAAAGATCCGAATTCTGTAACGGAGAAAAGACTCCTGCAATTAATGTTTGGTTTAGACAACAGATGCTATTACCAAGGCAGGGACAATTAAAGTCCTCAGGAGAGAGCATCAGTACGCATGCATGTTATTTTGTTATCGAAGTTTCCCATTTTTAATTATTAACATTTTTCCTTACTCTAAGAAAACATTCTATTCCGATTTCCCAATGTAGAAAAATATCATCCTTTTTTCTTATCTCTTTTATTTGAAGATAAAAACAAATAAAATATTATGTTTCGCTCAGATTTTATAGAAGCATATTTCATTTTTGCAAATAACCATTACATATAAGTGAAATGAAATACTGAATTGTACATTTACATATACTGCTCAAATTCATGCTGACTATGGAAGCATTTTCCTGTCGCATTATGGGTCAACATGGGCCCATTAGAGTGGATGAGTCGGAAAATTTATTCCAATGGTTGTGCTTGTGATTTAAAGTTTATCACACAGCAATTCTTTATTTATGTTAATTTTGGTATACAGATATATATACCAATCTCTGTTAGAGCAAGACAGATGCAGCTTTTAATTTTAAATTTTCAATCTCCGTTATTAGCAGTAATGATAAGGATATGGATAAGGATTTTTTCTAAAGATATAGTAGACCGATATTATCGATAATATAACATCGGATTTTTCCTTTTTTATTCCGTATCCAGTGTATTCATCCGGAGATATACTAGATATATATATATAGGTCAATGCAAGCATCCAATCTATATATCTTAATTGTTTTCCATAACACAGAAAGATTTCCTTCATTTATTATAAAAAAAATTCGAAAAAATTTGACATGGATCCACAGATTCCCTTCACTTTGCTTTTCCTTCTGTCTTCTGCATCTTTTATTCTGCAAGTTAGAGCAAGTCACCTGTCGCAGAATGTATACAATCCATATGCATTTATACCATTGCTTTCATTCTTTCTGATGTTTTAATCCATATGCATTTTATCTTCCGTTGGAAAAGCTCTGCTATGGATCAAATTTTTGATAATTATATTCAAATGAATCGTAACTGTTAATTTCACTTTCATCTTTTCTTGTGATATAGAATTTGATCTATAACAGAATTAGTCCCAATGAAAACTTGAAAATTGGAGGTGGTGGAAGTGTTAGTTAAATTTCTTGGCAGTACATGCTGAGAGGTAGATAAAATGGGGTTTTTGTGAAAATTACCATTTTACAATTTATTACAGTTTTTTATATGCTGCATAGCTAGAGTCATGATGATATATATGAATGAAGATATGCGCAAATGAATTGATTGAATTATTATAAGAAACAAAATAGACATGCATAAGAGCAAAATTTGATTTTTCAGGGAGGTTTTATACCTGCTGGCTGGCGGTATGATAATTCTTCAGGAAATTTATCTAGAAGTATTGGAGCAGCGCAACTGTATTCCCATGTACATACAATTATCCCTTTGTGACGAATTATCAACAGTTAGCAATGTATCTATTTATTTAACTATATACTTTTTTTTGAATACTTGTAATAATTTTTTGGTGTAGTATGCAAGTTACTCCCTGACTGGAACTGATTCGAAATTGCACGGCCTGAGAGCAAAAATGACTGTATGGAACATTCCAGATGTACAACCCATGTCAAGCAGTTTAGCATATATAGCAGCTCACAACTTTGGAGATAATGGGGAAGAAAAAATCATTGCAGGAGTTCATGTAGAAAATTTACCTTACTTTTCGCAAACTTCGAATTTTAATTTCTGAAATTTTTACTGAACATCTGTCTTTTACTGAGGATACTGGATGGAACGTGCTCAACAAATATTGCTTAAAATGCTAGTCATGTATTTCGAAATATTAATCTAAGAAAAATAAATAAAGGAATTACTTGAACTTGACGCTAATAGTTTTGTTTTATTAAGCACTAACAGTTTGTTCTAAATATTCTGTTATTACTGGCAGGTGGATCCAGGTCTATACAATAACTATGCCCTTCATTTCTTCACATATTGGGTAAGAGCACACCTGCACAAAAAAAGTTAGGTCATGTCTGGATCTGATATAAACGTAAGAGCACAATTAATCTTACAAATGATTTCTGCAGAGTGCTGGCATCAAGAGCTGCTTCAATATAAACTGTCCTGGGTTTGTAGTAGCAGATGGTGCAAATCTCTATCCAGGGCATGCCTTAGCTCCGCTATCGACTTATGGTGGGCCTGAGACATACATTACAATTAGGATAAAAAAGGTCTGTTATGTGTGCTTCTGATAACATGACCCTGAAAACTTGCATAAATACATTTTTGCTTCATTACAATGTACTTGTTTTTATTGTAGTTTCCTTGTACCAGAACACAGCATGTATTGGAAAATTGATAGATGTTTTGTGTGCAGCACCAAAAAAGGAAAAGAAAAGTTGTATCAGTACAAGTACAAGAACAAAGTAGCAGAAATTTCATAAAACAAGACAAATTAAAATCAAGCATCAAAACTCAAAAGTTATCTCAAATTAGAGACTGAATTTAGTTACTACAAATCAAGCTAGGTTATATAGTCCCCTTTGCAACATAAATACTTATCACAACTCTCTATACAGTGGTACACATAACAAGAGAGATTAAAGATTAACCAGGTTCAAACTGAGAATGATTGAATCTCAAGGATTATCAAGATGGGCCTTAGCTGCCAAGAAGCGTTGTGTTGAGACTTCATCTCCTCTTATCGTCTTCTCTTTCCATCCTAGAACTGGACAGAACTAATACAGCCTAAGTATTGTAACACATACTTGAGGGAAATTAAATAAGCCTCACTTGCTTATGTAGCTCCGATCACCCATCTCAAACATAAGAGGAAAAAAAATAAGAAATGACTTGCGAAAATCCAGAAATGCCCCTGAATTTGACAAATTAATAGATGCATGCATCCCTTCTTCACTAGAACTAATTGAAATAGGCCCGAACTAACAAATTCAGTACAAAGTACCAGTTCATAAATCATAGATACAAATGTACACTGAACCATGTATTTCATTATTCTTGAAATTTTTAGGATCAACGTACTGGTGATTGGTCCTTATACAGAGAAGATAAAGGAGGTCCTATTGGGGGCATGACATTGCTCGGATGGTGGCCTAAGACTCTCTTCACCAGTCTATCTTACCATGCAGCTGTAGTTGAATGGACTGGAGCTGTCTACCACCGTGAAACAGAGAGAAGTCCTCCAATGGGCAATGGGCACTTCTCCAGTGAGCTGAACAGAAGAGCTGCATCTTTCAAACAAATTTATGCATTCAATATTCGTGGAGGAGTATTTGATCCTGAGCCTTTTGAGGTAACTCCTTATGTGGACAGAGGAGATTGTTATACTGTCTCACCTTTGTATCATACTCAACACTCCGATGCTAGCCACTTTTTCTACGGCGGACCTGGCGGCTGCCCTGAGAGAAAGTGAGTATAGTCTTGTTTCCTAGAAACAAGTCTGATAAATTTTATAATATTTTGTGGTCTTCATTCAGTTAATGTCAGCTCATGTTTGATTTACATGCTTTTTGAAATAAATTAAATGGAAAATTTTCTTTATTTTTCATTCAAATTTTCATTCCATGAGATATTCAAAGATTGAAGTCCTTGAATCTTGATGAGCAAAATGAAACAAAAAATAAAAAAACAATACATTTAATGAGTGTAGAACGTAAACCACATGTATTTGGACATTTGGTAATTATCAAGGTCTCTAATTTTTTTTTCTATTAACATTGATGTTAAACGGTTGTTGCATATTAGCGAAGTATTCTCACAATAAACATATAACATCTTGTGGTGGCGCTATAAGTCTATAACAGACAAATTAATGTGTGAGTATTGATTATTCCTGTAGATCATCTTTTTTGCCGATCTCTTGTACACATTATTTTAAAAGGGAGGGTCCTTCATCAACTAATATGTTGACAAAAGTGGAGACAGATCTTCAAATATAATTACAGATTGATTGTGTTTCTAATTTTATACAATTTCAGTGTTATTTAATACTCCATCAATAACAATGGAAATTTAAATTTGTCATGGTTTAAATTTAATGAGTTTTGATGGAGTCCTAAATGAAAGCTGTATGAAATTTGAAATACAATTAACTGAACAAGTTTTTATATTTTTATTAATTTATTTGACAATCTGTAGTCAAAGATATCAAAATATTAGTTGCTAAAAGGTCTCTCCCATATAGTAAAATAAATTATATTTTTATATTTTTCTACAGCTTTAGCGGGATTCTACATTTGTGGTTCGGTATAAGGAGCTATAATGCACATACGCTAACTGGGCTATTTAAAATATATATGAAATTTGCTTCAATATAGGACATTTTACTGTAGAAAACTAAGTTTAATCATCTGATAAATTAAGTATAATACCGGAAAATGAAGTTCACTGTCAGGATGACAGATTATGCTAAAAAACTGAAACAACAAAATTAGTCTAACCAGAAGATATTTATCAAAAAGAATAAAGTGCAATACAAAAAAAACACATAAAAGAGTATTGAATTGATTTGGTGTTTCAGTTTTTGAGTAAAAGTAACAGAAAATTATATGAAAAGTCTCACCTGCATCAAAGAAATTAGAGCTCAGCAAGTCTTTGTCCCAAGTTTCTGGCAGTGGGGAGCGACGAAGCATGAGAAAATGGGAAATAGCGAAGTCGTTATTGTGGTAGGGGTTCTCGGGGATCCATTAGAGGGAGAAGAGAGAAGAACAGAGCTGACCGGAGATGGAGATGGAGATGAAATTAACTAGTAGGCGTTTGGTAAGAAGTATGACCTGGCATTGAGGCGAGGCGACAAGCGAGGGTTTCATTTCATGTCTTTCATTTCTCTGTTTTAATGAAAAATCACGACCGAGGAACCATGATTGGGAATTTGGGGTTAAATGAAACAGCCGGATTTCACGTTTCCTGTAAATCTACTTCTTTCTTTTTTTTTTTTTTTTTTTTTGCCTTGGGCCTTCGATGATCGAATGATTGGTGACGCGGTTACGCAGATCTTCGAATGATCGAATCAACTGCAACTCTGCACCCCAAAACACCAAATTTAAAAATAATTTTTTTTATAAATGTGTTCTTATATCTACCTTGACTATGGATCCCCACTCTTATGTTATATTGTCTATAATGAGGTTCACAGATATTATTAGCAAGCTAACATTAGTGCGACTCACTGACGGAAAAAGCTAGAGACCAAAAGCTCACACGGTAATACAAATGCAAATCCACATTTTTGTTTTCCTCAGTAAACAAATGAACTGCGACCCCAAATATCATTTTTTTTTCGAAATTGACAAGATCACACGCACACTCATCATCCCGATTTTTTCATTAATAATAAGTAATTAGTGACAATCACGTGTGACTCACGTGTAACAAGTCACAGTACGGAACATCGGTGGTTCTTGCCTATTTGATGTCATTTCAATAGATTAAATCACTCAAAAAGATTTATGCTTTAATATCACAATATAAAAATGTAAAAAATAGTTATGATATTAAACAAGAACATAAGTTTGATCAAGTCAAATTAATAATCGATTGATAAGACAACTATCAAACTATAAAAATAAAATAAATAATTAAAAGAAAGATATAACATGAATTCAAAAATTTATCAAATAAGATATACAAGAATGTATATATACAATGAGAATTGATCAAATATTAATTGCTATAAAAATTAATTAATGTAAAATAATAGACCGACAATCTTGAAAGAAATAACTTACAAATGACAACTAAAGATAAATCTAGATAGTAAAATATAAGCGTCGAAAATAATCATTTTAAATAAAGCACCTGGCATTTAGGCATTTTGGTTCTTGCGTAATAAATCTTTATTTGATTTTAATTAGTATTTGACAAGAATGTTTTTTGTCAGAACTTTTTATGAAACGTTATAAATGTTTAAAAAATAAATAAGATGAATCGTTATAACGATATGAGAAAACATTCAAAGTTTCACAAAACGTTATAACATTCTGACGTAGCTTGACCAAATTGACTAAGTTCAGACAAGTTTGTCTATCTCCAGAAACCTTATAATGTTTCAAGGAAGCATTGAATGACTCAAATCATTTAATATTTCTTAACCGTTACCTAGCGTTATTGACTAGTTATGGTATTAATCAAGAACATAAGTTTAATTAAGTCAAATTAATAACAGGTTAATAAGACAATTATCAAACTATAAAAATACAAAAAATGATTGAGAGAAAGATATAACAAGAATGTTCAAAAACATATTCAAACAAGATGTGCAAGAATGTATATATGTAATGGGAATCGATCAAATATTAATTGCTATAAAGAGCAATTAATGTAAAATAATAGACCGACAATCTTAAAAGAAATAATTTACAAATGATAACTAAAGATATATCTAGATAGTAAAATATAAGTGTCAAAAATCTAAAGAACATAATTATTTTAACATAGTTCGATTATGAAAACCTACATCTCCAGGACACACTCCACTAATAGAATGCCAATTTTATTAATACACAAAAAGTATTATACAATTGGAAGCCTAAGATTCTCTATAAAAATGAGTACAAGAAAGATAAAAACTATCAAAGAAAATAAAGAGAGCAAATGAGCACTCAAGACTCAAAAAAGATTAGCAAAAGCTATAAAAGAATTGAGCCAAATGCTCAAAGATAAAAGGTGTATTAGATGCTAAAAAAATTACAACTAATATATTTTATTGATTTGGCTTGATTAAAAAACTTAAAAGTTGGAGGATTTCATAATGCGAATAAGGTAAAATTAAAAAAATAATCCGATAACAGTAAAATATACATGATTGTGATTAGTGATGCAAACAAATAAAAGTAAAATTAGTAATAATGAAACGATCCTAAATGTTATCGGATTACTACAACAACAAGTCTTTGTTGTTGTTGTTGTTGTTGTGATCCGATAACATTTAGAATCGTTTCATTATTGCTAATTTTACTTTTATTTGTTTGCATCACTAATCACAATCATATATATTCATACAAGAGGGATTGTGATACTATATTCCTCTTCGGTTCACCATGAAGCCGAAATAAGAACGACGTCAAGTTTGTGTTAGCATCCTCTTTGTCCGCTCCTAACTTTATTACTCGTTACCTAATCAATTGCGTAATCGACAAATATTTAGCAAATATTTAGAGAAAGAAAGAAAAACTAAGTTGAAAGTAGTAACCAATATAATTTCTGGCCAGATATGATATTTATAGGCTCTTCAAATTCATTTAGGAATTAAAACATAAATGAAACTCAAACCGACACATTAATTGCTGACCTTTTAACACTAAAATTATCATAACTTTCTCTAGAAAACTTCAAACAATCTCACATCTTCACCATTAGATTCTACACTCCAAGGCTATCATTTTCATATGTAATTTGTCCAGATTGGTAATCGTTTGTCCTTTAAAATTCTTTTCAAAATAGCCTTAAAATCAAACCCGAATTTATGGCCTTAATTATGGATATCTTCTTTATATCTTTATTTGTTAAATAAATTATATTGGGATTTGAGTTTTAAATAAATTTATATCTCATAATAATATTTTCATATTATTATAATAGTAAAATTTATATTATACTCATAATATGTATATTTCAATAAATTTATTTTAAAATTTTCTATTTGTACCATTATTTCATGCAACATGAAATCTCATATATTGAAAATATATTAAAATATTTATTTTTATTTTCCGTTTAGTTGGTGTGATCTATATCGAGGATCTATGTTATATGAGCAATGAGATAAGATATTTTATTCCATAACCTATAAGCGATATTCTAGTTATACATTATAATTACCTGAATAACACATATGTTTTATAAATCTCTACAAAATATGATCCTTCTAGTAATATTATCATTAACATTACTTGTGTCTATTCTTTATTTTATGATATTATAATTAATATACAAAGTAGGATTGTGTCATCTTTATATTATAATTATTTTTTAGTATCCATTAAATAAATTATAAAATTATAACTGCACTTAAGTTATATTGGAACCATTTATAATTTTATTTTACCAAGAGGCTCATAATATATCATTTCTCATTATTAATGAGTGACAATGATACTATTGATATATATTTTTTTCCGCATAAGTTATATATAAAGAACTATTACTTTTATCCTACTTATTGCAAGTAAGTTTTAATAATAATTACGCTATATTCATCATGTGAAAAAAATATTAATGACACAAACACAATCTATATAATATTTTATCTATTAAGTTTTTTTAATATATGAAATATTTTATATATTCGTGTTATTAAATTATAACCTTTTATCAATGTTTGTAGAACAATAACTTACTTTTAAATCAACACGACAATCTTATATGACATATTAATGTTCCTACTAATATCCAAGACCAAGTACATCTTTTCAAACATATTTAAATATAAATATAAAACTCATAAAATAAAATATAAATAACATTCAATTCATAAATATAACATAAAGTAATCATCAAAAAATAACTTTTAAAATATAATTCTAACAAAAAAATTCTATAATGTGTTTGATAGGGAAGTGTATTAAGTACTCCAGCGTTTTAGAATTGCTCGGGTTGGTTTTTAGATTGTGAGAGTTTTATTAGTGTTGTAGTGTTGAAATAATCCTCTTAAAAAGAGCACCTAACATTTAGGCATTTGGGTTCTTGTGCCATGAACCTTTATTTGATTTTAATTAGAATTTTATAAGAATGACTCTTGTCAGAATATTTTATATAAAATGTTATAACGATTTAAAAAATGAATGAGATGAACTATTATAATGATATGATGAAGCGTTAAAAGTTTCACAAAACATTATTACGTTTTGACTTTGCTTGACTGGATTAACTGAGTTCAGACAAATCTGTCTATATCTAGAAACATTATAATATTTCAAGAAAGTGTTGAATGATTCAAATCATTCAACATTTCTCAATCGTTATCTAATGATAGTTTATGATAATTTTGTGATTTTTTTGCTTAGAAATTTTTTGAATTTGTCAAACTGAGCCATTATAACATTTAAAAATCGTTATAACAATTCACATCGACAAAAACTTTTCTTTATTTATTGATTCAAAAATTTAAGATTATTAAATCATATCTTATATATTTTAATTCTAAGTCTTCAGATAAAGCTTCACGACTTCTTAAAATATTTAAGTTGATTAATTGCTTAAGCCATCTTAGGATTCTACAAAATATCTCAAAAAATTTGTTAAATTCAAATATATTTCATAAAATAATAAAAAATAGTACAACATTCTAACATTCTTAAATCATAAATAGAAGTTCAGGAAGTAGAATACGATATGGTTTCAACTTTCCACTTAATTTACATATTATTAATTAGTTCCACTGAATCAATCTGTCGATATTTTAAGGAGATATACTTTATACTTAAAAAAAGAAGAAGATACACTTGGCGTACATTCATTTCAAAAAAGAAAATTAATAGAAGATTTATTGATTGTTTCACGCATGGTAGCAATTTAGTAGTGAATTTTCCTTTCGAAAATCGTACATGCATCTGTAATAAATCATTAGCCACGGACATACATATATAGCCTTGTATTAATTGTGATTTATTATCTTCGGCCAGGAACTAATAATTAATTAATTAATATCTATATATACACGCCAAACGTATATAATTATTCCTTCCATTAAGTAAGAATATTTTTCTATGGCTTCAAAGAGCTTGGTAGTTTTGGCTGTCATGCTCTTTTGCATATCGGGCATTTTTCGAGTAACAGGTCGATACCCATCCAAGCATTCGCATGCCGAATCTAAGTTTGAGGTAATTTGTATACATAATTATTTTTTTTACATTTGTTTTCAAAGAAATTAAACTTCTTCTTTTATGTTTTATTTGATTATATGAAGCTTAAAACATATTTAAAGTAAGGAAAATAAAACGCAAATTGATATAACACAAAGTAGTAAGCTACGAGCATGTGAGTTAGCCCAATAGTCAAGAGTGTTAATTTGAGTTATTTTCTAATAGGATTATAGGAACGGTTCAAGCTTTCATGAACGTTTTCTTTATTTAAAAAAGTCAAAGTGGACAGTCACAGTCTGTTTTGTAATTGTTCTAGTTGCTCGTCTCAATAAGCAGAAAAAAAAAAGCGTTTTGTTAGCGAGACAAAAAATATTCAGTAAATAAAAAAACTTACGGAACTCACAGAACCCTATTCTTTTTTTTTTAAAAAAAGTTAGACTTAAATATTTAAATAAAGCATAAAATAAGCAGATTAAATATTGTCGTGCAGCTAGGAGGTTTACTTTCGGGTGGCTGGATACCATCAAACAAATCAGCTGGAATTACCACGGCAACTGGTGGCAACACCCATGTACTCCTCTCATATATTATGTCATTCAATTTTGTTGGCTTCAACATTAATTTATTTGAGATGCTGATTCAGGTGCAAATTAAGGTTTATTATTGTATTGTAGGTCGCTGGTTACCAGAGCAAAGGAGCACGCGACTCCACATGGTGGCATGGTGTGAGGGCAGTAATAGATGTATGGAAAATAGAAGATGTACAGCCTCTGTCACTAAGTTCAACTTACATAGCAGCTGTCAACACTGATAATGGGTCAGAAATGGTTGCGGCTGGTGTTCATGTGAGTTATCTAATTTAATTATTTTTTTTAAAGAAAGATGAGAGTCTAGATTATCTGTTTTTAATTGTTCATAATGAATCTCATCTGGATTTCAAATTTGCAGTCTTTCACATAGAGATCATTATTTTTATCACAGACTTAAATGTTGATTTTTCTAATTCAATGAGGATCATTGTGTTTACACTAAATGTTGATTCTTCTAATTTAATTAATTTTGTTCTGCTTTTCTACATCGACAAATTAATGGGGGTGTTTTTCTGTTTATTATGAAACTATAAAATAAGGATAAATATATTTATCCCCAAAATTTCGTCCCCAAATTTTATCCCCGCGACTTCTTTCTATTTTTGGTTACCACCTTCCTTTTAAAACTTTCTATTAGTAGCAAATAAATTATTATTTTCCAAACGGTCAAGCGTCTTTTTAATTCAATAGATGCCAAGACCAACAATTTAAAATTACTGCAAAGTGAAAACTTCTCCGAGTTTCTACAATGATCATTCTCTCTCTCTCTACACGGTTCTCTCATTTCTCTATCCACTAATTAATATTTTACAATAAATTCTTATGATCCCATCTTTAATTATGTTGTTTCATTGAGGAAGGTGTTATCATGATCTCACTAGATCGTAACCTTTTTTATCGAATATGTAAATTCATTGTGTAAGAATTATAATTTTTGACTGCCTCTGTCTTTTTATCTCATGATCATTGTTATTATTTTCATGCATGCATCAAGAGAAAAATATGTCAAAATAATTACTAATCTATTCATTTTTCTTTTATTGTAATTTAAAATTTATAGATGTCTTTATTGTCATTTGTGATTTTTCCTAATCGTTCATGGTATCTAACAATTATCATAATAATCATAATATGTTTACATAGCTGATGTAGATGACTCATTTATGAAATCTAAATAACTCAAATAATTGATATAAATAAATGCTAGACAAAAGTGTAAGACACAAGCTATCGTATGCACATGATAGTTATCAGTGTACACATAATTAACATAAATAATTCATTTATAAAATATAAATAACCCACATAATTGATATAAATGATATTAGAGCGAAAAAATAATTAGCGGGACGTGTCATTTAGTATTGTATTAGCATATGATAATTATTATAAAATGTTCACGTAGTTAATATAAATAATTTATTTATGAGATATAAATAATCGACTTAATTGATATAAATAGTATCAGAGCGAAAGAGCATGTGATGGGGCACACCATTTATTACTATATTAGCATATGACAATTATCTTAATGTTTGCATATTAGATGTAAATAATTTATTTGTGAAACAAATATAATACACATTGTTGGTACAAATAACATTTTCAAAGTATTTTAGACATTAATCTATACTAGATGGTAATAATCAAGCTGGTTTGTTATAAATAGAAAGAAAGTTTAGTGTAAACGGTATTGATGGTCAAATTTAGAACTCGTACATGTCTTTTATTGTCATTTATAATTTTTCCTAACTGTTAAGGTCTTATAATTTCTTTTTCTTTTCATGATAATTTTTCATATAAATAGATGTAGACTACGTGAATTAAATATTTTCTTCATGATAACCGTCATGGTCTGAAGTTTTATATAAATAACTAAAATACATTTCATTTATATTGAGCCTATCACTAGAAATAAGCGCCAGTTGAATAGTGGAGCGGAAGCGGTCATTTGATAAATTTTTTTGGGGATTTTACGTGGGGACGAATCTATGGGGATCATTATCAGCCTCCATAAAATAAATAGACTGAATATATATAGTACACTATCTGAATAGACAAAAGCTCCAACTGACAAGTCAAGAATGCTCCTGGTATTTTTCTTTTTAATAACCTCAATATTATTGTTGGCACTTTTGTCAAATTAAAATAATAATTAATTAAATTGAATCTAAAGTACTTTAATTCCTAAACAGTTATCAATAAATTAATTACAGACGTGTCATCATTAATTAATATATTGTGGCAAACTCAAGTGAAGTAAACTATTTATCATTGAAGAAATGATTTTAAAATTATGTTGGCTCAAAGTGAAAAAAATTCTTTAGTGGATGACCACACACATTAGAAAATGAGCCCAATTGATATGAGCTAAGAGAAATGTTTTACATTAATAAATGTAGTTTGTGACAATTTCTATTAACTCTGCGATCTTATACCTTTGATTAATTTTAATTATTTTTATTCTTTTTGCTGAATAAATACTTAGGTATATCCTCAGATGCATAAGAACAGCGATTTGCGTTTCTTCACGTATTGGAGGGTAAGCTATTTTCTATACTAATTAAAAATATACAATCGTGTATATTGACCAAAGTGGCCGTAAATGGTTAATTAAGTCCTACGTATATAAAGCAAGAAACTTCTGAAAAGGTACGTGACACAGTAGGATCGACTAATAAATAAATTATAAATGCTTAAACAAGAAGGTTGAAAATAATTAATATTTCTTGTTTTTATTACAGCCATCTGAAGGTTAGGCCAGATCTATTTTCTAAATTCTGTAATTAATTTTTAGCCAGATGAATTAATGCGACATATTATTATTTTTTATTATTAGTTTTTTTTCTTAATTCCATAATTTTAAAGAAAATATTCGAATTATTGCGCCCAAATTGTTGCAGGCTACCAAGGAAAACTTCAAGGTGAAGGACTGCTACAATAATTTGTGTCCAGGATTTGTAATAGCAAACGGCTCCAATCTCTTTCCTGGACAAGCTCTGGCTCCACTCTCAAAATACGGCGGGGAGAGGAGATACATTACACTTAGGATAAAAAAGGTTTTTTAATCACCTATTTAGTATTTAAGCCACAGAAAATATAGCTAAGGAAATGAGTGATTATTATATATGTCCACAGAAAATGCAAAAAAAGAAAGAAAGAAAACTGGAGAAAAATTTATACAAGAAGTAATATTAACACAAGCTGTTGTTTTATATATTGTTTTCTACTAAATAAAATGGTTTCAGAGACTTGTTTTTTAGTTTAACGAATGCTCATAATTCTGTTATATAGAACCTTAATTACCTTCTCTGCCTTCGTAGGATGAAATAACTGGAGACTGGTCTTTGTACACAGAAGATCAAGGGGGCCCTATCGGAGGCACGACACTGCTGGGATGGTGGCCACAGAGTCTGTTCAACAGTTTACGGAACCGGGCAAACATAATTGAATGGGTAGGTGAAGTCAGTTACCAGAACAACGAGATAGCTCCTTCAATGGGCAATGGGCACTTCCCTGGGGAGCATGGGGGGAAGGCGGCTTCCTTCTATGACTGTTTTGGATTTAATTATGATGGTAGAATTTACCGAAACTTCTACAAACCTATTGCTTTCGTAGACAGACAGGAATGCTATAAAATCTCTCGATGGTATGCCAGTGGAAAACCTGGATACCAACACTTCTATTATGGTGGACCCGGTGGTTGCTCCAAGTGAAAAAGGCTGTGTATATGCCTGACGTGCAAATGGAGCCCTCGAGTTTAATTAATTATACCATGTAATACAATTCATTTGCTTATAAGAATAAGAGGATATCATTATACTTCTCCAAGTAAAAGAAAGGCTGTAAAAGAAGTTGAATGCAATATATATTTCCTTTTATTTTACCTTTTCACTCACTTTTGATAAAGTGAGTTTGAAGCTATTCTTCAAAACAGATCTTTGCCAGTGTCTAGCATTAGAGTTTTTGCAAGAAAGAAGTTTCTTTAAGCACTCTGGCATTTCTTCTGAACAACAACAGCATCAATCTCAGCTGAAATCAAAATTTAGTACCATTTTCTATCTAGACAGGGAAATATCTTCCTGCCCATAGGAAACGACCCAAACACTTGCCTTTTCAACCGCTAGACCAATCATGCATTTTTCTTTTTTTTTCTAAGGAGAGGGAAATGTCCTCAACCAACTGTAATTGACACTGGTCTCAAAAGTATCTTTTAGTCAGCTAACCACTATTTCAATACACGCCTTCTAAATTAATGAAATGCATGTTGCATCCAATGTGGCACAGATATAATCACGACTGTTTGACACGACACTGCATGGCTCGGATTTTTGAAAAATTGTAGACATGACATGATTCTAGACACGCTGAACTAATCTTCATATGTTTTTTTTTTTTTTTTGGGGGGGGGGGGGGGGGGGGTGGAGGGGGGACATGATGCAACTCCTGTCCTGACGGTACTGGCAAAGCAGATTAGATACACGGACCCTGAGGCAAGTTATGCGGCGTGACCGCAGAGACATTTTCACTGCCTTATTGCAATATCTGCTTGGATTGCTTTGGCAATGGGTACATACAAGGACATATTTATTGTAACGTAGCTTCAGAGAAATCATAGAACACATGAACCAGTCAACCAGCTCTTACCAGAAACTGATATTGTTGACTTTATTTGCATGACCTGGGCATTAAGGAGGGTGAGAAATGAGGTGGTATATGAGTGTAAAGTCACCTTGATACAAGTATGCTAGAACTACACAACCACAAAGGAGAATTCAGAGATCATGCTGCTTTTTCAAAGAAGAAGAAGAAGCACACCTCCACTGAGAGCTGCTTGTACCAGTGTCAACTTTAGCACTGTTGGAGAAGCGGTTAATTATAGATATTGTGTATTTGTGTGACATAGAAAAATATAGTGGTCTTTATGCTAAAATATAAGTTGTAATATTTTATGGGTGCTTTTGGTAAAGTTGAGTTAAAAATCCTAGATGGGACTGTAACTCTGGGAAAGATATAGAAACGAATTTGATATCTTCTTCCTGTTTCATAAAACAATAAATAAGAACACAAAAGGTATTTCAGACCAGAACTGAGATATCTCCCCCTTAACCCTTAACCACTTAACTCTTCTATATATATAATATAATATAATATAATATAAAATTTGGTTTACTAATAGATTTTAATATGAAAATTAGATTGAACGGTTCGGGTTGATTATTTCTGACTTGAAATTAAAAATAGAGCGCAAAACACACAACGTCTCTGTATTTTACAAAGCACCATAGTCGGACACACACACTCTCTCTCTCTCTCTCTATATATATAGAGAGTCCGACTATGGTACTTTGCAAAACATAGAAGCGTTGTGTGCTTTGCGTTCTATTTTTAATTTTAAGTCAGAAATAATTGATCCGAACCGTTCAATCTAATCTTCATATAAAAATCTATTAGTAAATCAAATTTTATATTTTTTAGAATTTGTTTGCTATTTTTTCTGATGAGGAAAAAAATGACTTGATCTGAGAATTCTGGTTTATCCAAAAATGATGGTTCCCCCCTATTCAAAAAAAAAATAGCAAATAAATTCCAAAAAAAATATAAAATTTGATTACTAATAGATTTTGATATGGAGATTAGATTGAGCGGTTTGAATCGATCATTTTTGACTTAAAATTAAAAATAAAGCGCAAAGCACACAACTCTTTTGTACTTTGCAAAGCACCATAGCCTAATTATCTCTCTCTCTCTCTCTCTATATATATATAGAGAGAGAGAGAGACAGAGAGAAGGGTTACAGTGCTACACGTAGCACAGATGATCCGTGCGTTATGGATCGTTTCTCCGTCTTCAAAGTTCAAATAATCGATATGATCGGTCATAATGTTTTGCATATGAAATTCTAATTAGAGACTAAATTTTATATTTTTAGAATTTTTTACTATTTTTTGAAGATGGCGAGAAAACACTTGATTTAATTATTATGAGTCATTCAAAATGAGTGATTTTTTAGTCATCTTAAAAAGTAGTAAAAAACTTTTAAAAAATATAAAATTTGGTCCTCAATAAAATTTTCATATGCAAAAATATTTTTACCGGTGAGATCGATCATTTAGACTTTGACGATGAAGAAACGATCCGTAGCACACAGACCATCTGTGCTATGCTGTTATGGATTGATTTTTCATTTTGAAAGTCTAAATAATCAATCTAAACCGTTCAAAATAATTTTCATATGAATAATTAGTTGCAGACTAAATTTATATATATATATATTATATTTTTCTTATTAGTTTTAGATAATTAGAAAATCATTTTTTTTTAAATAACTCATAATAATTAAATCCAGTGATTTTCTAACTAAGAACTACAGATTCACACAAATCAGCCCCAACATGACAACACTACGAAGACGAGGAAATTTAGTCAAGGCTGCACAACACCGCAACAACACGCAATGCTAGCAACAGAAGGCACGGAGCTCAGCCCCTACATAGGTCTACATGGCCGAAAGAAAAAAAGACAATAGAGCAGAAGACAACAAGAGAGTGCGGCAACAGACTACTCGGGTTTCAGAAGCAAGTAAAGGTGAACTCGAGGGCAGTGATGAAGCGACTAGGGTCTAGGGCTGTGCTCAGTTCGTGCAATCAGAGAAGAGGCAACAAAAAGGGTCGATGCCTTAACCACTCTTATCAATGAAGGGGAGAATAAAGCAAGGTTGGCGGGGCTGAATATAGCTAGTGAGGTCTAGGGGCGAGGTGGTACACGACAGAGAGTTGCTCACGAGGCAAGAATAAGAGGCTCCGGTCCCCCATGGCTGCTCACAGGTCTGTACAAGACTGCATGTCGATGCCTTCATGGCTCACCAAGTCGGACTCACCTGGCGATAGTTAGAGTGAGCGCTCAGTTTGAGAGAGAAAGAGGGATGATTCGAGAATGGCAAAGGCAAATTGAAATGGGCATAGAAGGTGAAATAGAAAAAAGAGAGATGGGTTGTTATATGTATGAGATACGATAATTTTAAAATTTTTTATACAACTCAATTGAAAATTAAAAATCATATGTATAAAATTCGAATTTAATAAATAAAATTATGAATAATATATCTTACTTGGTATTGTAACCAAACGCGATAATTTTCTTTGGATGATGATTATGTGTGTCTTCACCAATCACCGCAAGAACATCGATTTTCGTCTCGTCTCATAAAAGTTTCTCAAACGTGAAGTGTTAGTATCTGTAGCTACATTACTCTCTATGTGTACCTCTACCGCGTGTACTTCTTAACGCGTCGAAGTGAAATTACTAGACCTCCAATAAAATAAGAATATCAAATCTCTTTTGATTCTCAACACATGAGAGGAATTGATCAACTGAATTGGAAAGCCAAATATTTAATCAGCAGGGGAGTTTTTTTTTTTGTTAGTTCCACAGAACCAGATAAAAAAATGAACTTCACCTTTTCTTTTCTTTTTTTTTTTTCTCCCGAATAATATTTTGGGCTTGGGCTTGCTCCGAGTCCAAGTGTATCTCATCCATAATTTGGATCTCGCCAAATTGATATAATCCAAATTTAATTTAATTAATTATACTCCGCATAATTAATTAATTATTCTATGCTTTAGTTTATTAAATAGAGTGACCTAGTAGGATCTATGTCTTGATCAATAATAAATTAATATATATTAATTTATAAATCATAATTGACATCTAGCAATACATTATGATCATCCGATCAAACATAGATAAATCATGATCTTTTAAGTCCTTTGTCAATGTCAGGAGTTGGAATGTGTCATCGTTGACCATTATTTATTATTTTGATCCCTAATGTATAATTATTTATATGTGATCATCCCATAATCATAAATTGTATGCATAATAATTATCATTGCATCAAGGAGACCAGAGATATCACTAATCTTATAAGAAATGAGACAGACAAAATATTCTATTAACTATTCATAATTCATGTACATCAAAAATTATCTTTATAGCCATCGGTTAAAAATAATTTTTAATAATCGCACAAAATATACATCAATTATCTAGGACTATGAATATCTCAGATAATAAAATTAATACTCATTTATAACTTTGCTAATGAGACAAACACAATCCATACAACAAGTCCAAATGGGTCAGGTCTAATATCATGCATCCCATACATGTATATTTATGTGATTAAATAGATATCCCGTATCAATTAAGTGTGAAACATGATTACGCATTAATCCACATACTAGTCCATATTATCATTCAGTGTTCCATACTAATTATATAGACTAGAGACAATTCAGAGTTTTAATAATATTTATAGAGTTTCACAATTCAAGTCATCAACTCAAATAATCCATAAAATATTTAAACTCAAGGAATAAAATGATACAAATCATCCAATACATAAAATAAAATAAGAGCGTCATCATAAATGATTAGTCCACTAGGACACTTAACTAACAAAGGTAGGACTGTTAGAAAAACTTGTGGCTCGCTCATGACTTGCTAAGGATTAATTCACTATTGCTCGCTTGTTAATGGATTGAGCCATTAATAAATTGGCTCGTTAAACTCATTAAGTTCATGAACTGAGTTTGAATTTAGATCGGGTCGGCTCGTTAGACTCATTTGGCTCGTTGAACTATTAATATTTATTATTTATATATTTTTATTATGAATTTTAGTATAATATATATTTTATAGTATGATATGTACTTAAATTATTATATTAAATTGTGTGAAATATTTTATCATTAGTTATTTTAATAATATTTATATAAATTTTAATATAAAATATTATAAAAATATTATTAACTATTAAATTAGCCTTAATGAGTCTTAATGAGCTAGTTCGGTTAGCTAATTAACTGAACAAACCGATCTCAAGTCATACCTTTTGACTCAAAAGTAATTAACGAGCTAGTTCGACTCGACTCGTTAAACTAATGAGCTGAGCACGAGCTTGACCCAACTCAGCTCATTTACAACCCTATGGGGAGGTGAGTGCCATGTGAGAGAGTGGAGGGCTATAGTACTCTGATACTTCAAATCCCTTATCAAAAACATATCTTATATGCATCCGATATAGATTCGCGTCCGATATGGTGCATGTGCATATCGGATACGTCACATGACGTAATTAATTATTTTATTTAGTTTAACTAGCAGATTCGATCTTTAATACGCTCTAATACATTCCGATACTTCACGTGACACTTTGGATACATTTCTGATACATCACACTGAAAGACGCATGTGTTGCATCCATAATAAATCCCACAAATTCTATGAAAAATCTCTTGAAATGGGAAAGGGCGGGAGGAATCGAACCCACTCATCAGGGAAATAAAAAAGTGATAAAGACCACTACACCTAGACATCCCCTCAAGGGTCGGGTCGGGCTTCTCGAGAGTGGGCATAATGGGCCTATGAGAAAACTAGTTAAGGGTTAATTTTGATAAGGGCTTTTAGAGGGTCAGATTCAAAGGGCTTAATTTTTAAGGGCTAAGCTCGGCCCTTTAGAAACCTGACCTTTACCAAGCCCTCCGAGCTCTAAGCGTCGGGTAAGGACATGATAAGAGCTGGATAAGGGTCGACGAACACGGGTCGATATGTATATATATATATATATATATATATATATATATATATATATATATTTTGATTAAGTTTTTTTTAATATTAATGTGTATTTACATAAAAATATTAAATTATATATTTTTTGTTTTAGTATTTTATTTTTAGTTTTTTTTTCAGATTTTTAAATATAATTAATATATAATATAAAATATTAAAAAAGAGCTTGAAAATGGTCGATTAAGTGTCTGGTTTGATAAGAGTCGGATCAGAAGGGCTTACTTTTAAAAAAATTAAACACGACCCTTGAGAAGGTCAGTCCTTACTATTAGAAAGGACTAGACCGAACTTATAAGGGCGAATAATAACCAATTTTTTTTGAAGGGTCGACCAGGTCGAGTTCAAGAGCCAATCTCTTATGAACTATGTCTAAATACAACACATCGATGCTGATGTATCAAAATAATATTTTAATTATATATGTTAATTGTTTTCATGATAAAAGAGAATGCATGGCATGCGTGAACTCCCCATTATATTAGCTGCTATATTTTCTTGATAAATTAAGAGAGTGCTTCCTCAAGTTTTTATTTTTTATTTATTATAGATGCTATTATTTTTATATAAATTTTTATTATATATAGCCGCATCTATATCTAAATTTTTTTAATTAGGATATTATCACATCCGCACCCGCACCCGCGCAATATAGGTGGAGAATGAGGTGTTATTAATTTGAGTGAAAGAGAGCTAGTTAGGTCAGTGAGAGTGAGAAGGTTGATATCGCAAGCCATTAGTTAAGCATAACCCATAATGTCTCGGTTCTTGAATCCGACTCTTAAAAAATGTGACCCTTACCTAGCGCTCATAAGTTCGGCCTAACTTTCTTTCTAATAATAAGGACCTTGACTCAATTTTTAAAAAGCAAATCCTTCTGTCCCGCACTCTTATAAAATCCAACTCTTTACGGCTCTTCCCAAGCCTTTTTTTAATATTTAATATTGTATATTAATTATATTTTAAAAAATAAAAAAATAAAAATAGGAAAAAAATAATTTAATATTTTTATATAAATATAAATATAAATTAATATTAAAAAATATTTAATCAGAAAAAAAAAAATATTTTAGGTCCTTACTCGTCGACCGTTATTCGATCCTTACTCGTTGACTGTTATTCGGTCTTTATCCTAAACTTACTCGGCCCATAGAGCTCCAGAGGGTTTGATAAGGATAGACTTAATTTAAAAATCAAGTCCTTTGATCTTGATCCTCTGCAAGCTCTTATCAAATTCAATCCTTATTCGATCCTCTCGTAGAGGCGCTAGACCCTGCCATCAAGAAGTCCGACCCGACTCTTAAAGATGTTACCTACCAGTAGTGATGAGGGAAAGAAAGGGTCATCGGGATGGAAAAGAAAAGACATGGGCAGAGAGAAAAGTTCAAGACATCTCCTTAGGAATGAAATAAGAAAAGAGGGAGAGATTTGATTTTGAACTTCTACAATCAAAGCCGTGTGGATAATCATGTGCCTAATTGATTTTACTCAGATCTTAATCGATTGAATAATTTGTTTTTTTTTTCTAATTTAGTTATTAAATCTTGTTATATTTAATAATTTTATATTCTTTAGTTAAACCCATAAATTTGGATTTTTAAATTCCATGTTCTTTCTTAATGAATTAATTATCATTAGTGCTATTATTATTGTTTATTTCCTTCATCAAATTGATCAATCGATTGTTCAAAATGTTTATTTTGTATTTTTAATTAGGAATTTAAATTATTTACATTTGAAATACATTTAATTTGATTTTTTGATTTTATTCTAAATTTTTTAATTATATCTTCTAAATACATTTTGCTCGTATTTTATTTAATTAAAAGCTTCTATATTTCATCATTTTAGAATTATGGGGTTTCACATTTAACTACTTATTCAAATGATCAAATCTGATCACAATTAGGCTAGCTGTTCAGATTTGAAAAAGAAAATGTCTACTATATATGAAATTAAGGGTGTAAACAAATTGGATACAGACGAATAATAGTCTTATGGTATCCATTATAAATTTTTGGATATGGATTCGGATACGAATACGAATATTCAACGGATATCCGGATATGGATATGAATCAGATATTCGACGGATATCCGGATATGAAACGGATAATGGATGGATACAAGTACGAATATGAATATATTTTGAATATTAAATAAACATATTATATATATTATTGAAAAATAATTGCATACTATTTTTTGATAGAATCATTAATTATAAAAGATAAATATTAATTATAGAAGTTAATTATTAATTATTATTATATTAATAGTTCAAAAATATCAATGAATTATATAAAAATATGATATATTAATACAAATTAGATTTATAATAGACACTAAAAATCTAATTAAAAAATATAATAGAAATATTTTAGATATTAAATTCGGATAAAATCAGATAATATCGGATCGGATACTTTCGGATAGTGTCGGATATTGATGAATAATAGTTAGATACGGATAAGTAATAGCCAAAACATATCTTTAAAAAAATTCGGATATAGATGCGGATATCTTTGGATACAGATACATATCAAATAATTTTTATCATTTCAGATCAGATCATAGATAAAATCGGATATTATCCAATCCGTTAACACCCCTATATGAAACATTATATAAACTCGTGTGTCACAGTTAGGCTCTTGAAGCCACTTTTATCAAAAATAAATAAAAGAAAAACTATATATGAAACAGAATATATATGACATGGTTCTCTAATTGAAATAGAAACACCAGAGGTCACAAAAAAAGTTTACTGGTTGCTATTAATTAAGAAGATTCACTAATCAATCCTTACTATTAATGTAAAAAAATTTCATGAAGCAGAATACAATATTATCTGTCGATTTTAAGGAAATACACTCAGCGTACATCCATTTCAAAAAGAAAACTTATTAGCAAAATTATTGATAGTTTCACGGATGGGCCATCGAGGAATGAATTTTCGTTTCAGAACAACATACATGCATCTGTAATAAATCATTAGCAAAGACATCCTTATCTTGTCTTGGAATAATCATAATTTAATGTCTGTATTTAGAAGTTAATTAATTGAAATCTGATATCTGTATATATATACGATATCCCCAAATGTCTTCCTTCTCATCAGAAAAAATATCTTTCCATGGCTTCAAAGAGCTTCCAAGTTTTGGTTCTTATGTTTTTTTGCGTTTCAAGTATTTTGCCAGTAAAAGGACAAGATCTGTCAAAGCGCTCACATGCCGAAAATAAGTTTCAGGTAAATTGTATACACATTCACTTTTATAAAATTTTATAAAGAAATAATAACAAATGAGCGGAATAAAATAGACGGCTATGGCATCAGTAATCCCGTGCCATCTGTTTTGAAATCAGTGGCGGATTCAGAGGGCCCGACCCCTAATTTTTCAGAAACATTCAAAAAATATATGTATAATTTCATAAAAAGTTGATAAATTTATATGTCTGACCTCTCTTATGTTTTCTTTCTCCGTACTGAATGTCCAATCTCAGCCCTCAATTCTAAAATTCTGGTTCCACCATGTTAATTTGTAATTGTTCTAGTTGCCGGTTGTAATAAGCAAATAAAGAGGAATAGTTTTGTTTGTGAGACTTATTTAAAATATAGCATAAAATAAGCAGAATAATTCATCTTGCAGCTAGGAAGTTTACTTAACAGAGGGCTACAATCAAACAAATCATCCGGAAGTACTGCAGCAACAGGAAGCTACACCCATGTACTCATCTCAAATACCATGACATGCAATTTTGTAGGTCTTAGGAGATGCTGATTCAGGTGTAAATTAAGGTATATATGTTGTTTTCTAGGTCGCAGGTTACCAGAGCAAAGGAGCACGCGGCACCACATGGTGGCATGGTGTTAGGGCAAAAATAACTGTATGGAAAATAGATGATGTAGCACCGTTGTCAGAGAGTTCAGCTTACATAGCAGCTTTTAACACACTTAATGGATCAGAAATGATTGCTGCCGGAGTTCATGTGAGTCATTTAAATTAATTTATTTTAATGGGGATAATTTTCTCTTTATTATGAAATTAGTTTATCAATAGATTTGTTTGTATACTATATTTCTGGAATGACAAAATTTCCAATTGACAAGTCAAAAATTAATACTGTCGGTGCTTTTCTATTTCACCTCAATATCGTTTGGTACTTATCTTACAGGTTAATATAATCAAAACAAATAATAAATTAAATTAAGTCTAACCTATTTTTATTCCAAATCTGTAATCAATAAAATTAATAATGTGTGATCTATTATTTCAGCTAGTGCTCGTGACAAATTCAATTCATAAATTATTTAATCCTTCAAACGAATGATTTGAAAATTATATTTCCTCAAAGTAAACAAACAAAACTACCCGGGGGCCTCTCGATGCTGTGAATAATTTAATAATCTTTTAAAAAAAAATTTAATAACTATAATATATAAGTCATTAATTTTTCTGGCAATTCTATTCATATTTTTGTTTTAGTTTGTTTAATTTTAACAAGTTGTAATTTTTATTGAACAAATTATTAGGTATACCCTCTGATGCATAACAATAGCGATTTGCGTTTCTTCACATTTTGGAAGGTGAGCTCTTTTCCTTACTAAAACACAATTGTGTATATTGACCAACGGAAGCTTTTTAAAAGTGATCCAGTAGCATAGACGTAATATAACTTGTAAACACAAAATAACTAGTGGAGACCGCTATCTCTTGCGTGTTCTCACATAGAAGAGATGAACACCTCTCTTTTAATTTGATTCTCAACGACTAGGCCTTTTTATTTGCTGGGCCGGCTTATAAGTTGGGATAAAACCCAACAATATACAAATTACATATGCGTACAACATGGTTCAAAACAAATACCGCCTCTTATTATCAGTGCACCCAGCTCATGTAACCTTGGGCTAGATCATTATTTTTAATACCAAAATTAATTTCAGGCCAGCTCAATTAATGCCTCTTTTTTTTTTAATTTAATAATTAATTTTGAAGAAAATATTTGAATTATTGTGCACAAAATTGTTGCAGACAGCCAAGGACAACTTAAATGGCTGCTACAATACTTTATGTCCTGGATTTGTAATAGCAAACGGCTCCAATCTTCTTCCTGGACAAGCCTTGTCTCCACTCTCAACATACGGCGGAGAGGAGAGATACATTACACTTCAGATAAAAAAGGTTTGTTTAATTCCCTATTTAGTATTTAAGCCACAAAATATGTAAAGGAAACGAATGAGTATTATTTGTCTAGTCGTTCAAAGAAAAATGCAGTAAACGGACAACTTAAAACCACCAACAATAATAACACGAGCTTGTCTTGTAAGATTTTCTTATTTTTAGTTAGCGCTTGCTCATAATTTTGTTATATAGAATTTCAACTCCTCCCTTTTTACTGATGCAAAATAGGATGAAAAAACTGGTGATTGGTCATTGTACAGAGAAGATGAAGGTGGCCCTATTGGAAGCATGACATTACTAGGATGGTGGCCGCAGAGCCTCTTCAAGAGTTTATCTGACAGCGCAGACATGATTCAATGGGCTGGAGACGTCAGTTACCAGTACAATGAGACAGCTCCGTCAATGGGCAATGGGCACTTCCCCGGGGAACAAGGGGGAAAGGCGGCTTCTTTCTATGACTGTTTTGGGTTTGATTCTGATGGTGTTATTTACAAGAACATCTACTCACCTATTCCTAATATAGACAGACCGGACTGCTATAACATGTCTTCCTGGTATGAGAGTGGCAAACCTTATTACAAACACTTCTATTATGGTGGTCCCAGAGGTTGCTCCAAGTAAAAGAAAGGCAACATATGTGCCCAAAATGTGAATCGAACGTTCATGTTTAGCTAATTATACCATGTGATTTACTTTATTTGGTTATAAGAATGAGGGGATATCGTTGTACGTACTTCTCTGAGTTACTGTTATAGAGCAATATGCATGTTTCGTATTTTTTTTTTTTTAACGTTATTAATAAAAATATCGGTAAAAAAGCTCTGGTTCAATAAAAAATGGGGACTAGAGTCCAGCGATTCAATTCGCAAATGTCGACGTCAAATGATGAAGTCATGGATCCAGTCAGTAAAGCCTAATACCAGAATGAGGATTTAAGCCCGAATGCATGTTAAAGCGATAAACCATAATAACCTCAATAAGTCCAAAACGGAGTAGTCCTAGCACCATTAAAGAACAAACGATTATGAATGATGATTAGCGGATAAAAGGCCGGGTGCATCATCACTGGGTCGTGCGTCCTGCCCTCTAATAGAGATCCATATTAGCAGCTATATATTCGCTATATCGCTGTCATAATTTTTCAGTCGTTGGATGAAATTTGAATAGTCCGATTTAAATTCAGAGGGTGTATCTTTTGAGTAAAGTTCACTCATCATAGACACGCATTAAGAAAACTCTGTAATTGCTGCCATGGAAAAAGTATGATAGCAGCTACGTTTTCCATCTGATAATGCTAAAACAAATGTATATTTCTAATAGCACTAAACAAATGAAAATTATGTTGCAAAATAAATGATTCAAATTTATATCAGAATCTGTCACATTAATATACATCCTTCTCATAAGAAAATTTCTAAGATTTTAAATATGTTGCAGATAAATAATTCCTCCCTATTGATGCAGATTACAAATTCTTTTAGTGCCCTTTGCCTAAAATATTTTTAGATGTATTTAATGAATTAACATAATATTACCCCCTTACAATTCGGATAACTAAATTCTAATTCTTTTAAACTAATTTTATTTCATGCCGCAGCTATCCGAATTTTATTTGAATTTGTTCCAGCGTAATCAAGTTTGGATCGTACGTAAATTACTTTGTTTAACTACAAAGCATGAGTTTTATCTATACTATTATATAAAACAACTAAGAACTCAAGGGTGCAGATTTTATCATTTTCTTCAAATTATTTTATTGATCAAAATACCCTCAATCAGATGATCTACATTAATTTCGATTGATCGGACGCGCGATATCACGTTCATTAATCCCTCTTCCTGTCTGTTTCTTTCCCAGCGAAAAAGTACTTGATTTCGCTAACCTAAATTACTCCTCATCGCATCTCTCTGCATCTCCCCTCTCGACACAACAATCCACAAGCCTCTAAATTCACTTTGTTGCTCTCTCTGTCACAGACTGATACCGATACTACTATAGACGAAGAAGACAATAGAAGAACCGCGCTTCATTTAATCAAAGGAATGGGCAGTTGGGACAAAGCACCCGGTTAGCAATTTAAATCAGATAAGATATTGCCACTGGACCCCACCTTGTCAGTCCCTTTTAAATTGCCTGACTGGCTGAACTCTACTGTATGTACTCTAAATGTTGGCTGGGAGGTCGAACACCCTAAATAGAACAAAGATCGTCATAAAGAGACAATCAACAATTCAAAAAGGATCGCGATGTTGGCGACGCACAACTAGGATTTTAATGCTACAGTAGTCACGAATCAAAGAACAAAGAGAAGAGAGTGTTTTTATCGAGAATCAGATTTATCCCACTTTTCATTTTTGTGTTTATTAGAGTCTTTACAAAGTTACAAATAAGATCCTACAAACTTCAATTATTATAAATAATAGAAAAATAAATAGATACAAAGAACTATAAACATGACCATTAGAGTCACAAGTAGGACAAAGAGGAATGAGAACGGGACACCCAACAAACTCCTCCTCCCGACTCATGGAGCGTATCCTCCAACCAAACCCGTCTTCTCACAACAAACTTCAAGCTTCAATGACGGTATCGGCTTTGTCAATATATCCGAACCATTCTCACTCATGTGGATCTTCTCCAACACCAATTCTTTATTTTCAATCACATCACGTATCCAATGATACCTCAACTCAATGTGCTTGGACCGAGAGTGAAACATCGGATTCTTGCTCAAGTGAATTACACTTTGACTATCACAAAATAATACATACCTCTTTTGCCGAACACCCAACTCATGCAAAAAAAATTTCATCCAAATTAGCTCATTGCATGCTTACGTAATGACTATGTATTCGGGTTCGGTAGTAGAGAGTGCAATATACTTTTACAACTTAGAGTGCAATATACTTTTGCAACTTAGAGTGCAACATACTTCGGATGTAGACTTTCTCGAGTCTATATCACCGACCCAATCGTCATCCATATATACCTCCAATACTAGATTGTTTGTACCACTAAAATAAATACAATGGTTAATTGTCCTCTTTAGATACTTAAGTATCCACTTAACAACATTTCAGTGTATCTTACCATGATTAGAAAGAAAATGACTAACAACACCAATCGCATTAGCAATATCCGGTCTTGTGCACACCATTGCATACATCAAAGAGCCTACAACCGAGGCATATGACACATTTTGTATCTCCTCCTTCTCCTTGTCAACTTTAGGGCAACCATCATGTGATAACTTAAAATGACCAGCAAGAGAAAAGATTACCGGTTTACACTTGTCCATGTTGAATCGTTGAAGTACCTTCTCAATATATTTATTTTGTGACAACCAAATCTTCCGATCCTTACGGTTTCTAGTGATTCTCATTCCAAAAATTTACCTTGCTGTACACAAGTCCTTCATGACAAATTTACTCCCAAATCTCTCTTTTAATGCTTTAATTTTCTTCAAATCGCTTTCAACGACCAACATATCATCAACATAAATCAAGAGAATAATGAAATCACCACTAAAGTACTTTTCACAAAAACACAACTATCGAAATTAGTTTTCTCAAACTTATTGTCACACATAAAAGATTCAAACCTTTTATACCAATTTTAGGCGCTTATTTCAAACCATAAAGGCTCCTCCTCAACTTACATACCAAGTTCTCTTGCCCCTTTTTCTCAAAGCATCAAATTCTCTCACCATTTTATTATGGAGTTTTAGGAATAATTTTCTCAAGTTTAATACCATTGTTCTTAAAAATGTCTCAAAAGGGCCGTATTATTCTCCTCCGTTATCTGACCGGATACACTTCGACTTCTTTTCGGTTTCCCTTTCAACCTCCATAACCCGTTGCTTGAACACATTAAATATTTTATCCTTTATCTTAAGGAATATATCCATAATTTTCTATAATGATCATCCACAAAAGTCATAAAATAAAGAGCACCACCAATGGTTCTATCCACCATTGAACAAAGATCGGTATGCATCAAATCTAATAAACTCGATTTCTTACATGTCAGATTTTTTTGAAGGCTACACGATATTGTTTGCCCGCCAAACAATGTGTATAAGAGGTGAGAGAAGTATAATAACTAGGCACATAGTTCTTCTTGGAAAAAAATTAATACCCTTCTCACTCATGTGACACAACCGCAAATGCCATAAATCGGTTGAGTTACATTCCGACACATTCATCTCACCACACATCTTGACTTGAGTCACATAAAGCAAACCAAATTTGATTCCGCGAGCAACAAACAAAAGTCCTTTCAACAACTTTCATTTTCCTTCAAAGAAGTGACTTTGATACCCATCATCATTAAGGGCACTAATCGAAATAAGATGAATCCTCGATGTCCGGCACATGTCAAACATTCTTGAGAGCAAGTTTGCATCTTAAACTTGTCTCCACATTCACATCTCCAATGCCGGAGATTTTACAAACTCCATTATCCCCCATCCTTACAACACCATAATCTCCCTCCTTGTAGGAAGAGAATAAATCACATCTAGATGTGACATGAAATGAAACCGTGGAGTCAACTATTCAAGTGAAATCATGACAAGTAAGGTTCAAAAATCTTTCATTACAATCAATAAATATTTCTCCATCGGAAGCAATGGCGATGGTATGTTCCTTCTCATCATCACCGTCTCTACCCCTAGATTGATCTCTTTTGAGAACATCATTTTTGGCTTTTAATTTCCAACACTCATTCTTCATATGACCGGGTTTCTTATAATAATAATAAATGATCCACTTTCTAGACTTTAACCTCCTTTTTGATTTATCCGTTTGTCATCGTCATGAGAGTTTCTATGAGTACTCATTCCTCGATTTTCGATAATATGAGTACTCATTCCTCGATTTTCGATAATAAGAGTTTCTATGAGTACTCATTCCTCGATCCCTAACTCCTTACTCCTCAACTCCTCATTGAGCATACTATCATTAACCATGGCTAGGGTCACAATACCATTTGGTGTCAAATTACTCAAAGACATCACCAAAGTTTCCCAACTATCGAGTAAAGAACTCAATAAAATTAAAACTTGCAACTCTTCATCCAAAACCATTTTCATGGTAGACAAATAGTTTACACAATTTTGAAACTGACTCAAATGATTCGACACCGAGGACCCCTCTTGTGTTTCATTTTTACCAATTTTCTAATGTAGAAGGCCTTATTTTGAGTGGTATTGCGCTCATACAAACTCTCAAGTTTCTCCCACAAGCCTTTGGCATCGGTTTCGGTTGAAATATGGTGGTACACGGAATCATCAATACATTATCTAATTAGGGCTATTGTCTTATGGTTTGAGACTTTCCAAACCTCATCGGAGGTATCAAGCGGGTTTATACCCGTAAGAGGTGCATAGACATCTTTATAATACAACAAATCCTCCATATGAGACTTCCAAATATCGTAATTAGGCGAGATGAGTTTAATCATGGTACCACTGTTACTCTCCTCCATTCTTAACTAAATAATACTGGTTAACAAATTTCAATCGAACCAACAAGTAACAATCACCGCAATAACTTCAAACAAGACTCCAAATAAAACTCCAAATCACTAATTAAGAGCAAAAATAATTAAGTTGAAGACCTTGCTCTTGCGTTGTGTTGTCGGCACATGGCAGCAAATGAAGAATGAGAGAGATGCTAGCCCAATCGCGGCTCAGGATCATGGTGTTTCTGCAACACACAGCTCACAAACGTGGCTCACACCTTACAACAGCAACACGACGAGATACACGAACGGATCGACCAAGCGACGCACCAAAACGAAATCGCGAAAGCACAAACCTTCAGCTCTGATACCAGTTGTTGGCTGGGAGCTCGAACACGCTAAACAGAACAAAGATCGCCACAAAGAGGACAATCAACAATCCAAAGAGGATTGCGATGCTGGCGATACATAGCTAGGGTTTTGATGCTACAATAGTCGCGAATCAGAGAACAAAGAGAAGAGAGAGTGTTTTTATTGAAAATCAGATTTATCCTATTTTTCATTTTCTATGTTTATTAGAGTCTTTATAAAGTTATAAATAAGACCCTACAAAGTTCAATTATTATAAATAATAGAAAAATGAATATAATACAAAGAGCAATTATTATAAATAACAGAAAAATGAATAGAATACAAAGAGCTTTAAACAAGATCATTAGAGTCATAAGTAGCACAAAGAGAAATGAGATCGGGACACCCAACACTAAACAATGAAGAACGCTGACATGGCGAATGTATATCGATTAGAGTCCGATTCAAAATGGATTTAGCTAGAAATTGATCTATAACATTATATATATATATATGTATCATCAATGATCAATGATGCTGGGATAAAACTGGAGTCATTGTATCACTTGCTTTTACCCTTCCTCAAAATGTGCATTTAACTGTTTTCTTGAGTCAGATAGGAAACATCGGATGGTCTGTCTCCAGACATAATGGGGTAGGAATTAGGTGCTAAAATTTCCTTTTCACTTTCACTTATGTCGGCTCTTCCAAATTTCTCTGCGGTTGCCGTGACCAACTCCACTTGTGAACTAAGTATATCACCCAAAAATCAAAATTAATATTTCACCTCCAACAAATGCAGCATTTTAAGCCGCCACTACCAATCATATTCAGTACTGACAAAAGATCTAAATTATGTCATACATTTTTTAATAATGTTAAAATTTGATTATGTTGGTGCACCTAAAAGAAGCCCTCTTCTTTTCATTTGGTCAAACCACACACCTTAAACCACTAATCAAAGATCTCCAGCAAGGATTAATGACCAGAAAGAACAATGAGTTGAAATGCGTTTGTTATGAACATATATTCGATATGTTTGACAATATTGTTCGCTTTAAAAGTCGATGAGTTGTATACTAAACTTAATATACAAAACAACCATCTCTACCTTAACATCAATTGTTTAAGAGAAAATTAGTCTCATATCATCTCAAAACTTTAAATTTAGCAAAATTATTTAAGTTCAGTAAAATATCACTGTATTTTTGGGATGTATTTTTTTAATTTCAAAAATACCCTCATTTTTGTCTGATATATCTTTTCCTACTAATTTCGTCTGTTAAAATCGTTGATATCTCTGCAAAATGCGTAATTGTTTTAGCAAATGTCAAACCAAATACTTTTTTATTTTATTCTACAGTAGAGAAAACAGTCAACAAATAAATTATACTAAAATCTTCTATCCAAATGACCCATAAAGAAAATTACAAAAATACATTTATATATGCTTACGAAAAGAATTTTCTCTTTTAAAATTCTGAATCATGATGCTCATAGTCTGAAATTTGCTTTCTGCATTACGCATTTTGCAGATATATCAACGATTTTAACAGACAAAATTAGTAGGAAAAGATATATCAGACATAAATGAGAGTATTTTTGGAATTAAAAAAATACATCCAAAAAATATAGTGATATTTTACTGAATTTAATTAAAAATGAACAAAAAAATATATAAGTGTGGCAAAAGACTAAATAAACTTATTTTAGGGTGACATTAGAGGGAGTTAAAGTTTTGAAGTGGCATTTTGCTAAATTTAAAGTTTTGAGGTGGCATGGGACTAATTTTCCCATTGTTTAATTGTTCTTTTTTCCCCCTTGACTATTTGCGTATTAGATATACGCCAGATGGCCAGATTTGTGCTTGAATTTCTCGTTTTGAAACGTCCTCTACCTTAATGAATACATGCTAGTTGCTAATTATTATGCTCGTAATGAAAGGTTGTCATTTCATTTTTCAACTTGTTTATGGTCATTGCAAAAATAAGTAATAATATGCTCATGGAACTATTTAAATATTTTTTTTAAGTTGCAAGTAGTGCATAGTTAATAATAGTGTTATTCAAATAAACTTCAAGGATGTACATTTTTCTATTATTAATGAAATTCTAGCTGGCTATCGCTAGCTACTTCAAAAAAAAAAAATACTAGTGTACTGGTTTCAAATTACAGCTTGAGCTGCTTTTTCCTACTAAATTGATTTGGTGACAGTTTTTTGAAGCTTTTAGCTATTTTTTTATTAATTCTTTGCTACAAGGCCTAAGATCAGTTTTACTTGTTTTATTATTTTGTGAACGCAAACGGACAATTTCATGCTGTGAAAACTGTGATAAACACAATTAATTTTAGTTTCAAATATGCAACTCATATATATTCATGTACAGGAACTAGTTGTATACTTAAATTATGACTTTTACAAGTATCTGTAACTATAATACACACTAATTAATTATGGCCTCATAGTGCTATATATCCAGAAATGCAAGGCCTAGTGGACGTTGAAGAAAAATTAAGGCAAAACAATAAAAGAAATCAATGGAAGGCAATGGAAGTCAAGCAAAGTCTATCATGAAAGGGTCATCGAGTAAGAACTCCGGCCATGGAGATGCATTCTTCTCGTAAGATGCGCCACATGCATCTCCTTGGCTGAAAATCGACACATCAGTTAGAGGTGGCAAAGATGTCTGGGACAATAGTGGTGTCATCGGTATCTTATTCTCCTCGGTGCAGTATGAAGATGAACCCTGTTCATTTGTGTCATTGTTCATGGGCACCTCGAAAACAGAGAATGGCATATCTATTTCCTCACCTAAACCCAATGGCTGCTGAAGTCTTCCTGGTGAAGGCACTGAATTAGGAAAGGTGCCCATCATAGGTGAGCCCAAGTCACAACTAATATTATCTAAATCTGTACTGGCAGCCGCCATGCTGCCAATGCTGTTGGTGCCCGGGCTAGTTGAGATGGCCACTGCAGTTTGGAGGAGACCTTGTAGGTAATGGATCTTTGCAGCTTGTGCTGCTTCAGCTTGGAGGCGAATGGAGGGGTCGACAAGAACGTGTAGACTAGCTAGAGCCAGCAACTGAGGCAGTGCTGCGAAGAAGTCTGTTCTTGGCCGGTGGGTCATCGGATCAAATCCCATTTGTATGAGCTTCTTCTTCAAATGTGTGTTCCAGAAATTCTTTATCTCGTTGTCTGTCCTTCCCGGAAGATGTGCTGCAATCGCCGACCATCTACATATGTGATGCAGAACAATGTATCAACAAATTTTCAAAATATGCATCTTATGTACCAAAATGTTCGTAAATGATAAATTTAATTATCTAATTCCATAAAAAATGAATTGTAATTTAATTACTTATTGCCAAGTACTGAATGAAGATTAAGAATGGTCTGTTCTTCATCATGTGAAAATTTGCCCCTCTTTATATCTGGCCTCAAATAATTTGTCCATCTCAGCCTGCAGCTCTTTCCGCATCTATTCAACCCTGCAAATATAACACATAAACGTCCTATTTTTTTAATTTATATTAACAAACATGTTGACGGCATTTCACAAAATTTTATGTCAGCAACGCATAGATTTAGTTTTTTAATTATATACTGAGAGAAATTATACATATTTGGTGTTGATAATTAGATAAAAGAGTACATATATTGGCCTTACCAGCTAATTTTGGCAATGTTCTCCAGCTGCCATGGCCATGCTTAGTGATGTAATCAATTAGTCTCTGATCTTCTTCAGGGGTCCATGGCCCCTTCTTGAGCCCATTCTCATCACAACATGGAGACCTCCCCATTGTTTATCGGCGCTGCTTTGGGATGGGGCTGGTACTCTTCAGTGACACCCTGGTTGGTTATATAGTTGTTAATCAGACCTAGTATTTTAAGCTTTAGTCGAGTGAACTGAGAGAGACTCATCAGTGACTAAGTCAACCACGTGTTCCACACAGTGCACGCACGCGCTAGGCATGTGACTTCATAGAAAAAAAATTCTACAAATATCCTTCTAATTATGTATATTTCTAAAAAATAATAAAAAATATATTTATTTTGTCTCTTAAAAAAAATCAATTTTTGCTCTTCTCTGAATCAAAGTCCGGATCTGCCTTGGCTAAGATTAGCATATTTAATTCGTGTTTTAGGTTTTTAACTATAAGAAGTTGACAACTATGGCTCACACGTTTTCTCTGGTACGGAATTAATCCTTTTTTCACTGTAAAAAAATAAATACAAAACAGATTTTTTTTTTTTTCGAAGTAGGGTTCCCCTACCTTTAATCATTTTATTGAAACATTAAAAAGAGAGTTTACAAGAGAGGAATATACAGCGATACAATTTGCTGATTAGCAAATTGTTAATATATTGCTTTAATTTTCTTAGCCTATCCTTTTTTTTCATAAATT
This sequence comes from Schoenoplectus tabernaemontani, assembly GCA_037127355.1. Classification (NCBI taxonomy): domain Eukaryota; kingdom Viridiplantae; phylum Streptophyta; class Magnoliopsida; order Poales; family Cyperaceae; genus Schoenoplectus; species Schoenoplectus tabernaemontani. Next base: position 1,940,730 of record CM073758.1, on the reverse strand, counting down.
TACATCTTGTCTAATGATTCCCAGTAATGCCATGTTGACCTTGTTTTTTTCTAAAATATTATTCTATTTCGCTCCATCCACATGTTCCAGAGCAAAGCTGCGAAGTGCTCGTCTATCTCTTGCTGTAGGTGACATGAAGAGGAATAAACATAATGTCCGTGTTTTGTTTTGTAATCAAAACAGGTGTGTTTAATTTGATGAGAGGAAAAAAGAGTAGACTCTAGATCTTCCATTTGTACGTTCTTTATTTAAAAAAATAAAGTGGCCTCTCCCTCTTGAAGAAATGTTAAAATTGTAAAATTTAGTTTAGTAACAGATTATTTATAGATTAAATGAATAGAAAGGGATATGAAAATGAAAAACAAAATTCAACGGAGATATAGAATATCATGATGTTCTGTTGGTTAGGGGTTGACTTAGGAAGATTTGATGGATACTCCGGAAAATTAGGGTTAGTTTTATTAAAAAAATAAAAATTAAAAGAAAATTTGAAAAGACAAGAACCGCACACCTGCTGTGTGGCCCAATGATCCAGGCCGCATATCTGCTGTACAAGCCATAATATTTTTATTCTTTATTTTTTTCATAAGTTAAAATAATTTATTTATATAATTTTATCATGTTTTTAATATTTATATAAGTTCAAATAATAAGATTTAGAGTATCTTTTATTCGGGTTAACCAGGAAAAGATCGACAAAAGAGTATAATTTTTTTTAATAATTAAAAATAAAAAATAATTCTTAAAAGTTAACTCTTAAAATAATTTAACTTTCATATATAATTATTTATATATTATTATGTGTTAATTATATTATTTATTATTATAATAACAAAAATGATAATTATTATTATTAGCATTTAAAATTATTGTTTCTAGATTTTCTTTAATATGAAATTTTATTAAATATATTTAAAAATTTATATTGTCAATTATTTATTTGAGAACTATAATGGCGGGGAGAAACTCTAATTACAACTCTAGTTCTTAATACATAAAGAGGGTTAGGATTCTAAACTTTTCAAGCATATCACATCATCAATTTTCTCCACTATTAATTTATTTAAATCATTTCATCTTATTAATTCCAAGGGTTCATATAAAATAGTTTCTCTCTCCTCATTTAAAATAATACGTGTAGTGTACTTAAGGTGAGACTTAACTCTTAAAATATAATATTTTTTAATGATAATTTATAGATTATTATTATTATATTTATTATTATAATTATCGTTATTAGTTTGCATTAAAAATATATTATGTAAATTTTCTTTAATTTAAATTTTTATTAAATATATTTAAAATTTTATATTATAAATAATTAATTTGAGTAATATATTATCCGAGTGAATTCCAACTTACAGTCCTAATCGTAACAATTTCTAGAAGTCATGAGTGCATCAATAATGGACAGACAAACAGAGTAGTAGAAAAAAATACGGAGAAACAGAAGGAAAAAAATTAAAAAGAAATTAGAGATTCATTTAGTTATAATTTTTGACAGAAACGTCATTTTCTCATGCACAATAACTTTTCAGAATCGGCACAACATATATGATCCACATGCAATAATCTGGCAAAGCCCATAAATGAAATTTTCTGCCGAAAAAAACGCTAGTTTCAGCACTCTCATAAGGATTAAAATTTTATATTTTCCTAACCAAATAATGATATCTAAAATCTGATTATTTCAATCTATAGGAATATTGATAAAAATTTTAACGTAGTTTTTTAAATAAGTTTTTTTGCCTTTAGAAAAAATAAAAAAATTGTGCATTGCATTTCAAGTATGCGGATATTTGAGTCGCACACCAGCAGTGACTGATTCAGATATTTTAGTAATAATAAGTTTTATTAAATTAATATTATTAAAAATAAGAGTGAGAAACGTGAAATTCAGACCTCCGGTAAGTGGCGCGGAAAAAGCTTGAGAGCACAACTTCCATGTACCTAGGGTGTTAATTATTGACGCCTGATGAAGCGGATCGATGGGTTCGTATATTTGATTTTCTCACTCTTATTTTTAATAATATTAATTTACTAAAACGACTAAAAAGCTGGACCTCCCAAAAAAGCTTGAGAGCACAACATGATTCTAGGGGTGTTAAAATAAATGAGTTGATTCGAAAATAAATGTGTATTTAATTTTTTAACCCAAGTCGGGTCAGATCGGGTTCGGATCAACTCGACCCAACCCGATTAATTATATTTTTTGAAGTAATTTTATGATTTAGTACTAATTAAAGATTAAATATATACTAATTATACACTAATTAAGATGAGTTATAAGTTAATTAATATTTTATTACTTAAAATTATATAAAAATATTTAATAAATATTTAATTATTTTACACGGATCAGGTCGGGTTGGTCCGTGACCCGTCAAGTCGGGTATGGATCAAGATCTTTTGACCTGAATTTAATCGAATCGGATTCGGATCAGGTCAAGAAAAATAATAAAATAATATAATCCGATCTGAACCCGACCATTCACACCCCTAGCCTACAGTAGATGCTTTTTTTTGGGGGAAGCTTGGGCACTCCTATATGTATATTTAATTTAGCTTAGAGATTATTTACAAGCATTTTTACTCGATTTTGAGATTTTAAGTACAGGCACTAGCCATGATTTGTCTATTACTAGATGTCTAGATCCGCCCCTGCTTATCATATATGCGGTTTTTCACTTTTTTCAAATTTTTTATAATATTTTCTCCTGATTTCAATTTTTTAATTTTTTTAATAAACGTAACCCATATTTAACCTCTCTTTATTTTATTTTAACTTAATGCTTGAATACAGAGCCTGTATCCGCTTTTTAATGTACTTGTGAAACAAAAGTAGGGTTTAAATATTAAAGCATGTGTGCCCAATATAGTGATTTGCTGATTTCACACTAATCTTTTGGTACCAACTACATACGACCGTAGGAATCATCAACATCAGTGCACAACTGTTCTCTGATTAAGTGCTTACTTTTTCTTTTATTTATGTAACGAAAGTGCTCTAGGCCTTTCTTAGCGCTGACTGAAAGTAAACCACTTTAATGAATTTAAACGTGGCATCTCCTATACGGAATATGGCTTATAATCGCAATCATTTTTTCTTAATATCCTTTATGGTATTATCTTAATGAAAATCTGCAGGTACATTCCTTTACTCATATATAAACATGTTGCCCAAATAGATGGGGCTAGTACCTTTTTATTTGTGTGTATATAGATGTTTGTACTCTCCACGAGTTGTAGTTTGAACACAATCCAGATTTTAAGTTAACGAACTAGCAAATTATTATACAGTTGTCTGTTTCGTGAATCAAAATAAGCACCGTACAGCAAAAACTTGTCCGTCCTGCCTGCACTACTGACTACACGGCCGACTCAGTGTAGCTGCCCACTGTACTGTGATGTAGTGCTACAGTGATATACTGACATGCATGTACTCCACAGTCACACACACAGAGGAAAAAAAATATAACGAAAGAAAGAAAAAGAAAATGTGCTTGGCAGCGGGCCTTGTTAAATGAGTTGGTGGTGGCTTGCAAGACTGAGATTGCTCAGAAAGGACGTTTTAATGAGAAATGCACTTGGTCAAAACTTGATATGACTCATTTTTAATGGAAGGATTAGTGGTTAGTGATTGAGAATAATCTAGGATTAGTGACATATCGGAATATCGAAAAATATAAGAATTGAGATAATAGTTACTATTCCGGATTAATAAAATGGTGTTTGGATGGGTTATGGAATTTTCATTGGGTTAGTAAGTAAGAATAGTGCTAAATTAATTTTTCACTGGGTTAGCTGAATAGTAGCTAATCCTAACTGTTATGAATAGTAATTTTATGTTTGAATGTCACATGCTACTCTGAGAAACTGCTTTTCTCAAATTAGCACTAACCCAGCGCCAACCAAACACACTCTAAGAGACTACCTATTCTAAATAATGACTGACAAATCAAAGTGAGGTCATTGATCCGTGAATCAATATCCTTTAAGGAGATTTTTTTTGGAGTTGTCCGGTTCTTTCATTTTAATCTATTCAATCATCAATCAACGATTCTAATTTAATAATAATATATAATCTCGTGTATTTCGTGTTTTGATTTCATTACAGACGTAAAAATTAAAATGAATCGTTCAAATTTTCTCAAGAAGATCTGCGAATAGGCTGCCGCCAACTGATCCGCTTTTGTAATTGTGGTAGATAGAAATTAAAAGGACAAAATAAGAAGATTGCAAAAACGTCACTCTAGATCTTGTACGGCCTAACGAAGAATCCTTCCAATTCACGCTATTAACGAATGCAAACAACGGCCGTCGCCATGCTCGCTAGACTGCATTTTTAGCCATATATATATATATATATATATATATATATATATATATATATATATATATATGCTAGGGTGCTATATAGCATTAGATTGCATTTTTAGCCATATATATATATATATATATATATATATATAGAGAGAGAGAGAGTGGAGATAGCGTGAGCTTAAGCTCACGGAACTTCCGTGATCTTGAAACATCTTTGAGAAAAATATATTAAATGATCTTAAAATTTTAATTTATCATTTCATTAAATTTTTATATGAAAATCTCATGGGATGCAAAAATTTGGAGCGTTTTGAGCTTTTTAGATCGCCGTTTTTAATTTTTGAAAATCAGCTCTAAAAATAATAATAATATATTCAATACTTGAACATCATTTTCAAAAATTAAAAACGGCGACTTAAAAAGCTCAAAACGCTCCAAATTTTTGCATCCCATGAGATTTTCATATAAAGAATTTAATGAGAATGATAAATTAAAATTTTAAGATCATTTAATATATTTTTTGAGTTAAGCTCACCCTATCTCCACTCTATATATATATATATATATATATATATATATATATATATATAGGGTGCTTCATAAGCATCAAATTTATTGTGCTTAACGTCGGTATCTCGAATTTAAAAGTTTAAATGGCCGATTCAAACCGCTGAACATGATCTTCATATTGAAACATCTTTCGAGATCAAATTATATAATTTTTTGAATTTTTTTACTATTTTTTAGATGAGTACAAAATCACTAGTTTTGGATAGTGCAGAAATCGTTAGATCAACAAATTTTATACCCATCTAAAAAATAACAAAAAAAATTCAAAAAAATATAATGGTCATTCAAATTTCATTATCGTTTGATAGTCCATCAAAGACCATCAAATTTTCATGCAATTTGCAACGATTCTAATTTATCAGTTTTTGATGGACTATCAAATGATAATGAAATTATATGAAGTTTGAATGACCATCAATCTAAAAGTAGAAAAACACATTTATAAACTTCTTTTTATTTTTAAGATTTTTTTATATTTATTTAGAGGTTCATTGTCAAGGTTGTTAAAATAACACATTATCAATGAATCCCCTATCTCTCTCTCTCTCTCTCTCTCTATATATATATATATATATAAGGTTATGGTGTTTCGCGAAGCATAAAACCTCCTTTACTTCGCGTCCGTATCTCAAATTTAAAAATTCAAACGGTCGATCCAAACCGTTGAACATGATTTTCATATTGAACTATCTTTAGAGATCAAAATTTATATTTTTTAAAATTTTTTGCTATTTTTTAGATGGGTACAAAATTACTAGTTTTGGAAGGTACAAAAATCATTAGATCAACAAACTTTGTACTCATTTACAATAGCAAAAAAAATCAAAAAAAATATAAAATTTGATCTCCAAGGATATTTCAATATGAAGATAATGTTCAACGGTTTGGATCGGCCATTTGAACTTTTAAATTCGAGATATGAACGCGAAACACAAAAATTTTGTGCTTTGCGAAGCACCATAACATCACTCTATATATATATAGTAAAGATACCGTGAGGTTAAGCTCGTGAGGCCTTCCGTGAGCTTAACTCAAAAATTATATCAAATCATCTCCAAATTTTAATTCATCATCCTCATTAAATTCTTTATATGAAAATCTTGTGGGATATAAAAATTTGATAAGTTTTGAGCTTTTTAAGTCAGTGTTTTTAATTTTTGAAAATCAACTATAATAATAATAATAATAATAATAATAATATATTCAAGTATATCCCACATGATTTTTATATAAAGATTTTAATGAGTATGATAAATTAAAATTTAGAGATAATTTAATATATATTTTTTGAGTTAAATTCATAAAAGTTGTCCGTAAGTTTAAACTCACTATATATATATATATATATATATATTATCACTTTAGCTTCGCAACTGTCTATTTCAATCTCAATTTGATACAATTGAAAAATACTCAATCATCTGTCACATAACGAATGGAACGGAATCAAATTATGGTCCATAGGGGTGATGAACTGAGTTTGTAAGCTATTTATTCCTTTTTGGGATAAAACTGTTGCTCATAAATTAATTAACTAGCCGCAACCACCCCTAAACCCATATAGTCGGGTAAGGACAAAATACACTAGTTGACGAATAAAGTTTTCATCGTCATTTCTCCTATAAAGGGTAGAGCGGTAGAGGCTAGTAGCCTACTACCCAACAGTTTGGAAAATTGATCTTTAATGGAGGACACGGGTAAGTTTCGCATCTCTTCAAACTAAAAAAATAATTTGAAAGGTTCATGAGTTATTAATTTTGCATCGAGATTCGTAATGATCATTGAAAAATATAAATCTTAGATTCAAAGCATTTTAAAAGAATCTCGATGTAAAATCAACGGCTCTCGAACTCTTCAAACCAATTTTTGATTCGAAAGCGATGCAAACGTATCTCGAGTCCTTTAATCTATTGAAAGAGTGGGACTGTTCTGCAAGACAAAGAGAGTAGACATAGCTTATAAGGATATAATATTACAAAACACAATAATTTAGGTTTTTATTGGGCTCTCATAAGTTTGATTCCGCCATTTCTAATGGTAAGGACCGGACTCAATCTTTAAAAAGTAAAACCTTCTGATCGATCCTTATCAAACCGCTCTTTTTTTATTTTTATTCGGTCCTTCCTTAGTCATTTCTTTAATATATTTATATTCATCTTCAAAAAATATGTCAAATCATCTCCAAATTTTAATTTATCATTCTCATTAAATTTTTTATATGAAAATCTCATGGGATACAAAAAAATTGGAGCGTTTTGAGTTTTTTAAATCGTGATTTTTAATTTTTAAAAATCAGCTCTAAATATAATAATAAAATATTTAATATTTGAACATCATTTTAGAAAATTAAAAACGGTGGGTTAAAAATCTCAAAACACTCTAAATTCAAGTTTGAAAGCTTCTTAATAAATGAGGCAGAATTTAATCTCCAGAAAAATTAAGTTTAAAGGAGAATAATCTTAATCTTTGTTAAAGAAAGAATGTTTTCATAGATTCAAATTTTTATAGACACAAAATAAAATTTATGAAATAAACTCTATCTTCCTCTCTAAAAAAAACTTAATTCAAGGTCGGGAGTTTCGTTATAAATGAGGTAGGATTTAATCTCGAGAAAAAATAAATTTAAAGGAGAACAATCTTAATCTTTGTTAAAGAAAGAGTGTTTGCCATGATTTAAAAAATTGAGGAGGCTATAGGAGTTTTCATGAGTCCTAATTTCAACTTACCGAACAACCACAATGGGCTACGTACTTTTTACGAGCACCCGATATATTTCAGCTATAAATAAAATTAAACTATGCTAATATATTTAATTAATTTTTCGATCTCAATTTCCCAGATCTGCTATTTTTTGGATTTTTATTTTTAAAAATAAAAGTTTTTAGTTACCAAAAATAAATAATTTTTTAAAAAAATCAAAAAGAGAAGAACCGCGTCCTTAAAAAGTAGGTGTGTCAATTATTAATCCAATCCGATCTGAATCCAATCCAACCCGACATGACCTAAAAAATAAATAAATCAGATATGAATCTAATTTTTTTTATCTAAATCGGGTCGGGTCGGGTCGGGTCGGATCAATCCGACCTAACCTGATTAATTATATTTTTTGAAGTAATTTTATGATTTAATAAAAAATAAATCTTAAATATATATTAATTATACATTAATTAAGATTAATTATAATTAATTAATATTTAATTATTAAAAATAATATAAAATTTATTAATAAATATTTAATTATTTTACATGAGTCGGATCAGGTCGGGTATGGATCAAATTTTTTTGATCCGGATGAAACCGGATTAGATTCGAGTTGGATAAAAAAATAATAATAATGATCCAATTGAAATCTGATCTGATCCGACCCGATCCGAGCCATTGACACCTTTCACCCAAACTTGATAGCAAACCAGGGTGTGGCCCAGAGATACATGTCGCATCCCTAAAAGCAGCCTCATTTTATATTTTATTTTTCCTAAGGTTAAGAATTTATTTAAGAAATTAGATCAATTGTTTTATGAATATTTATATAGGTTAAGATAATAAGAATTATAATATCATTCTTCGGATCAATCGAAAAAAGAATTGACAAAGGAGGATAATTAAATTTTAATAAAAGAATATATATTAATAATATTATATTGGTGATCGTGCCAATTAAGGATTTTCAGATCATTCGAACGAACAGAAACAGTCAGAAAATTACGGAGCAATTAAAAAAATAAAAATCGAATCAAGGTTTCAAATGTCGTAACTTTTGATATAAACATCGATCGTGACAAAATGTGCAATTATTTTTCAGAATAAAATTTATTAGGCATAACTCGTAACATGCATTTTCCGTCCATTTTTTTAAACCCTCTAATTTGATGATTAAATTTTTTAAATTTTCCTAACCGAACAACAACATTATGAATATTATTATTTGAACCTCTATAGATGTTCACAAAAATTCTGATCTAATTTCCCAAATAAATTCTTTACCTTAAAAGAAACAAAAAAAAAAAGCCGCACCAGAGGATGCGGTTCCTCTTTTAGATTTTTAAAAAAAAAAATTTTTGTAACTTTGATCTTCTATTTTTAAAAAAATATAAATTGCCCCTTTTTTCATTACTATAAATGGAGAAATGTTGATCTCATTCAAACATTCTGTATACTATTATCCCTAAAATGTACCTCAAATATTGATAAACACGAAATAGGTCTACAATAGGGCTGCAAACGAATCGAACACGAACGAACTGACATGTGTTTGAGTTTGATTTGAAATCTATTTCGAACTAGTTTGATTTGAAATAGATAGGCAGTTTCGAACTCAAATCATTGTTTGAAATTTGATTCGTTAAATATTCGAACTGTTTGATTTGATTCGTAAATAGTTTGAAATAGAATTATTAGGTGAACAAATTCCACAATTCATATCAAAATAACAGAATCAAATATAAAAAATATCAATTTAATATAAATTCATACAAAACTAAAAGTTCATTCAACAAAAATTAATAAATTTTATATAAATTCATACTACTCAAAGTCTCAAACAATCAAATAATTAATACAAATTCAAATAAAAATAGTTCGCGAACACATTTCGAACGAACTCACCATGATTTGAGTTTGATTCGATATAATTTCGAATCGAATCAGTTTGATTATAGCGGAATTTATTTGGGTAGTTTTATATTCTCCAATCATTCAATAACAACATTATTTTCTATGAAAATAAATGCAATATTCTAACAATATATATTTTTAGTTGCTCTGACATTAGATATATAGATCACATTGATCAATTTCATTGATTCCGTCATTTTTAAATATTAAGACTTTTAATAAGTATGTATTTACTCACTAAACTATTATATTATTATATTATAGACTTATAGTCGGGTGGATTTAGGGGCGGGAGTCCGCTCCTCCCTCCGTATAAGTTATATATCGAGATTAAAATTTATCATATATTTTTATTTTGTACGGTGGATCGGTTATCACTAGTTTATCAGTTTTAATCTTCCAGTGACATAAATTTATATTTCAACTCTATACTAAAATTTTAATTTCGCTCCTGCTTATAATTGATTCAATTAATTATTGATATCTCAAACTATTTTTTGATCCAATCCGCTCCTGAAACTACAGGTTCGGATTCAAATCGATCCCTCTGTTAACTTTTATCCCTTTGTTAATCAATCTTTTTTTACTGGTGGCTTCTCCTTTGCATTCTTTCTTTTTCACTCCCCGCTGGCCTGCTATCGTCTCCGTCTGAAACTCAAATAGCGGCTCACACCATTATCTCGTTTTTACATTTATTACTTATATTATGTTCGTTCTTTCTTTTTCTTTGGCGATGTTGTAGATACTTTTTATTTTTCATTTGGTACCTTTTGTAAGTGTTTTCTAAAATGTTCATGTCCATATTTCACCTCAATGACGATAATTACGCACATAGATTAAGACGTACTTTATTTTGAAGTTGAATGAAATAGAAACATGACAGGTACTTTCTACAAAAACATGACAGACGACAAAACATATATAATCTACTTTCACATATAAATGTTTGTGGCTAATTGGTCAGTAACTTTGGGACATATAAATATTTCTTTCTTTTTTTTTGTTTTTTTTTTGTTCTTTCTTCCAGATTTGATACTCGTGTGAAATAAAATTGTTTGAATTCATGCTGAAATTTGTATAAAAGAAATTATATATTTAAGGCTAAATGTATATGTTTGCTTAATTTCATCTTTTGCTATTTCATTAGGCAGGGAGAAAATCCATTGTTTATAAAATTCGTTAATAGTACAGACTGGTAATTAATTCCTCTCTATCTAGCTAGAAAATAGTAGTATATCTGATAGGAAAAAAAAAAAAAGTTCCATGGCCGATAATTTTTCAATATTTAAAATATTTTGTGCTTCAAAATGACTTCTTTCTTAAATTTTCTAAATAAAGTACGCATAGTTTTAAATTTTAATTTCATCCGTACGATTTAGATGTATGGATAGATTCACATGGAGAAAATATATTTTTTATATGGCGTCAGCATATCTTTCTGATTAATAATATCTACATATGACGGTTCAAATTAGGGAAAGCTGAATGCTGCTCAATTTGCTGACGTGAATCCATCCACATTTGAATGTAAGTCTGAGTTGCATGAAAATAAATTAACCTATATCTCTCTACAAAAGCAGCTCCATTATACTATCGTGGAAATGATAGTTTCCCCACCCCCAACCAACTTGAAATCCCACTTTCAGTACTTATAAACTAATAATTCTTTCACTTGTTCTTTAAGTTTAGTACGCATCTTTATTGAGGCTGCTTAAGAACTAACAACGGCTGCTAAGCATTTCTTGAGAGAATATTAGTTATGTCAGGTTTGACATTTTCCCATAGTTGTTACACACTGAGTGCAACCTTTCAGGCTCTTCTTTTTTAAGCATTTGCTACGATTGGTCAAATTTTCGAAAGGTATATTATGTCAAACAGAACTGACATTTAATAAGAGTGCCAGACACTGCATTGACAAATGATCTTACGGATTATCACATACATATGTTATTGGATTAAGCCATAATTAAAATAATTAATGTTTCAGTGCACCTCCAACAAAAATGACCTTAGACAATACTCATTTAACAATGACTATATCAAATCCGTTGTTAAGATGACTTAGTGATATCATTATAATATTAAGAACTTTTTAATAATGATTTATAATAAAAAAATATTATTAAAATAGAATCTCAAAATACCAAAAAGTAGCCCAATCATTTAGCAACAGTTGTTGCTAAACACATCATTTAACAACGGCTCTGTGTCTAGAACTGTTGTTAAAGATAGTGTTTAGCAACGGTTCTTGAAGGAACCGTTGCTAAATGGTTGAGCTATTTTTTGGGTCTGATATTTGCTCTGATCAATGTTATTTGCTACCACCAATATCATTTGCTCTTATGGATTGCTCATCTCACCGTTCGTTCATCACAATCTAATGAACCAAAAATTAAAATTCAAAAACTGAAATCTCACGAATTACCAACTCAATGTCATTTGTTTTCATATATAAAAAGAAATATGAGAGACAGAGAGAGAGAAAGAAGAAAGAAAGAAGAGAGATAGAAGAAAATAAAAACCGAAATTCGACTATCTCAACTTCAAATGACAATAACTTTTGATACAAAATTTCGATTGAGATGTGTTATGCGGTAGTTACCGTCATTGTTAGGGCCAAATAATATCATCTTGACCTTCAAAAACACATTTGAAGTTTATTTGAGGTTTTTAGTTTATTTTTTTATTTTTTTCTTAAAAATTGTATAGGTTTTCATTTTATTGAGCAAGTAAGATGTATTGTTCAATAAATATTTTTTTCATTGTAGGAATAATTATATTTCTTTTATATTAATTATTGAATGAATAATATGATGTATGTCACAATGTTTATTCTTTATCATTTATTCTTATATAATTTATTGTTCTTAGTTTTTTTTATCATATGTATAGAAAGTTAAATTTATAAAAAAAAATAATGGATCTTTAGCAACGATTCTGTGTTAGAATCATTGTTAAAGGTATATTTAACAATGATTTTGGACTCAGAATTGTTGTTAAATGTGTATTTAATAACGATTTTAGGCTCATAATCGTTGTTAAATACCCCTTTAATAATGGTTATGGCATAGAACCGTTGCTAAACGTTAATATAAAAAAAATAATTCTGAACGTGTAATTTAGCTACGGTTACTTAGAATTTTCCTAATACCCCTTTAATAACGGTTCAATAACCGTTATTAAATTTGGTCAACAACCGTTGCCAAATATATTTTTTATTGTAGTGTGTTTATAAAACAATTTTAGTAACTAGCTGTCATTATCTGATTTGCATGAAAATATTCTTTAATTATTAAATATCGATTCTTCTATTTAGAAACATGATCAATAATCCAATCAAATGATTATGAGAAAAAAAATTAAGTGATATATTTAGTAATGTTAATTTAGTATCTTGCGTGTGCATTGCTACGGCGATGTCTTTTAAACATATAAAAATTCATATCTTCATGTGAAAAGAAAGAAAATAAAAATGAAGATAATTTAGTAATTAATATAAATTTTAATCGTAAATAAATAATTAATATCAAATAAATAGAAAAGTAAAAGAAAATTTGACATTCAGAATTTAAGAAAAGATAAAATTCATAATTGATGACAATCTAAGAAAAAAAGAAACAAATTAGAGCAAGTAAATAAATCCTTCTTTGTTTGAACTTTATAGTACTCCTAAATTATGAACCATTTCATTTAATAATCAAAATTGAGAGAAAATTATAACATCAAGACATATGGCTATAGAGATAATAATATTATTTGACGAATAACTCAATCCGATGACTAGTATTAGCTCTAAAAATAAAAAAATCTAGACGTTGCAGAATTAGAATACTTACTTATTTAATAAGGAGTAGAGATGAAAAATTATAGTATATATATATATATATATATATATATATATATTATGATACTTTTGTCAATACTTAAAATGAGTATCAGTGTCAAAAATATCATAATTCATAAACTCGCTATTTGTTTGTATTTAAAAGTTGAGAAAATTAGTTTTTTTTTATCACTTTAAAGTTAATTTTTTTAAAAAAATTATCACTTTAAAATTAAAATTTTGAATAATACCACTTCAAATTCATTTAAATTAGAAATTGCAATAATCATACAATTTTTATACATATTTGATATTTCCCTTTATACTCTTGAATCCAATGAGTACTCTTTATTTTAACTTTGAAGCCGCAGCATCCTCGTCCCCTTCTCCTGTGTTGTCACTACCAGAAAAAAATCTTTTAGAATCGGTAATATAAAGTATCTAGCACCGCTTATACAACCGGTGCTAAAGGTATGTGGTTCTAAATGTTATAAAAACCGGCTTTAAAAAGGGGTGCAAGGAGGTGTATTTAGAATCGGTTTTTGTTTAATAACCGGTTCTAAATTGATTTATTTAGAATCGATTATTATACAAAACCGACTTTAAAGACTCCAAAAAGCTGATTCTAAACCAATCTTTAGAAGCTTTTATTTAAAAAAAAAAACGGCTCTAATTATTCTAAATCAATTAAAGCCGGTTATTTTAAAAAACCGGCTCTAAAACTTTTTTTATTATTTATGATTTTTTATTTATTTATGATTTAGAACCGATTTTTATCAATAACCGACTCTAAAACATGATTTAGAATCAGTTATTTCAAAAAATCGGCTCTAAAAACTTTTTTTATTATTTATGAATTAGAACGTTGTATTATTTTTATTGTGCATTTATAACAAAAACCAATAGTTTTGATTTGTTATTTTATTTTTTTTGAATTGATTTCTCTAAATTTTGATTAAATAGTTTGATTAAACAGTACATAACCAATAATAAAATGATTACATACAATTTACATACTAAGAAAATTTTGATAAATTTTCTATCTATATACACAATTTTCTATCTATATAATTTCTAACAAAAAAAACAGAAAACAACAGAAAAATACTTCAAATATGTTTTTGAGGTCAAGATGAGGTTTTTATGATAGTGCGCTCTTCTCCTCCTCTCCCTGCTTCTCCTCTTTCCCGATCATCATTGCTCCTCATCCCGATCATTCTCCTCCTCTCCCTGCTTCTCCTCTTTCCAATATCAAGCAAAAATAAGACAACTAGATACATGGTCGTAACCCAAAAATAGAGGAGAAGAAAAACAATAAGATCGTAATATGAAATAAAGAAAGGCACTCACACAGGATGAAGAAAAGAAACCCTCAACTGTGCAGCACATTAACTCCTCAAGCCCAAAAAAATTCCAAGAAAAAAAAACGACATGCAAGTCTGTAGAAAAATGGGGAAATACAGTAAAAAAAGATGTCAACGCATGAACAAAGTGAAGATGCCACTCTAAATGCAAGGGAGTTGCTCTGCCCCAATCAAGTTACACGCAATAATGGATTGGATTCCTCCATCTTATTCGAAATTCCGTCATCAAAGCAGGCACAAAACAAAAAGCAGTTTTTGTCACTCGTGAAAGAGAACACTTGGAGCAGGCAGAGATATCTTTCTATTGGATTAAACGGTACAAAGGGGAATATCAAATATATATTCAAATATAGATACTTTAAGGAAATTTGCATAGCAACTGTATGATTGTGGCAATTTTCTAATTTAATTGAATTTAGGGTGGCATTATTCTTAATCTTAAAATTAGAGTGGTAATTTTTAAAATTTGT
The DNA here is from genome assembly GCA_037127355.1 of Schoenoplectus tabernaemontani. Lineage (NCBI taxonomy): Eukaryota > Viridiplantae > Streptophyta > Magnoliopsida > Poales > Cyperaceae > Schoenoplectus > Schoenoplectus tabernaemontani. The sequence goes on along the minus strand of CM073758.1, from coordinate 1,925,566 downwards.
AACTTTGGAGAGATAAAAAACTAATTTTCCCTTAAAAGTTGGTAATCCAAATGTCTAACAAAATGATTGATCCTGGTTCATTTGAACGAGAGATGCGTGCATATATAAACTGTATGATTTAAGAATTCATTTAATATTAGATAATGTTGTGAAAACTTAATTGCATTCAAATTAATCAATCAGAGTCAATTAAATTAATCAACTCCAAAATCTTGATAAATTTTGTCTGCATGAATTAATTCATGCATACAAGATTAATTGTTTTAATTAACATTTGAGTTCCAAATTTAAAACACAAACAGAAAGATAAGATTGTAATACTTTTTTTATTATAAAAATATCTGTTTCTCATAAAACTTAATTTGACCTCCGTTTCTTTTTATCAAAAAATCTTGCTAATGTACTAGGTTACCTGCTGACTGTGTTATTCGTACGTCCCAATAAAAGACTACTACATCAATCAGTAGACAAATCTAAAAGAAAAAGGTAGCTAATATATATATATATATATACGGAATGTATTCCTTGACAGTGAGTTATCTACATTCCGTGACAGTGAGTTATCTTGATAATGGATCTCTAAATAAATATGAAAAAAATTATATAAATATGTTTTCTACTTATAGATTAATGGTGATTAAAATTTCATATAATTTCATTATTGTTTGCTAGTCCAACAAAGATCATCAAAATATTATGTACTTTACAATGATTTCAATTTAACAATTTTTGATGAACTATCAAATAATAATAAAATTACATGAAATTTAAATTATCATCAATCTATAAGTATAAAAACATAAGATTTTTTCATATTTATTTCAAAATTCATTGTCTAAGTTATCCCTTACCATATATATAGTCTACGAACTTAAGAAATGAAATGGAAAGCGGATCATTACTTTTACACCTTATCTTTACAAATAATTAATAAAGGGTTTGAAAACAGCAGCATATGGGTATAGCCAACTCCTCCAAATATCTAACAATCCAAAGACATTCTCCAAAGCTGACGAGTATGCACAATTATTTACTTGCATATATGTTTATTTACTTCATACCATCCACACAGTTCCAGTTCAAGAGTCACCATCAAATAATTTTAAAAAATAGTTCATTATCTTGGCATGATCGACAAATCTCGTATAAACTACAAATTAAATAAATAATCTAGTACGTACCACTGATTTTTTTTTTCCTATTTGTTTTAACTAAATTCAAAAGCAAATTCATAAGAAAGTTGTATATAATTAAGTTCATAATATTAATAGATTTATTCAGGATTATGCCACACGACATTACTTAGAAGCAGGAGCAGGGCTATGATTTAGATAAGTAATATGTTTCACCTCATAAATCTAGTTCAAAGCTCCCTCGCTCTTTTGATGCAACTCAGCATATATCCGACTGGTATTAATTAACTAATTCTTACTTATTACTCGTCACTGTATCAACGCACGTACGTGGAATGTCTCAATACAACCACAATATTGGACTAATTAAATTAAAATGTTGTGCTGTGTTCATTAAATGTGGAGGTTGGTTGGGGTTTAGTTATCCTTACGTAATTTTTAATATTGTATAATATCAACGATTATCACAATATATTTTGGTCAACGTCTTCCTGAAGAGTGATGTAAATAAATTATTTATTTTGTAAATTAAAAATTGAAGTATTAAACTAATTTACATGACGGAATACAATCCGAATTATATTTCATATACTAGAAGAATATTACTAGTTATTTTCAAATTCTTAGTAAACTTTGGATTCAAATTATGCAAGATTCAAATATGAATTCAATAAATAAATGTAATCTCTTTATTAAGTTCATATAAGAATCTAAAGTATTACCGAAAATATGCTTAATAAGTATAGAATTTTCTAATGCCGATTTGAGTTGAATTATTGAATTATATATAGAGAGAGTAAAGCTAGTATAATTCAAGGAGTACGGGGTGCTTGGATATAATTTTATTATTATTTTTAAAGCTATTTTTTTAAAATTAAAAATGATGATTTAGAAAATTCAAAACACCTCAAATTTTTGTATCCCATAAAGTTTTTATATGAAAAATTGAATGAGTATGATAAATTAAAATTTAGAGATAATTTGATGTACTTTTTGAGTTAAGTTCACAGAAGGTCTCCATAATCTTAAACTCATGCTATCTTTACTATATATATATAGAGAGAGAGAGAGAGAGAGAGGGAGTTGGGCTATGGTGTTATGCATAGCACGGATCGCCCCCATGCTATGGATCGGTTATTCGTTATCAAAGTGTAAATGATCGATCCAACCGAACAAAATGATTTCGTATGAATATCTCGATATAGATTTTTTAGTATTTTTTAAGAAAAAATAGAGATATTCATCTTAAAAAATAGTAAAAAAATCTAAAAAATATTTGAGTATCGGGATATTCATATGAAAATCATTTTGTATGGTTTGGATCGATAATTTAAACTTTAAAAATAAAGAACCGATCCATAGCATGAGGGTGATTCGTACTATGCATAGCACCATAGCCAAACTCTCTCTCTCTATATATATAGAGAGAGAGACTAGGTATGGTGATACCTTAAGTATTTTGAGACGAGATGTTTAAGGCTCAGATTTAAAATTTTCATGACTGAAATTTTAATTTAAATATCTTAAAAAAATCATATTATAAACATGTAGATTATCGATTTCATCAAGTTTTGAGTTATTTCACTAAACTTAATGATTTTTGAAAGATAGCTCTAAAAATAATTAAAAATATCAATTTTTATAAGGCAAATGTTGTTATCTAAAAATCATTAAGTATAGTAAAATAACTTCAAATGTGATGAAAATTAATAATCTATAAAATTATGATATGAAATTTTTTTTTAAGCTATTTAAATTAATATTTTTAAATATTTTGTGCTTCGTGTCCGTATCTCGAATTTAAAAGTTCAAATGGCTGATCCAAACCGTTGAACATCATCTTCATATTGAAATATCCTTGGAGATCAAATTTTATATTTTTTGATTTTTTTGCTATTTTTTAGATGGATACAAAATCGCTAGTTTTGGATGGTGCAGAAATCGTTAGATCAACAAACTTTGAACCCATTTAAAAAATAGCAAAAACTTTAAAAAAATATATAAAATTTGATCACCAAGAATATTTCAATATGAAGATGATGTTCAATAGTTTGGATCGGCCGTTTGAACTTTTGAATTCGAGATACAGACGTGAAGCACCATAGCATCACTATATATATATATATATATATATATATATATATATATATATATATAGTTAGACTATTGTGAAAACGTTTGCATTTTGAGCCCAAATGCATACGGCTCAAATTTTATCGTAACACGTCCGAAATTTAAAATTATCATTCTCATTAAATTCTTCATATCAAAATATTGAGAGATACAAAAATTTGGGGTATTTCTAATTTTTTAAGTATTTATTTTTTATTTTTAAAAATAAGCACTCAAATAATAATAAAATATTATATTATTGTTGTTGATTTTTAAAAATCCCAAACAAATGCTTAGAAAACTCAAAATATTAGCATTTAGCCTTTGTTAACATGTTTAAATAATCGAATGGAAGTAATCGTCCAAATGGAAATTAAGAAATTAAATGTGGACCGCATAAGCTTATTTATGTCGATTTGGTGTCTGGGGCAGAAAGAATGCCACTAAAGCAAATTCGTTCGTGCAACTTTTCTGAACTGTTATACACAACTCAGCAAGAAATCTATTTTTTTTTTTTATTTTACTCAATATATGCATACTAGCAGCACGTTGATGTTTCACCTATCATGAAAAATATGTAAGCTGTCTAGTGTGAACTTAAATTTAGTTTTAGACAGCAACTAGCTATATGGGCCCAATGGTCATGATAATAAAGTTAGACCAAATATTAAATGAATTAATTGATTAATTTCTAAGCTTTATGTGCCCTTTTATGCAATCTTATGTTAAACGTTCATTAATAAAAAGTACGCATTAACATTGAATGATTAAATCAATACTATCTATAGTCTATACTATTATATAAAGCAGTTAATAATTAGAGAGTTCATTTTTTGTTATGGTATTTTTTTATTATACCCATTTTATCCCTCAATTAGACGGAAAATATCTATTTTTTGTTGATCGAACATATGTAATCCATTGATCCCCTCTTTCTCTCCATTTCTTTCTCATCTATACTATTATCTCCATTTATGCATATGATTTACAAATTAAAATACTCAATATCTTTCTATTTATGTTATGATATAAAAATTTGATTTAAAGCTTAAGATATGTGCTATGATTAGCAACCTTGTACATGTTTGGTAAGAAATTAATGGTGATAATATATGCTGGAGTAATTCGCTTTTCTTATCATAAACACCATGAATCATTAACTCATATTGTGCAGAAAATCCTATTCAAGATTAAATCTGATTTTTATTATAGGTTTTCTCTATAATTTGGTGAATTTATAATTTAATATTAGATCAATGTGAATTTTTTTATCTTATAATGTTTTAATGTTTAAATAAAAGAGTTATCAACGCGCGGGTATATTGCTAGTATTATATAAAGTAACTAAGAATTGGATGGTCCATTTTTTGTCATGATATTTTATTATTATACCCATTTTATCACTCAATTAGATAGATAATATCTATTTTTTATTGATCGAACGTATGTAATCGCATCCATTGTTCCCCTCTTTCTCTTCATTTTTTTACTCATCTATACTATTATTTTCATTTATTCACATGATTTATAAATTAAAATACTCAATATCTTTCTTTTTATGTTATGATATAAAAAAATAATTTAAGACTTAAGGTATGAACTATTATTAGCAACCTTGTACATGTTTGGTAAGAAATTAATGGTGATAATACAAGCTGAAATAATTCATTTTTACCATAAGCATCATGAATCATTAACTCATATAGTGCAGAAAATTCCATTCAAGATTAAATCTGATTTTTATTATAGATTTTTTCTATAATTTGATGAATTTATAATTTAATATTATATCAATGTGATTTTTTTTATCTTATAATATTTTCATGTTTAAATAAAAGAGTCTGCACAATGTGCGGGTATATTGCTAGTTTTATATAAATTTTCCAAATAAATGGGAAATAGTATGTATTACTTTTCAAAATATATCAATAAAAAAATTAATGAGACGCTGGATAGCTCGAAAATAATAATATTTATGCAGATAGGCTCTATATATTAACTAATAGTGAAGTTAATATTAATACAATACATAACACGCATTGATCGGTACTGTGGGTTAATATCATCGTTTCCAAAATCTAAATAATTGATCCGATTATGATCTTCATATACAACTTTTCTTGCAAACCAGATTTCATATATTTCAGATACTTTTATTATCTAAAAGTATATTTCATATACTTTTTAGATAAGTGAAAATCACTTCTTTAAATAATTCATAATAGTTGAATGAAGAACCTTTCTAACAATTTTCGAACTTTTTATAGTGGAAAAGATATTAAAAAAAATTGGTCTACAAATAAGTTTGTATCTGGAAATCATATTGAGTGTTTCAGATAGATTATTTGGACATTAAAAATAAAATTACAAGTTCGTAGCGCTCACTACAACTGAATTGGGTTTTACCAACATCAATTTACTAATGATTTTTAGTGAAAACCGTTAGTAACATTAAGCGGTGGTATTTTGGAAAATAAGTTCAACTATTTCCTAATGGTTTGAAGAAAAAAACGTTACAAAATATGTCAGAAAGTGTTGAAAAATTGTTGGACAACCTTTGCTAACGATTTCTTATAAAAAACCGTTAGGAAAGCTTTTTATGCTAGGTTTTGCTAGCGTTTTTTTATAAAAAATCGTTAGGAAAGTTTTTTGCGCTGGGTTTTGCTGACGATTATTTATAAAAAACCGTTAGAAAACTTTTTGCGCTGGGTTTTGCTAACAGTTATTTATAAAAAAAATCGTTAGCAAAGGTTCATGCGCAAAAATCTAAAATATCACATCTCACCAATAACATTTGCTCCAACGGATTGCCCATCTCATCGTTTGTTCATTCAAATCCAACGATCCAAAAATTAAAATTCAAAAATAAAAATCTCACGGATTACCAACCCTTTTCATCTGTTTTCATATATAAAATGAGAGATGAGAGAGAAACAGAGAAGAGAAAGAAGAAAGAAATAAGAAACAAAGAAGAGAGACAGAAGAAATAAAAACCGAAATCCGACCATCTCAACTTCAAATGGCCATAACTTTTGATAGGAAACTCCGATTGAGACGTACTATGCGTCCACGGAAAGCTTACGATGAGATTTACAGGGATAATCACTTTCAGCCGTTAAGGCCATTTTTCGTGCCAAAAAACATCATCTTCACTCTCAAAAACGCATTTGAAATTTATTTAAAGTTTTTAAATTCTATTTTTTCTTAGAAATTATATAAGTTTTTATATTATTGAGTAAGACAGATGTATTGTTCACTAAATATATTTTTTCATTGTATGAATAATTATATTTATTTTATATTATTTATTGAATGAATAATATGAATGAATAATCTGTTCCTATATAATTTACTGTTCTTAATTTATTTATCATATGTATAGAAAGTTAAGTTTGCAAAAAAAAATACATAAACTTTTTGCTCTTTGCTAACGGTTTATTAGCAAAAACCGTTAGCAAAAATATAAAAAAAAAATTTAAAAACCCTTTGCTAACGATTTTTTTATCAAAAACTATTAGCAAAAATAAATAAAAAATCACAACACCCTTTACTGACGGTTTTTAGCAAAAACCGTTTGTAAAACTTCAAAAAAAATTCGCAGTACCCTTTGCTAACGATTTTGACTAAAAATCGTTAGCAAATGTCCGTCTAGCGCTACTCTTTTCTTAACGGTTGCTAATACTTTTCTTAATCCCTCCATTACTAACGGTTGCAAAACCGTTAGTAAATTATTTTAAAAATCCTTAGTAAAACCTAATTCTGCAATAGTTACTGACTGCACATAACCTGTTTTTAAAGTAGCTCCGTAATTCAGATAATTCTCTACTCTAAGAATATATGAATGTAAGCAATGCTATTAGCTGGCCATTTTAACTTTTTCAAGCAGTACTGTACTCAATCATTGATCACCACGCAAATGCAAACAAACAGGGATGAAATCGTCAGCGCTGGGTCATTGGTCAACTAACGTTTAGACATGCAGCTGGAATTAATATAACAATGATATACATGAGTCAAACCAGTCTCTTTTTCAACTTTTAAAAGTTTCAAAAGCAAAATAACAAGCTAGCCCCCTTTTTGAAGAACAATTATTATTTAACATCTGAAGTGTAAATGGGATTAGGGAGTACTCTGGACCACAAACATGCAGGGTCTACTCAGTTCATAATTAATAATGTCCAATGTGAAAAGAACATTATATATTCCTGATAGAGTATTGAAAAAATCATGATGGGTCACGTTGGGGAAAAATTTATGGCCGCAATCCGTCCTGATCAGGATCGTGCCTAACTCACCTCTAAACTGGATCCCGAATAATTTCGGTCCTAATGAGAATTGAGTTGTTTTTCTTACATTGGCTCCATATGATCTGCATCATCTAAATTCATGACCCGTCTAAATCCATGTGATTTTTGTGATTTTTATGGTTGTAGAAAAAAAGAAACCTATGTGAACCCACCCCATCCGGGTCAGACAGACTCATAACCGATCTATCTCAATCCGTGAGGATCTAATTCGGAGGGTCTAAAGAGGATTGAATCAGAATTTTTTTGTTTTGGACCGTTTTAACCTGCTCATATGACCCGCGATAATCCGTGACTCACTCTAATATGTGATCGGGTCTGTTTTCAAAACTCTAATTGCTGCATCAAAAGAGGAAAAAGGAGGAAAAAGCAAATTCCGCTCCTCGAGTGAAACAGTGAAGCTAACTTCTTTGTTACGTAGAAGAAGATTAATTTGAGTTTGCACAGATTTTAATATAAATAATTATTAATAAATTAATATTATTAAAAATAAGACTGATAACGATAAAATTCTAAATATACGAATCGCACCGCGCCACTAGCATTTGGCGTGATTAGAGATGAGAAGGAAAAAAAGAGAGAAAGAAAGAGGAAGAGAGAGATTGGAAGAGAAGAGGAGGAAAAAACGTACGAGTGCGTCGTGTGTTTGGTATTGCAATTAAAGGTAAATTTTATATAAATATAATTTAATTATGTAGATTAAATTGTGTATATTTAAAAATATAATTATGTAGATTTAATTGAAAATTATATTAATTATAATGTAATTGAAGATTAATTGTACGTTTAAATGTACAATTATTTAATTATAGATTTAGTTATTCATGAATTATATATTGAATTGTCTATTTAATTCAAAATATATTTAATTATAGATTAAATTATAGAATTATGTAATTATAATTTTAGATTATTTATTAATTATTTTTGTAGAATTAATTAATTTATTATTTAATTATAGATTAATTATTGATTTAATTCATTTATTTGTAGAATAAAAGCTTTTAATTATAGAATAATATATATTTAATAATAGAAGATTAATTGTAATGTAATTGAAGATTAATTGTACGTTCAAATGTGAAATTATTTAATCATAGATTTAGTTATTCATGAATTATATATTGAATTGTCTATTTAATTAAAAAAGTATTTAATTATAGATTAAATTATAGAATTGTGTAATTATAATTTTAGATTATTTATTAATTATTTTTGTAGAATTAATTTATTTTTTATTTAATTATAGATTAATTATTGATTTAATTCATTTATTTGTAGAATAAAAGCTTTTAATTATAGAATAATATATATTTAATAATAGAATAAAATATATTTAATTAGGCTTTTAATTGTAGAATTCATTTATTATTTAATTATATAATAGATAGATTAAAAATGAAGTACAAAATAATTATAAATTAATTATGAAATGAATTTTTGTACTAGATAATGGCAAAGCGAGCAACGAAATGACAATATCATAATTTATCTCCCACGAAGACAAACATCGGACACATTATAGTCAGGCAGAGGTACATTATATTCTTAAAAATAATAATAAAAAACATATATATGAGAAGCTAATTATGAAATGAAAATTACAGAGAGATAACAATATCATTCGTTTCCGCACCCACCGTCCGACGATACCATACATCTCGCACATTCAGAGTAGGTTGCGAGTTATGAGATTTCTTCATCTCGCCAGACTGCGTGAGATTTATGTGCAAGAAGCGGAGGCCCGTAACTTAAAGATTGATACGGGTTTATTGAGCGCGTTAATAGAGTTTTGGAGGCCAGAAACTCACACTTTTCACTTCAATTTTGGCGAGATGACGGTGACTCTAGAGGTAAATACTAAAATATTATTAATTTAATTACAAAATTAAAAAAATGGTATAGTAATATAATTTTTTTTAGGACGTCGCATGTCTGTGGGGTTTATCCACCATTGGTGAGCCGGTGACTGGATATATGCGATGGAGATTTTTCGGCATACATCCAAGTCGTTATTTGGGCGGGATGATATATCGATTCGTGCAAAGATGGGAGGTAATTTATTAGACTCTACATAAATTTTAGTTTTTTTTGTTCACAAACTATGATTAAACTAAATGTAAAATTTGGCAGACGTTCTATTTCCCTTCGAGAGTTACGGTCCCACTTTGATCACGCTTCAGAGGCAGACGATCATCACGGTCTTAATCGATATGCGATCGGTTTTACTTTGGAGATGGCGGGGTGTATCATGTTCCCTGACAACAGTGGAGACTCTGTAACGGCGTTTCTTCTGCCGATTTTGACGGTAAGTATTTTAAGGATTTTAAAATATTTTATCTTTCATAATTAAATAATTTTATTACTAATATTTAATTTACAGGAAGATTTACAATTCGGTAGAAGAAGAAATTGGGGCGCTGCGGTACTTGGTTATTTATATCGGCGTCTTGATGTGTGTTTACCCCTGAAAGGTTGAAGGAAGAAATACAAGAGAGAAAGCCGAGATCAAACCCTATGAGCTGAAGCAGTACAATCCCTGTACTACATGGAATAGTATCAATGCCAAGCCGTATTTTGATACAACCAATCATGAGAAATCCAATGTGATTTTTGCTTTCAAGGTGACTGGTGCCAAAGCGTGAGCAACCACCTAACCATGCTTTGATTTGTGTCAATCATCGATAAGTAGTCGTACTTTGACCAAGTCACCCTCATGTTAAGGGATTGAAAGTCAATTTCACAAGGCGATCAGTGCAAAGTTTGGGAGCAACCACCGATCAAGTCTAGATTTGTATTAATTCGATAAGTAGTCGGCATTTGATCAAATCAAGCCCTAATGGATATCAATATAAGTCTAATTGGTATTTAGTTAGGGTGGTTTCTGCAAGATAGAGGTAATTGGCGAGACATTGAGCTACAATTGAGATCGGGATTAATTCATAAAGAATAATAGGGTTTTATGAATAAAAGAATTTTTAATCCAGAAAAGGAGGGGTAAAAATGGAATTAAAAATTACAGGGATGATCATCATGAATTTAGGGATTTTTGGTGAAATTTTCATGATTTTTGGATAAGTGGAGCTATTAAAATAAATTCAGGGAAGATAAAAGCGAGAATAAATGGATTAATCAAAGGCCGAGATTTGATCGGAAGCGGATCCGGGTACAAGTTGGGGATGATAGCAGCTCTGGGTACAACCGGGTGCAAGAAACACGGAGGGAATAAAATAAGCGAAGAGAGAGGATGTGCCACGTGGCGGCCTCTCGTTGGGCCATGTCGGCAGTGGGCCCCACCCAGGGTGTGAGTCGGCGACGGGTGGGCCCCACCTAAGTGCCACGTGGCGCGGACGACGGTGGGCCACCTCATCACTCTATTGCCACATGGCACCACACAACAGGGCCACTTCACCCAACCCCATGCCACATGGCACAGCCAGAGGAGGCCACTTCACCCAGCCCTGTGCCACATGGCACCATACTATAAGGCCACCTCAAGCGTTGGTTAATGGATAATCGAGAGATAAAGGAAGATGATTAAACTAATGGGCCAATCACAACATGCCATATCATATCAATTAACCCAAACTATGCACTAATCAATCATTAACCCATTACTATGCGCCTAGACTCAGTAATCCTACGGATGGGGCCCATTGTCAGATCTATGAACCTATGGTGCATAAGCAAACTACAAACCAGTTCTATATGGAAACATTTGCAGAGATTTAAATTTGAAATAAAAAGAAGTATGCACCTGGCGCACGCTGCACCTTCTTTCTCCTCTGCCTCGCTCGTACGCGCGCGCTGTGCGCAAAGCGCCGAAGGGCCCGCTCCCTCCTTCCTCTCTCTCCTTCTCTTCTTCTTCCTCGCGATAACAGAAGAGTTCAAAGGCGCCATCAATGGAGATCGCATAAAAGGTTGAACTTCAGATCGATTGTTTCCAGATTCGATTAAAACATGAAAAGGAGATCATGTGTATCCAAGTTAGGCCTTGGATTAATGAAACACATAGAGAGAAATAGCAAGAAGTAATACCTCGGGTCAAAACTTTGAACTTGTAAATTGAAGATCAAAACTTGCAATTGATGGCTGGGAGAGCTTCTAGGATCTCAGGCGATGGTGTTAGAGTGACAATTGCGAGGAGATAAATGCTGGATGTAGGAGTTGCACCAATTCACAACTCGGCTACTAGAAGTGAGTTGATCAAACACCGTGATGGAGCTTGCAAATCGACTAAATGAGAGCACGGGGAGTTGCTCGACACCGAGTTGATGATGGTGAAGCTTTGAAACGAAGAAACAAGCAGGGAGTTGGAATGAAAGCTTGAGACTTGATTATAGCTTGTAATGGAGAAGAAGATGCGAATTGAGTTCAATTCTGTAAAATGGAGCTAAGGGAGCATGCTAGCAGCTTATATAGGCATAGTGTAAGGCTTGGAAAGTTCTAGAAAGAGCCAGAAAGGCTTGCAAGGATATGAAGGCCGAATAGTGGCAAAGGGGTAAATAAGAGAGTATATGCAACTAACTCAAAACGGCTTAACTGCTAAAGATTGACTCAATTGAGTAATTAGAAAACACAAATGCATCCTAGCCTTTGGTTTAGATTGAACCAAGGGTTGAGATTGAATTTAAACCGTAATCCAAACACTAATTACTCAACCAATCACCATTTAGCAATACACATACCCCTAGCTTATATAAACCCTCGAATTGATTCACGAGAGAGAGAGAGACTCATAGCCCTTCAAGAGACAACCCTAGAGAGCAAATTAGAAGCTTTACCAACCGATTGAACTCAACAAGTGTTGAGAGCTCGGTATACACACTCTCTTCCACCATTAACAAGCAATCTAAGAACTCAAAGCTACGAGAGAAGAAGGGAAGGTGAGTGTATTCATTGTACATAGGAAGTTTGAGTTGTAATTGTGCTTGATTTTGAGTAATTTCAGAATTTTAATACTTGTTACTTGCATTTTCGCAAATTGCCTTTTCAATTCAATTGAATTTCTCAATTTTCTTGATTAAATCTTTCTTTTGAACTATCGCCTTACCATTTGGATCCTCTTTGATTCATTTTCTTGCCTTTATCTTGATTAATCAATTGATCAAGAGTGTGAATTGATTTGCCAGAAGAAGCTAGTCGAAGATTATACAATCTCCTAGCACTAATCATAGAAGATAGACTAATCGAAGGTCACCGACCTCTTAGTCACTCGTGCATTTCCAAGCAATTGTTCCAAGAATTCAACTTTTCAATCGGGTAATTGATGGAAATTGGAACTAATCGCTGGAACTCAAAACCGATGAATGCAAAGCACTCGAAAACGCCTCAATCGATCAAATTTACATGATTCAATTGAAATGCATTACATAGGCGATGAGTTTCATGATAACAAGATCAAGTAATTCTTGACAATTGATTAGAAATACAGAATATAGCATTGGATTATCGGTCGGATCAACTACGTCATGAATTCGGTACTACGACGAATCAAGAAGAAATAGAGGTAATTACGGTGTGTAAATCATCAATGATGTTAATTGAGGTTTGGAATTGCATAGACAAATCAAGAAATGCTAGAAAGATTGATTGGAATTGGCTTAATTCGATTGGAAACGGATTCGGTACCAAAACGGTACGAGTCAGTCTGTTGATCATGGCGACGCCGATGATTTGCCGCACCGATGTATAATCAGAAGGTACGGACTAGCTTCCCATACCAAGCGGCGACGTCGCGTTGGTAATGGCCGATCTCCGATCGAGCCGCGGAACATCAAAATCGTTCATCCAAAGTGCGCATCTCAAAGCACGGGAGAAAAAGACGAAGGGGATGTTTTCGTACGAATCTCAAAGAGACGCACGAATATTGAAACATATCCAAAGGGTTTAAGCTATCGGACATTTAGAAAATTAAAGCATGAATTGATCCGGGCCTTCGATCCACGCAAAGTGCAAATCTTAATCTAATCGACGGCCCAAATAAGAATAGGATTAAATGAAAGATGGGTACCAATCTTGATATAGATCCGGTGCCCGATTAGGCCCATTAATTAAATAATAACGAGAATAGTGATAATATGGAGTAAATAAATAATTTGAAAATGCTATTGAACTCCAAATTGACTCAAATTTGTTTCTAAAATTTTCTTATTTTTCATACTATTTTTCTATACAATAATATTCCAGTTTTAAAAATATAATCATGATAAAACAATTTAAAAGCAAAATACATTACATATATTGATATAGTTGACTTAGCTTTGACTTGTCATTTTAAATACTATAAAAATTCCAAAAATATAAATAAAAATCATGAATAATAACTAGATATATTTTAGTGATTTTTCAAATGATTTTCCATGAAATAATAATGATGATAGTAATATGCTATAATAAAAGTGAGGTTAGCTATGTTCTTTGATAAATAAAAAATATAATAATAATAATAATAATAGATATTATATTGATATTTTCTGTAAAAAAAAATAATAATAAAAATAAATAGCACAAAATAAACAAAAATATACTACTATGGTAATAAATAGTAAAATGCATTATAGTTTTATAATATGAATTGTGTTTCTTTTGTTATTTCTATACAAATATACAAAAATATACTTTTGATGAATAAAATGTGATAAAAATAATAGTTTTAATAAAAAAACATAATGAATTTCATCCCTTATGACTAATAATAAAAATCTTATACTTTTCTATAGATAATAAATAGAGATAATAAAAATAGATATAATGAATAGTATAATAAATAGAATAGAATATTAGTAATGATTTCTTTTAGCTATTATAGATATTAAAAAAAATATAATAATAAAATAATAATAATAATAATAATAATGATAATAGTAAAATAGTATAGCTAACCATCTTTTGATTTTGTAAATAATTCTTACATAATGAATAGTATTACAATATAATAGAATATAATAACAAAATTCTATTACTTTAGCTATTATAAACATTTTAAAAATAATACAAATAAAATCATTGCCATTTTATTTTCTATTATTTTAGTAAGTGATTTTCTATAGAATAAATAGAGTTTAGAAATAGTAAAAATAAAATTTTACTACTTTAGCTATTATAAAAATCCCAAAAATATAAATGAAACCCTAATTAATAGCTACCCCTTTCCTATTATTTTTGTAAATAATTTTCTACATAGATAAATAGAGTTTAAATAAAAAATATAATAATAATAATAATAATAATAATAATAATAATAATAATAATAATAATAAATAAGTATATCTTCATAATAGGAATGATGAACTTTGTACATTTTAAGAAATGAATAAATGTACTCACACAAAGAGTGTAGAGTCACATGAGAATATTTGCACAACATTTAGAAAGATACGTCGAGACAAGAACATCTCGACACTTGATGAAGAATAATAAGATACGTTGAAACAAGAACATCTCGACGTGAGAAGATTAAGGCTTTGATAGCAATATGAAGAAAATGCGTTGAGACAAGAACATCTTAACGTAGGATGATTAAGGATTTAATAGCAATATGAGAAGATATGTCGAGACAAGAACATCTTGACATTTGATAATAAGATACGTTGAGACAAGAACATCTTGACGTAGGATGATTAAGGCTTCGATAGCAATATGAAGAAGACGCGTTGAGACAAGAACATCTCGACGTGAGAAGATTAAGGCTTTGATAGCGACATGAAGAAATATGTCGAGACAGAACATCTTGACATTTGATGAAGAATAATCAGAGTTGTGACGTTAACATGGAGATATACGTCAAATCTGGAGAAGAAGAACATTACGATGTCCTAGAGAGGTGACATCCTAATGACTCGCTGCCATGAGCAAGTAACTCATGATTGAACACGCTCACACAAGGGGTGTAGGGCTACATAGTAATCTTGCACAAGTAATGCAACACGTAGAATGATTAGTCGAGACAAGAACATCTTGACGTTCGCTAAAGAATGACCAAGGCTACGACATCAGCATGGGGAGACATGTCGACTTTGAAGAAGAAGAACATTACGATGTCCTAGCGAAGTGACATCTTAATGACTCGGTGTCATGAACAAGTAATTCATGACCATTTGAGCTGGCAAGACTGAACTCGTCCGTCGATGAGTTTGTCTCTTGGCTCATTTCCCGAGAATGTGAGATTGAATCGGTCTGTTGGTAGATTCATCCACAAAACAGTGAATGCGAACCGTTCGTAGGTAGGTTCCTTCACTAACACATGCCTCAATGGTGGAACTGGCCCAGCGCTTCATGTTTGACATTGTGTGCAATTGTGTTTCCTAGGTTTATGAATCGGCTTAGTGCTACGAATTCATGATCTAGAAGATCGGTGAGAAGAAATACGTGGGCCATATCCACCCTTCTCCTGATTTACCAACCTCAAAATCAACCGGCTCAGTGCTTCGAGTTGTATTTTGTGTGATTGGTTGTTGACTAGTTAAGATTGAACCTGGGTCTGTTTGTAGGTTTATCTTCTAGATCAACGGAGGTCGAGTCGGTCTCGTATGTAGACTCACCTCAAGCCCCCTATGAAGAGATTAGCCGGTGCATTGGTAAGGTTACATCTCGAGGAGGCATGGACTGAACCTGGATCGTTTGTAGGTTCGTCCCCATAGGATAAAACCGTCTGTTTGTAGGTTTTGTCTTCCCTAAATTGAACCGATCCGTTTGTAGGTTCATCTTCCGTAGATCCCTTTTTATAAACTTAGACGACCACTTGACTATCTCTTAACTATACTATTTGCTTCTCTCTTTCAAAGATCCAGAGGTGCCTCGAGGTTCGTAGCCCGGGGTAATTAACGGTGGGGCTTGCGCCCACCGGAATCTACAAGAACTCACAATCACTAAAAACCCCCGAATGTGCATACAAACATCTCTAATCGGCAGAATCGGCCGACCCCCAGCAGATGCACGCTCGGGAGGGATCTCCGTGTCCTTCTTCCGCAACCCATCGCCCGGCGGCGGTGCGGAGCGCGCGAAAAAGGGTCGCACAGGATCTGGCACGCCCGGTGGGACCTAGATTCTCCTCTTATCTCTGAAAGAGAGAGGCAAATAGAATACTTAAGAGATACAAGTGGTCTTCTATGTGCTAAAATGACTAATAATTTTCAAGTGTTTTTGTTTTTGCAGGAAATGGCATACTTCGGCAACTTCAACCTCGCTCCCTACATTGTCACTCCTGCAAAGAGCCCAGAGGGCAAATTGTTCATGTTCTTCGGGACCATCCCGCAAGAACTTACCATTTATGGCCCAGCTCCAGTGGCCACGATCACTCCCGCAACCGTCCGGATCTCCATCCCGGACGAGGAGGAAGAATCGATCACCCTGACTCCCAAGGGGATCTCAAACAACGTGATGGCCTCTCCTACCGCCGCCCCCCAAGAGAGAGAAGGCGGACCGTCCAAGAGGACGAGCCCCCAAAGGCGCGGCCGAAGCGCCCGCGACTCTCAAGCATCCGGGAAGAGGGCCACGGATGCATACCAAAAAACCGGTGGTGGCTAGGCCGGCTATCCCGATCTCCAATAAATTCACGGCACTCGAATAGTGGCCAAGAACTCGCCACGAGCCGGCTCCGCGGTGCATGGGAGGTGCCTAAGCCCACACCTCGCCCAACTCAAAGGCCTCGGCGCCGCCGGGGACAAGTCTCAAGCCCCCGCGAAGCCATCTACAAGGCTCACGGGGCCCTCAAAGCGAGAGGAAGAGCGTGAGAAACGCTAGGTCGAGACAATACGTCTCCCGCTCGGTCAATCTCAAGACATGGCCCGGCCGCAAGCCATTGTCTCCACTCCGAACCCGCAGAGGTTTACATCAAAGGCAACACCTAGCACCCAGCAGGTGTGGGTCCCGAAGGGTTCCCAGCCAACGAAGCCCCAATCTCAAGCCCAACCCAGGAGGGCCGGCAGGTCCAACGCTCCGTCCGAGAGCGTATTCAACCGCTTAGGTCAAAAGAGTGTATTCAGCCGATTAGGCTCGAGAATACCACTCAATAGTTTGAAAGTAACTGCCCCTGACCAAACGAAGAAGAAGAGAAGAACCGCTCGCTATGAAGAGCACTTCTCAGTCAACACCATCAGCATAAGCTACGATGCGATGGGACAACGACGTTGAGGTGAATATGACCAGGATGACCAGTCTCCGCCTAATCAAGCTCACGTCACAAACACCAACAAAAATAATGGTAGAAAAGGGAGACCCCCAAAGAGAGTCAACCCCGAAGGCAATAGCAGGGAAGGGGAAGACCACAACGAAAACCCTGATCTCTTCGATAATGAAGATGACGTTGAAACACGTCCCGAAATGCCTATCGATGAAATTGAAATACTAAAAGGCCACATCGAGGCACGGGACGAAGAGCTGATTAGGCAACGGGAGCTAATTGCTACCATGCTGAAGCAGAACGAAGAATTGATTAAGGCGGTCAAATCGTTGCAAGAATCACAAGACGCCAATTTCAAAGCTGGTAGCTCCCGTCAAGAAGGGGTCCACAGTACCAAAAGCAATCATAAAGGAAAACAACCCGTCGATTCTAAACCCCATCCACATAGAACCATAGAAGTGGAGAGGTAACCAACGGGAATATCCCGGAAGGAGATTCAAGCCATGATTGCCGGCAAGAAATGCAAATAGGCGGAGGTGGATACGCTATCCCTCCCGTTAAAAGCGTGGACATCCATACCCCTGCCATATACGATTTAGAAGAATATCCTAAAGGGTATGTGATCCCCCGTTTCGGGACCTTCTCCGGGAAGGCAATAAAGACCTAAACCCGAACAACACCCTGGCCCATTTTGTAGCCTCATGCGGGAACACGGGCGGCAATGATGCTTTGTTGTTAAGACAATTCCCTCAAAGCCTAGTGGGAACCGCCTTCAATGGTATTATTCGTTGGAAAACAACGAAGATCGGGACTGGGACGAGATGGCGGACTCGTTCGGGCGCGATTTGTCATGGTGTCGATAAGATAAACATAGCCGATCCGGCAAGCACTAAACCCAAGAAAGGGGAGTCAATGACAGATTTTATCAATAGATGGCGGAACCTCGGCATCAAATGCGACCGCACATATTAAGAAGATGAGGCCGTCAACCTAATCATGAAAAACATTGACGGGTGGATGGGCATGCTTCTTGGTGTGACAAAGGTCAACACATTTAAAGACTTGCTCGGATCGGTATCCAACATGGAAAGGATGTCACCGCATACCGTGCCAAGCTTCATGAATAATAGGCGCAACGAGGAGCCCGAGCCTGAAACCAAAGTGGCATTCACCTCGTTAAAAGATAAGATGGTTGCCAACGCAGACACCCAAGGCAAGCGCGATAGCACAAATGGCAACAATTATAATAAGGGACCCAGCCCAATCCGGGGAGGGAGTTCACGGAGTTTTGAATCCCTTAAACAAAAGAAATCTAAACCGTACTCCTTCGAGAAAGATAAAGTTGCCCAAATCTTCGAGGGCACCGAAGAATGGCCTAACCTGCCGGCCGAAGAACGCCGGAAGATGCCGATAAATCGGATGAACCCAACTTTTGCCCATACCACAGAATAATAGGGCACTCAATTGAAGATTCTTTGGGTCTTCAAAGATTGGGTCGAGAAGGCGTATAAAAACGGTGAAATTACTTTACCTAAAGGGTTCTTGCAAAGCCCATCAGCCCATGAACAGGCCAACACGATCTCTCACGAGGAGGAGAAAGTTCTGGGCCAATTAAGCGAAGAACAAGAAGAGCAATGGACTACGCACCTATCGAAGAAATCGATTAAAATGCTTAAAGCTCTTAAGAAAGAACCCGGTATGAGATGGAAAGACGATATCACGCCAGTGGTCCCACCAAAACCCGGGGTATATTATAAGGTGGACCGAGCCAAGATCGGGTTCTTAAGAAGAAAAAGAAGCATAGAAACAACAAGTCCGAAAGAACAAGATTGAAGAGTACGAGCAGTAAGGCGTCCGAGGCGATCACCCTTCAACATTTCATCTCCAAAGAAGACCGGGAGAAGCTAACCCTAGGTCAAAAGGAAGAAAATGTAGATGAAGAAATAAATAAAGAAGAAAGCGAAGAGATCGGGGTGCTTCGTGCAACATGGTATATTCTTCTCACGATGAAGATATGCCAACATTAGAGGAGATGTTCTTCCCGAATGACGAAGGGGAAGCAAGCACCTACGGGACCAAAAATGAAGAATGCAAAGCCGTGCTCCGTCGGGACTTATATACCCGAGAGACAGCTCCCAAGGATTCCGATAAAGGAAAGGATAAGGCCCCGAATAAAGGCAAAGAGGTCGAGAACCTAAGCAAGAACCTTAAAAGACCGGTCGACGGCGAAGAATATAATGTGTTGGCACATCCGCGTAAGATTCCGCATTATTAAGCATATTTGACGCGTTGATGATGTCACAAGACCTAAGGGAGGTACTAATCCAGGCCTTACAAGATCCCGAGAAGTACAAGTCATACTTCATAGAGCAAAATATGCAAGAAGCCCTATTCACCGCCAAGCGGGCCGCCTGTATAAATTTCACGGACGATGACCTCCTAATAGGCACCGTTGACCACAACCGCCCGTTATACATCACCGGAAACTGCGGAGGGCAAAAGATTGGCCGCATCTTGGTCGACGCAGGGTCTTCGATCAATATTATGCCGCTCAAAACCACGAAGACCATCACCTTAGACGTAAAGAACCTATCCGATGAAAAGGTGATTATTCATGGCTTCAATCAAAACTCCCAAAAGGCCCTGGGAGCTATAACCTTAAACCTGCAATGCGGAAGTCTAAAAGCGCCTACTAAATTCTATGTCATCGACGCTGAAACTTCTTATCGGGCGTTGCTGGGTCGCCCGTGGCTTCATAGTAATCGGTCATACCCTCTACTCTGCACCAATGCCTGAAATACATCGAGAATGGTAAGCAAAAGAGAATTGACGGAGATGTCAAACCATTCGGGGTGCATGAGATTAAATTCAATGACGCCCAATATTTTCTGCCTAAATCCGCCGTGGCGCCAAGCCGGCCTATAACAAAAGCAGGTCAGAAACCCTTCAATAAAGGCCCTAAATTTGATACCTCATCTGGAGAAGAAGAAGAGGTTAAATTCAATATTAAACCCCGAGGTGCTCGAGCCCAAAGACCCGGAAGAAAGTCGGGCGAAGAAGCAACCTTCCGCTTCAAACAGGTGGCTGCGTATAAGGCTCAAATAACACCGAGTGAAATAAATGCAAGTGATTCTGAAGAGGAGGTCATTTTCAATTTTAAACCTGCCAACACCCCTCAAATTCAGATCATAGAGGCAACTTCGGGAGAAGACTCCGAAGATTCTAACAACTCGGCGAACATCGCCTCGGAAGAAGAATCTGGCCATGATCGTCAACCTTGGGAAGAGGAGTCTGACGAAGAGATCATCTATCACATCCTTAAAAAGCCATACAAAGGGCCCGAAACAGATAATGAAAGTGAGGAGTCATTTATGATCAACACGGGACCGTAGCGGAAGGGATAACCGGTTAGGCCGAGGCCTATAAACGAAGAACGCTCATGGCGGGAAAATTTCGAAGGTCGCGTCCGGAATGCGATTGACGAAATAAGGCACCAAGTTGAAAATAATAGAAGAGAGGTGTCGAACAATGGGAGGTGATGCGGGACATCAAGACGCAACACAATGAAATCATGATAATGATTGAAAACCCGCAAACCGCGATTTATAATTCCGAGCTACTCAAAGAAATGGCGAGCGAACCCCGCGCGGGACCCCGAAAGACAAGCACCCGATAGCGGCAAACGGGTAATTGTAATAGTAGATGAATCAAAGGGGAAGAAATGAAAGCTAAGCAATTGACCGTCATGCAAACCCTCAAGGTCAAGAAGAGTAAACCATACTCTTTCTGAAAAATAAAACGACTCGGATATTTGAGCAAGCCTTAAAAAGTGGATTGACACTTCCGTTTGCAAAAGACCCGCCGACATAGAAAGAGCCGGTGAAGGAGAATTCGCCCTTATCATCGCATATTGGGCCATACAATCGAAGAATCTTTGGGTATTCAAGGACCTCATAGAAGAAGGGCATAGAAATGGGACAATCCAACTCCCGAAGAGCTTTCAACAAGACCCGGCTCCGCATAACTTGAACAACAAGGGCAAAGGGGTGGCTTATACGATCTCGCATACTCCCGTACCTAGCAAACCTAAGGTTGCAAGACGTAAGCCGATCAAAGAGATCTATCGCTCCAACTCGGTCATGAATATTGAAATAGAAGAAGAGGAGATGGCGCTAGAGATTACCGTGGTTCCCGAAAGGCATTTTAAAGACCTCATGCCAAGGAAGTGAACCACATCCAAACCACGAAAACCTTTATTGTGCGGCAAAGGTGGAACGCATCAAAGGGAAAACTATCATTCACAAGGCCATAATTTTCTATCGAGCGATTCAACCCGGTCTCGAAGAACCACGATCACAACACTTGGAAGAAGTGGGTGATAGAACAAGAATCGGAGAATGCAACGAGCGTGACGCTTGCGTCTCATCCCTTTGGAAAGGAAGCGTATAAATTGGCAAAAAGGCAAAATGTCCGAGAGACATATCCAAGGCCGAGGCCAAGCGCTTCGATGAACTCGGAATGGCGGCGAATAAGGTCCTAGGCCTGGATGGCAAAATAAAATACACCGGGGTTAGGGTATAAGCTCGCGATGACGCAAAGCATGTTTTGAGGGTCCCTCAACGAGTACCGTATGGAAGAAAGTCGTTGCATGACTTCGTCGAAATGCCGGATAATGAAACAGAAGAGGACAATACCCCTGGGCCCTGAAAAATGCTTTGAAACGGACTAGAAAAGGAGCCTAACACGGTCGATGAGTTAGCGAAATCAATTTGGGGACGGAAGGAGACCCACGACCAACTTTCATAAGCGCGTCGTTACCCGAAGAGGTGGGCCGACTTTAAGTTGAAGACATTCCTTAAAAGCTACATGGACCGTGCTTCGCTTGGAGTTATAAAGAAATGCCGGATTAGATCCCAACGTGGCGGTCCATTACTTGAAAATTGATCCAACCTTCAAGCCGATTAAACAAGCGCGAGGCGAATGAGAATAGAGCTCGAAGAGAAGGTCGTGGAAGAGACAAAGAAACTCATCGACGCCGGCTTCATACGGGAAGAAGAGACGCGAGAATGGGTGGCTAGCATTGTTCGGTTAAGAAGAAAAATGGGCGGATCCGCATTTGTGTGGACTTTCGGGACTTAAACAAGGCGTGCCCTAAGGATGATTTCCGCTCCCGATGCAGAAATCATAATCGACCATACATCCTCCTATGAAGTCTTCTCCTTCAAAAATGGTTACGCGGCTATAATCAAATTAAGATGGCGCGAGTCGGGCATTTCAACAAGGGGAGCTTGTTCTTGTCCTCAAAAGGCCGATCATTGGCGGCACATCGGCCCAAAATTCTCTCCCGGTGGGAAGGGCCATATGTAATTGAGAAGGTATACGGGGCGGCGCATACCAACTCATAGACCATGAAGGTGAAAGACCCATGCCACCGATTAATGGGCGATATACGAAGAAGTACTACACTACCCCGGAGCGGGGCCAACCGAGTAGTATCTATTGTAAATAAATAAGGAGGGAATAAGTGTTCGTTTACACGCACGTGCACGAAACACAAACCCATGTCTAACCTCCACTTTTGCATAAAAATCCCAAAACCCTACTTTTGCATACGTAAATAGAATGCATCTAAAAATCAAAACCACACAAATACATTTAGCCCTATAACAAAATAAAAAATAGAATAAGGGAATACAACGCCAAAACCACGCGAGAATGTAAGGCGAGAGCTTTGGTGTTTGGGCTCACAATACAAATACCACCGGGTTTGTCCATTTGATACGAGAATAAACACAAAAATGGGCGGGGTTTGCGGTTTGTCCCTCAAACTATCTCGTTGCCCAATGACGAAAGTTGCTCATATTGGTCGCCGCGCGCGCGCAAGTCAAGGGATAGGTCGAGCAAATTGGTGGCTAGTAAATAGTCGCTTCCGAGGGCATATGAATAAATAACTCTCGTATTATTAGTAACATGTATCACTAATAACCAAAAATTGTCCCCTTCTAATAAAAATGAAAGGATATATATGTAAAACAATAAAAACCTACTTTCCTACTCATAAAAAAAAAATGAATGATGATAATAAAAATAATAAAATCTTTTCAATAAGGGGTTGCCACCTTTGTCCCCGACACCACGAGTGTTATACAAAGCCAGGTTGGGTGCATTCATCCGTAAAAGCACCACACGCCCGAAGAAATGGTGTGTCATAATCCCACGACATATCATGGAGGGGTCAGACCAAGGGTTTACGCTTGTACCCGACATTTCATGTTAAACAAAGCGGCTCGCTTAAAGAAGTGACTCAGGTCATGGAGAGCGGACCTACCCGATGAAAGCTTGTCTCGCGGGGATGCGTGATGGATGTTTGAGGGTAGCTAAAATATAAAAAACCGGGTTGGGTACATTCATCCGCAAAAGTACCACACGCCCAAGGAGGTGATCTGTTTCTAATCCCAAAGTAGATCTGGAGGGGTCGATTAAGGGTTTATGCTTTTGCCCGACATTCGGTGTCAAATAAAGTAATTCGCTTAAAGAAGTGACTCAGTCATGGAGAGCGGACCTACCCGATGAAAGCCTGTCTCGCAGGGGATGCGTGATGGATGTTTGAGGGTAGTACCCCCACAAAACAAATTGAGTGGAGATGAGTGAATGTGAGTTTCCACTTTAGCACGCAACGGTGCACAACTGAGGGGAGAGTGGGTGAGCTTCCACAAATAAATGTCAATTAAATATACAAAGAGCATCCACAAAATGGTGTTATCAATTGCATCCAAAATCCAATTGATACCGGTAAGTTTATCCATCGGTAATAAAGGGATAAACGGGTTTATTCTCATACCGGCCTAGAGGTCAATACGAGACAGTTCGGTATCCGTAAAATACCACGGTTACTTCAGTTCTGTATTGTAATAAATAAAGAGAAGATATGTATAGAATAAGTGCAATAGGGTGCTGTAAAGCTTTCCCTTTTTCTATTTTTGTACTTAGATGCTATGTGAAAATAAAAGCAATTGTATTAGGCACTTTTGCAACTAAGATTGAGAGTGTAAAATGTAAAGAGCTTATGAAAAATCTCCCATACTGCGAAAGAAGAGATAAGAAAATAGCAAAGCAGGCGATCAACATCCCCAACAGTGAAAGAAAAGAGAAAGAGGGCGAATAAGGTAGCCGAGAGATGCTATCTTTACCTATCCCCATAGTGGTGAAACGAAGGTAGCTCAAACAGAGGCCGAGTACATGCACCATTATCCCACGAGCGAGAGGCCGAGAGGACAGCCCCACCATGTTGCGCTCATGAGAAGAATCGATTAAAGGAAAATCTATCGAAGTCTAGCCTGAACCCTAAGAAGGAGAGAGGTGTGTCGAATATGTGCACCAAAGCAGGCCCTTCAAATTGCCAAATTCTTCAGGACCCGCTTTGGTGGGTGGCTCTTTGTTTACCCCTGAAAGGTTGAAGGAAGAAATACAAGAGAGAAAGCCGAGATCAAACCCTATGAATTTGAAGCAAGTACAATCCCCGTACTACATGGAATAGTATCAATGCCAAGCCGTATTTTGATACAACCAATCATGAGAAATCCGATGTGATTTTTGCTTTCAAGGTCGACCTGGTGCCAAAGTCGTGAAAGCAACCACCTAACCATGCTTTGATTTGTGTCAATTACCGATAAGTAGTCAGTACTTTGACCAAGTCACCCTCATGTTAAGGGATTGAAAGTCAATTTCACAAGGCGATCAGTGCCAAAGCGGGAGCAACCACCGATCAAGTCTAGATTTGTATTAATTCTTGATAAGTAGTCGGCATTTGATCAAATCAAGCCCTAATGGATATCAATATAAGTCTAATTGGTATTTAGTTAGGGTGGTTTCTGCAAGATAGAGGTAATTGGCGAGACATTGAGCTACAATTGAGATCGGGATTAATTCATAAAGAATAATAGGGTTTTATGAATAAAAGAATTTTTAATCCAGAAAAGGAGGGGTAAAAATGGAATTAAAAATTACAGGGATGATCATCATGAATTTAGGGATTTTTGGTGAAATTTTCATGATTTTTGGATAAGTGGAGCTATTAAAATAAATTCGGGGAAGATAAAAGCGAGAATAAATGGATTAATCAAAGGTGAGATTTGATCGAGCGATCCGGGTACAAGTTGGGGATGATAGCAGCTACGGGTACAAGCGGGTGCAAGAAACACAGAGGGAATAAAATAAGCGAAGAGAGAGGATGTGCCACGTGGCCTCTCTCATGGGCCATGTCGCACAGAGTGGGCCCTTTGGGGTGTGAGTCACCGACGGTGGGCCCCACCTAAGTGCCACGTGGCGTGATACCGATGGGCCACCTCATCACTCTATTGCCACATGGCACCACACAACAGGGCCACTTCACCCAACCCCATGCCACATGGCACAGCCAGAGGAGGCCACTTCACCCAGCCCTGTGCCACATGGCACCATACTATAAGGCCACCTCAGCATTGGTTAATGGATAATCAGAGATAAAGGAAGATGATTAAACTAATGGGCCAATCACAACATGCCATATCATATCAATTAACCCAAACTATGCACTAATCAATCATTAACCCATTACTATGCGCCTAGACTCAGTAATCCTACAGATGGGGCCCATTGTCAGATCTATGAACCTATGGTGCATAAGCAAACTACAAACCAGTTCTATATGGAAACATTTGCAGAGATTTAAATTTGAAATAAAAAGAAGTATGCACCTGGCGCACGCTGCACCTTCTTTCTCCTCTCGCCTCGCTCATGCGCGCCTGTGCGCTAAAAGCGCCGAAGGGCCCGCTCCTCCTCCTTCCTCTCTCTCCTTCTCTTCTTCTTCCTCGCGATAACGAGAAGAGTTCAAAGGCGCCATCAATGGAGATCGCATAAAAGGTTGAACTTCGGATCGATTGTTTCAGATTCGATTAAAACATGAAAAGGAGATCATGTGTATCCGTTAGGCCTTGGATTAATGAAACACATAGAGAGAAATAGCAAGAAGTAATACCTCGGGTCAAAACTTTGAACTTGTAAATTGAAGATCAAAACTTGCAATTGATGGCTGGGAGAGCTTCTAGGATCTCAGGCGATGGTGTTAGAGTGACAATTGCGAGGAGATAAATGCTGGATGTAGGAGTTGCACCAATTCACAACTCGGCCTAGAAGTGAGTTGATCAAACACTGTGATGGAGCTTGCAAATCGACTAAATGAGAGCACAGGGAGTTGCCTGACACTGAGTTGATGATGGTGAAGCTTTGAAACAGAAGAAACAAGCAGGGAGTTGGAATGAAAGCTTGAGACTTGATTATAGCTTGTAATGGAGAAGAAGATGCGAATTGAGTTCAATTCGTAAAATGGAGCTAAGGGAGCATGCTAGCCACTTATATAGGCATAGTGTAAGGCTTGGAAAGTTCTAGAAAGAGCCAGAAAGGCTTGCAAGGATATGAAGGCCGAATAGTGGCAAAGGGGTAAATAAGAGAGTATATGCAACTAACTCAAAACGGCTTAACTGCTAAAGATTGACTCAATTGAGTAATTAGAAAACACAAATGCATCCTAGCCACTGGTTTAGATTGAACCAAGGGTTGAGATTGAATTTAAACCGTAATCCAAACACTAATTACTCAACCAATCACCATTTAGCAATACACATACCCCTAGCTTATATAAACCCTCAGAATTGATTCACAGAGAGAGAGAGAGACTCATAGCCCTTCAAGAGACAACCAGAGAGCAAATTAGAAGCTTTACCAACCGATTGAACTCAACAAGTGTTGAGAGCTCGGTATACACACTCTCTTCCACCATTAACAAGCAATCTAAGAACTCAAAGCTACGAGAGAAGAAGGGAAGGTGAGTGTATTCATTGTACATAGGAAGTTTGAGTTGTAATTGTGCTTGATTTTGAGTAATTTCGAGAATTTTATATCTTGTTACTTGCATTTTCGCAAATTGCCTTTTCAATTCAATTGAATTTCTCAATTTTCTTGATTAAATCTTTCTTTTGAACTGTCGCCTTACCATTTGGATCCTCTTTGATTCATTTTCTTGCCTTTATCTTGATTAATCAATTGATCAAGAGTGTGAATTGATTTGCCAGAGAAGCTAGTCGAAGATTATACAATCTCCTAGCACTAATCATAGAAGATAGACTAATCGAAGGTCACCGACCTCTTAGTCTCTCGCATTTCCAAGCAATTGTTCCAAGAATTCAACTTTTCAATCGGGTAATTGATGGAAATTTGGAACTAATCGTTGGAACTCAAAAAACCGAATGCAAAGCACTCGAAAACGCCTCAATCGATCAAAGCTACATGATTCAATTGAAATGCATTACATAGGCGATGAGTTTCATGATAACAAGATCAAGTAATTCTTGACAATTGATTAGAAATACAGAATATAGCATTGGATTATCGGTCGGTATCAACTACGGTCGAGTAATTACTACGACGAATCAAGAAGAAATAGAGGTAATTACGGTGTGTAAATCATCAATGATGTTAATTGAGGTTTGGAATTGCATAGACAAATCAAGAAATGCTAGAAAGATTGATTGGAATTGGCTTAATTCGATTGGAAACGGATTCGGTACCAAAAACGATGCGAGTCGGTCTGTTGATCATGGCGACGCCGATGATTTGCCGCACCGATGTATAATCGAAGGTACGGACTAGCTTCCCATACCGGAGAAGAGCGACGTGGTGGGTAATGGCGATCTCCGATCAGCCGTAGGAACATCAAAATCGTTCATCCAGTGCGCATCTCAAAGCACGGGAGAAAAAGACAGAAGGGGATGTTTCCTGTACGAATCTCAAAGAGACGCACGAATATTGAAACATATCCAAAGGGTTTAAGCTATCGGACATTTAGAAAATTAAAGCATGAATTGATCGGGCCTTCGATCCACGCAAAGTGCAAATCTTAATCTAATCGACGGCCCAAATAAGAATAGGATTAAATGAAAGATGGGTACCAATCTTGATATAGATCGGCGGCCCAGATTAGGCCCATTAATTAAATAATAACGAGAATAGTGATAATATGGAGTAAATAAATAATTTGAAAATGCTATTGAACTCCAAATTGACTCAAATTTGTTTCTAAAATTTTCTTATTTTTCATACTATTTTTCTATACAATAATATTCCAGTTTTAAAAATATAATCATGATAAAACAATTTAAAAGCAAAATACATTACATATATTGATATAGTTGACCTAGCTTTGACTTGTCATTTTAAATACTATAAAAATTCCAAAAATATAAATAAAAATCATGAATAATAACTAGATATATTTTAGTGATTTTTCAAATGATTTTCCATGAAATAATAATGATGATAGTAATATGCTATAATAAAAGTGAGGTTAGCTATGTTCTTTGATAAATAAAAAATATAATAATAATAATAATAATAGATATTATATTGATATTTTCTGTAAAAAAAAATAATAATAAAAATAAATAGCACAAAATAAACAAAAATATACTACTATGGTAATAAATAGTAAAATGCATTATAGTTTTATAATATGAATTGTGTTTCTTTTGTTATTTCTATACAAATATACAAAAATATACTTTTGATGAATAAAATGTGATAAAAATAATAGTTTTAATAAAAAAACATAATGAATTTCATCCCTTATGACTAATAATAAAAATCTTATACTTTTCTATAGATAATAAATAGAGATAATAAAAATAGATATAATGAATAGTATAATAAATAGAATAGAATATTAGTAATGATTTCTTTTAGCTATTATAGATATTAAAAAAAATATAATAATAAAATAATAATAATAATAATAATAATAATGATAATAGTAAAATAGTATAGCTAACCATCTTTTGATTTTGTAAATAATTCTTACATAATGAATAGTATTACAATATAATAGAATATAATAACAAAATTCTATTACTTTAGCTATTATAAACATTTTAAAAATAATACAAATAAAATCATTGCCATTTTATTTTCTATTATTTTAGTAAGTGATTTTCTACAGAATAAATAGAGTTTAGAAATAGTAAAAATAAAATTTTACTACTTTAGCTATTATAAAAATCCCAAAAATATAAATGAAACCCTAATTAATAGCTACCCCTTTCCTATTATTTTTGTAAATAATTTTCTACATAGATAAATAGAGTTTAAATAAAAAATATAATAATAATAATAATAATAATAATAATAATAATAATAATAATAATAATAATAAATAAGTATATCTTCATAATAGGAATGATGAACTTTGTACATTTTAAGAAATGAATAAATGTACTCACACAAAGAGTGTAGAGTCACATGAGAATATTTGCACAACATTTAGAAAGATACGTCGAGACAAGAACATCTCGACACTTGATGAAGAATAATAAGATACGTTGAAACAAGAACATCTCGACGTGAGAAGATTAAGGCTTTGATAGCAATATGAAGAAAATGCGTTGAGACAAGAACATCTTAACGTAGGATGATTAAGGATTTAATAGCAATATGAGAAGATATGTCGAGACAAGAACATCTTGACATTTGATAATAAGATACGTTGAGACAAGAACATCTTGACGTAGGATGATTAAGGCTTCGATAGCAATATGAAGAAGACGCGTTGAGACAAGAACATCTCGACGTGAGAAGATTAAGGCTTTGATAGCGACATGAAGAAATATGTCGAGACAGAACATCTTGACATTTGATGAAGAATAATCAGAGTTGTGACGTTAACATGGAGATATACGTCAAATCTGGAGAAGAAGAACATTACGATGTCCTAGAGAGGTGACATCCTAATGACTCGCTGCCATGAGCAAGTAACTCATGATTGAACACGCTCACACAAGGGGTGTAGGGCTACATAGTAATCTTGCACAAGTAATGCAACACGTAGAATGATTAGTCGAGACAAGAACATCTTGACGTTCGCTAAAGAATGACCAAGGCTACGACATCAGCATGGGGAGACATGTCGACTTTGAAGAAGAAGAACATTACGATGTCCTAGCGAAGTGACATCTTAATGACTCGGTGTCATGAACAAGTAATTCATGACCATTTGAGCCGGCAAGACCGAACTCGTCCGTCGATGAGTTTGTCTCTTGGCTCATTTCCCGAGAATGTGAGATTGAATCGGTCGTTGGTAGATTCATCCACAAAACGATGAATGCGAACCGTTCTGTAGGTAGGTTCCTTCACTAACACATGCTTCAATGTTGAACTGGCCCAGCGCTTCATGTTTGACATTGTGTGCAATTGTGTTTCCTAGGTTTATGAATCGGCTTAGTGCTACGAATTCATGATCTAGAAGATCGGTGAGAAGAAATACGTGGGCCATATCCACCCTTCTCCTGATTTACCAACCTCAAAATCAACCGGCTCAGTGCTTCGAGTTGTATTTTGTGTGATTGGTTGTTGACTAGTTAAGATTGAACCGGTCTGTTTGTAGGTTTATCTTCTAGATCAACGGAGGTCGAGTCGGTCTGTATGTAGACTCACCTCAAGCCCCCTATGAAGAGATTAGCCTGGTCTGTTGGTAAGGTTACATCTCGAGGAGGCATGGACTGAACCGGTCTGTTTGTAGGTTCGTCCCCCATAGGATAAAACCGATCTGTTTGTAGGTTTTGTCTTCCCTAAATTGAACCGATCTGTTTGTAGGTTCATCTTCCGTAGATCCCTTTTTATAAACTTAGACGACCACTTGACTATCTCTTAACTATACTATTTGCTTCTCTCTTTCAAAGATCCAGAGGTGCCTCGAGGTTCGTAGCCCAGGGTAATTAACGGTGGGGGCTTGCGGCCCACCGAATCTACAAGAACTCACAATCACTAAAAAACCCCCTGAATGTGCATACAAACATCTCTAATCGGCAGAATCGGCCGACACCCAGCAGATGCACGCTCGGGAGGGATCTCCGTGTCCTTCTTCCGCAACCCATCGCCCGGCGGCGGTGCGGAGCGCGCGAAAAAGGGTCGCACAATGTGGCATGCCAAGGACTGACGAGGAGTATTGGTGGTCCGTGGCTTTTGTTATTGTTGTGGAGCTAGACGCGTTTGCCCCCAGCTCGTCCATTACCTGCCTCAGATGCATTCATTTTCAGTGACTAGGGTATATCGGACCGTGATAGTTGTGCGCCTTTTGGCAGGTAATAATTTAATTTAAAAATAATCAATCAATCGATGAAAATATATGTGTAATCACTAATCATAATTTGAACTGATAATAGGAAATGGACGCTTGATAAGAACAGATATCTCAATCCGTCACACGTCGGTGTGAAGTACGTGAGGATCGGTGATTATGTTACGCACACGCATGTCAATTGGAGGCCGTACGAGTCGGTTCGTCACTTATTGCCGACATGCGTAGACGACTCTATGGACTCGTATACTTGTCGGCTTCCACTTATTTACTTTCCGATAGTGGAGTGGTACTATCCGGATCGGGTGAGGCGACAGTTCGGCTTACTTAAGTCAGTACCGCCTCCACTTCCCGAGGTATTCTACCATATATTTATTATTTCTTATACTAACTAATTTTACAGGCATTTCTGGAGGAGCATCAGAAATTATCTGCGCTTGGATTCAAGAAAAAAAAATGAACTGGAGACAACATCATTAGGCGTATGTAGACATATGGGATGAGCTTCCTCCACGAGACCCGGATGAAGAAGAGTGGAATGCGGAGGACTATAGGAGGTATCGACAGTGGTATGATTTCTATGGAGCCGCTAGCTCTCCACTTGATCCATGTGATGTCGTACCTCCTATACCTTCGGCAGCGGAGATCCCTGACATCGGCTACATTCCTCACGTACCTCACAGACAGCGCACGGTATATTAAAATTTATAAAATTTATATATCTATATGCACTATTCGGTAATAAGTAATATATGTATGTAATCATTGTATAACAGATCGCTAGAGTTACAAAGAGTGCACTGAAGGCGGTCCGATGGGCGGTCATTAGGGGATGGAGACGGTTTGGCAAGATTTCGCTCGCCGATTGCAAGGGGCATTTTGAGGATGCAGGCATGCCTCATAAGATGGACGAGCTTCTTACGGCGGCGGGATTACCCACGGATATTGATGCTATTCCGGATTCGACGGGTGATACTAAGACTGCACCGACTCCATCCACTACTCATCCCCCACATTTCCCCTATGAGAATGCTGACTTCACGTCTCTCCTCGACAACGTAAGTACTGTATACCTTGATTTAATCTCTTGAACTGTATTAACAGCGTAATTTAAATGATTTGAATTGTATTAACAGATGCCAGAGAACTACGATTGGAACGAAGTTATTACTAGGTTGTCTGTTGAGATTCCCGATCCATCGGGTGCACAGTTCTCAGATCCATTCGGCACTCAGCATTTCTCACAGACCCAGCAGATACCGATGGATCATGTACCGCGCAAATACGACCCAAAGAATGGGATCCGCGACGGCGCATTACGATCCAGCCCAGTATGGCTTTCCTTCCGGGCCTGGAGAGTCATCGCATATTCAGGATGATGCTGCAGAGCCTGCACAGACACGAGATTTCACTCCACTTGCTCATGGTCGGGAGCAGCGTGACGTTCATCCACCTCCTTAATATACACCGAGTGTGGTTAGTTGTTTGTTCTACAACTTAGTCAATATTAATTATTAAAAAAAATAATCAGCTCACTGATATACCGTCTTTATTTTTACAGACACGTCCGAGAGCACGTCGATATGTTAGGCGTCGTCAGGAGTAGTTTATATGTTCTTTTTTTATATGTTGTTTTTTTTATTGTTGTATTATTTTATTATGGATATTGTTTTTTTTTTGTATTATTTTTTTATGGAGTTTCTATGTTGTTTTTTTATTGTTGTATTATTTGTTTTATTGTGATTATATTTTATTATGGAGTTTCTGCTTAAATACAATATATTTTCTGCTTAAATACAACATACCCTTGCTTAAATACAACATACATCTAGTACGAAAAAATAAAACATACATCATTTTTTTTCCTCCGTGCGAAAAAATTTAAGATTCTACCTCCAAAATTATTTCCTCTAGCACCCCTAGTTGAAGCATTGATGACTTGTCTTTCTTGATCATGACCGATTGAGAATCTCCTTGATTGCAAGGCATCTCGAGAAGTTTGGGTTATTCTGTTGTTATCTCTTGGATCATAACTAGTTGAGTGTCTCGCTGATTGCAAGGCATCTCGAGAAGTTTGAGTTATTCTGTTGTTATCTCTTGGATCATAACTAGTGTCTCGATGATTGCAAAGTATTTCGAGAAGTTTGGGTTCTTCTGTTTGTTGTGGGACTTGAAGCCCTACTCCTATGCCGTCCTGATTGTAATGTATCCATTGGAAGTGGGTCATGACTGTATATTTCTCGTTCTGCCTCGACCCCGTATCCCACCCTCCATCTCATCCATTACCATTCGACGTCTAACCTTCGCACGCCGGCCAATTTTTATCAGTTCTTTATCTAGTATTATAGTTTCTCCAAGATATGGCGGTCAAACTTGTTGATCACCGTAACAATGAAATTGACCGGACCAAGTATTCAGTAGGTCAGCTGTATTGTATCGCTCATCTATGAAACCGTACACATCAAAGTTTCTATGTTGGCATACAGCAATTACGTGAGAGCAGGGTATCCCAGTCAGTTGAGGTTTTTGACAATCACACGTGCAGTGCGGTTCCGGCAATTGTGGGTCATCTCGAGTGCGTCGTTCATTCGAAATTGTAACAGTGTACTTGAACGGTCCATACCCTCCACTCTCGATCCTCTCACCAAGCACATGAATCTCATATTCTCCTCGAGCAGTTCCGAGTGGAATTATGTTCATACGAGCTGTAATTATTGAAAAAAATACAAAAGGTATCACGATATGTTCAAAATTTTGTAAAATATAGTAAAATAATATCAACACGAACCTGCTTTGTCGTCACGTTTTGCTAAGATGTCATCAATTTTTTTTTGGCCATTGCTTGCATGCTCTATGCAGGTTCAATGCTTCCATTTCTCTCTTATCGAACCATTTAGCACATTTATACCATGTTCCCTCCACAATTGCTGCAACCGGTAAAGTTCGTTCAACTCGAAGACGCTATTCGAGCTTCGGAACCATTGCGTTGGTCATTATACCCCATCGATGTCCTCCATCATACGTTTGTGCCCACGAAGCAAAATTAGGAGGTTCTTTATCATCATTTTCTAATCTTCTGCCGACTTTTTTTAAAAAATCATAAGCTTTTCTATTTCATTTCCTCAAAATTCGCCATCTCTCTACGAAACGACGCGGTTTCTTTTTGTTCGCTAGTCTTCTTCGAAAATCATCTCTCGAGATTATCTTCTTTCTTTCCAGCTTTTTCCGCTTCCTTATATAAATTCTCTGCGACGTGTTGCATGCAATACGGTGTACCGCCTCTCCATGTTGTACGAGACCATCCCAAATGCGGTCGCTCAAAAACTCCCTTTATTCCCCTATGACGGTCGGATATAACACATATTTTCATATTACATTGGATCACTTCATTACGGACCCATCGCATGAACCAACCCCAATTGTCTACATTTTCTCGCATTCACGATTCCAAATGCTAGAGGAATGATTTTATTCTCTCGCATCGTATCCACACGCCATCAATAATCTACCCTTATAACCCGATAAGAATCCGGCGTCAATGGTTATAACGGGCCTTAAATGTTTAAACGCCGCAATACACGGTCCATAAGCCCAAACTATGGATTTAAATATTTTTACATTATTATCCGAAGTATCACACGTCAATATTTTAAATTTTGTACTGGAGTAGTCCGAGCAATCGCCTCCAATATACGTGGAAGCAATGTATATGATCCTTCCCAAGTGCCAAATAATTGTTCAATTGCTCTTTCTCGCCACGCCAAAGTTTACCGTACGTTGGTGCCACACCGGGATATTTTGTTTCTATAATCATACTGATTTGTTGAACTGTTAGAGAGAGATCCTTCTTTAAATATTGTCGAACACATCCTGCAATCAAATTAGATGTGAGTTGTAAGTGTTTGCGGTCTCCTGGTGGTCTTCTACACTTGTGGGGGTTTTTATTTGTGATGATCCTCCATGTGGTCGAGCCCTCTTCAGGTCTAGCGTATAATCTCCAAGGACAACTACCTTCTTTGCATTTCATAATAAGTCGTGTTTTATAACTTTCTTGTACCCAACATTGAACGTTTTTCCTAACACTCCAATCACAAATTACCCAATTTAAAGCCGATTTAGAAGCAAATATTCTGTTTTCAGCTAATTCATCATCGAGTCCTAAAAGAGATTCATTCGCGCCTAAACGATCAAACATCTCAAAATTATTTAATGCTTCTACGGGATGGTGTCTCTCAGTTCGTCCGGTAACTAACAATGTGGTATCGCATCTCTGAATTTCCTCATCTTCAGATTCATCGATCGAAAAATCCGACTGCTCAGTGTAATCCTCTCCTGTTTCTTCTTCATTTGAATAATACGGATCGCCATCATCTTGCTCATCCTGATCATCGTGATCATCACTTAATTCCATTATCGTTGGATCAACACTACTTCTGTCATCAATATTATCAGCTAAATTACAGGACGTAGTACTACTTCTACCGCCAAAAAAATTATATAGTGGCACCGCTGGGTTTGGTTGTTGATAAATTATATTGTTACTGTAAATAGATGGATACGGATATAAATTGGTTTGATCGTAGGTTGGATAATAATTAGTTTGATCGTAGGTAGGATAGGAATTGGTTCGATCGTAGGTAGGATAGGAATTGGTTTGATCGTAGGTTTGATAGGAATTGGTTTGATCGTAGGTTTGATAGGAATTGGTTTGATCATAGGTTTGATAGGAATCGGTTTGATCGTGGGTTGGATAGGAATTGGTTTGATCGTGGGTTAGATAGGAATTGGTTTCATTCTGGTTTGGAAATATTCGTCAAAAAAATTTTCATCGCCTTTCGGTTGTTAGTTTGCATGTACAACGAATCACATATGCAATCACAAAGTGTTGGAATTGCCATGGTACAATATCTTGTAGTGAGATGATGACATCATAATTGGTCGTCTTAAGAGAAAAATTTGTTTGTATAATAGGTAGAAGATGATAATTAATTTAAATTTTGCATGAATCTTGATATAATTATATGGGCAGGAATAATTGTGACATATGATTTTGATTCCAGTGTCCTTTGTCGATCTTTGCGCAATTTGCTTCTTACATTTTAACTTTCATTATCTTGAATTTATTTATAACTTAAAATTTATCAAAAGGATCTTCAAAAGAAAGAAAAGCAAAAATAAAAATGAAATTAGAAAATAAAATGAATCTGGAACTGGTCGCTATATATACACATCGTCATCGATGAGGTGAGCGGTGAAGAGGTGGTTGTTGTACGGAGGCAGTGGTGTGACATTGTGGTGCTATGATGCGACGGTGATGAGAAGTGGTCGTTGTACAAATCGGTGAGTTAGAGAGGCGTGGTGAAGGGTCAACTGCTGAGATGGTGGTGAAGGTGGTAGCTAAGATGACGGTGGGGCAAGGTAGCTGAGATCGCTAAAGTCTCAGTACTAAGGTTTTAAAATGTGAATTTGAATATAAGTGCGGAGAGATCTTGCATAATGCATACACTACGCCAAAAGACCCATTTTGCACTCACCATTTACAATGATTTTTAGCAAAAAACCGTTGTAAATGGCTTTACAACGGTTGTTAATCGCCGCTAAGTTTACATTGTTTTTAGGTACATACTCTCTCTCTCTCTCTCTCTCTCCCAACCCGCAGCCGCCACCATTGAAGGAGATCCGAATTTGAGCATTTTTTAGCTCGAAATAACATAAAATTCCACCAAATTTGTTCAAATTTTCTGTTCTCTTCTCTTGTTGTCTCAACAATAAACTTCTCCTCTATTTTCTCTCAAATGAAGTGGGTAACGGAAGCGAACTAGAGCGGGTGATTGGAGCGGGTCCAGAGCGAGCAACGACAAGCGGGACCGGCAGCAGCAAATGAGACCAAGCAGCGGCGCGCAGCGGGTTGCGGCGAGCGTTAATGTTGATTTTTGAAATCTTTAATTGATGCATTTTCGAAACCCCCTAGCCACTGCCTCGCCTCGTCCCGCCGCTGCCCCTCCTACTCGAGGTACCTCTCACTCTCATGTCGTTTTTGTTGAAATGTCGGAGTAATTAGTTTTTTCAATACATAGTTAAATTTGTTAGTTTTTTTAATATATATTTATGTACTAATTATTTTCTTTTTTAGAGCTTCAAAAGTTACAACTCTTTGACACCGACCGAGTACGAGGAAGTAAAATAATTTTGGGTTGAGTTAGTGATTTTCATGTTTTGATATTTTTTATCATTTAATTTTAATATTTTGTAAATATTTACTATATTTTATTGTATTATATAGTATTATGCGTGTATGTTAAATAAATTAGTTAATTAGATATAGTTAATTTAGTAATTAAATGTAGTTATTATTATTTTTATGAAAATACATGTGATGAAAATATTATATTTGGCTAGCATATATGGGCTAGTCACATAAATAAATAAATAAAAATAAAAATTTACAGCGGTTTATATGGAAAAACCGTTGCAAAATCATTTTGCAGCGGTTTGTACGTTTAAAACCGCTGTAAATGGTCACATTTACATCGCGTTTTATGAAAAAAAAATTCAATTTTTTTACAGCGGTTCTTATAGAACAACCACTACAAAATACCATTTACAGCGGTTTTTAACTACAAAACCGCTGAAAATGATCATATTTACACCGGTTTTTTAGTTAAAAATCGCTGTAAATGGATTTTACAGCGGTTGTTCTATAAGAACTGCTGTAAAAGATTTGCAGCGGTTTTCAACAAAATCGCTATTAAACTTTGCATCGCTCCCAATAACAACGGTTGTAAAACCGCTGCTAACTGGGGAGAATAACTGTTGTAAAAGTCTTTTGTGGTGTAGTGATATGCGGTATTCGGCCGCATATGTGGATATATATACGGTAGCACATATACGGTTTGTATTGTAAAAATAGACGCATAACTTATATATATTTAATATATTCAATGGTATTACACAAAGGCATGTGTGGCCTAGTGAAAATTCAACTTACACAAAAAGCATATAGGATTCGTATTTTTCAGTTTTTTATAGTCAAAATGTGTCTGCGATCCACATATTAGGTTGATCGCATGTGACCGTCCGCACACACATATGTGGCCGTATAGATAGAACCACATTTTATAACACTGCTCTGTACATAGGAGAGAAAGAGAGGTCGAGTTTTTATTTATTTTTATTTTTTTTTTGTTTCCGTTTTCTTTCCCGCTTTCGCCTCTGAGAGGCCCAACTCTTATCCGCTTTTTCAATCCATTCCATACCGGAAAACCTGCCGTCTATCACTTTTGCTATTTACATCTTATCCACCCTTTATTTGTTAACTGTTTGCATGTAATTGTTAGCTGAAAATAAAAAGTTGTTAACTAAAAAGTGTACATTTTTATGTAAAAATGTAATTTTAATTAGTTAATACAAAATAATGATAGTTAATTAATAAATAAAGAGATTCACCAGAAATGATGGACGCTACACAGATCTATTCGATATAGTATGTACCCGATAGACAAATCACAGTTGACAACTTTTTCCTTCTGTGAAAGAATGGCCCATTCAAAATGAAAGTCCATAAAAACGCTATAAAAGGACGCAGAGATATAAAGGCCCAAAGAACCCTCAAATAATTAGTTTAATAACGTCTAATGGTTCCTAAACATCTGCGACCGCTTTTAGAAGAGAGATGATATGTCATTGTTGCACTTGCATCGTTATTCGCATAATAATTTATGTATATGATCGAGTCAATATTTTGAATATTGGTCGTTATTTTTACTTGGTTACTCAATTTTTCCAATAATCAACTCTTTTTTTTTTGTTTTAGATCCGACACAGTTCTGGCAAATGTTTAAAAAACTTCTGATGGATTTCCTTGGGTTTTGACGAACTTCCAAAGGGATTTCATTTGAATAATAAGGAACGCGACCATAGAATGAAATGCAATAAATTGAGTGATACAACAAAACTCAAAATAAATAATATCTGCATGCAAAGATTAATCAACGAACTTGCAACAGAGCATTAATTAATGCAAATAATAAAACATACAAAATGAATCATGGCAGCAAGGAGATCCCATGAAAGTGTTTACACAATTTAATTACAAATAATTAATGATTCTCATTGACACATTTTTCGGCCTTTGGATTGTGTAACAAAGTATATATATACTTTGTAATTGATACAAGCATTGGCATACGCACCAACACTGATAACATACAACAGGATAAATATATATATGTCAATTGCAAGCAGCAAGAATCTAAGGAATTTGATTAAAAAAGTATGGTAATTAATAATATACTGAAGATTTCTTAAATTAACTATACAATACAAGCAGGACAAATATATATAAAAATTAACACACATACATCCACTCATAAAATGTGACTTCTCCAAGCAATCAATTAGTAAGCAAATTTCTTCCTAACAGATGCAACAACTGTTTTAGCCCACAAAACCAACTCTGCCTTTATCTCCTCCTCGTCAGCTGATCTTCCTTTTGCAATAAGAGAAGCTAGAACACACTTGTCTTTTTCATGGCTCTCTTCATCCACTTCACTACTACTTGCGAAGAGATACGGTGGATCAAACTTATCGACTTCATCTATATTTCGATAGAACTTGGTATGATCAGCACCAGCCATGGCCAAGGCTTCTAATGAGGCACTCATCTTCTGTTCCTTACTCTAGCTATTCTTTGCATACAACTAATATATATAGTACGTCGCAACTTTTCTTTGTGTGATTCTGAGGTTCTTTACGTGGGAGTTCCTAAGAGTATATATAGCTTATGGTGCTGCACATAAGGCGTAATATAATTGGCTTTTACTATATAATAATACTGTTCAAAGTTATATTCCGTGCATGTTAATTTTGGTTCAAGTCAAATTTCAAACTAGAGGTCACGGGTTGGGTGTACTCTTCAACTTAAAAATTGTCTTTATTCGGAACTGGGATTTGATATTGATTGCATATGTAAATTAAAAGTTCTCTTATTATTGAGATTCATGTGACACGGCCGCAAATTTACTACTTTTGTACATTCTCTGCTTAAATTAAGCAAGGGAAGTTTAAATTTTAAACTGCCAATATATATCAAACAGATTCCTGACTTTTGACCAAGGGGCGCGAGATACAATGTACGTTGCATGAAGTTCCTACCATAGAGATACAGTCAACTAAATACCGATAATATATAGAGAAATGTTCCTTATAATCGGATCTCTATACCCCATTATGTACTCTAAGTGGTTACCTTCCATACACGACTCATCTCGTCAGACAACAAATTTAAATCCATTCCTGTTCGCGATAGCCGACGTATTTACCATCGCTCACTCCCTCCACTTTCGCGATCTTAGAGGCAATTATTTTTATACCCGGCGATCTCAACTTTCTTCTTCGATCAAATCTCTTTGCCTCTTCTAGGTATATCTTCCTCGCCGATCATCTCTATCAAATCGCTCTTCTTCTTCTGGCGATATATCAATCTTCTTCTTCTGTCATTACGCGCGATCTCTTCTTTCTTGCGATCAAATTGTCTTTTTCTGGCGAGCTCCTCTTCCTCTTCTGTCGAAATCAATTGCAGCTTCTTCCGTCAACTCTTCGGCTATCTTCTTCCTCTAGCAGACGAAGTTCAAATAATTAACTTTGAAATATATAATTGATTGTTAATTATTTTCACCAGTGTTTTACTTCCTTGATTGTAACTTTTTCTATCAGAATTCACAAATGAGTGATGAATTTTTTATTATATTATTTTTTACTTCTAGTTTTGTGAATGATTGAAGATTTAATGTACAAATTTTGAAAATTAATAAATACCCTTGCTATAAAGACATCTTCATGTTCTACCTTGGAATTGATATATACTGATTGATAATATGTATGCTGATTATTAACATGTACTGTATAGAGATATTTAATATACTATATAGAGACATATTTTTTTATTATAAAGATAGATATTAATGTGTATACTGATTGATAACATATTATATTAGTTATGATAACTGGTATGAAGATTTTCATATCATTTATGTATAGGAACATGTTATGTGTTGCATAGTGAGATATAAATTTGTGTACTAATTGATTTTAAGACATATTATGTATTATATTAAGACTTATGATTATTAATTATAATATTTTGTGACTCTTTTTCGCGCCCTTCATTGCCGTAAAAGGAATTGGGCGATGAATTGCGGAAGAAGGATATGAAGATCCCTCTAAGTGTGCATTATGGTATATTTATATGAATTTGGAATGTATATTTAAAAGTTTTTAGATATTATGGGGTCTTTAAGATTTCAATGGGCGCAAGTCTTCATTGTTAATTACCCTGAGCTTTGAACCCGAAGAACCTCTAATTAAGAAAGAAAAAACAAACAGAATAACTAAACGATTTTAAGTGGTTGCTGTAAGGACGGGAAATATATGAACTTTTTAAGGTAGCCTACACTTTGTGAACCTCAATTAATGGCAGTTCAGACCATGAGTCTCGATTAATGGTAACTCAGACCATGAGCCTCGACTAATGGCAGCTCAAATCATGTAAATGTCAATACACAAGATGTGAAGCTTAAAGCGTTATGCCAGCTCAACATCAAGGACTGATTATCAAAAAGACGGAGAAGACTGTGATCGTCTTAACTGATCT
The DNA here is from genome assembly GCA_037127355.1 of Schoenoplectus tabernaemontani. NCBI lineage: Eukaryota > Viridiplantae > Streptophyta > Magnoliopsida > Poales > Cyperaceae > Schoenoplectus > Schoenoplectus tabernaemontani. The sequence goes on along the minus strand of CM073758.1, from coordinate 1,883,082 downwards.
TCTAGATCATGAACATGAAGCGCTATGCCAGCTCATGGACCTAGTCATTCAGATATCTCGATGATCCATATAGAGATACTAAATGATTCCCGAGATATGAGATATTGAGTTAAGACTCCTTACCAACTCAAGTATCATGATGAGGATAAAATTTCCAAGATATAAGATGTGAACACAAAAGCGCTTTGCCCACTTAGTATCAAGATCTAGTGAATTAGAATGACATAATTTGATCACTTTCTTAGTTTTTACTGATCTTCTAGACTATGAATCTGAAGTATTACGCCAACTATGAATCTGAAGTATTCAATTAGTTTTTATGATCTAGGCATTCAGAGTATCGGTGATCCATATAGAGACTTGAATGATTTTTGACATACAAGACTTTGAGTTAAGGTTCCTTACCAACTCAAATATCAAGATTAAGAATTGATTTCTTTTGTTTTGAGTTGAGTTTGATTTATTTTTAAATTGAATTATAGAATTAGACTATGGTGCTTTGTAAAGTACAAAACGTTGTGTGTTTTGCGCTCTATTTTTAATTTTAAGTCAGAAATGATTGATCCAAACTGCTCAATCTAATCTCCATATTAAAATCTATTAGTAAACCAAATTTTATATTTTTTGGAACTTATTTGCTATTTTTTTGGATAGGGGGAAAACCGTCATTTTTGGATGAACCAGAATTCTCAGATCAAGTCATTTTCTCCTTATCGGAAAAAATAGCAAAAAATTTAAAAAAATATAAAATTTGATTTACTAATAGATTTTTATATAAGATTAGATTGAACGGTTCGGATCAATTATTTCTGACTTGAAATTAATAATAGAGCGCAAAGCACACAATATCTCTGTGCTTTGCAAAGCACCATAGTCGGACTCTCTATATATATATATATATATATATTATTTTATTATGCTACTTGATATTAAAAGTTGAAATAGAAGCAATATGATTCCCTGGTCGTTTGATCATCGATACATGCAGCCCTCACATATTCTGGTAACGGTTAATATATATTAATAAAATTATGAAGTCTCTTGTACGTGTAACGTACGTACGTACTGGGTAGCTAAATTTAGTAAGCTTACGCGACCTGCATACGACATTAATTAAAATCGTCAAACCCTTGAGAGTTGAGATCAGTACTAGCAATTTCATTCCTAATTGGAATCTAACGGAGACCGTAAGAGCATCCGTATTTTATTGTCAAATTGATTGTCAAATCTTATTTGACAATTGTTATTTGAATTTCAGGGATGCAGATACTAAGCAAAATTAAACAATCTATTTGACAAACCACGTCAACGAAGAAGCAAAAAATTAATTACAAAAGTGTTATTTTGACAATTTTGTTCTATTCAGGGATGCCACTCTTAAAATAAATTATCAATTGATGACATGACATAAAAAATTAATTTTGACAGTCGACACCAATACGGATACTCTAAAACTGTTTGGAATTTGACTGATAGACTTTGACCATAGGTTTTTCAATCTTCTCAGGGAATATGAATTAATGAATTAATAAGTTTATTAAATCGTGTTAAATATTTTGGCAACACAGGGAACGATACCATGACTAACACAGTGACGCATAACGGATGATACCAAGTTGAGCTTAATGTCTTTTTATTTTTAATTTTCCTTATTTGCAGTATTAATTTTCGAAATTTCAATTTCAGTTTTCTAACATTTTTCTATTAAAGAAAAACAAGCCAGACAAATGTTCTTATTTAAAAAAAATAATATTATTTTCTTTGTATCTAGCCGGATCTTTTTTAGCACACATTAGAAGGAAGGATCGACATACAAACTCAGTCCTTTGACTAATCCAATTAGGGATGGCAATAAATCGGAAATGTGAGTAAAATATTGATCCTATTATTTAATTCATCCATCAAAATCATATATCTGTCATGCATGTTCCATATCTTCAGGTCTGAAAATCTTGGCCCAACATAACTCATCCCTTCAGCATAGTTTTATTATTATGAATCTACAAAATTTTATATCATCTTAATATGATCTTTCAATAAAAAATTATGATTAAAAAATTATCACGTAATCTACAGCTTCTCAGCGGAATATGATCTAGAAAAATACGAATTATTTGAGATTGATGTGAACCGATTTTGAAAAATTTTAAAATATAGAAGTTGTAGATCTTATTGTGTAGATTTTAGAAGATTTATATTAATTGATTTTTCAACAAAGAGGTGATTAAAAAAATATTTAGAGAACTAGAGTTTTTCAGCATATTATGACCTTCGTAAATACAAATTTTTGAGATTGACGTATTTTATTTTTGAAAGAGCTCACAATATAAAGACGATAGATATAGTTGATATATAATATATATTTATATATAATATATATTATAAATATTAAAATAAATAAATTATATATATATCACTATTTCGGGCCGAGCGAGTGGATGAACCTAACGTCAAATCCATACTTTTTTTCCGGCCCGTGAAATGGCCTAGTCTAACCTACTCGTTCACTGTTCAGGCCAGATAGATTGGTTTTTGGACCGGATGAGTCTGAATGAGTCCATCCAGACGTGAGCTATATTGTCATCTCTAACCCAAGAGAACAAACTTTTATCTCAGTTCCTTGAACTTTTTTCCATTCTGTTTCTTGTGGCCTTTCGTGCTTTCAAAGGTCCCTTTGATTTTTTTTTTTTTTTTTTGGTTGAGATGATAAGTTTGTTAATTATTTTGCAACTGATTATTCGTGTATTGATATCTTTTTCAAAGGAACTGAAATAAAATCACATTCAAATTCACAAATGCGGGGTGTTTTCAGATCTCCTCTCAAAATTACGAAGCATAGTGAAATCGGATTTGAAAATGAAATAATATGGAGAGAATATAATTGAAAAATAGCCTGGGCTCGTGTATGAGGTAAAAATGGCAGAAGAAGAAAAGAGAGAGGAGGGAGAAGAGAAAGAACACGCCGGAGGGGCCTAGATTTTGAAGGAGAAAACTCAAAGTGGCCAAGTTATCTCAGTCACTTTAAATTTGGGGTCTTCTGTGGTACCATATAAGTAAAACCAACAACTTAAAAGGAACTGATACTAAAATTTGATTCCTTTGAGTTGGATAAGGATGGAGTTTTTATTTGTCCTTGAAAATATAAAAAAAATGCAAACAGGCCGACAAAGGGGAGGGATCAGTGGCCGCTCCAAACGTGCAATAAGTGAATTTTAAATTATATTCAGATTTATAATCATTGATTAATTTATGGACTATGATCACTTAAAGGAATTATTAGATATTTAGTTAGTTTAGTGTCAAATAATAGTCCTCGAATTAGAGGCCACCAATTCAAAAATATTCAGACCCCTTTTAACTTTGGCCCCAAAAGAAACGACGAAAAGTAAAAAAGATACGAGTACATCATCTGCTTGGGAGGATATTACATGTTTACTAGATCGGTATTGACTATTATTTCAGATAGAAAAGTAGTCACTTATTAATTATTTCAATCCGGACTGTTGGATGAAGACACAAACTAGATCGACGCAATTTAGATTTTAGGAGGTCTCTTTAAAACCATTCCAATCTATTCATTTTAACCCTCCTGCTCAAATTAGAATAACAAGTTCTACTTTTCTATTCGGACCGTTGGATCAAGACAGACAAACTAGATGGACGCACCTCTCGACCAAATTCGCGTCCTCTGGCATGATGTGCGGCATGGTTCGGCATTGGATTTGTATTGAGATGTATATATGCTTCATCAATCTCAAACATCCAACTGAATATCCACGGCGGTAAGGCGCGTGCAGCGCGTGAGAGGATGTGCTCCCGACCCGTCTTTGAGTTATATCCAAACATACTAAAACGCAAGATCTTTGAGTTATATCCAAAGAAGCTTCTTGTTGTATAATCAATACTGACATGTACTGGTGCTGGTAGGGAAAAGAAAATAACAAATATATTTACATGACATTGCCAATACCGTATCAAAAATATGATCTGATTGACCCGTATATAAACTATTTGTAATGCAGCAATGCAAAGAGAAAGGGAACATTGTAATTAAATCCGACTAATTATAGTTTAAGTTGGACTTTCTAACAGAAAAAAGACTTTGTATATAGTGGAAAAAATACATATGTTTATTGCATGGATGAAAGGTTGTTGGGTTCTTTCTGCAAATATTTTAAAATAATAGGTGTTATTGTCAGAAAGAAAGAATGTTCTTTAGACTCTACTCTTTAGTTTTGTGTCATCTGCGCAGTGTGCTTAATGTGTTAAGTTTCATACTTGTGCATAATGTCTACGCTAGTGATCAATGAATCCAAGGAGTAGCTCTTTTATTTATGGTTTCGATATGAAGGAATTGAATAGAATGTGCCCTTCCTCTAGTCGGTCAGCAGTTCAGGCTTCTCAGCAAAGTTGATCTTTTTTCCTTCTTTTTTTTCCATTTTATCTGTTGAGCATATTCTAGAAGAACTATGATATGAATGGCTCAATGTTGTACTTCCTTATAATTGATTACATGAGACATGTTAGGTGGTCTATCAAAACTTGTTAATATATCATCATTTTTATGAACATTCCAAATTGTTGATATTCTGCCGAATATAATTATATCAAATTGTTTTGGTGTTGACAAAAATTGTCTTTGATTATAGTCTTTTTGTGTTTGTGAATTTGTTGATACTTAAGTATAACTAAGAAACAATCCTTGTTTTATACTTGTTATGTAGGCAAATATTTGATGGTTTCAGGATATCAGTACAATATTCTTATACCTAATAGAATGCGATCATGTTCAGGTAATGTCGATGCAAAGTCATACATCATAGTTAGGAAGTTGCCTCCTGAACAGTATATGAAGTATGTAGAGAATAAGGAAGCTTCCCACTTAACCGGTTTTGCTTTAGTTGTTATTAGTATAATAATATAATCCATTTGGCAGGAGGAAAACTAGCTGAAGGTATGTATTGTGTTCATCTTCTGCTGGTCTGTTTGTTATATATATGGAATTATTTTTAAACAGTAGACACTATAAATGTTTCTCATGTGTTTGTATAAGACATTTTTTTATGATTATTTTAAGAACCACTGGACTACTATTATATTGGTCATGGACAATTGACATTTTGAAGGTGATTGCATTTTTGCTCAAATGCTACTTGTGAAGAATTTTGGCAGTGTGTTCGTTCATTCGTAACTTGAGATGGATTAAAACAATTAAGAATCCAGCTAACTGCAAATACAACAAACATTGTATAAAGTTTTGTAAATAGCAAATATATTGTCTGAATTTGCGAATGACCCTTATATTACTTTTTCATTGTGACTTGTGAGTAAAAAGATTCAGTATGACTTTACGTTGTAAAATTTTGGTTCTGGAACACCCGTTCTGAAGCTCACTGAAGTCTCTCATTGCAGTCATATATCTTTCTAAGTTGTTATTGGGCCATATCTAGATGTAAGCACTAGGCTAGCGTGGATTGAACAGTAATACAACTGAAATTTTGCTGCTTATGAATTTTGAACTATACATTTAAATCTGATATATTGGCTATGCGACATGATGTGATTTTTGTATGTACTTTCAGTAAATATTTGGCATCAGTTGAAAAAACTGGGCTTAAGTGAAAATGAGGAAAAAAAGCACCCATCTTTGGTAACAGTAAGCAAACTTTGGATACTACTAGAGGTGGCAATCGGGTTGGGGTCGGGTCGGGTCGGGTCGGGGTCGGGTTCGGGTCGGGTCGGGTCGGGTCGGGTCGGATCAATTTATATGTTGTGTTTTTTCACATCGTTGATAGATTTCGATTGGATTGAAAGTCATTTGATCTCGAATCAGATCGGATCAGTTTGACTTTCTTAAAAAATCGGATTCGGATCCAGACGGGTCGGGTCGAATTCTGCCACCTCTAGATACTATTATGTATGAGCTCGCTAAAAGAACTTTGGATGAGTCCATTAGTACTAAACTAAAGAGTTATATTGCACGGGTATTGAGACATGATGTGATTTTTTTTCTTTTTACATACAGTGTTATTTCATAAATCTGAACTTCAAATTTGTTTTTTTTTTACATATAGTATTATTCATAAATCTGAAGTACTATATCAGAAAAAAAAATGTTTACAGACCTTATCATATTTCCAAATTCTGTGCTTTGGATAACATGTTTTTCTTTCAAACTTGACCCATTTTCAGAAATTGGATGATAACATGGTTATTTTGAAATATAACATACATACTAATCTCCCTCTTATCTGTCTGTAATTTTTTTTATATATTTATGTCAGGTTGTTAACAAAGAAACTACTGTTCAAGTGGATGACTAGCTAATTCATTGATCCTTGGTAACGATTCATTTGTTTTATGGTTTAACGCAAAAATGAATGCTGTAGGCCCAGAGTCGTGCTGAAGAGCCCTTTTGGTTCTATTTCGTTTCCCCTTGTGCACTAGTAACGGTTGTAATGAAATGTTGATCCGACTAATTCAAGATTTCGCGTCCCCTTCATCGAGTTCAGCGAGCACAAACTCTCTTGACCAACATGGAAAATGTAGTTCCTGCATAGTGCTCTCTGGAACGATTGATTAATACAAAAGCATCTCGATCCCCTAACCAAAAGTCGTATTTCATCTTTCAGTAAAATCTGGAACTGAATTATATACAGCTGTATCCATCGCATGAATATACTTGTAATCTTGCATACCTTTACAGGCTTATAGTCTGATGAATATCCAGAGAAATAACTAGCGCTAACCTAGAAGAGAACATATTATTACATGAATAAATCTAAAAATCAAAAGGCAAAATCCCTACCCTCGCACAGATGACAACGATAAATCTCCACAATTTTGCTAACACCTGTACAACAGCTTGACCAAGTTAAATTACCTCCAAGTTAAAACTAATATACGAGGAATAACAGATTCAAGCACAATCACTTGAAAAAACAATGACACACGTCAGCTTCTCTTTCTAACAAGCTATCATCAATTTAGGAATGCCCCAACCTACTTTACTCATAAACCAAGATGACCATTACTTTGAAATCTATCCTTACATGACGGACAAATAAAACCTACGGAGTCTAACTGTTGCTGCTCAGCCATTGAACCATCATGCCTAAACTCTCGGTTGCACCATACACACACAGAAGCGAACTGACGTGGAGCTGGCGGCATCATCATTTTGGTAGGAGGCGTTGTCAGGCCCCAATCCAACTGCAGACCCATGCCACCAACCATTTGAGGTGGCACATAACCAAACATCATGGTTTGCTGGGGCATGGGAAAGTGCAAAGGATTATTTGCACTGGGCATGGCAGCATATCCAGAAGGTTCAGTTGGAGACAATCTGATCCCACTGAAGCTAGGCAATGGAACATTATTTTGGTTTTGATATTGGTAGCCAACATTATTCAACTGTCCAATGAAAAACAAAATAAAATATGTTAACTGTGAAGCCAATAATAGTTCTGACTTCTGAGACAACCATCTGGGTTTCTCTTTTAGGTTCAGAGGGTTTCTTGTGATTTGGGTGTTTGATAGGAGTGAATTTTGATAATGTGAACTTTGTAAGTTAATTTCATCTAATGAAACAGGCTTTAATATGTGAACTTTGTAAGTTAATTTCATCAAATGAAACAGGCTTTAATAGCCTTTTTTTTCTAAAAGAAACATAATTTTTTTAAAAAAAAAACAACGCTATAATGGAAAAAGGTTTGTTCCCATGAACAAGGTTGCCTAATACAGAAGTGCACAAACCATGTCACTCATCACCAAAAAAAAAGTTTAATTCAAAAGGTGTAAAATATTTAAAATTGTTGTCATAAAGAACTTCATATTTGCATATATACCCACATACAGATTTAAATATACAGCTTAACCACCAAGACATTTAAATCAGTATCCCATTAGGCTAAATTGGATTTCAATCTCAGGTATGTGAAATGGTTTATCGTGACAACTGTTTCCTTTACCAATGCCTGAAGGACACCAAAAATATCATAACAAATACTCTTTGAAGTTCAAGTTTGGTGTTGTAATAGCACCACCTTTTGGGAAATTTGGGGCCAGTTTAGTCTGGACTAAATCCTCAGTCTGGACCAACTCTCTTTTCCAACATTATTATAATTTGTAAATAGAACATTCATTTATACTGATCAACGCTAAAATGACACTGTTTGCCATTACCTTATCTTCCATCATATTGGCCACTGGAATAGTACTAGCTGACTGCACCAATGAAGTGTAACCCTCCAAGCTCTCTCGCATGGTCATCATCTCTATAAAGTTATGGCCCATGCCACCACTGACTATACCCTCACATTCTGAAGGATTATTCTGAAAACGGGTTTCAAGCACTGTATTAGGTTTCTCCCACTCCTCAAGCAGTGAGTCCCTTGAGTTAATATCAAACCCACCTACCCCATTTGGTTCATTCATGTTAGCTGAGAAACAACTTGCAAAAAGATCAGAGTTGTAGTCCATTGTTGGTGTGGCAGTCAGAATAGTTTGACTAGGAGTTGTATTGCTGGTGGCTAATTTATCAGCCACAAATTCTACCTCATTGTTGTCAATCTTGTCAGAAGTGTTATTATTGAGGTCAAGAGATTCAGACTCCTGACAAGTTTGGCTAGTCTCAGCTAGAGGAGCATTTGCATGCACGTTTGCATTTGCAAGCAACTGAGAAAAGGTAACTGGACTATCTGCCAACTCAACTTCCTTGGGCTCACTGTCTGAATCACAATCCATAAAACTGTTCTCATCAGACATTGCTCCAGTGTCATTTTCAAATAGCATTCTATGGGTAGCACTGATGATATCTTCGGATTTGGACCCATCATCAACAATATCATAATTATTAAGATCAAAAGTTTCAATATCAGGACATGATTGCTGATTAGCTTCCAATGAGCATGTGTTTGCATTTGTAAAAGTAGAATCAAACAAGCCATTCTTAGGTTCAGCTTCTGCCTGATTCAGTACTTCACCAGTTTCAACATCTTTAGTTTTAGAGTTAACCATTGCATGGTTCATAACTAAGTTATCAGCACCATGTTCATTCTCCATATTATTTTCAACTTCAGAATCCTTATCAGGAGTAACAGGAGAGCAACCTTGGGACAAATTGCTATAGTCAAACCTAAGTGGGGTTTTGCCATCTGTTCCACTACCATCCTGATAAACTTGTCCAGATAATGCAACACTGGCACCAGAACTATTATCTAAAGGACCACAAACTGCCTCTTCAACTTCAGAACTGATCAAACCATTGCCATTGTTGTTACCCTCCAAAGATTTATCTTCTAACATTTCAACACTTCCATACTCAAGTAGCGTGTTAATGGGCCCAGTGTTGCATTTAAGGTTCTCACTTGAGGAAGAAACTTGAATTTCTGTAGCTTCAGGCTTGCTGTCATTTTCAGGATTTTCAATCGAGTTAATTTCTAAAGCTTCAGACTTATTGTCATTTTCAGGATTTTCAATTGGAAGAGCCTTAACAATAAAAGTTTGAAGTTTATCAGGATTTTTGATTGAGATAAGGGATGGCATGGAAACAGATTTATTATTATTAGTTTCTTCAATCAAAGGAGGTAGAACTGCAGGAAAAGACTTGCTATCTTCAGGTATTTTGATCAAGGATGAACTTTGGATGGCCACTGCCTTATCAATCTTAGGGTTTTTTATCAAAGGAGGAGCTTGAATTCCATCAATTTTGTTGGTTATGGGATTTTCAATTGAGTCAGGAGTTTGAAAAAAAACCGTGCCATTTTTAGAGCTCTCAGCTGAAGGATGAGCTTGGATTGCATAAACACTCTCCTTTGTAGATTTTTCATTTGATGCAGGAACCTCAGTTCTAACAGTTTGCTCATTCTTAGAAATTTCAACCTTACTATCCATCTCGACCTTATGATTTTTCTCATTTCTCAAAGTTTCAACTATTGAAGGATTTTCAGGAGCTATGCCAAAATCTTTTTCATCAGTGTCAAGGCCTTGATACCTGACATGAACCTCCATGTGACTGACATAACAGGTCCTCCCGTCAAAAATTTTGCTACAGAACTGACACATGTACATGCCATCCTTTGTCAAAGCACCATCTTCTACAGGTTTACTGTTGTGTTGCCTCTTTCGGCTTTTCTGGTGAAATGATAGCTGATGTTGGAGGTACTCTCCCTTATTACCAAAGCTTAGGTTGCATTTGGTGCACTCTTGGAGACCATTATCATTGCCAATTGGTTGAGAAGCAACAGCGAACTGGAAAGTTAATGATATTAATGTGAGAATGAACTGAAATTCTGAGGAGGTATAATACAGCTGACTATGAAAACCACATGACCTTACGGTTATGCATCACTTGCAATTTAAAATGTGAAAAGTGCAATGCTCATTGCACTACTATAAATGATACATTTTATGCTCAAATATGGGTCAATATATTGAGCACTTTTCACTAATCAGTAATCACCGTTGTTAACAAATTAAAACAGAATTTAACAATCCAACTTACAGAAAGCATAGAGGCTTTATCTTCTCCTAATGCGCTATTTGCTTTAGTAGACACAATTGCAACAGCAGTTGACACTCCAAGAAGAGATTGAATGTAGGAAGATGCTTCCTTGCATGTTGCAAAATGATGTCCATTTGGGCTAGAAATTACAGTAAAAAAATTCAATTAATATCTATTGTTGTATAGAAAGGAATTATTAACTGATAGTAAGACTTCTCAGTACTGATCTGAGAAAGAGAATCAATGAAAGGCAGTCATAAATCTTGCAGTGACTATTTTTATTCCTCAAAGGTACCAGCATCTTCTATTTCCATTCGAGTTTATCCTAAATATAAGTATCCTTATGCTAACAATGACATCAGAAGAAAGAACATTTAGTCGACAAAGCTAACAATGACATCAGAAGGTCAACCCAACCCCCTTCCCCCTTCCCCCTCTTTCCACACACCCAAAGAAAACATTTTCAATGAACAGAAAATAACTAAGAGACATTATTAAAAATACAAAATCATCACTACACTTGACATGATACACATTACTCTACATAAGAGCTACTACACTGAATGGGCATGTTACTAATCATATAAAGACATTTTTTCCTGAAAATGTCAAAATGACATGATTTCTATGTATTCCCGCTTACCAAATTACAAATATGATCACAAAGTACACTATCGTTCAATGGTAGCATAACCATATAGTGAAGCGAAAAAAAAAATAACAATTTGAACTTTAATCACTAAACCCTCTAACAACCTGACAAATCGACGACAATTGATCCAAGGAATGCCTTCTTTCCTCTTCAGCCCGAGTAGTAATTTCCAACCTTTAGGCAAGTGATCTCCAAAACCAGAGGCATAAACAAATCTTCTCCTCTGTCTTCGACTCATCCATTCCCCTTCTAACCCCCCCAAAAACCCTAATAGCTCAGCCTCTGACTTAAATCCGGCTGTTCTCTTCCATAACTCCTCATTGTAAGGATCTTCTTTCCCAGCTAACTCCATCAAATTGACTGCTATACCTTTTGCATTAACTATCTCTTTGTCCCTATCGTTATTTTGAACGACCACCAGAGCCTTGGAATTCTCCTCCTCCTTATCCTTACCATTTGGAGCATCTAGGGTTAGGGTTTGAGCAGGAGATACTGCTACAGGAGGTGGTACAGGAAGAACAAACGAGGGATCTTCTCGGGCAAACAAGCCCCTAAGGTTAGAAATGATCTGCTGATGCTCCCGACTGGAGGGGTCGATTTGATTGGAAAAACTGGAGGGGTCATTAGGATTGGCGTTCGGGTTATGCCGTTTGGAGTTGGAATGTGGGGCAAGACGGAGGCGGGAATATGTCTGTTTGCGGCTCCCGGCGCTCTCGTTGAAGACGGAGCGGTCGATCTTGGGCGCGGCGGTGGATTCGTCAGAGAGGAGACAAAGCGGGTCGTATGAGTTTGGGCAGGAATGGAACAGGGTTTGAAGCTCCATTTGGGAGATGCAGCGGAGGTCGACGATCGGAATTTGCTCGGGGGCCATGGAAGAAGGGTTCGGAGAGGAGGAAGATCGAGATTGGAATGGAGGGGAAGAGGCGCGCATGGCCGCAGAATACAGTTAGGTCAGGGTGTCACTTTTCTGGGACGCGAGTCGCTAGTTGTGAGTTGTTGGATCCGGATTTTGCTGCCATAGGGAAAGCACTTCATTACGGTTATCATATTGATTTAAACAGTTCGGATTAGGTGTCAATGAATATCATTTTACTTATTTATCCGATTTATACCATATTTGATAAGATGAATATGAATAAATTTTTTTTTTCGTTAACTTATTTAATATGAATAAGAGTAAGAATTTTATTTTGTTAAATAAATGGATAAGGGTTATGGATAAAGATCATTTCATACACATTTCCTTTATAGGCTAAATTATTAAAAAAATAACTTATATTATTTCCAATATAATTATCTCGTATAATATTTTTTTATTATTTTGGTAAATAAAATAAAATAAATAAGGAATTTATAAGAACACCCCGAAGTTGTGCGCTAATGGCTAATAGTTTCAAACTCGGTCTAGGCCATTAGAGCACAACTTCGGAGTATCCTTAACAATTCCCTATTCTTTTATTTTATTTACCAAAAAAATTATATGTTAGTTGCCCTAATTTCTATGTGTTAATTACTATGAATTATAATTATTTTCTGTTTCAAATTTAATCATCTTAAAAATTATAATGTTTAAATAATATTTAGTAGAGTATTTTTAAAATGATTGAATGAGATAATATTATATTTTATTTTAGACAAGATGTTATTTTTACTTTTAATATATTTTATTTTCTATTTAAAAAGCTTGACAAGATATGTTTATTTTTTAATTTATTTATTTTGAAATGACTCAGGTTAGAATTAATTGTATAGTTATATTTTTATTTCATGCTAGTAAAATAGATATGTATTTGTATGAACGAAATGAGTTAATATGTTTTTTTATGAATGATAATAAACTAAGTAATACATTGGTATTATTCGTTAGCATTTGTTACCGTTTCGTTAACCGTTTATTTTAACGGATAAAAATAAAATATGAATAAATCTAATTTTAATAGATAAAAATAAAATATGAATAAAAATAATTTAAAATAAGTATGATAATAAAAATATCTCTACCTTGTCCCGTATCTAATAACACCTCCAGTTCGGATTTGATTTTGGAGGAGTTATTAGTAAGAGAAAAGTTTTTTATTACCCTGCTCTGTACTGTACCTCATATATCTAACTGTCGAAACCATCGACAATAACATTTAATGCATTTTAAATTCATTCCAAAACTTGTGATTCCTCTCCTTCTCCGATTCACTCCGCCATCTTCTTCTATCGATCTACTCTTTATCTATTCTCTCTTAGGTTAAAATTTAAAGCTCAACCATGACACAAGCTCCTACACACATCGCCATTTCTTCAAAACACTGTTCCTCCCTCCTTTGTCGATTTCTCTCTCAAAGCACACACTAACTTCTTCTCCACTAATCAATTTCGTAATCACAATACAGTTACAAAGGTATCGACTTCGCTGATTGAAAGCTCGATGCTTTGGGTTGGTAAACTGTGCGTGCAATAGGCGCTAATAAAGGGTGATCTCGCTGGATCCGAAGGGTTCCTAAAAGGCTCAAGGTCAAAAGATCCTCAAGGTGAAGGTTTTCAAGGAACTACAATACGAATTAGCCGGAACCATATCACTTGCGGAGCTGAAAAAGCTCCGCAGGTGCGGTTTTTTTTTATTTGAGCGGTCCGATCATTTATCAACGGTTATGATTTAATAGTAATAAACAGTCTCGTGCATCAAAATTCGTGTTTAGATTTCTCCACAGCCGTTGTGATTTTCTTGAGCCATTGTGATTTCCCTATAATAATCTCCGCATAAAAAATATCCGCAGAGACTGTTCGTCCGAATTAGCCAGGTAGGCTATTTGTGTTTATTTATTTATTTGGCTATTTGCGTGGAATAGTGTTGTCATTGTACTTTGACCTTGGGATCTTCTCAACGTCCTATTCATTGTTTTTCTAATCCATACCATAATGCATGCTCTCCATTTGTGTAAAATATGTGAGGTGGAAAACACAATTAGCAGATCATAAAGGGTGTGTTTGGATGGTGAAGGGATTAGTGTAAGAATAATATTGCTTGGGTTAGTAGTTGAGAATAGTGTGAGATTAGTAATATCTCGGGAAATGTAAGAAGAGTGTTAATTTTTAGTATTCCGGGTTAATAATATGTTGTTTGGATAGAAACTTGAGAATAGTTAAAATAATTAATTATTTTTTAGTATTTTATTTAATAATAATATTTATTTAATACTACTTCATACTAATATAAAAGAAAAATATTTTTTTTTATTATTTTCACTACCCTCATGGACGTTAATCCGCTAACCCAACGTTTTCTATGGGTTAGCGGATTAGTACTGTTCTGCTGTTATTCTCGATTTTAATTTTATGTTTGAATCGTTACTAACCCGACAACAGTACTACTATTCTCAGAACAGTACTATTCTACACCATCCAAACACACCCAAAGCAATTTGAACATGAATAGTCAAATTTAGTCTTCATCAATAAGAATATACAAATTGAAAGGAATTGGACCTAACAGGCATGTACTGGTACTCTATTGGTATTTTTCTGGACATGTGTTGTTGTACAAGTGGTAGTAGTGGTAGTCGGTAGGTGCCACCTTGGGTTTTTCTTCTAGTACTATTGGTATCTACTTAGTTATGAGATGCAGTATTGAACCATGCACAAAAGGTGCTTTTGAAAATGTGAAACCTAAAAAATATTGGCGTACACATTAAAATCATCCAGGATGAAAGGCTAACAATTACCCAACTATCTTCTTTTAGTCTACGTGGTTGTCATGGGAGTAAGGAGTATTGAACCTTTTGGCCTTTCAAAATTGCTTTCCACTGCTATACACTCCTATTGTGAAAAATGACAAATCAACTTGTGCAAGTCAGAAGTTTTGTCAAGGAAAACTCGGACAAAGCATAGAAAATTAGGAGGGGACAACATAACCAAGGTAGAACTAGACAAGCATAAGAGAAAATTATAATGAAAAATTAAAAATTTGGCTGTTGATTCACTGATCCTAGTATCTAGAAATTGTGCTGTAATTTACTATTATTTTTTTTTTGAGAAATATAAAACAACTTCAATATTATAAAAAAACTGTGGGTTAAAACTGCAAAGGCTAACAAAATAAAATTTAATAAAACTACAAAGGCTAACACTTTGGGTTAAAATTACAAAGGCTAAAAAAATAAATTTTTATAAAATAAAAACTTTATTTTAATTATAATTATAATAGCTGATAATCTCTTTTACATATTTTAGGTTTCCCTACTTGCAATCTATCCAAATGAAGAAGAATAATAAAAGCATGATATCTAAAGCTACTGATCTTCATTTTTTTTTGTTTTTTGTTTTTGACAATGAAGATTGTTGAGATTGTTTATCATAACACTTGATTCTTTATCAGTTCTTATAATGCTATAAATTATTTTTTTTAGGTATTTTATATATATCAGTACACTTATAACACAATAAAACAAATTACTTGGATAATGCAAAATAATTTTACTGATGCTAACACTTCTATTAGTACTTTATATATTAGGTATTGAGACTTAGAGTGATTGATATTAGTAGTTAATTATTAGATATACTGACTTACCAAAATTATAGTTTATTGATATACAAACTTAAAGTGATTGATATTAAGACTTAGAGATATAACAATTAAGACTTCAAGTGTTTAATATTAAGGATTATGTTTTCATTATTTTTTTAAGTCTTAATATTTATTTTATTGTAATGCAAATAAAGGCTTACAATATAGTTTTTTCTAACTTTCAAACTGAGGAGCCACATTTATTTAGCGCTCAATTTGATTTTTTTTCAAGTAGTTGTTTGTACCTTTGTGTAAAAGTGGGCATTGGATACTTATTGTTGGCGACTTATCAAAAGTAAAAAATTATTTGTATAACTCTCTAGAATACTCAAACAACTGTTATTACATATTACATGCCGCCACTATTTAATGACTGAAATATTTCCTAGTCACGGAGATTTGGTAAGTATATTTATATTCATTTTAAGATATTGTTCATAATTATGTTGCATATTAAGACTTACATGGATGGATATAAAGAATTATGTTGATGAAAGGACAACACATCCAGAAGATGAGTGTAGCTGAAATGCGAATGTTGCGAAGACATAGGAAACATTTTTTTAAGATGCTTTATGTTAGTATAAGTATTGATAAATTGACTTTTTATTTATTTATTAGGAAATGAGAAATGGAATGAGGCTCCAATCAGTTGGATGATTTGTCCAACACAAAAGGAATCATGTGACTACGTGATTTTTTTTGTTGCGTTATATTTTTAGCATCATCACTGGACTCTCAATGAATTTCTCATAGATTTTTCACTTTCTTAATGCCCCATCATATATCTGTGTCAGGTTTTGTTTTCTTATTGACTAAACATAATATAAAAAATATATTTATTTTGTAGGAGAATATAAGAAAGGAGCATCTCATTCTTGGCTATAAGATTCTTACACATGAGATAAATGATCAAGCGTGAGTACTATAATATGTTATATTTAGAGGTTTTAAAGACTTATTATTTTGGGTATTAAGACTTATTATTTCTGGTATTAAGTATTATTTGTCTGTAGTAGTAAGACTTATAATAGTTGATATTAAGAATTCGAATACTTATTATTTTATGATAAAATTTAAACTTATATTATGTGTAAGATTTCAGACTTCTAATTTATGTTATTTGGTTGGCCGGTAATGAGAATTGTAATAGTTGATATTAAGAATTCTCATTTGTGGTATTAAGACTTCACATTTCGGTCTTAATACATTGATATAGGTATATAGTCTTTCCATATCCTGATGGTTTCCGAAAAATGACTTCATATTTTAGGTACTAAGATATCATTTTTCTAGTTTTAAGATTTAAAACGGTTAGTTTTAAAATATTGAGGATTATGTATATTGACTTGTAAAAATCCTGACGGACGCTCTAATATAAATTTAAAATATAACTTCTTATATTAGCTATTAGATGTCAAATTTTTAGTTTTAAGACTTAAAATATTTGATTGTAAGAGATTGAGGATTATGTATATGGAGTTGTCCAAATCCTGATGACATTTCTAATATAAAAAATACTGATGTCTCTCTCATTTATTTTATGTGAGCGATAATATTTAAATTAGGTGACCCTAGATAAATAATATATTGAAAGAATGACACGTTTTTATTTTGTACCGTTATGAATATCACGTGATATGAAATGAGTTTTGGATGATTATCGTCATTCAGGATCAAGATATTTATAACGTACATTGTATTGCTTATGAGTTATAAAGGGTCATACCGTAAAAGAATAAAGTCTATAAATATTTTTTGATCATTTTGTATGAGTTATTGGGTGTTAACATGAGTTAATTAGACATGAGTAATTAAGTATATTTCTATCAAAGGGTTTGATAGATATATCAAAATAGGTCCTGGGAAGTGTTTTCGGGATCCATGCGGCCTGGAATTGCAAAACCAGCATCAAATGGGCCCATGTAGACCTAAGTCAAGGTCACATACATCCCTGGGCAGAGTATTTTTTGGGCAGTTTTCTACACAATGTGGTTTTACGCATGTTTCAATTTTTGAGTCAGTTCAGGGGTTATATTGCTCCAAATTGGCACAAAATTGGACGGAATATGGCTAACTACTAGTGAATAATTTTCATATATTAAAAGACCAAATCTATAGTCAACAAACTCTAGATTTTTCATCCCAAACTCCATCAAAATTCTGCTGAATTTCTGTTGCACCAGTTTTGACCATCTCATATGTTGAGAAGCTTTTCCATCATATATAAGAGTTGGAATTTATGAAGAAGGATCAAAGAATTAAGAAAAATACTCTCAATTGTCCTAGTAAGAGAATGAGAAGGCGTTTGTGGTATGTTCTTGGTGGATACCAGGTTCATTTGGCAAATCAAAGAATAGATTTAGAAGAGTGATAATTTTGGAAGAGTAATAAAATATTGTCTTTTTGGAAGAGTGGTAGAAGAGTGATATTCTTGACTATTCGGAAGAGCGAAAATATCGTTTGGCAGTTATTAATCGAATAGTTGAAATATGAATAATTATGATACTAACAATGTTGATGATAATAAAAATAATAGTAAAATAATAATAATAATAATAATAAAATAATCATAATAAAAAATAATATTCATAGTTATAATCACAATAATATAAATATAATCATAATATAATAATATAATATAACATAATTAAATAATAATCATAATCATAATCATAATCAAAATAATATAATAATAATTATTATAATCAAATTGATAATAATAAGAAGAAATAATTATAATCATTATAATATAATAATATAATTATCACTATAATGAAAATATAATAATATAATAATAAATAATTATAATTATTATGATTATAGTGATGATTATATTATTATTATATTGTAATGATTATAATTATTTATTAGTATTATTATCATCATGATTATAAATTATTATTATTATTATTATTATTATTATTAATATCATTATGATTATATTTTTTTTATTATTATATTATTTTAATTATGATTATGATTATTACTTAATTATGTTATATTATATTATTATATTATATTTATATTTATATTTTTATTATAGTATTATAATATAATAATAATATAATCATCATTATAATTAAAATATAATATTATAATAATAAATAATCATAATTATAATAATAATATCATAATAATAAATAATTATAATTATAATGATATAATAATAAAGTAATCATATTTATATTCATAATATAATAATACAATACTAAAATTATATTATTATAATATAATGATAATATTATAATACTAATAGTATTGATAAAAAAATATAATCATAATATTAAAATAATAATAAATCATAATATAATATAATATAATAATATATTACTAATAAATCACAATCATAATAATATTCATAATTATAATCATAATCATAATATAATAATATAATACAACATAATAAAACAATAAACATTATTTTGATGAGAGCTAATCCGGTATACCACCTATAACTTGGTATACTGGATTAGCACACTTCCGCACTCTTCTACTTAGTCTAAAATTCGTTTGACAAATTAATTCGTTGGAATAGCAATTCTATTCTAACTTTTTGTTATTCCATTGAGTACCAAACATACTCTTGGAGAAGATCTCAGCTAATCTCTTGGGGTCCGTTTGGCAAATCAAGGAATAGTTTTAGAATAGTGATAGAATAATGTATTTTTGTAAGATTGGTATTCTTGACTATTCGGAAGAGCGAAAATATCATTTAGCAGTAGCTTAATCAGAATAGTTAAAATATAAATAATTATGATATGAAAAATAATAGTAAAATAATAGTAAAATAATAATCATAACAATAACAATAATAATAATAATAATAATAATAATAATAATAATAATAATACTAATAATAATTATTAGTATAATAATTATAAAATAATCATAATCATAATAAATAACAGTATTCATAGTGTAATCATAGTAATATAATAAAAATATAAACATAATCATAATATAGTAATATAATAATAATAAAAATTATAATTATAATAATAATCATAATCATAATAATATAATAATAATAAATAATCATAATTTTAATAATATAACCATAATATAATACAACATAATCAAATAATAATCATAATTATAATCATGATAATAATAATTATAGTCGTGATCATAATAATATAATAATAAAAATATATATTCATAATCATAATAATAATAATAATAATAATAATAAATAATAATTATAATCATAATAATATAATAATAATAATATAATTATAACTATAATCATAATCATAATAATATAATATATCATAATATAATAATAATAAATAATCATAATTATAACAATATAACCATAATCATAACATAATATAATAATAATAAAAATATTATAATAATATAATAATAAATAATCATGATCATAATAATATAACAATAAAATAATCATATTTATATTCATAATATAATAATATGATACTAAAATCATATTTATTATAATATAATTATAATAATAAATAATAATATAATAATACTAATGGTGATTATAATATATAATAATAACAATTATGATAATAATATAATAATACTAATATTGATGATAATATAATCATAATCATAATTTAATAATAATAATATAATAATAATAATGTTAATATAATACTAAATTATAATCATAATCACAATATAATAATATAATAATAATAAATCATAATCATAATATAAAAATAAAATATACTATAATATAATTAAATAATAATCGTTATTCCGACGAGAGCTAATCCGGTATTCCACCTATAAGTTGGTATCTTGGATTAGCACTCTTCCACACTCTTCTTAAAAACCCATATGGTGTTTTGGATTAAAATTTAAAATTTATACACTAGCTAAATCAACAGTGATATCAGAATAATTTGATTATGGCTAAATCATCAAAGTTATATAATTGTTCTTATTTTTAAATATATTATTCTTGATGATCATGCATGTATATTGAGTCCCATAAATAGATATAAATTTTGAGTAATTTATATTGTCAAAACTCATTTTCTAACATAGTTAATATGATTTACTTATAAAATTTATTAGAACTGATCTTAAGTCTAATTTCTTATCTTTTATAGTTAATATGTTTGTAATATGAGTTATCATCTAATATTAGTTTTTTTTCAATTTTGAGGTTCTGGCATTCCTTCCCTCTCTTCTCCATCTTTTCAAAATAAACTCTCCATCACCTCTTTAAACTTCTTTTTGCCTCCTTTTCAACACTCTTCATGCTAATTGGTCTCAACGAGTTCTTGATTGAACGTCAAAATAGAAGTCGATTATTTTTGGACAATGATTTAATCATTTAGGGTTGTCTTTCCTTGTGATTTGTTGATCATAATGAATGTAAAGTTAGGTCTAATTGTGCATGATTATTAGATTATAAAATTAGAAATTATCACAATTAGTTTGTGCAAGTATTGCATGGTGCTAACTTTATTTTGCAGGAGCATATTTGTATAGCTTTATGTTCAATGTCTTATATACTATATTGAATGCATGTGATTATTTATAATATGGTCTATGGTATTAATAATTAAATGAGAGTCTTGCTACTCTCTTCTAGATTTAATTTAAGACTTTTATGATAAATTTTAAATTAATATTTTTATCTCAAAATTTCTAGTTAAACACTATTTTAAATATAGTTTAAGAATATAAAATAATATATATATATATATATCATATTTACAGAAATGTCAAACTCAAATGAGGATTTTTTTAATACAACTGAAATGAAATGACAACAACATAATTTTTGGGTTTTTGTATAAAATGTCTCAAAAAAATTCTGAGAAAAAATAATAGTAAACTAAAGTATATTATTTAGAATCACTTGTATTTCTAAATTTTTTTTTTATTTGACGCTGTTTTGAATAAGTTTTAAGTGACTTTGACCCAAAAATAAATAAATTATAATTAATAAACAATTAAGAATAATTAAGGCTTTTGGACACCGAAACTTTTGTATTTGTATCTCTATTTATACTCTATTTATAATTAATTAACATTTAGACTCTATTTATAATGATGAACAAGAATATAAAATAAAATATGGGTGTTGCATTTTTGAATTTGTACAGTCTTTTAGTTCTTTGTGACGGTCAGGAGGTAGAAATGTGAAGGTATTTTTTGTTTTTATCAAAAATAATTAAGAAACCCTTCAAACAAATTCACAGCCATATTAAAAGATTGTTTGAGACAACTTTTCATTTCTACCAGTTTTTTTTTATTTGAGTCTGTTTTTACCGAGTTTCATGGCTGTTTTATTTTAATAGTGGAAATTCAAAAAAAAATCAGAAAAGGAAAAAGAATGAGTTTTTAAATTTTATATAAATGTAAGAAAAATATAAAAATTTATACAGAGATTTGTTTTGGTATTTTATAAGTACTATAAAACTTTCAATCCATTTTTATTAAAATTTTGGTAGTTTTTCACTTTTTTTCATACCAGGAAAGTTATTATATTGTGGAATTACATTATAAAAGCTGGTTCTACTACCCATTGCTTTGTACATACACTGGAGGCTCAAAGACCGTTTATTTTGCATAATAGTCTAGAAAAGTCAATTTATGCACATAGATTCTTATCGTTTCTGATTTTTATCATTGTAGCATTTTTTTATACTTCACCCCTTGAAAAATGGTTTGTTTAACAGAGATGTGCATAAATCGATCTTTTCCAAATTCTTGCGTTTTGCAATCAGGTTTATTGATTAGTTTAATGCTCTTTGTATCCAAACTATTTTATTGTTTAAACTTAATGCGCTTTGCATTCAACTTTGATTATTTGATCCAACACGTTTTGTGTTCAAATCTTATCTCATGTTAAGGATAGTAAAAAATCAGAGAATAACATCCACTGTTTATATAAAAAGCACAAGGGATAGAGTATATCTTTTATTTTGAAGCGTTTTCAAGACAGGACTTGTGTTGTATAGTTCAGAAAAGATTTAACTATATAATCTCAATCGTTGGATTCTAGACGTGTGGCCTATAAATCAAAGAAAGAGAGACATGTTATTTTCTTTTAAATAAACAAAAAAATTACTGCTAGAAGAAAATGTTCAAATAAGATGCTTAAATACACTTTTTTATATATAACAGAAGAGAATGGACTTGATCGATCACATATACTCAATTCTCAAACTCTAGATGCTTTGCCTACAAGTTAAAAGAAAAAGTAAAATGATTTTACATGTCTAATCTCAAACCAAAAAAAATAAAAAATTTACCGTTACACATACAAAACATTTAGATTAGAGAGAAAAGAACATAAAAGAAGAAGATAGAAAATAGAAAGTCAAATCTGCATTGACTTTCAATTTATTTTAGATTTTTAAACGTCATACATTAATAGTTTTGAATAGATATAAAGAAATAGAAGATCTGAATATATTCTAATTTTTTGAAGAATTTTTTAAATATTTTTGATATTTTATTTTTTGACGTTTTTACTCTGTCAGGGATAGATCAACAAATAGTTTTTACATTTTTGACTTGAAAAGAAGATAACTTTTTATAGAAACACTAAAAATACAAAATTAGTTTCTATGAATTCATATGATTCATTCTTACGAAATCTAATGGTTTGGAGAGGTATAGGATAGATCTAATCTCTTTTCATGTTTTGTTATATTTTCAGTCTATTAAAAACTGATTTTGCATATATAAGGGATTTCTTGATCTTTAAGCCTTCAAAATATATCATTTGAACTCTATCTAGCACACAATCCAGTTGTGGCGCATATCTAAGCAAGCAAAAAAGAAAAAAGAAAGAAAATTTAAATTGCAAGCTTCAAAAAGAAGAAAAGAAAGAAAAAAGAAAAAGAAACAACATTATGCATAAAAAAAACTTCATTTCATTGCACAAACTTTATATTTAATTACATGCTCCAATACGATATAACATCTAGGATTACATAGTAGAAATCTATCTATTTCTATCTATAGAGTTTGAAGCTTTGAAGGAGGAGGAGTTGATTGAAGTTTCTCATATTTGAATTTGGTCAGGGTTTCTCTCTTTCTTATTTTACTCAGATTTTCTCTCTTTAATTCAATTTTTTTTTGCTATAGTCTGTGGTAGAGAAGTAGAAAGGGTCTGGAGAGTTCTAATGCTTGCTAGTAAAGGGTTTATATAGCCCAAGTTTAGAGCAACCCAAGGGTACTGTTGGCATTTCAGTTTGATACTAATTCTTTGCTCCATTCTATCAATTGTGATTCTTTTAGTCACTTGGATCACTGAGGTAGCATACTCTTATCTCATCTAAGACAAACTAAATGGCTGAGATTCAATTCTAGTGTTCTAGTTATTAGTAAATGTTGATCAGTACAATAGCTCATGAAACTACTCCAATTATCTTGCGTGTTTATTGAGCCTAGGATTTATGAGTTGGCAACAATCTATCCATCCCTTTTAATGCATCTGAGGGTGTAGATCAACTAGTGTTGGGTGTTTTTGCTGAGAGTGATTTTATTGCCTATGTTGAGAGGTATCCAATGTTGTGCCCCTCTAGAATGTTTGTACCCTTAGTATTAATCTGCACTAGCCTTAAGCACCGAAGACGTAACTCAAAGCATCTCTGGATGATGCTTTACACCAAGTCTACTAAATAATTTCCCACTTGCTTATCAATCAATGAAATTATTCTTTCTGTTAGCTCTTAGTTAATATGCTTGAGCCACATGTATAGTACGAAGGGACCATTCTGCAGCTGATGCATTTGGTCAATAAAATTCCACTGATTCTTATTTACTTCTTTCCACTGTTTCTTTTTCTCTGCTTTCTCTTGCCTACATTGATCAATTCATTACTTAGAGATGGTTAAAGTATACCATCAAGAATTTATTATTTTATTCATCCTTTTAACTTCATCTCTCTTCTCAAGTTGTTTTTTCTTTTGTCTTTTCTACCAGATCACCTCTTGTAAGCTCGTTGAGAGTGACTTCAAATATGTACTTCACTAGTTTTATTACTTTTCGATAGTATTTTATCAATTTTGGTTTAAACACCTTAAATTTTTCTGTGACCTGATTTATTACCAATTAAGGAGAACCGTCAAAAATATGTAAGCACTTGATTTTGAGGTTGATTATAATTTTCAAATCTGCTATAAGGGTTTTGTATTCAGCCCCGTCATTTGTGCATGACTCTGTTAATGTCAGAGAACGTTCTTTATTTCTTTGCTCATCTTTAGTGAGAGAATTTTTTCCTCAAATATATCACATATCATATTGCACATAAACCTAGTTTTCATGGTTTTTACTTCACACATTTTCCTGCGCCAGATTTGCATGGAATTAGTGCCTTTTGGATTTGCATGGAATTAGTGCCTTTATTTTCATCACTAATGTCAATTTTTATTTCGTGATTAGGGTGATAAACCACTTTTCTCCTTATTCTTCATATCCCAATTCTTAAAAATTTTCAGAAGTAATTTAATTGTCTTTTTTATTGTCATTTTTTGACTCTTCATTTGTGTCTGAGTCTTCATCGATCAATCAGGAATGTAACTTAATAAAACTTTTGCTGGATAGAGTTGTATTTGTTCTTCTTTTACTGTCTCATCATTTGAGGATGCTCCCAATATTGGTGCATTGTTGAACATAGCCACCGGATTGAGGTTGAATATGATCTTATTATCTTCGTCGGATGATGTATCATACATTGACTTTGCTGGATATCTGATTATCCCTCAACCTCTTCATTTTTCACTTTCCTTTGATGAAATTAATATGGGTTTCATTGAGGTTGATGATGGTTTGTTATTAGTTGACCATTGCACTTGCTTTGCCTCGACATCAGACTTGTTCTATTTTTTATACCCCTTGAGGATTGAAGTACTTTGCGTCGTCATACCTGATTTCATGTACTTCAAAGGGTATAATATCATCATTTATTCTTCTTTACTTCTCATCTTTTACGTATTTTATACATTGATGAAGAGTTGAGGGCACCACACAATGCTCATGCAGCCATGGGCAATCGAATAGAGCTTTGTAGAAGGTATCAGCGTCTATTATGTAGAATTTAGTTTCAGATTTTCATGCCCCAAAGTGCAGGTTGAGGACTAATGCGCGCAATGCTTTTTGAGAGTGCTAGTTAAATTCAAAAATTATCACCTTCTCACTGGATAAGAGTTTAACATCCAGTATATAAGGCTTTCATAGTTTTGAGAGACATGATGTTGATTGAGGAGCCTGCATATATCAGGATGCGGTTGAGATTTTATCCTTCATAATTTTTTGTGACATGTAAAAGGAGATTGTGTTATGTCATCCCTATCAGTAGATTTTCAATAACAAAATTAATGCAAGTAGTCGATCATTGATGTAAAGAGTTTCTTGCAGATTCTTATTAGCGAAGTAGCTTTGTATTATTTCAGATTTTATAATGCATAGATTAGCACGTCTCGTAACTCTTGAGACATCAATAATGTGTCAAAGGCACTGAATAGTGTAGTTATCTTACACATATGAGTCATGATATTGTATTCTTCTATTACATATCTTATATTCTTATTGAGCTTGTAGGTGGGACTTGTATCTTTACATTTTCTAGAGCTTTATCTTTTTCTTTGCTCACATCTTTTGGAGCTCGTCTCTCGAGAATTTGAGGTCTGAACATAATATTGCTTTGCAATTATCAGTTTTAGTCTTAGACCCACTTAACTCTCCATCTTCATGAGAAATAAATAATTCTCTCAATGATGAGAAGTTTTCTTTTGATTTAGAGTAATGGACTATTATATCACATGCTTTATAATCACAAAAGTCGATGTGAGTTATCATTAGGAATGCTTCACCTTATATGCTCTCATCATTATTGGAATGTATCGATTTGATTTTCATCTTTTCAACATCTTCTTCTTCTTCAATTTTTCTTTTACTTTTGCTTAATGTTCTGGCTTATTTTTCTCCTTCGTCGCAAATTCTCATTATTTTTTCTTAGATTTTCTTTGAAATATAGTCCTAAATGATGGCTGATATCAGACCACTAGGATCATACTCCTTGAGAGTATTTAGATACGTTTAAATTTCTGACTGCTTGACTAGCTTCTTTCTCTCTTTTTTTGTCATCCCGTTCTTCTTATAAAAGACCTTTGATTCTTCAGGTGGAGAGGATACAATGTGAGTAATCTCATTTCTCCATTTTACGCTAGGTTCCTTTTGGAAATATTTGAGCAATTTTTTCGCCTTTTTGGATATATACGGCATCCATGGCCCTTCATCATCATTTGCCTCTATTTGGTGAGAGATATAGTTGGATCTTATATTTGATGAGGGGTTGGATCTTATAGAATACTCTTTGATAGAGTAATTTATTCCTCGTGATATTTTTCAACTTAACATTTGAATACCCAACAGTCTTTGTTGACGTGTCTCAAGATTCGACAGCAGGGGCCGTAGTTGAGATTATCTAATTTTTTTTATATCAACAGGGCACTTGCAATCAGAAAATTATAGCCCATATTTCTATGAGATGCCGAAGATCTCAACCACTCAATCTCTTTGAAAAGAATATGGCTTACTTTTTTTCCTCTTAGATTCGTGATGGAACAAGAATTCCCTCCCAATATTGGTTTATTATTAATTGGCATGTTTCCACCATTATTGATTGCATTAGTGTTATCAGTTATATTTGTGCTGGCTACCCCTTTGATTTCTATTAGGAACATAAACCACCCTAGCATTTTTATTTCTTTGAGATCATGATCCCCAAGCGTTACCCTCTATTTTTGGATATAACGTCTCTTCGAGTCTTGCTACGCTCTTAATCAGGTTTTGGTAAGTGCGAATCGATGTGATAATTAGATATGGTTTCATTTCGTTGGAGATATTTTTCAATATGAACTTAATGGCTTCTTCTTGTGTCAACTTTTGTTCACATTTGACACTTAAGTTTCTCCATCTGGCGATGTATTTTGACATCCTTTCCCCAGGGATGGGCTTCGACCAGTTCTTCCTAAGAAGTGGTACTATTATTTTCTAACGAATAATATCACTGAGATGTAGTCCCAGTTAGGCTTTGTGAGAATTATCATGGCAAAAGAATGTCATTGCTTTTCGTATTCCAATATGAAGTTACGAAATATGCCAAATGTTGATCTAGGTTCACACCTCTTGTACCTTCGCTCTAGAAGGATTTGAAGTTTGAGATAACATACCCTTTTGGGCGGTCTACATGATCATAGAAATCTGGATAGGATCTTCCACACTTCTTTGCGGGTGCAAATAGATATCTCACTCCAGTCATTTGAATTTATTATCTGACTAACTCTTGTATTTTTTCTTGGTTATACTCTAATGCTCAACTGCTCGAGAGGTATTTTTCGTTGGAATGATTTCCTTGTATTGTCTCCTAGTATTGTATTTGACCTTTCTTCAACTTCATCATCATCTTTAAGTTTTTTAGATTTTTCCATTGGGTTTTCATTAGATGCAACCTTACCATTCATCATGAGAGTTTGTATAGATTACATCATTTTGTTTCTTAAACTCTCTTATTTTTTTTTTTTTGCTACTCGGCCATTTTTCTTTCTTACAGCATTAAACAAGCTTTCAACACTTCATCAGGATTACATGTTCCTTATTTGCTAACTTCATCATCTTCTTCCTCATTTAATTCTTCACCAGGATTTTTTCTACTATTTTTTGTACTAAAGGGCCCAGCATCTGAGTTCATGTTTTGACTATTTTCCTCTCGTGCTTTTCACATGGGCTCTTAGAAAATTTTGGAGAATGAAAATATTTGAAAGTTATCATCCTCTTCGAGATCATCAAAATCGACTTGAGCTACACATACTGAGAAGTATTCTTCAACTTGTTCAACCACTTATCGCTTTTTGCGACTTAAGTTTATGATGGTTACAATTAGATTTTTAGCTATTAATTATGATCTGGGTTTTACTATAGATCTCATTCTGCTAAACACACTTTCTTGGGGTCTTTGTGTGTTTGGTGAGAGGAGCTCTGTTTTGGAATCCAAACTTCATTTTCTGAGACTTGAGTATGAATTGTCTCCCCAATTCCCAAAGAATGTATGAGATATGCTCCCTACGACTGAGGAAGGTCAATTGAGACTTCCTAGATTTTTGAACAGGAGTAGGAGCTTGGCGAGCAGGCTCACTAGTTCTTTGTTGTGGTTTTTTTTCCTTGATGGCCCTATGGGCCTATCAAATGGCATTATAAGAGCAGAAGACCTTGGTTTGCCTCTATGTACCTGAGCTTGTTGAGACTGAGGTTGTGAAAACTTCTAGACATGACGTATTTAGTCCATATGAGTATTATTTCTCACAATCCTTAGAGGTGGGAATAAATTGAAGACAATGATAATTTGCTTAGCCACCAGTTGTTCCTAGTAATGTTTAAGAGTCTTCTTCTTTATCAGTTTATGGGGGCCAAATTGGTGTTGTAGGAACTAAAGTTGAAGCCACCTTCTTGCGATAAGAACACCTCTTCCTTTGAGGCTGAAGAGGGGTTCCCATGATGTCGTTGTGAATGTCCTTCTTGGTGAGCAAGAATCGTACTTCCTCATTCTCTTATGTAGCTTGAAGAAGTTGTGAGGCTTGGGTGGTGATGAAAGGAGCCACCCGGACAGACGGCGGGGGTCATTGAGATTCCTTAAGGAAGTAACCAAAAGAAGTAATTTCTTCTTTCTGCGTCTTGTGCAAAGTTCACTGGAGCGAAAATCATATTATTGTTGACGCTGCAATTGAAGTTAATTACTCATGATAATTTAATAGTGACTTATTATTTTTTTTGTTTATATTATATTTTTTTCTTAGGGAATGAAAGGAGAATAATGTCCCATCGGGCATGTCAGATTCTGTGTGGCACTTTTTTGTTCTTTTCTCACTCAGAAAAAGCGAGTGAAGTGAAAAGAGTGGAAGAAAGAGAAAGTATCACTTTCGGATGTATATTTGTGTATTTTGGTTTATGATTATACATCAAAATATTTTTTTTAGTGATTGTGGGGACTTTATTATTTTAGTGAGTGTAACCACTCATTGTTAATTACCTGAGTTTATGAACCCAAAGAATCTTCGATCCTAAGAAGAATCAATTAAAATATAAATAAATCATTTTGAGTAATGAGAGCTAAACAACAATAACTATTCTTAATTTTTGGTGTTTTGGTGTTTTGGTGAAGTTTGACGCACTGCTAACTCAAACTATACTTGAGCATTATGAGCTTTACAAGGCTTATTTATCAAAGAACGTGTGAGATTTAGATCACTTAATTATCTCAACTGAATTTCTGAAATATGAAATCTAAAGCGCTCTGTTAGTTCATAACATAAAAAAATAGATTTAATATTTATTTGCAACCAAGTTTAACCATTAGCTTTTAGAACATATTTGCTATTCATTAATTATTTGAAAAGAAAAAAAATTATTATATGAGAAGGAAATTATAAAAAATATTAACAATTTAATTTTTAAATTGACTAAAATATTAAGAAAATAATTATGAATAACTCTATTTTGATCACTTTTTTATGTAGGCAAGTTTGGGCATATTTGCAATTCCATTTTCATCCAAGGGTTAAAACTAGAAAACTGTATTTATCATAATTATTTTGGCTTTTTGAATGCTTAAAAATTAATATTTTATCTCAAAATTTCTTGTTAACCGTTATTTTAAATATAGTTTAAGAATATAAATAAAATGTTACAGAAATACCCAACTCAATTGAGGTTTTTTATACAGCTAAATGACAACAGCGTAATGTTTTGGGTTCTTACATAAAATATTGTAAGGAATATATTGAAACAAAATAACAGTAAACCAAGGATATTATTTTGGGTTTTATTTGACGCTATTTTGAATAAGTTTATAGTGACTTTGTCTAAAAAGTCAAATCTATAATTAATGAATAATTAAGAATAATTAAGACTTTTGGACACTTTAGTCTGAGCGGGAATCTTTCACTTCAGTCTCAACCTGATTATTAGCTTCATACACATTGATTAGTGCATACCACATATCATAAGCACTAGTCATATCATTAAAAAATGGTCCATTTGACTCGCTAACCGAGTTGAGAATGATATTTACTGCATAATCATTATTTTTCTTATTTATTTTGGAGTTTGTAGTTAATTTCTTAGTAATTTCATCAAATCTTGGTATATACCCCTCTTTATAATATTTCAAATGCCAAGAATATTCAGATAATTGACCATACATCTTTTCCAATAAATAAAAATTTTGGTAGTTTGGCCAAATATCGGAGGTTCTTTAATGTAATTAATTTGTGCCATTATGGATCTAAAATAAATAAATAAAGTGTGCCTCAATTTGAATAACATGCTCTAATACCACTTTGATGTCCCTAACGGCACAGATGATGCGTAATAAAAGAACTTTGGGCTAGTTTTGCAATTCAATATCAAGAATTAAAGTAATAGAGAGAGAGA